>JAJKFI010000007.1:27865303-27897695 GCA_029204185.1 Lerista edwardsae
GTGTGTGTGTGTGTGTGTGTGTGTGTGTGTGTGTGTGTGTGTGTGTGGAAGGGGGGGGTGCCCAGTGCAGATGACATATGGCCATGCAGACCTGCTTTTAACCATAGTTACAATCTGTGGTGTGGCACTAACTATGGTTAGTGAAAATAACATCTAACACTAACCATAGCTGGCTCTGAATTTGCCAGCTAACTGGCAATTACCACTGTTAATTGGGCAAGAGGCACTTTTTCAACTGGTGTTCCTCTTATATTTAGCAGGGTATATTTAGAGTAATTGTCCCTCTTCATCCTGCGCAGTGTCTTTTCTAGTGGCTGTTGCTGGTGCTATTCTGCATTTTTTAAAGATTGTGAACCCTTTTGGGACAGGGAGTCATTTAACTTTATGATAAATATTTATTTGCCTGTACACCGCTTTGTGAACTTCGTGTTGAAAAGCGGTATATAAATACTATTCTTTTTATTTTGAAGAATTTATTGATTTTTTTGAAGAATATGATTGATTGATTGATTGATTGATTGAAATTGGAAGAACAGGGAAAAGCATGTGAGCCTGCAGGTTGATCTCAGTGTCATCTCCACTATAAGGTGATCACACAGCATTATTAGGATGGATAGATAGAAATATATACCCATTTAAGTTGAGATTTCTCAAAGACCGTTCTCAAATAGCCTGATACCTCCACTTGTTTCTAGACTTTACTATTTTTTGGTAGAATGGGTAACTGGTAGATTGAGACTTGTTGCAACTGGATAAAAATCAAACAACTTCCATATTCCTGATTATTCTTCTGTAAATGTTTGCCATTTCCCTTATGCACTTTATAAAGACTCGTCTCCTTTCTAGGTATCTCGGCATGAGCGTCGAATTTCTCAAATTCAGCAGCTTAATCAGATGCCCCTGTATCCTACAGAAAAGATTATTTGGGATGAAAACATTGTCCCAACAGAATATTATTCTGGGGAAGGTACGTTGGCTACTCCTGGCAATCTCATGTGTAGATTGGACTGGTTCATATGTACGGGAAAGTAGCAGTTTTTTGTGGGGTACTGAAATTGGGGTGCTGCCCTGCTCCAGTTTTGGAACTGTCTGTAAACACACTTACAATGTGTTTAAAAAGTCTGTGTGTGAGAAAGTGATCTCTTTTCACTAGTTACTAAAGTAAAACACTTGTGCCTTATTTATATTTCTTTTAACTGATTTTTCGAATGCTGGTTCTGTATGAAGATATATTTAACATATTCCTGCATCTAATGTCTAACAGGGACATTGTGATGGGCCTGGATGAGGAATGGCCTCATCCAGGTCTCGTACTGTATTTATTTATTTGGGTCGTGGCATGAGAAAGGTTGAAGACCCCTGGACTGAACTGAAGAGATGAATGCTTTCTTATTTTCCCCCCTTAGGCTGCCTTGCCCTCCCCAAATTGAACTTGCAGTTCCTGACTCTCCATGATTATCTCCTGAGAAATTTCAACCTCTTTCGCCTTGAGTCGACATATGAGATCAGGCAGGACATTGAGGATAGTGTCAGTAGGATGAAACCATGGTAATTAATGCTACTCTTGTACAAAAGTTACTGTGAGCTCAAGCAAGACTCTTTCCCCCATGTCTGATGTCTATTTTTCCTCCCCTCTTCCCCATCTCCTTTCTGTCTGGGTCTCTGAAGATGGCCCAATTAGCTGAGTATTGGATTGAATTAAGTTCTTTCTGGCATAATTATCAAGTAGGGGCTTGAAAGATGATTCACTGTCAATAAGGAATTTTTCCTGTGTCACAGTGTCTGGAGAAGTAGTGGGGAAGACTCAACTGTATGGGGGCATGTGTTTTTTTATTCTTACGAATGAATTAAAAGCCATGTTCCTTTCAATTCTGTTATTTTAGACATATTTTCAGATGACTGAGGACGCAATCCTAACCTGGAGTTAGGCTGGCACAGTTAGGCCAGCAAAGTTTGGCTGGCACAAGGGCCACCATAAAACGCATTGGAACACTCGGAGTCAGGGAGGATGGTGCATGTCTGTGTGCTGGCCTCTCTGACTCCAAGAATGGTCCAACCATACTTTACGGTATCCTTCATGCCAGCCATACTTTGCTGTGCTGGCCTAACTCCAGGTTAGGATTGCGCCCTTAATTAGCTAGTTGATAACAAAGAGTGCTTTGATGTGTTGAAAAAAGTATCTGAATGCAAACTAATTGTCTGTCTGCCCTTGTTCTTTAGGCAGTCTGAATACGGAGGTGTTGTCTTTGGCGGATGGGCTCGAATGGCACAGCCCATTGTCTCCTTCACTGTGGTAGAGGTGGCAAAGCCCAACATAGGTGAAAACTGGCCCATGAGAGTCCGGGCCGATGTTACCGTTAATTTGAACGTTAGAGACAACATCAAAGATGAATGGGAAGGTATGCATGTGTGGCTACAGCAGTAATAGGCTGCTTCTCCAACCCTGTCTGGGGTGAATCTTAGGAATTCATATGTTTATGCTATTTCAGTGCACCCCTTTCCCATTACATCTGGCTGTTTGGACAGAGAGCAGCACAGAACAAAGTCCGTGTGCTCCGGAATTTTAGGAATTCAGCGCAGTGTCCTTCAAAATAGAATTGTACTGTGTTCTTTCCTGCTACCAGAGGTAGAGCTTTCACTAAAATTACTTTAGCATGGCAAGAGGTTTCATTTTTTTTGGTCAAGGGATCCTGATTTCAATCCCAGATTAGCTTTGTGCGAGAGTTTAATAGATGTTTCCACTTCAGGAAATCGCTGCCACCTGAGAGAGGTTGGTGGGGACATAAATGAATTGCTTTGTTCGAATTTATAATGGACAATTGAGGAGTGAGCTGTGGCCTGAAAGGCAGGGGATGAGCTAGAGCAGTGTTATTCAAACTGTGGGTCGGGACTCACTTGGTGGGTCACAACCTGATGTCAGGTGGGTCATGGAAAGCTGGGAGCAGCCATCTTGGAAACTGCAGACCTTACTCTTGTTCTATTCCTTTTGTGAGTATTGACAGTTTCAGTATTCAAGTGAGTGGGATTTTTTATTTTGTTTTTAGTCCAGTGCTTTTACATCATATTTTTTTCCTAATCTTGCTTTCTGTCAGGGATATTTCATGGTTGTATAATTGCTGCAGTCCAAGAATGCCAATTTGCATTTCAGGAGTGTCATTTGATTATGTCACAATGATGGTACTTTGTGCTTCATTGTATCGCTTCTGAGTATGACATCACTTCCAGGTTAATGACATCACTTCTGATGGGTCCAGACAGAAGTGCCATTCTAAAAAGTGGCTCCCAGTCTAAAAAGGTTGAGTACCACTAAGCTAGAGTACAAAAGACTGATAGATGTATTCTGCCAGCGAGTCACCTCCAGAGCGCTAGACACTGGGACACGCTCCAAAATCAAATAAATATAATATCCAGCATATGCAGAGCAGGTGTGCTTTAATGGCAGATGCAGATTGTTTGAAAATCATTCTGCTTTTTAGTGCTCCTCTGGTTCCAGGAGGTAACTTTGTGCCTGTATCCATACTTATGGCTTTAGCAAGATGCTTAAGTGTTTGTGTTTTGATTTTTAAGTAAGAAGCTTGCTGATTGAAAGCCGGTTGTTTCAGAGTGAGATGCACTGGGTCTGCATTATTGTTTAGGGTTAGGCACAGGAAACCAAGGCTCTCACTTCTGCACAGCCATGAAGGTCACTATAAGGTGCTTGCCGTCTTTCTGCCCATCTCACATACTGGTATTGGAATCAAAAAAAGAATGTAGTCTTAGCTTATCTGGAACCCTTCTAGTGCGGCAGGATGAGGCCTAAATAAATGCCTAATAAGGGCTCAATAAGTAAGACAGCACACGGATGTTAAGCGGAACACTGCCCTCCTGCCTTAATGCAAAGCCTGCCTTCTGTATCTGCCTTCGTCTCAGGCTGTGCCTCTTAAACTTGAAACCATGGGAGGGAAAAGGAATAAGTTCAGGTTATGCTGTCGTTTGGTACTGGCCTTAGTGCGCACCGTTGGCACTGAGAAGTCTCCTTCTGGTTGTGCTTGATCCTCCTTTCCCCCAGACCTCTGCTGTTTGCAGAAGACTTGGAGGAAGCCCCAACTCATCTCACATTTGAGAAATATGACGAGAAATTCTCACTGCTTTGGAGTGTCATGGGACAGAAAAACGAATGCTTCCCCACTGGAACCCAGACAGGGAGATTCTCAGAAGTGGCAGAAATGGCTCTGCTGGCTTCTGAACATGCACCAGCCTGATGTGAGGCACATGAATGACCCTTCCTCTCCACTAAGGATAAATATCAGGTGGGGGGGGGGAGCATGCCTTCAGAAGCATGAAGCTCCCAGCCTGAGGAGTCTTTCCTCCACTGCGCATGTACAGAAGGTGGGGCAGCAGAATAGTAACAGGGCGCTGGGGATCATAGAGGGTGGACTGGCGTTTGAAGCGGACAAAAATTTATGGACACCTACCTAATGTGACATTTTGCATTTCTAGCCAAGAGAGTTATCATTCCTAGCTAAGATCTTAGGCAAGGAAACAGTCTGCAGATTTATTCAAAATAACTAAATTTGATGATAGCCAGCAAAACGGCCAGAAACGTGCCTTTTACTATGGAACTTTTTAAGTGTCTTTAGCAGAACTCAAAACGCATCACACGTTTTCTTTTTCCTCCAGGGCTACGCAAGCATGACGTTTGCTTCTTAATCACTGTCCGGCCCACGCAGCCCTACGGCACCAAGTTTGATAGGAGGCAGCCGTTTGTGGAGCAGACCGGCCTGGTCTACGTGCGAGGCTGTGAGATCCAGGGCATGCTGGACGACAAAGGACGCGTCATTGAAGAGGGTATGGTGTCACTGCAGGTTTTGGCATGACTTGATGGGCTGTGCTTGTGTCAGTGAACCCTTTCTGGAGAGACCTGACAGTACATGTTTGAGTTCAGCAGGACTCGCTGCACATATGATTGTCGCCGGAATGGCCTGGAACTTACCAGCAAACTCTTCGACTGCAGACATCTAGTGTACTGTAAATAATTGTCTCTTTGACGGCAGACTGCATTGCAATTCAGGGTGTGTTCCATGGATTTTTTAATGTGAAACATTTAAGAACATAAGAAGAGCCCCACTGGATTAGGCCAAGGGCCCATCTAGTCCAGCTTCCTGTATCTCACAGTGGCCCACCAGGTGCCTAGGGAGTTCAGTAAACAAGATGCTTGCTTCCTGTGGCCACTCCCTTGCACCTGGCACTCTGAAGTAGCCCACTATTAATGTAAGGAGGTTGCCCAACCCATCATGGCCTATAGCCCACGATGGACCCTTCCTCCAGAAAACCATCCAGTCCCCTTTTAAAGGCATCTAGGCCGGATGCCATCACCACCTCCTGTGGCAAGGAGTTCCATAACTTAATTACCCTCTGGGTAAAAAAGTATTTCCTTTTATCTGTTAACTCTCCCAACACTCAATTTCAGTGGATGCCCCCTGGTTCTGGTATTGTGAGAGCGGGAAAAGAACATCCCTCTATTGACTCTATCCTTTTTGTGCATAATTTTATATGTTTCAATCATGTGCCCCCTTGGGTGCCTTTTTTCCAGACTGAAGAGCCCCAAACGCTTTCTTCATAAGGGAGGTGCCCCAGCCCCGTAATCATTTTTGTCGCTCTCTTCTGTTTTAAGTAATTGAATACTTAAATTGTCGCCAGTGGACATAACCTGATGCAATTCCATGTTTTGGTGCATGTTGTCCTATTGCGACTTCTCTACTTGTTACTTCTCTACTTCTCTACTTGCGCCTTGTTAGGGGGACAGGCGGTAGGGAAAGAAACAGTTGCCTGAGAAATGCTTAATTCTCCCCCCTAAACGCTTAACTTGGTGGCAGCGGGCTGTGCTTTTTAAAACTTCTTTTAAGCACGCTTGTCAGTGCAGTGGTGGTTTCAGTAGTGCTGATAGTGTTTCCTCCTGGGTCTGTGTTGCCACATTTCTTTAGACGAGGCACTGAAAATGTTTCAGGGAGCTGTTGATCACCCCTTTTTTCTTTAGAATGCTCTAGGACAGGGGTCTGCAAACCTTAGCCTGAGGGCCAAATCTGACCCTCTAGAAGATTTTATCCAGCCCTTGCCAGGTGGTGGAGCCATCAACACAGCAACCTGTTGAAGGGGGATAAATACAGTGCAACCTTGGTATCTGCTGGGGTTCTGTTCCAGAGCCCCCCACAGATACCGGGGTCACCATTTAAATGCCCTTATGTACTATGCGACCCTTGTGCTGAAAGGTTTGGAGATCCCTGCTGTAGGACAGCAGTTCTCAAACAATTGCCACCCCGTCATCTGTGGTGGATCACAATGCAATGTTCCATGCAAAGTATTACTGGGAGCCTCTGGAGGCTACTTCTCGAATGTTCCAGGCCCGCAACCCACTTGGTGGGCCTCCGTGGGCCCCAGTTTGCCTTGGTGAAGTGACCGGAAGTTGTGGAAGCAAACCAGAAGTTGCAGCTGTGCACAGGAAGTTGCTGCCAGTCGCTTCCCCAAGGCATCATGTTGTGATCCACTGCACATTGGGTCGTGACCCACAGTTTAAGAAATGCTGCTCTAGAAAGTGGACCCTGTTGCATGTTGCTGAAGGCACAGCAGCAAAAGAAGCTTAAGAAAAGGGGAGAAACCCTTCCTGAAGGCCCAGATACAAGTTCCAGCTTTCAAGGCATGGCACATAAATATTAAAGGCAAAATTACAGACTATTACCAAACATTTTAGCTCTCCTTTTGAAATCACGGCCTCAGATTAAGGCTGCAGTCTGTGCCCTTCTGTATCAGGAAGCTGATCAGGTGAGGGGTTGTGATAAGCAAGGGAGAAGGAGCAGAACAGTGGTTTATGTGGTGACTTCCTCTTCTTCACACTCTTCCTGTGCCCAGATACTTCCCACCACAGGCTCAGGGATAGCCCTTACATGATATACTCTTTCCTTGGATGCACCAGTGACACAGGTCAACTCATAAGTCCGTTATTCCAGGTGCCATTAGCCTATACCCAAGGTGTGTGTCACAACACCCCAGAGCACTGTGGCACACCAACGGGGTGTTGCAGTTTCACATCAGACAGTCCAGAGTGGGCTGAAACTGGCATTCCGTCTCTTCGTCTCAAGAATCAGATAGAGCACCTGCTTGTCCTTGGCTAATCAGCATCCCAGCTTGTTAGTGCCATTCGCTACCAGACACTAACCCCCTTTCTGATAGTGTAACATAAGCAGGCAAAACTCTCACGGGAAAAGCTAGCTAGTAAACACTTTACATTCCCATTAGATCATAGTGTTCTAAGGGTCACCCCATTGGGTAAGATGGGGCACAAGGGGTCTTTAGGTATCCACCTACCAGATATACTCTGGGTGCATCCCTTTGTTCTTGTGTAGAAGGAATATTTCACTGTGTGTGCACTAAGATGTAAAAGCTGCACTGAAACGCCGCCTGCGAGCGGCAAAGACTTCGCCGGCTTTCTTAACCGGCAGACTGAACTTTTCACCTATCTCACTTTCGCTACTGAAACCAATAAAGAGACTTTTGTTATTGAGATGTAGCGTACGCTTCGTTACTTCGCTCCGGAGCGCTAAGGCAAGCGCTGAAATGGGTATCCGAGCCTCCAACTCTGCTATTATTTACACAAATACTACAACACGGGGTTGTCACAGGATGTCCCCAGTGGGCCCTCCTACCAGCTCTTCCAGGCTCCACCCTCTTGGATCGTGCAAAATCTCTTGTGATCCAAGATGGCAGCACCCAAATGTCCTGAGATTTGGGTGTTGCCCTCTTGGATCATGTGAGATCTTGAGCAATTTGGGTGCATCCACTAGCCTATACCCAGAAGATAGGATCACTTAATGTGATTAGAGAAGGATCTTCTCAGGGGGTGAGTGAGAGAGAGAGAGAGGGAGGGAGGGAGGGAGGGAGGAGATAAGGGGCATGGAAAGGACTGACCTTAGGTTCAACAGACTTCTCCAGTCTGGTTTTCCACAACTTATAGTGTGTGCATGTGTATGTGGTTAATTACTTTAAATTTGATTTGTCTTTTGACACAAATAGGGCCAGAACCCAAACCAAGACTTAAAGGTGACTCAAGAACATTTAGGGTATTCTTGGACCCTAACCAGTATCAACAGGACATGACCAACACCATCCAAAATGGAGCAGAAGATGTCTATGACACCTTCAATATAATAATGAGGAGAAAGCCGAAAGAAAACAACTTCAAAGTAAGTTACACAACAGCTGCTCTTTTGCATGTAGGTATTTTAATGGCTTGACAAAAAAGACATCCTAGATATATATTGGGCAAATGTTCCGTTAAGAAAATTAATGATGTTCTTGCATGGTTAACTTCAAGTCCAGTTATACCATTTGGGGTGAAAGCTTAATATCAGAGTCCTAAAGATAATAATAATAATAGTATTTATATACCGCCTTTCTTTGGTCATTAGATTGCTCCTCTAACTTTAATTCAAGGCAGTTTACATAGGCAGGCTTTAAATTACAAAGAAGTTCTGTCTTTCAAGAACTACAACAACATACAGATGGACGTTTCGTAGTTTAGTCCTTCTTTCTGGCCGCACGATTGCCTTCTATTCCTGCTGGCTGATAGACGGCTTCTCTGCTCCCACCAAAGAAACAGCTGGCCCAGCAGAACTCTTCTCTCACAGGCAGCCGGAGACAGCTCAGCTCTTATAAGTCGCAATTCTCAAGGTCTGCCACTCACGGAAGCTTCTGGCGTTGTCAAACTGGTGACCTTCGGATCTTCTCATCAGGAACCCTCTCGACTAAACCTCCTGCCCAAACTTCCAGCTAATATGGAAGATACAAACTTCCAACAAATTCTATTATTTATTTTGTGGTGGCAAAATACTGACATGTTAGGACTTGCCAAGTGATGGGCAGAATCCATTACAATTGTACATGCGGCTTTGCAGAATTGCATTCATTTTGGGCAATGGCCTATTGATGAATCGCAGCTTCTAGGGAGGGTGGCTGGATCAGGCCAGAGGTGTTTTTGAACCCTGCAAGATAGCGGTTGTTAAATTTTAAGTATATGCACCGGAAGATCTGGTTCTGCTAGCGTTGCAGTTCCCAAGCGTATGACGGCGTTTGCTTTCCCCCCAACAAACTAGTTCAAAACTGCAGCAAAAACTCGGCAGATTGCTACTATAGATGGAAGTTTGGCCTTCAAAGTTTTGAAAGGTTATTTGCAAGCAACCTACAGTCCGACAACCCGATTGTACAGAAATGATTTGACAGTGTCTCTTTAATTTCACATTTTTCTCATGCTACAAGTTAGAACAATTGATTAGGCTCAGCCTGCTTCTCAGGGTTGCTGTTGTGCTGGAGGGTAGGTTATCCCTATCTACTCCATGCCTTGTTTGCTCATATAGTAGGAAAACAAGGTAAGCCATTCTCCCTAATGACAAATGCTGGGAGTGTGTCAAGCGGATAGCAGACAGCTTGATTTCTTTGCTGAGCCTGTAGGGGGAAAAGAGGCAAAAATCTTGTGTACTCTCCTAAATTAAGCAAACATGACAGCTGTAGAGGCACAAACATAATGTGATAGCTAAATATGACAGTCTGCACTTCTGTGTGGTAGGTCAGCCTTCTTGCCTGATGTTGCTTGTGGCCAGCTCAGCCAAGAAAGATGGGTATTTTGGAGTTTTGTCTGCTTCGATGCCAGTCTGGTCATCTGTTGAATGAATACATTTTTTTAAAAAAATCCAGAACATTGCCATTTTCAAGGGATCGCCTCAAAAAACCTTTTGTCGTACATCGTTACAGCTGTGTCCTCGTCTACCGGTGTGATGGGCTGTTAGGCAAATCTGTGCAAATATGGATGATGCTCTGGTCTCCAGTAGATCCAGCATTCAGGAACATGCGAGAAGCTGGCGTGTTCTGCTTTTAGAGTTGTCCGTTTTATCTGAACCTTAACCTTGCTTTGTGCATTAGCTTGCGATTTCAGGACAAAAAAAAAAGTCACACTTGGCAATTGCAAATGCGACTGTAAACATCTTGCATGATTTGGCTTCTGAATGCATTTATAAGTGCTCAAAATATGCTAAGTAGCTTATCGTTGGCAGACGTTGCCCTCAGGAAAAGAGAAAGTAATGCATTCATTTGATCTTGTTTTATTTGTCGGATGCTGGAGGGGGCCATAGGTTAGTGGCAGAGCGCATGTTTTGCATACGGAATGGTTCAATCTGTGGTGGCTCCAGGGAGAGACCCCTGGAAAGTTGCTGACAATTTGTGTAGACAAATGGCTCCCAAGCTGAGCCGTGGCTCCTTGGGGAGTTGCAGAAACCAGCCAGGGGAGCCGTGGAATCCTCACGAAACCGCACCACCACCTTATGCAATGTATAGGATTGGAGCCCTAACAGGCTGCAGTTGCTCAGTAGGTCAAGGCTGCCAGTCAAAAACGTTTGGGAACCACTGACATAGATGGACTAACAGGCAGCTGTGGGTGGGTGGGAGGGCATTGGTATGACTAAAACTGCTTTTATGTTGAATGTCGTAAGGAAGGCTTTCAAGAATCCCACATTACATGTGAAAAACATCTGAAGTTGAATTGGGACTAGAACAGTTTCACTCAGCACTTCAACATGCGACTGCACTATTGATTGAAATGACCTTTCTTCACAGGGGGAAATCCTCTAGAGACCTGTATACCTGTTGTATACCATTGAATTTGAGGAACTGCTTTGTAAATTATCCTGACAAAGACATTCTTCTTCTCGCTTCCCCACCTATTTTTATACTCTCCATTCTCCACATCCCATTTGTATTCCCTGTTTTTTTTTTTAACTAAGGCATAGATTCAAAAGTGCCTTTCCCTGGGAGAAAGTCTGTTCTGCTCAGACACCTGATTTCAGATCTAACAGAAGAGTGCTGCATGACAAAATACACTCAGTGTTCGCAAGGAATTTCTTCCATGCCCAATAGATCTTGCACAAGATTGTGTGCGTGTGTGCGTGTGCATCATCTTCTTTATGGCCCAGTTGAGTTTATAGGTTACAACTTGTTAACAAATATGCTCTGTTGACACATGCCTTGTACATTTATATCTGTCCCAAATATGCATCCCAGGCATCTTGTGGCCTTTGAGCATGGTGAGCACTCCTGCAAACAGTCACCATAAAAATAAAAGGAGATTAGGAAGTGATTCAGGATCCAATGTGGCTACAAGCAAGTAATTGATTGTAAAAAAAGTTAATATGATTAGAAAAAAAGAGATCAAATAATAAAAGAAATAGCTTGCAATTATCACTGAAAGAACCAGGAAAGTAACGATTAAATACATAGATAAATTTCTCCCAGGAAAAACAAGGTATTCTGGCTGATGTAATTCTTCTTCATAGGATTGCTGGGGGGAGAGAATGGAAAAAACAAGGTAGCACGAAGGAGAGTAAATTCCCTCTTCTTGAAGGAGTGTCTCCTTTTATATTCCCTTTATATAGTCTTATAAAGCCGTGCCAAGGCATGCATTTGCCCAGTTTCGACTGGTGCGCAGCCATACCTGAGTCGATCACACCTGACCACAGTGGTCCATGCCTTAGTGATTTCAAGACTGGATTACTACAACACACTCTATGTGGGGCTGCCATTGAAAACAGTTTGGAAGCTGCAGTTAGTGCAGAACGCCACAGCCTGGGTGGTTCCTGGAGCCAGGCAGTTTGACTCCGTTGGACCGCTGCTTCGATGACTGTGCTGGCTGCCCATTCATTTCCAGGCCCAATTCAAGGTGCTGGTATTGACCTTTAAAGCCCTTCACTGTTCGGGCCCAGGTTATCTGAAGGACCACCTTCTCCCATACACTCCGCCCTGCAGTCTTAGGTCGTCTGAGGGGGCTCGCCTTCAAGTGCCACCTTTATTCCAAGTTAGAGGGATGGCAGCACAGGGGCAAGCCCTCTCTGTGGTGGTGCCACAATGATGGAATTATCTTCTGCAGGGTCTAAAAACATTTCTGTTTGGTCTTGCATTTGTGTGATGTGTCTTCATCTGTCTGTGCCCCCCCCCCTTTTTTTTTAAAAAAATTGTTTTACATAGTTTTAGCCGCATTGAGCATTTGCTCTTGCAAAGGGAAAGGCGGGTTACAAATCTTTAAAATAAATTATGAACTAACCAAGAAGGGGAGAGGGGGAATAAGTCTACAGTAGACTTATGTGAAGGCCTGCAATTAAAACTTCATTAACAAGGGCAAAACAATTCTTGATTAGCCCTTTCGCTCATCCCAGGGACTCTTAGGATACATCATAAACCATCTTGGGGAAAAGGGAATTGTCAGTTGGATGAGGGAGGATCCGAATTAGTTCTGCCTCTAAGTGAATGCTCTCAGGCTTGCTTTTACCCAACTCCCTTGTCTTTTGCAGTACAGAAAGGGCTGGGCTTTCCTGCAGTCCTTCTGTTTCCTGTATTGCATCACAGTTCCTGTTGTATTGGGGTCCTGCACTGCAGGAAGTCATTCACTAATGCGGGTTCAAGAGGAATAACACTTTCCTACTGCTCACAGTTCTCTGGGTCTTTGTTTCTTGCCTACGCATGTCCAGAAGAATCCCACTTTCCACCTTCACTTGGAAAATAGCCAACACTTTCTGGTTCACTAAAAAAAAACTACTCAAATTTGGGAACAAACTGCAAAAGAGGAGATTCTGCTTGGACATCAGGAATAATTTCTTTACGATATTGTTCGACAGCGGAATAGATTACCGAGGGAGGTGGTAGATTCTCCCTCACTGGAGACCTTCAAGCAGAGGCTCAACAGGCACCTGCTGGAGATGCTCTAGGAGGATTTCTTGCTACAGGCAGGGGGTTGGACTAGATGGTATTGTAGGTCCCTTCCAATTGTATGATACATGTTTTGTGCATGCACGTGTCCACTAACATAAATGCATTAGGATTTAATGGGACTTTGGGCATTAATGGATACCCCTAAATCAAAGGTTTGCTGTTATTGTCTTGACCATCTGTGATTACAGAATATTCACTCTGTAGTGTTGCTTATAAATAGGATGCTGATTGATGAATGCGTGTTTACCGCAAAATCCTTTTTCTAGCTCATGTTCCTTGGCTTCTATGTAGAGAACTCTGCAGATGACATAAAAAACAGTGTCATCAAATCTTGTCAACTGAACTGAATTTGCTCTAGCTAATGAAGGTGTTGGGTAGTTATAGGCTGTTCTGTGTAACTGTATAGGTAGTTATAGGCTACTGCTGTATTTTTATTTTATTTTGCTGAACAGACTGTTTCTGGGATGACATCAGCCAGCGGAAAATATAGTAAGCGATTCAGTCTGATCAAACCAAATGCTTCTCAATGAAGAGAGCATCTTTTCTCTGAAATACTCTGGAATGCTGAAAGTGCTCATTGGATTGATCTTGTGTGCTTAAAGCCCAGGGACAAAGCTATCACTTATTCATTTTCCTTTTTATTACAGGCTGTTCTGGAGACTATCAGAAATTTAATGAACACAGACTGCGTGGTTCCTGATTGGTTGCATGACATCATCCTTGGTTATGGAGACCCAAGCAGTGCTCACTATTCAAAAATGCCAAATCAAATTGCCTCCCTGGATTTTAATGATACTTTCCTCTCCATTGATCACTTAAAAGCCAGCTTTCCTGGATACAATATCAAAGTGACTACTGACAACCTTGCATTGCAGATTCCTCCATTCAGGTGACTTGAAAAATCTGAAATGTGCCTTTTGTTGCTCCATTATTGAATGCCCTGCCATGTATTCAGGCCTGCTCCTATATCATTCTAATTCCTCTTAGTCTGGAGTAGAATGAAATGGTAGAATATTGAAGGGGAAGAATGGACTGTACCAAATTGGATGACAGATGGGACATGCCACTTTTGACTAACCAGGAAAAGTATGCAGAACCTTTCTGTTAGATGCACCAGCTCTCTTTTGTTTTTCCCCTCATGGGGAGCACTCCAGAATAGTATCTCCCACTTCCTTTCTGAAGGGATACAGTTCACTCTTTCACCTCCTTCTGCCGCACAGGTAGACCAGACCTGCAGAAAGGATGTTTGAGAGCCATTTTCTTTGTTGCATTACTTCGAGCTGTTCCCCTGCCTCTACTCCAGCAGTTTTATTTATGGATATCTTGAATTGCCCCAACGTACAGCAATCTCTGCCTGCATATGGAACTCTCTCTTAATTCCAGTCTCCCATTAAAAAAAGTATGTGTGTGTTTCACTCACACACACACTTTCTCACAAGCTTCAGTCATCTCAGATTGCATCTCTCTTGAACTATGCTGTTATCTATATTTGTTATTAATAGGGGTGGGTTTTTTTGGTGATATTGTTTCCAAAGTTTCTTGACTAAAATACAAATTGCAGTGTTGTGTTTTTTTCCCTACATTCTCATGCCAGGTTCTCATTTTTATTAATTTTAAATGCTTTAAAAGTGTACTAGGTAGGTGATATAGTGTCAGCAGATGCAGCCACAATATTATTTCTAATTGGAAAAGTAATCAATTTTAATTTCTAGCAAATATTTTAACCCCCAAAAGGCAGTGTTTTGTGTTTTTTATGCTGTATTCAACAACAACAAAAACACCCCTAGTTATTAAAGTCACAAGGTTTTTAGGATGAGGAAGCTAATTGTATAAAAAAAATAATTTTTGGAAAACAAATTTTGCTGTAGAAAAATCTGAACTTGAGGATCACTTGTGTCCTCCATTAGGATAACATTTCCGGTCTGCAGTAATGCGGGAAAGAAACGGAAAGAGAGCGAGATAGACGAAAAAGTGGAAGACTCAAAGACACTGATTGTTGAGCCACATGTCATCCCCAACAGAGGACCTTATCCATATAATCAGCCCAAACGGTAAGTTGAAGTTGGGTTTTTTGGACCGCACAATTCTACCCATGCTTTCTCAGACATAAGCCCCACTGAGTTCAGTGGGAGTTAGTTAAATCTGTGTAGGAAGACAACTTGTGTTAGAGATAGCTGGAAGTAGTAAGTTTATTTGAACCAGTTGGCATAGAGAACTAAAATTATCTAAGAGCCATTAATGGTATATATTTGAGTGAAGTTTAAAGTATTTAAAAAACTGTTTAATCGTAGTTGCATTGTTTCGTAGCAATTAGTTTGGCAGTCTTGCTGGGGTTATCCTGGTTTTGCCTGTATTCATGCATGCTAAAATGACATTTGGCAGGAAATTCCTAGTCCTTTCAAGCTTGGTGATAAAATATGACTTCTGACGATGATCAAATTAGCTGCTTTGGTCAGTGGCTTTGCGGTATCCTAATTACATATGATGAACCGTAACTTAATAATTTCAGAAGAGTCATGACATGACTTGGAGTAGTGTTGTGTCATCTCATCCCTTGCAGGTGGAATTGATTTCTCTTGCTGTTTGTGAATCCCTTCATCTGCCCAGATCCTGCAAAAGGCCAATTTTGTATTGGCAAGTGCAATTCTCCTGGACTGAAAAGATGAACAACTTTTTTTTTGGGGGGGGGGAGGGAAGTGGGAGAAAGAAAAGTTCACATAACTGTCAAAGACATGCATACGAGTCTGTCTAAGATTGCTGTGGTTGAACAGAATTATTATTTTTTCCATTTGCAGAAATACAATTCAGTTTACTCACACACAGATTGAAGCTATTCGTGCAGGAATGCAGCCTGGATTGACAATGGTAACGTTTTATGTTGCTGCATGTTTACTCTTCTGTTGAAAACTTACACTCTAATATTTTCCCATCTTGACGTGCAGTCAGTAGTCTTTATATGGGACCACGCTCCTCTGCAAGGGGCAGAATTGCTACTTTCTTCGTTATCTGCACCTCTGTCCTCATTATTCACTATGCAGAGACCTTCCAAGGCTGCAGGGACCTTCAGGATGGCACCTGTGACCAGTGCTGACCCCTTTAAAATGGCCAAAAGAAGTCATGTTTAAGGAGTCCATGCTGGTTGCAAGTGCCATTCTGAAGGTCCCTGCAGCCTCTGGAAGGGCTCTGCAGCATTCAGAGATCTTTTGGCACTTCCTGCTGCACTCTGCTGGCTTCCTGAGGGCCTCTGCTGGATTCTTCTGATGGCAGATAAGGGTCCCCCTTGCACCTAGCCCCATTGATCCCATAGGATCTGTGAGTTCACTACCCACGAGGATTTCCAAGAACCTAACCCTAGTGGATAATGAGGATTGACTGTGCATGCAGCTCGGCATCCATCTCCTCACTGCATACATTTCAGCAGATTCTTGAGCAGCAGATGCTGGGTCTGTTGTATAACACATATTTTTACCACAGACTTAGAAGGGCAAAGGCAAATTTGGAAATTCTTTCACACGGATAGAAGGCAGTGTCACCTGACTAAAAAAATAGTGTTCATTGATGGGGAGGCCTCTCGTTCTTGACTGATGGAATGAAATGTGTTATAACTTAGTACAGCTGGCCTACCTTTTATGTGGGCTCAGCATCTGTGGAGGCCAAGTCAGTGGCTGGAGGGCCTCAGAAGACCTAGATGTGACTTCCTGTGCAAACAGGAAGTGATTTCTAGTGGTGTCCGGAGGCTTCTGAGGAGACCAGGATGCCGTAGCCCCCAGTGGACAAAGACCCAGAATTTACATGAGTAAATTTACATGCCAGGTCACCTGGTCTGCTAGGTTTTTTGTTTTGTCACCTTGCGTGTATTTTTGTATCCATTTCCAGCCACAATTCTGTCTGTAAAAGCTTCCCCCATGGAATTCCATGTATGTGGACAAAAATCTGTACTTGTACACATAGCTTAATTTAAAAACAGAAAGCATAACATTATCTCACTGTGTTCTTGCCCAACTTGTGCTTTGGCTACCCAGGTTCTTTTTCCCCCAAATGAGTAAAAATACCATGTCATTTTCTTATTGTAGGTAGTGGGGC
Organism: Lerista edwardsae; assembly: GCA_029204185.1. NCBI lineage: Eukaryota > Metazoa > Chordata > Lepidosauria > Squamata > Scincidae > Lerista > Lerista edwardsae. Next base: position 27,882,170 of record JAJKFI010000007.1, read on the forward strand.
CTCCTGGTACAGGGAAAACCGATGTGGCAGTGCAGATAATATCCAATCTCTATCACAACTTCCCTGAACAGAGGACACTTATTGTTACACATTCCAATCAGGTGAGTGCCCTTCATCCCTGCGAGTGTCCTTCATTTCATTTCAGAACAGGCCACGAGGCTTGCCTATGGCCCAGCAAGGAAAGGAACAGTTTATCATGTCTTTGCTGATGTACCAGTTCTGGGTGTTTTTTGTTGTTGTTGTTGTTGTTGTTGTTTTGCCAGGGTGGAGGGCGTTCTCAGTATTGAATTGGGTAACCTGGATGAAACAAGTAATTGTAAAAAAGCCCAGATAGCATAGAAACCAAGCAGCAACAACCGCTGTGCTTGGACTAGAGTCTAATCATGAGACTCATTGGACATTATAGAAGCACCAAACATCCCTTTGTCAAACTTTCCCTTGTCATTAATTATATACCAGGAACAGAATTTCCCAGGTAAGAAAATTTCCTTTTTTTCAACAAAAAGGTTCAGAAAGAGTTGACAGAGCAAATAAAATCAATATATAAATGGTTCCCTGTCCCCAAAAGTTACGCAGTTTAAAAATGTTTAATATCCCTCACCCCACATTGTGATTTTTGTCATCATTGTGTTTTTTTTTTCCATTCCACCTCATTGGCTTATGGAAGCCGGGAAATACAATTCTTTCAAGGCATGCTTATGTAGTTCTGGACTGATGTGGTTGTACACTTACTGGCAGGAGAATACTATACTCAACAGATCTTTGGTCTGATCTAGCAGTTTAAGTTAGCATATACATACAGTAGGTCCTTGGTATCCATCGGAATCTGTTCTAGGATCCCCCCCTCCACAGATACCGAATGAATTCCGCGGATACCGGATTCTGTGGATAATGAAATTCATGGAGGGTCACGCCAGTAAACTGAAAGTGCCTTTTAGAAGTGTCGGGGAGGCTCTCCAGCCACTTTATCAGCATCCACATATATTCAGGCCCACGAATAAGGAGCACCACCAGTATACCTTTGGTGTAAAGTAAATGAACTTTAAAATAAAAATAAACACCCAGGTTCCTTGGAATTGCCAAATGTGTTGAATCTACACTACTGTTCAAAAGTTTAGGGTCACTTATATTAGAAATTTCCTTATTTTTGAAAGAAAAGCACTGTTTTTTTCAAAGAAGATAACATTAAATTAATCAGAAATACACTCTATACGTTGTTAATGTGGTAACTGACTATACTAGCTGCAGACGTCTGGTTTTTAAATGAATATCTACATAGGTGTATAGAGGCCCATTTCCAGCAGCCATCACTCCAGTGTTCTAAAGGTGCATTGTGTTTGCTAATCAAGACTAATGGATGATTAGAAAACCCTTAAGAACATAAGAACATAAGAAGAGCCCTGCTGAATCAGGCCAAAGGCCCATCTAGTCCAGCTTCCTGTATCTCACAGCGGCCCACCAGGTGCCCCAGGAAGGCATGAGACTACAAGATGCTTGCATCCTGTTGCCACTCCCTTGCACCCGGTACCAGTAGCCCATCACCTTTGTAAGGAGGTTGCACAATCCATCATTGCCTATAGCCCACGATGGACCTTTCCTCCAGATATCTGTCCAATCCCCTCTTGAAGGCATCAAGACCAGATGCCATCACCACCTCCTGTGGCAAGGAGTTCCACAGATTAACTACCCGCTGGGTAAAAACCTTGAAAACCTTTGTGCAATTATGTTAGCGCAGCTAACATAATTTGTGCAATTATGTTAGCGCAGCTGAAAATGGGTTTACTCATTAGAGAAGCTATAAAACTGAGCTAGTTGAGTATCTGGAGCATCACATTTGTGGGTTCGATTATACTCTCAAAATGGCCAGAAAAAGGGAACTTTCATGTGAAACTCGACAGTCTATTCTTGTTCTTAGAAATGAAGGCTATTCCATGCGAGAAATTGCCAAGAAACTGAACATTTCCTACAACGGTGTGTACTACTCCCTTCAGAGAAGAGCACAAACAGGCTCTAACCAGAGTAGAAAGAGAAGTGGGAGGCCCTGGTGCACAACTGTGCAAGAAGACAAGTACATTAGAGTCTCTAGTTTGAGAAATAGATGCCTCACAGGTCCTCAACCGGCAGCTTCATTAAATGGTACCTGCAAAACGCCAGTGCCAACATCTACAGTGAAGAGGCGACTCCGGGATGCTGGCCTTCTAGGCAGAGTGGCAAAGAAGAAGCCATATCTGAGACTGGCCAAGAAAAGGAAACGATTAATATGGGCAAAAGAACACAGATATTGGACAGAGGAAGATTGGAAAAAAGTGTTATGGACAGATGAATCGAAGTTTGAGGTGTTTGGATCACACAGAAGAACATTTGTGAGATGCAGAACGAGTGAAAAGATGCTGTAAGAGTGCCTGACGCCATCTGTCAAGCGTGGCGGAGGTAATGTGATGGTCTGGGGCTGCTTTGGTGCTGGTAAAGTGGGAGATTTGTACAAGGTAAGAGGGATTTTGAATAAGGAAAGCTATCACTCCCATTTTGCAATGCCATGCCATACCCTGTGGACAGCGCTTGATTGGAGCCAATTTCCTCCTCCAGCAGGACAATGACCCAAAGCACACCTCCAAATTATGCAAGAACTATTTAGGGAAGAAGCAGGCAGCTGGTATTCTGTCTGTAATGGAGTGGCCAGCGCAGTCCCCAGATCTCAACCCCATTGAACTGTTGTGGGAGCAGCTTGACCGTATGGTATGCAAGGAGTGCCCATCAAGCCAGTCCAACTTGTGGGAGGTGCTTCAGGAAGCGTGGGGTGAAATTCCTTCAGATTACCTCAACAAATTAACAGCTAGAATGCCAAAGGTCTGCAGTGCTGTAATTGCTGCAAAAGGAGCATTCTTTGACGAAAGCAAAATTTGAAGGACACAATTATTATTTCAAATAAAAATCATTATTTCTAACCTTGCCAATGTCTTGACTGTATGTTCTATTCATTTTGCAACTCATTTGATAAATACAAGTCAGTTTTCATGTAAAACACGGAATTGTCTGGGTGACCCTAAACTTTTGAGCGGTAGCGTATATAATGATGGAATTTACTAAGCAGACTTTCCTTATGGTGGATAAAATGCTAATGTAAATATCTCCTACATACTTGCCCTGGTTTCAGTTCCCACCAAAATAGGAATGATTTTTCTAGCATGCTGCATTTCCCAGTAATGGCATCTGAATCTCTAAAATCTCCCCTTTCGGTTGCTCTTGTCAATCTTTAGGCCCTGAACCAGCTGTTTGAGAAGATCATGGCTCTAGACATTGATGAGCGTCACCTCCTGCGTCTCGGTCACGGAGAGGAAGAATTGGAGACTGAAAAAGATTTCAGCAGGTGATGCGATCTAAGAAAGAATTAAGCCTGAGCAAACAATGAAAAATACCATTAAACAAAACACCTCTCGGTATACACAAGTAAAAGACTGGTTGAGAAGACTTGTCAATCTTTGTGTTCATCGTGGAAATTTTCTCTTGGATCATGGCTCAATTGCTCTTTATAGCTAAGACCATCTTATTTCTAAGAGGCGGTATAGCCTCTTGAGCTGCAAATAAGCTTGAGCTGCAAATCATAATTCCACCATTTCAGATCTCACCTCTGCCATGAGCTCACTAGGCCTTAGGTAGCTTTGGGTCCGAGATTTTCTCTTAGCCTCAGATTCTTGGCTGCAGAATGGGGATATTGTTTATGCAACTGAGAGCCAAATCCTATCCAACTTTCCAGCGCTGGTGCAGCCATACTAATAGGGTGTGCGCTGCATCCTGCGGTAGGGGGACAGTTACGGAGCCCCCCCCCCCACCAGTAACGGCACATTTGTTCCCTTTCCTCAGGGCTACATTGCAGCTGCATTTACACTGGAGAGTTGGATAGAGCTGGGCCCTTACTGAGTTGTGAAGACACACCAAGATAATTTGTGTTGAGTGCTTTTCACACCCAGAAAGTTCTCTGCCAAATGCTAAGCGTAATTATTTTTATTACTATTAAATAATGACGGACAGTAAGAACTGAGTAGTCTTTTGGGAACTTCAGCAGGAATGGCAACAGAAAGATACGCTAAGGAATGTTTTTCTTGAGTTGAAAGGAAACGTTTTGTTGATTTTTTGTAAAGCCTACGTGGAAATACAGTCTTGCAGACCTGGAATATCGGACTATTAAGCTCAGCTTACAGCTGTGCTGTTTATGTAACTTCATTTGGTCATTTTTTTTTCTTTTGTGAGGCCAAGTCCTTTTAGGTGCAGATAAGAGCACTGTCTGCTGATTCTTCCAGTTCTGGCCTTTGCCTTGATTCATATAGTTCAGTGGTTCCTAAACTGTGGGTCACAACCCAATCCCTGGTGGGTCACAGACCCACCGAGGCAGGCCTGCAGGGTAAAATGCTGGATGACCAGGAAGTTGCTTTCGGGTGGCATGCATGTCATTAGCTGTGCCATGTTTCTCAAACTATGGGTCGTGCCGGTAGGTGACCCAGAAGCGACTACCAGGTCGTCCGCCATTTTACCTTGCACGGTTTTGGCCTTGGTGGCCCCAGATCCACCAGAAACGACGCACTGGGTCACCAAGGTAAGGAGTTCGGGAACCCCTGATGTAGCTTCCTTCATAAGGTTGAATTAGGTTGACAGTCAATAAATCTGGTTCCAGCCACTGTCCTCATTCTTCTTACTCTGTCCTGCTGCAGATATGGAAGAGTAAACTACGTTCTGGCTCGGAGGCTGGAGCTACTGCGGGAAGTCGGGCGACTGCAAGAGAGTTTGGGGGTCCCAGGAGACGTTTCCTATACTTGTGAAACAGCCGGTCACTTCTTCTTATACCAAGTAAGAGATTAATACAGAGCCAATTTGGCCACAGAATATTAAAGAACGCAGCATTGGAATCGGCATCAAGTTCTCTGAATCCGAGTTGAAGAACCAGTTGTGTTTCTCTTCCAAATACAACTGAAGCTATAATTATGTTATTTCTTGTTTTTTGTTGCTATTGTTTCAGCTCTGTATGTGATGAGTCATAATGTGGCCCGTGTTCTTGCTTTTGTGCGATTATTGGCAAGCAGTCTGAGCGGGATTATCCTCGCCAACTCTCTGCCTTGATTATGTACTTCAGAGCCGTAATTCACCTTGAATTGTATGAAAGGCAGCCGCGTCGCCAGAGGGGGAGTTGGCGCGGCACGTACTGCAGGCGCCACAACATGCTGTGTAAGCAGCCCCTGACAGTGCCTGCTTGCACGGTGTGTTTCAGCACCTGCTGTACTTACCACATCGCCCTTCCCGTTCCTGATCAGTGGTAAAAAGATAAGAAATGCTTGGCTTCCTTGTTTTCAGAGGATCACATTTAAACAAAAAAAAATATTGCAGTGTATTCATGGATATCATTATGCAACCTCATTTTGTTGTTCAGTCGCTAAGTTGTGTCCGACTCTTCGCGACCCCAAGGACCGCAGCACGCCAGGCCTCCCTGTCCTCCACTAGCTTCCGGAGTTCTCCCAATTTCATGTTTATCGCTTCGGTGACACTGTCTAACCATCTCATCCTCTGCCGCCCCCTTCTCCTTTGGCCTTCCACCTTTCCCAGCATGAGGGTCTTTTCTAAAGAGTCCTCTCTTCTCATGAGGTGGCCAAAGTACTTGAGCTTCAGCTTCAGGATTTGTCCTTCCAGGGAGCAATCAGGCTTGACTTCCTGGAGGATTGACCGATTGGATCTCCTTGCAGTCCAGGGGACTCTCAAGAGTCTTCTCCAACACCTTAATTCGAAAGCATCTATTCTTCGGCGCTCTGCCTTTCTTATGGTCCAGCTCTCACAGCCATACATTGCTACTGGGAAAACCATAGCTTTGACTTTGCGAACCCTTTGTTGGCAGGGTGAGGTCTCGGCTTTTGATTAAGTTGTCTAGGTTCACCATAGCTTTCCTCCCAAGAAGTAAACATCTTTTAATTTCATGGCTGCAGTCACCATCTGCAGTGATCTTGGAGCCCAGGAAGATAAAGTCTGTCACTGCTTCCATTTCTTCCCCTTCTATTTGCCAGGAAGTGATGGGAGTGAAACCTCATAGTTGTATCTTAACAGTGGAAGTTTCTGACCGATAGACCTGCGCAGGTGGGAGATGCGTTCACACATGTGGGGGAGTTGCCTATTTTCTTTTCCAGCTGCATCCCCATTCCAGAGAATCCTGATCTTCAGGAGGGGCAGCGGAAACAGAAAGATGTGGCACAGTGTTCCGTTCATTATCCTCCAGATCCTCACTGTGGAAAATAGGAGAGAAAAATACCTTAAGAAGAGGGGCTGTAGCTCAGTAGTAGAGTGCATGTTTTGGGTGCAGATGGTCCCAGGTTCAGTCCCTGGCACCTCCAGGTAGGGCTGGGGAACCCCTTCTGAAACCTGGGACAGCTCCGGCCAATTAGCAGATAGTACTGAATCTAGGCAGACCAGTGATCGATGCAGTAGCATAGCTGGGGGGGAGGGTGTTGCTGTTACTGCCCGGAATGGCTCTGACAGCAAGGGGGAGGAGCTGCTTACATGGTGCATTGAGGTGCCTGCAATACAGCATGCCCTCCCCAGCTACACTACTGACTGTGCATAGGGCAGCTGCCTCTGTTACCCAGGGTAAAGTGTGATCATGCCATTGTGCCTTGCTTGCTTTTTTGCAGGTCATGTCTCGTTGGGAAGAGTACATAAGCAAAGTGAAAGCAAAAGGTGGCAGAGCTCCTGATGTGGCCGATGTCTGCAGCTTGTTTCCTTTCCACCAGTATTTTGCTAACGCTCCTCAGCCCATTTTTAAAGGCAAAACATACAGTGAAGACATGGAAATTGCTGAAGGCTGTTTCAGACATATCAAGAAAATATTCACTCAGCTGGAGGTAAGGTTTCGAACAGTGCAGGTATCACCATGTCTACTCAACAAGAAGCCCCATTGAGTTCATTGCAACTTACTCTCAAGTAAGTGGTATATTACTTCAGCCAGGGATCTCCCCCTCTGTTTGTTATTAGCAACAGAAGAGGGAGATGTTCTGATAATGTAATGGAGAATGCATTGTACGTATCACATTTTCTGGTTCTGGAATTGGGATCTTGTTGAGCACCAAATTAAAAAGGGGGGGGCAATGAGTTTAAAATAAAATGAGAAACTATCTTGGGAACATAATGTGTAAATGTTACATAAAGTTACTATACTTTGTGTCCAGGTCGTTAAATAAATGAAAGGGTAAAATTTATAGGATAGGATAAAATCCGAAAGGAGAAGATTTATAGAACTAAAAATGAACCTTGCTGGAAGATGTAGTAGTACCGAAGTCCATTTCATGCACATTTGGTGAAATTTCCCTAAAATTAAAGTGTGTCACATAGATACTTGAATGAATGAACAAATTTAATCTGGTGTTTAAATGCTCTTAAACCCTGAAATCACATTATTATTGGTATGCAGCTTAATTGCAGAACTTATAATGCAATCCTGTGCACCCAATCTTGGGAATAACTTCCTATTGAATGTAATAGAACTTACTTCTGAGAGGCCAGATACATTCATTTGCACTGTAACATACGTACAATATGTGCAGATTAGTAGACCCCATTAAGAGGAGATAGTTTTCCCATGTAAATTGAAAAACTGCTTAAATTGGATCTTCCACTGCTGTACCTCAGTGGGTGGGGGAAAAAAGCTCTTTTCCCATTATGACTTTTATTGCGTTTAAAATTTTGTAATAAGATGTAAAGAAAAAAAACATTTCAAAAAGAAAGGAAGAATTTATCTAGTTGATAGGAGCTCCAGCACCAAATTTATCTGTTAGATTACAGCATCAATTTTCGATCTTTTTAATCTCGGGGCACACCGCTCTAAAGTTGTCAAGGCACACCATCAGTTTTTGACAGTTGACAAGGCACACCAGGCTGCTTGTGTGGGGCTCACATCCCCCAATAACTCTACAAATGAGCTTCCCCCAAACTCCTGTGGCATGCCTGTGGACCATTCGGGGCACACCAGTTTGCCACACCACATGGGTTGAAAGTAGCTGAATTGGAGGCTGTTCCAGATTTCCCAAATAGAAGAAGCAACACACTGGAGTGAGTGCAGAATGAGTTGTGGTGTTTTGTGTAAGAAGACAATTGGACAATAGGTGAAAAAGAATGCCAGGCACAGGCAGTCTATGGAACTCTGCCATTGATTTTTAATAGTGAATGCTACTTTGCACCCAAACGTTTCACTGTGACATTGAGATGAACAGAGCCTATGCGCCTGGGGTGTCTGTCAGAGCATCCTCAAATCCACGCATCACAGCTGCTTTGTTGGATGCCGGCTGATAGTTCTGTGGTTGGATGGCAAACATTTGTGTTCTGCATTCCCTTCTATTCTCTGTAGGAATTCAGAGCGTTTGAACTGCTGCGTAGTGGACTGGACAGATCCAAGTATCTGCTCGTGAAAGAAGCAAAGATCATTGCCATGACGTGCACCCATGCCGCTTTGAAGCGCCACGACCTGGTTGAGCTGGGTTTCAAGGTAAGTCCACAGTGGGCAAAGTCGGAACCGGAAATAGCCTCCCTGCTTTAAAGTTGTGTGGTTTTTGTTGTCACGTTGTGTTGTGCTGTCTGTTTATACATACCTGAAAGTCATGACATCTGGACTTCTCATAAAATCTCCATGCTTGTGTTTTCTCTTCAGTGGTAACAAAATTAGTCCTGATTGTAGCGATCACCAACAGGCATTGTATTGAGCCTACATGGGTTTAATTGGATGATGCTGGGCTAATCTAGACACTATTGAAAAAATAATTGAAGGCCGAATCCTGTCATGTCCGAGAGAACAATAACTGCCATCAGTTATCCTTTCAATGTTGTTTTAAGTTATCAATAGATAATTAATCAGTTTTGGATTGGATACGCCCACTTCTTTCAAGGGAGCACCTTTGTTTCTGCTACTCAGAAATGAGATTTCTGTTCCTCAAAAAGTCAAAGATTGCACATTTGGTGTGATAAATGTATTATGAAAATAATGTATGTTTAATAATAACTTGTATGTCATGTAAGGGACGTGGTGGCGCAGTGGGTTAAACCGCTGCTGCTGGGCTTTCAACAGAAGGTTGGGAGTTCAAGACTGTGCGATGGAGTGAGCTCCCATTGCTTGTCCCAGCTCCTGCCAACCTAGCAGTTCGAAAACTCCTAAATGCAAGTAGATAAATAGGGACCACTTTGGTGGGAAGGTAACGGCGTTCCGTGCGCTACGGCGTAGAGTCATGCCGGCCACGTGACCACGGAAGCTTGTGCTTGGACAAACGCTGGCTCTGCAGGCTTTGAAACGGAGGTGAGCACCACCCCCTACAGTCGGTCACGACTAGACCATTCAGTCGTGGGGAAACCTTTACCTTTTTATGGGTACAATAAATTAAGGAATTAAAATTATGGTTTCAACGTTTTATCTACTGAGCTTGTAATCTTTGGATGACTTAATCTGTGTTTTTTTTTAATTTCCCAGTATGATAACATCTTGATGGAAGAGGCTGCTCAGATATTGGAGATTGAAACTTTTATACCACTCCTCTTACAGGTGGGAATCCCGTTACCACTTTTGCCTGTGGCCCCCTGATTATTTAGGAAAGTATAGAATTAGGAAGTACAGATTTGGGAAAGTCCAATTATGGATCTGTTTGTTGTATTGGGACTGTAAGAGTTTATTTGGTCTCATCAGACTATAAAGTGAGATTCTGTGACACAAGTCTGCTTTATGCGCACGTTCTTTGCAGAGGGAAGGAGAATGCGCATGGCCTGCTACTTGACACACTGCTGTGTTGAGCAAAACTACAGTGGGCCCACAGGAGAGTGATTCCTGGACCCCTTGTGGATACCAAAATCCACACATGCTGAAATCCCTGTGGGGCCAGGGTTGCCACAGTAACCTGCCTGAGGCCACGCCTCCCACCAACCTCAGAAGGCCTCTCGGATGCAACTGGAAGCCAGTTCTGGTTGGCGGCAGCGGCTTCCGGAAGTTGCCGGCATGAACCGGAAGTGTCCTCCAGTCACATCCAAGAGGCCTCTGAGGCACAGGCTGGGCATCTGTGGGTGCTCAGATCTCTTTGTGGTAGAGAAGTGTCTGTCTTCGGTGTTTGGTTTTTATTGATTTGGTTGTTTTAGAAATACAGAATAAAGGTAAAACTGTCCATGTTTGGAGCTGTGAGAATATCAGCAAATCCATGATGCTTGTAACGCAGCACTGCAGAACGGAAAGCCATTAAACAGGCCGGTTCGGTTCCTGCAGGTCGAGGGCGGTGTTTGTTCAGTGCTGGGCAGCGCTTCTCACTCTAGCACTTCACTCCTATCCGATAGAATCCCCAAGATGGCTTCAGCCGACTGAAACGGTGGATTATGATTGGAGACCATCATCAGTTGCCCCCAGTCATTAAGAACATGGCTTTCCAGAAATACTCCAACATGGAGCAGTCTCTTTTTACCAGATTCGTCCGGGTGGGAGTGCCCACCGTCGACCTGGACGCTCAGGGAAGAGCAAGGGCAAGGTAAGACAAGCAGCATCAAGGATGCCATTGGCGTGTCTCTGTGTGAGTCTTGAATCCTCTTTCTTTAGGCTGGACCAGTGGTCTTCAAAGTCCTACTCGGACGTTGAAGAAACTGTAAGGGCTTGCAGGGGCGGGGCAGAGGTTGGGGGAAGACCTGGCGGCTCTGCAGTGATCGCGGCGCCGCAGACATTTAGGGGCAAGTGCCCTACCTGAATCAGGTCCTTGGGGGGTGCTGAAGGGTTGGGGAGGCCCACTGACACCTCCGCGGGCCTCCCTGATGCTGAAAATCACTCAGTTGCAAGATCGGAGCTAGCTATTTTTCAGCTTCAGGGAGGCCCGCGGAGGTGTCAGTGGGCCTCTCCAACCCTTCAGCACCACCCAAGGACCCCATTCAGGTAGGGCACTTGCCCCTAAAAGCCCGCGGCGCCGTGATTGCTGTGGCGCTGCTGGCAGTCATTTCTGGGGCCACTCCCCTTAAGGGGAAATGGCCCCTTTTTACTGCCTATGGTGGGTCGCGACCCACCAGTTTGAAGAGCACTGGGCTGGCGCACAGAGATGCACTTCCATTCATCTTTTGTCAGCTTCTTGGTGGTTTCACACGCTTGTCCTTTGCACTTTAGATCGTTGGCCCTCTGTTCTTTTAAGATAGAAAAATCCAGGAATGACGTGGTTCCCAGTGAGACCATGAAAAAGGTTCATCCCGCAGTGAGGGTCAGCAGCTTTCTGGAAGACCTTGGCTAAGAAGGCTCGTGGGGTTGAGGTTGTTGAACTGTTTCAGGGCCTTGCTGGAGGTGAAAACAAGGGCCTTTTTGAGATCTGTCCGCTCAAGGAAAGGCATGCTGAGGCTTCTGCTCACTCTCTCAATTAGCGATCGTGTTGGTAACTGCATAACAAACCTGAGGTCAAGTCTTTAAAGGGGCCTGAAACATAGAGAGGGATGTTGTGCTCCTGTACAAAGGCCAATTTGCTCACGTGTTGTGCGCATTTCATCCTGCGTCAAGAAGTGCTGCAGCAGATTCCAGCCTTTGCTGTCCCATTCTTCCTGCTCCAAGGTGAGGTCACGGGCCACCCAAAGCACCTGCCAGCATCTTTCTTCTCCTTGAGGACTCCTGCTTGCCTTCTCTCACTCTGCTTCTCACTCACTGCCCCCAAACTGCCAGGCTGTCTCTGACTCTGGGGGTCACATCCTAGAACTGGATGCATGCAGTCGGCATCCGAACAAGGGTGTCGAGCAACCACTCCTCTCTTGTTGTGACTAATAATTCATAAAACGGGCAGAGCAATCCTACTCTGCCCATCGCATCGACGTTATGTCATAGTGTTGATGCGATACACGTAGCGCTGGCGCAAGGGAGGCTTCATGTCCGTCTGGACACAGGATTGGCGGGGGCTGGGGGCAGGACGTGGGCGGGCTTGGGAATCGGCCATAAGGCTGAATCCTGAGTCCGATCGGGAGACTGCATGGCCCCCTCGGATCTGCACCTTCTGTGTAGCAGGCGCAGATTCGAGTAGCACATTGGGGAGGCTGGAGCCTCCCCAATGGTAAGGGTAAGCGTGTGCCCTTGCCGTTGGGAGGCTTCAGTCTCTCCAATACTACGTTGGATTCAGTACAGGCCGGCCAGCCTTGCCAATCCAGCGCAGTATAGGATTGCGCTCCGAACCAAAGGGATCCAATGTGAAGAGTTCAGCTAATGGGTGTGTTTTTGGTTTTCTGCTTCTTTGTTTTCTGTGGAGTTGTGCTGTCTAGAACAGCATTTCTCCTCGTTCATCTCCTGCTGTACCACTTCACGTCACGCACCAATTGGAAGTACCACCAGCAGTAACTGGTGATGATGATGTCATCACCAGTTACTTATGGATTGGGAGGCAAAACACCAGCTCGAGGCTTAGGGCTGACCAGAAGGCTTTCTTTGAGCTCCTGAAAAGCACTCACTGAAGCTCCGTCCGCTGAGCTGAGTCTCCTGCCACTGCTTGACGCTTTGCATTGCTGGTCTTGCGTTCTGGGGGTCCTGTGCGCACCGGCGGTCCTAGTGCCATTGGTTGAGAAACCTGTTCCATCTACAGATAGTTACAACAGACTATTTCAAATGCCTTTCTCTGTTTAAGTGCCCTGTATTTCACAGGCAAGATGCAACTACTCTGGTCCGATCACTTTTCTAAGCGGTCACCTGAATGTCATGAATACACTCGGAAGTATTAACAGAATTCGACTCTTGAGCGATGTTGGGTTCATCCTTCTGAACTGACCTTTTTTTTTAAAAAAAATGCATTGGACGGCACATGAAATACAAAGGGATGTGGCTCGCTCAGGGTTTTCAGGCTGTAATCTGGGACAACGTCCCTGCTGCTATAAAGGGGATGTTTTAAAAAGTGACCAGTCATCTATCAACAGATTTTCAAAAGTTCTGCTAGCTTGACCTTCATTCCTTGGCTGGAAGGTATTCGAAACAGGAGTCCCAAAATAGATTAAAGATATTCATTGTAGGGAATGAAGGACATTCTTCTTCTGCCCTCTCATTCTTTTAAGAGAAAAGAATTTGTTTGCCCTGCTCTAGGGGAGACGATCACAAAGTTAGTTGTGCTTTTTTGCAGCTATTTAAATATCTCTGCAATCGCAAAGTTAATACCAGTTGCACATTCTCTGTCTCTCTTTTTCTTTTAAGGCCTGTATGTCAGAGCATCAATCAGAAAAGATATTGCTTAATGTATATAAGAACTTAATTTTTCATGAATGCTTGCAGTAGGTCTCTTTGCAGATCTGCAAAGCCCAAATCACTGCTGGATGAATTTGTAAAGACTCACAAAAGAGTTGAAATTAACGACAATGTTTTCCACACTGTTTCCCATAAAGCTTGTGCAACCTCTACAACTGGCGTTACAAGAACCTGGGTAATTTGCCACATGTACAGCTCTTACCAGAATTCAGAACAGCAAATGCCGGTTTCCTGTATGACTTTCAGCTGATAAATGTGGAAGATTTCCATGGTGTAGGAGAATCTGAACCCAACCCTTATTTTTACCAGGTGAGAGAGGCTGTAAAAACTATATTCAGTTTTTGTTCTTTACTTGGCATCCTAATTTCACAGACAGTCCTCGGAAATGTACGACCATACGACATCCTTACATTAGAAGCAGTGTAAGCACTACTTATTTCCTCCTCCCCACAGGATGGAGGTTGTGGGGAGTGGTTGCTGCATGTAATGCTGTTTGACTGAAAGTGAGAAGGGTCACCCCCCCCCCCAGAGAATAGCTGCACAAGGCAACTATAATTCTGTTGAACTATCTTGGCATTCCCTTCCTTTGCCCTTGCAAGAGGGAGAGCACTTCCCTGATTCAAACATTTGTCTAAAAATCATCCCCTAGGCATTTCAGCATAATGGGCCAAGAGATGCCAAATGCACCACTCTTTGGGAGACAAACTGCTGCTAAGACATGCAGACATGTGCACACATGCTAGCAAATTAAAGAGAGGCTCACAGACCAGTTCAGTTGGTGGTTTGAATTTGCCTGCATAAATGCCAACAGTAGTTGAATTTGCTTTCTTTGTTTCTTTTTTGAACATAAATACATAAGGTATGGTTTTTTTGGTGATATTTTTTCCCAACATTTCTTGATTAAAATAGCAAATTGCGGTGTTACGTGTTTTTATCCAAATTTTTATTGCAAACAGCACAATAACTAAGGGTGAATGGCCCTACAGAGGCAAGCAATCACTGGCACACACACACCAGCCTGAAATAACCTGCTCAAAAATTCCCAAGCTGCACACTGGTTGCTGCTTGGAGCATCAAGAAACTGCTACTTAGTTCTTCCACATTCCATTAAAGTTGCCCCAGCGTGCACTGTGAACTAGGAACATGTGTGTTCATGCAAGGTGAAGCAAGCTTCTTCCTGTTTCTGCCACTCCTCCTCCTGATCCCTTACTGAAAACTATTTCTCAGAATGTGTCAAAAATAAACAAAAGTGGTGTCATTTTTGTGAAATTGATATAAATTTGCGTCAAACTGTCAAAATAAGCAAAAGCCGTGGTTTTTCACATTTTGACCTAAACGTCATTTTATATAGTGTTTTCAGTAGCAATTTTCAATACTTAGCATTCTGTGATGATCACCAAAAAAAAACCCATCCCTATAAATGAATTACAAAGTCACATCAGCGAAGCAAGATTGTTAGGCAAGGACCACTGTGCCCTCGCTATTGCATGGGCTTTAGCTGCAGCTGGGCAACATTGTGACTTGTTGCAGTGCAGCTTCCGGATGAACTTCAGCGTTAAGAACATAGAAGAGCCCTGCTAGATCAGACCAAAGGCCCATCTAGTCCAGCTTCCTGTAGCTCACAGTGGCCCACCAGTTGCCTCAGGGAGCACATGAGACAACAAGATGTCTGCATCCTGTTGCAACTGGCATGCTGAGGGTTGCCGAGGTTTGCTCTGTGCAGAGCTCAGCTGAGAGGTGCGTGGCCACTCGGCTTCTCCTCTTAGAGAGCGTGCTGGCCAGGACCCAACTTCTCACTCATGGGGGAGCTCATGGCATTGCCATTTTGTGCCAGCATAACTCTGAATATTTCTTAATGGTGAGATGCATAAAGCAATTTCACATGTTTTCTAAAACCTTGCAGAATCTGGGAGAGGCAGAATACGTTGTCGCCCTCTTCATGTACATGTGCCTGTTAGGTTACCCTGCAGAGAAGATAAGTATTTTGACAACGTATAACGGGCAAAAGCACCTGATTCGGGACATTATTAATCAGCGTTGTGGAAATAACCCAATGATTGGAAGACCAAACAAGGTAACCTTCCGGATATCACCTGCATTCTTTTTTCTTTGCAGCAAACATGAATGTATAATGCGACCTGCTAGGAATGTGCATCTGCTAGGACGTTTCTGGGGGTGGGGGGTGTTTGCATAGGTTGTATTCAGCGGTGTCGTGCAGCCGGAACGCTGGGCGGGAGGAACGGGTGAGCAGCAGCCCGCCCGTTGCGTACTGCTCCGTTTCGCCGTCTTCCC
>JAJKFI010000007.1:27898095-27945204 GCA_029204185.1 Lerista edwardsae
GCTGCTGGTCATAGCTCAGTGGTAGAGCACAGGAGTTGCAACAGAAGACCACAGGTTCACCTCCTGGTGTCTCCATAAAGAAGAATCTTCCCCCTGAAGAGCCTTCAGAACTGCTGTCTGTCAGTGGAGACACAGGCAGCCCAATCCTAATCTGCGTTGGAGCAGGCAGGCCAGCTGGCCTGTGCTGTATCCAGTCTGGGTTTGGCTGCCATTGGAACCCACCTCAGGGCACAAGGACATTTGTCCCCTTACCCTGGAGTAAGCCCCAGCCACCCTATGGGGCTGCTCGGATATGCGCCAGCAAAAGGAGGATTGCTAATAGCCAGATCCTAACGTCACCTCCCCGGGCCAGCCCGCCCATGAGGCCACCCCCTTCTACCTCCCCCCACCCCTTTCTGCCCACCTCCCGCCTGCCCCTGCCTTCTCCCCGCCCTCCCAAGCCTCCGCGTTAGCTGAAGACGGCCAGCACAGGGGCAGCTTACTGGCCAGTCTCGGGAAGGTGACTGACTGGGGTGGCAGGGTCAGCACTGCTGGCTGCACTGGCTTAGCATCAGCATCGTCATGCAGCCGGAACGCTGGGCTGGAGGAACGGGTAAGCGGCAGCCCGCCCGTTGCGTTCCGCTCCGTCTCACCATCTTCCCCGCCCCTGCGGGGGCGGGGAAGACGGCGAAACGGAGCGGAATGCAACGGGCGGGCTGCCGCTCATCCGTTCCTCCCGCCCAGCATTCCGGCTGCATGACGACGCTGCTTAGCATCCTTCTGGCTGATGCAGGCGTGCCTTGTGGCAATGTGCAACAGCACAGGGTTGATGCAAGCAACTTGTGTTGGCCCAGAGCAACGGTAGGACTATGCTCTGAGCTAGGTAGACCGATGGTGTCTTTTGTTTCAATTGTTGCAGTTTCATGTTTTTTAATGAAAGCAGCCCTTTGTTGTACTTCAGCAACTGCCTTTTGAATACTATCAATTTCCAAAGCCACAGATTAAGAAGGGCACATGGGTACTTTTAGAGGGGAAACACATTCAAAGGTGCCACTGGACCTGTGGAGTCCTTTGGATTTTCATTCCCTGAGTGTATCTGGCTTTTCTTATGAAGAGTAGCACGTTCGCTGTGGCCGAATGTGGAATAATGGAATAAACCACCATTAGGAATAAACCTAATGGAATAAACCAGCAGCGTTTTTCCCAGAGCAAAACGTTGAGCCCCGTAAGGCCCGTTGGCTTTCCTGAAACCCAAGAAGCCTGCCTCGGCAGTTCGTTTCTCAAGTGCTCTTCTTAAAATGTCATGGAGATGCCGGCGAATTAATTTTTCCCATTTTGCTGCTAGGTGACGACTGTGGACAGGTTTCAAGGTCAGCAAAACGACTACATCATCCTGTCGCTTGTGCGAACTAAAGCGGTTGGACACTTGAGGTATGAAATGGGGGGTCCTCGTGCAGGAGGCTGCTCGGTCCTGCTGTGGGTGCAATGGGCGTGTATGGGAGACTCACGCTGAGCTCAGTGGAACTCTGTTTCCTTCTCAGCCACACGGGAGGGCTGTGGGCAGTGCAGTGGGCCATTATGGGGGCAGGGCATTCTGTGCACTCTTCCCCAGGCACCCCTCCCTGTCCAGCAGTGCTTGAGGAAAAGGGGGCTCTGGAGCCCTAGAGAAATGTTCCATGCCGGGCGCTGCACCTGCACAAGTTAGGCCACTCTCAGACTCAAGGGGAATGCTGCACATCTTTGTGCTGGCCCCTCTGACTCCGAGAGTGGTCCAAACCTACTTTACGGTGTCCCCAGCAATGGGATCTACAAATGAACAAGGGGAACGCTGGGCGGGACTTACACGGGGCTTCCGCGTGATTGGCTGCCCATCCGTAGCGTTCCGCAGCTGTCCTTGCCTTGGGGGGGCTGCCCCCGGTTAGTGCGCCCCCCCCGTTGCTCGCCCAGGCACCCGGCGCGACCCTCACCTGTCCCCCGCGGCGAGCAGGAGCCCCCCTGAGGCCAGGGCAGCTGTGGAACGCTACGGACGGGCTGCCACTCAAGCAGAAGTCCCGCCTATGTCCCGCCCAGCGTTCCCCTTGTTATTTGTAGATCCCATCGCTGGGTTTCCCTTGTGCCGGCCGAACTTCGCTGGCCTAACTGTGCCGGCCGAACTCCAAGTTATGATTGCGCTCTTAGTGATATACGAATGACTGTAATCTAACTACTGTATGTAAGAGCTGTTCTCCTCCAATGGAATAGCAAATAATTTGAATTGTCCATTACATCTCTTCTCTACAAGTTCAGGTCGTGGTCGTCAATATACAGTACGTGATAACTGTACTGTTTCATAGCCAAGAACTAAATTCCTGTCCCCCAAAGAACTTAAAAAATGGGGGGAGGGGGGGCAGAGAATTAGACATCTCTAACAGTTGAAGAGCAAGAGAATGTTTCAAAGGTTTTCTTTATCAGAGCAATCTTTAGCCCTAGAGCTTCTTAACTGTATATAAACTATAACTTTAGACGTATTCTTTGGGCATAACTCTGGACGTATTCCTCACGCCTCCTCCTCTTCTTACTTTTAAAATGGTGAGGGCTAGTCATCCTTGTGTTCCCAGTTCTATGCCTTTCTAGATACTTAGTTCTTGACATAGTTTTATGGGTGACTTGGGGCCCAATCAGTAGTGTCAGCCTACCGGTACCCTGGGCGTGTCTTCCGGGTGAGCGGCAGCGCGATTGCTGCGTTCTGTTGCGTAACGGCGAAAGCCCGCCCGTCGCCGTTACGCAACAGAACGCAGCGATCGCGCTGGCGCTCACCCGGAAGACATGCCCAGCGTACCAGTAGGCTGACACTACTGGGCCCAATCCTATCCATGTCTCCAATGTCAACGCAGCCCCAAGGTCAGCACACATTCCCTTACCATGAGGAGTCCGCTCTGACTCCCCCTTCATCACAGAATGCAGCACCCTCCCCCCCCCCCCAAAAAATTGGGACAGCCACATCAGGGCTGGAGGACTGGATAGGATTTGGATTTTTCTCTCCTCTTATTAAGGTATTCCAGTTGTGAATGAAACCTAGTAGCTGGTTTTCACGGTCTGCCTGTTTCATTTTTCCTTCTCGAAGGGATGTCCGGCGCTTGGTGGTTGCCATGTCGAGAGCCAGACTTGGGCTTTATATCTTTGCCAGAGTCTCGCTGTTCCAGAACTGCTTTGAGCTGACCCCGGCCTTCAGCCAGCTCACGGCCCGCCCTCTCCAGCTGCATATCATCCCCTCGGAGTATTTTCCAACAGCCCGACGGGTATGAAGACCTGTTTTGCATTGCATGTATTGACTGTGCGTTGCTTTGTTTTTTCAGAATGTAAATACAGGTAGCCTGTCCCTTATCCAGACATCCGAAATCCAGACTGTTCTAAAAATCCAGAGATTCTTGTCCAAGCCTTTTTTTTTTTTAAAAAACGTGCTGTGAACACTAGAAGGTCTTGTGCTCATTCCCATGTAAGGCTGTGAGTTCTAGTCTTCTCTGCTCTGCGGTGTGGACCGTTGTTGGAAAATGTCCTCGAGGCCAGCAGCCACCCAAATGGGCAACAGTAAAAAGAGCAAAGAGGAAGCATCTCTCATTATATTTGTGCGATTATTCCAAAATCCAGACACCTTCCCATCCCAAGAAGTCCGGATAAGGGATAATCAACCTGCACCGCATTTCAATGCTGCATTGCTAGTTCGAAGTTATTAACTCATAATTGTGAGTGGATATTATTATACAGGCATGCGTTTCGTCCAACCACCACCCACCTAGGACAGGACTGGGATCAAAGCACGACAATGAATAGGCTCTTAACAGGGCAAACGAGTCTCCAGTAGTCTGTGTACACAACAAAGGACCTAATTGCATTATGATGGGGGTCTGAGAATGTATCCCCGTCATTAAGTGATTAACACTCAGCTGTAATATGGTTATTGTATAGCGGTGTTCAGCAAAAAAAAAAAAAGTTTTCAGTTGGCGTAGTAAATATCGTGTGGTGTTTTAGGAGCTGGACTTAGACCTGGAAGATCCAGGTTCAAATCTCTGGTCAGACACGAAGCTTCCTGGTTTGGGCCGGTCATTATCTCTAAGCCTGGCCTACCTCACAGGGTTGTTGGGAGGACAAAAGGAGGGGAGGAGCAAAGGGTCTCAGCAGCTTCCAGTCCTTGATAGAAGCACCGACTGCAGAAGACACTGCAAGGGTGGCGATATATAAAGTCCTCCTCTTGGTGTTGCTGGTAAAGCAGTCTTTGGCCTTTTTCCTTTATAAGGGCATACCATTCCATTGCAGGATGGTGGTTCTTTCATCTGAATGCAAAATTGCTCCTGTGTGTGTGTGTGTTTTAAACCAGTGTTTCTCAAACTGTGGGTCATGAACCAATTTCAGGTGGGTTGTGGAACACCCAGCGCACCCATATTGAAAATATGGGAAGACGGAATACTAGAAAGGGGAAGGGCTGTGTGGTTGCCTTGCTAGTGTCAAGGTTGTAAATAGGCTTTTTTTTCCCCTTTCTGATTCTCTTGGCTATTGGGAAATGACTGAGAAATAACCCAACTTATTGCTGCGTTCTCAGGAAAGCAGCAGGCTCTGGCGTCACAATGACAGCCATGACATCACTTCCAGGTTAAAGACATCACTTCTGGTGGGTCCCAGACAGGTTGTCATTCCAAAAAATGGGTCCTGGTTCTAGAAGGTTTGAGAACTGCTATTTTAAGCCATTCTTAACGGTAATTGCTTCTCTTTGCCCTTTAGAACGGAGAGCCTCCACGTCACCAAGTGCATGTTATAAAGAACATGCCTCAGATGGCCAACTTCGTGTACAACATGTACATGCATATGATTCAAAGCACTCGCCAGCACAGACAGGTAAAGAACTTTGCACTTTGTGAAAGGAAAAAAAAGTGTTCTTTCTTGCTTTGAGCATAAGTACTCTCCACAATCCTCGGTGACAACTTGAGCATATATGAAGTTGAGGAACAATACGCTGGTGAACTTCCCTTGCGTCTCTGACTCTGCAAGTGACATGCTGAAGCAGTGCTGAAGTCTAGCAAGTGATTGGCTTGAGGGCCGGCCATTCCTGAGGCTGGCTGAGGTGACTGCCTCAGGGCACCCATCTCCATGCATCCATTTGCTCTTTCCCCTCTGGGCATGGAAAAAGAGGAGCATAGAAGTCTACTCTCCTCTTCCACTCTGCCCGCCTCTTCCTTTTCCAGTCCAGGGAATAGGAGGAGCAGAGGCTGGTAATGGGGGGGGGGGGACAGCATTCGGCATGTCGCCTTCAGTGTCAGGGGTCTTGTCGGCTTTTCCCAGCTATTAAAAAACTGTGTTTTCAACCTTTCGTATGAAAATGGCTTTGGAATTAAGATGTTAAAGGAAAGATGGAAGGTGCAGAAGATTACAACACCCTCTCACAACACCAAAACCAGGGGACACCCACTCAAATTGAGTGTTGGGAGAGTTAAAACAGGTAAAGGGAAATACTTTTTTACTCAGCAGGTAAATAAGCTGTGGAACTCCTTGCCAGAGGAGGTGGTGATGGCTTCTGGCCTAGGTGCCTTTAAAAGAGGATTGGACATATTTCTGGAGGAAAAGTTCGTTGTGAGCTATAGGCCATGATGGGTTGTGCAACATCCTGACGTTAGTAGTAGGCTGCTTCAGAATGCCATGTACGAGGGAGCGGCCACAGGATGCAGGCAGCATGTTGTCTCGTGTGCTCCCTGAGGCATCTGGTGGGCCACTGTGAGATACAGGAAGCTGGACTAGATGGGCTTTTGGCCTGATCCAGCAGGGCTCTTCTTATGTTCTTAAGGCCCAGATTGGTTTGCAAGTTATTGTTTACCTCAGAATTTTACCTCAGAAATTTACCTCAGAATGCCAGGTGCAACAGGATGCAGGTATCTTGTCTCATGTGCTCCTTGAGGCATCTGGTGGGCCACTGTGAGAGACAGGAAGCTGGACTAGATGGGCCCTTAGCCTGATCCAGCAGGGCTCTTCTTGTGTTCTTACTAGACTGAAATTGGACGTTTTCCTTAGGAAGAATTAAGTCATTAGGTGCCATACATCATCTTATGACAGGCATAATTATTTGCGCCAGTTGCTAGCGCACTGCTAGAAAAGATTTGCTGAGACAAACGGGGCCTGTTTTTACGTGACACCAGCTGACTTGAGTTGTGCAGGGGCTGGTTAACCCGACTGCCTGCAAATCCTGCTCATTCCCACAGACCTCCAAAACACTCTGTGTTATCTTTAGAACTATCAAGTTATTTTTAACACCACATTAGTCCATACTTAAAAAAAGAATTGAATGATAGTAATCATGCATGGGTAAAAATGGTACCAGCTGCAACACAGATGGGGTCCTGGTTTGTATCCGGCAGCATGAAATACATCTTTTGCCACGGACAAAGGAATCCTTAATTTGAGAGATTCAGCTTCTCTGAATGTCTGCAATTAGTCTTCCAAAAAGGACTGTTTTGGCCACATATTACAAGATTCAGATGTAGCAATTTCAGCGCTCGAGTGCCATTCTCTCACTTGGCTAATGTAACATCAAACCTCTCCGTGGTTGTCAGAAACATGAGTTAATAGTCGATAAAATTTCAGTCTAATTACATACTTACATTCTGGAAACCCCGGAATGGAATAGTGTTGGAGAGGCAGAGCGGGGGGGGGGTCTCTTCTTTTGCAGTCTTCCTTTCATCACGACAAGGGGACCACCTCTTTTCGTGGAGGGAGTGAGAAGAGGCCACGAAACAGATTTTTATAGTGATTTATTTTACTTGATTAACAAACTCAATGCTTTAAATGGAATATTTACTCCCTTCTCCAAACAACTGTTTGAATGTTACTTTCCCTTCCCCCGTGAGCAGAGAATTGGATATAAGTTGTTAGGCGGTGGGCCTTCTCCCCCCCCCCTTCCTCTGCATTAGTTTTGCATTGAAGGCAATATCTGAATTGGGAGGCCTTCATCGATTTTCCCAATTCTAAGGTCACCTTCTACAAACAAAGGGAGTGAAATTAGGTCATCGTGTCCCAAGGAGCCCACAACAGTGGGTTTCCTGCAAGAAAAGTATGACTCGGTAGGATTCACCTTTCAGGTCGTACCTTCTATTTTCGGAAGTTATCTTGACTACATGAATTCCAAATATTAACATTTAATCATTTTCACACTGTTTCATCCTACCTGGTGTACTTGCTTTAACAACATAAGAAGATCCCCGCCTGTAGCCTCTGATGGACTTTTCCTCCAGAAGTCTGTCCAACCCCCTTTTAAAGGCATCTAGGCCAGACGCCATCACCGCCTCCTGTGGCAAGGAGTTCCACAGATTAATTACTCGCTGGGTCAAAAAATATTTTCTTTGACCCGTTCTAACTCTCCCAACACTCCATTTCTTAAATTAGCATTTCCTTTTCAAGAATCCTGTGAATCTTCTCCTTCATAGGCAGCCTGCTTGGAGCTGCCGTCTCTCGTATGGAATCCCATATCGAAGAATTCGGCTTCAGGCTGTCATGGGCCAGTTTGGCTAATACTCTTCTTACCTTGAACGAGCCTACCTAAGACAAGACAGGCACACTTAGGATATGCGCCCCTTCTAGCTTCTCCCTTCCCTTCCACGTGAATTCTTTTTGAGCAGGTGAGGGAAGGGTGGTTCAACCAAACTGCCTCTCTGCATGTACTCCTAAACCTGTTTAGTCTAAAAATCTCTCTCTCTCTCTCTCTCTCTCTCTCTCTCTCTCTCTCTCTCTCTCAAAGGAACTTGCATGGAAGTGAGACGCTAGGACATGCGTGTGTCATGAGCATGCCTGTCCTTGATCACATGGGGCAGGCTTGGGGTTAAAAATATCATCTGAACTTCCTGCAGTTAAATTAATGTGATAACTTAAAGTGAGCAGGAACTTGCTGAGAAGCAAACTTTGACTTAGCTGTCAAGTATACTTGGTGATTGGAGGAAACCCTGGGTTGGCTCCAGCGGTGTCATGCAGCTGGTTGTCTCCACACTAGAAGGAGTTGAAGGAAGCTCGTGAAAGAGGACTTTCCCACCCTTTCCCTGCAGCTCCTCCAAAATCAGGGGAGCTCCAGAACAGGATGGGCACTTGCATTTAAATGTGTATCTTTTAATAAAAAAGCAGAAATCTTCATAGTGGATTTCCCCTCCCCTTCCTTAGCAGGATCTAAAGCCCCCTCCAGCTCTTATTGAAGAAAGTGAAACACGCCAGTCTCAGGAAAGTGAAAGTGTTCCCCGGCAGGACTCCGACATGGAAGCAGACAATGGGAGCAGTGTGCCACCAGAAAAGACCGTGGAAGAGAAAACGTCGGCTGAGAAGCCCAGCGTGAGTGAGGAAGAGGAGGAACATCGGAAGATGCCTGAACACCCCGGGAGAGACAGTGACAGCGAAGACAGCGAGGCAGAGGAGGACGCGAAGAAGTGACCTTCGCTGTCTGAAAAACGTGCAGCGCCTCTGAGCAAGATGGCCGACGCGGCGTCTGTCCACCGACCACTTCCTTGGGCCGGACACACAAGTGGAAGCAGACAGGAATGATGCTGAGTGCCTGAACAATCATTTCTCTACGGCATTAGCAGGACTAATTAAAGGACTTCAGGCAGAATTGCAGTTCATGGTTTGACGCGTATTACGCATTCAGTAAAGCTTTTTGTAGCTTTTTTTTAACACTTGCGTTGTGTCCTTTTTTGTACTATGTACCGTGTTAATGTACTATGAACGTTTGGGCAAAGTTTACGTTTCATTATGCATCCAAAACAGGCAATGTGTGCTGAAGATTGCGTTTCACTTTCTGGCTGTTTCCCAAAAGGAAGTTCTGCTTCCTGTGCCTGTCATATGAGAAAGGTCCCATGGCCAGTCAGCTGGTCTCCCTCGCCCTCCCTCATTTTTCTTTGTCTGTGAGGTCCACGTTCCAGCAGGTACCAATGGGCACAATCCTAACCAATTTTCCAGCACCTTGATAAAGGCAATGCAGCTCTGAGGTCAGGGACCAAACATTCCCTTACTTGAGGAGGCCTCCGTGACTACTATTCCACTGCAGGATGCAGATCGTGCCCCACTGGGAAAGCTATGTTAGTGCTGGAAGGTTCGTGAGGATTGCACGCTTAATCTAGGTCTAAAGCCTGGTCTTCAGAAATAGCGAATCTGAAATACTGGAATGCAGGAACACATTGTTTATTTAAACAATTTTTACCCCACCTTTACCCCAGCAAAGGGGAACCTAAAGGTGGCTTACAGTAAAATCATAATAATTAAATGACAATCATAATAAAAGCACCAGCTCTGTTTAAAAAAGTCAAGCAGGGCAGATAAAAATGAGGCAACTAAGATGGTAGAATTTAAGACAGAAACAGTCTCCCCCACAATTCACCGACTATGGTTATCATACCTAACTCCAATGAGCTCGGGGGGGGGGGGCGCTGTACATAGTTCCTTCCCTCCTCTTGTTCTCACAACAATCCCTGTGGAGGTAGGTGAAGCTGAGAAATAGTGACTGGCACAAGATTCCCAAGGAAGCTTTCTGGCTTGGCAGGGATTTGAACCTGGATCTTTCAAGTCAAAGTCCAACTCCAGAACCATTACACCATCCTGGCTCTGTAGTGTATTATTACTGTATATGCGTGTGTACAAGTCAAAAAATGTATGCCTTAAAATTGACCATGGAAACCTGGGTCGACTTATACATGGGGTCAATACAGTACTGCCTTCTTGGCTAAGAAGCAAGGTGCGCAGGGAAAAAACCCAGCTATTCTCCAAACAGGAAGGAAGCTTGAGGGGGCCAATGGGAGTTGTACTCGGTTGCTATGGCTGTAGTCACACAGCCTGTAACTCTCCTAACCTCCTTCAGCTGCCTTCCTGTTGAGAAAATAGCTGCTTCAGAACAATTACTGGCAAGTCATTTCTCAGGATCTGGCCTCGGGTAAAATCAGACAAAATGACCGTATCTATTTCAGGTCGCAATCCTAACCTGAACTGGAACAGCACAGGCCCAGTGGGTTGGGTGGGGTCTGGAGCCTCCTCCGGGCAGTGTCCTTGCCCCAGTATAGGCGTCAGCCAGCCCTATGGGGGGGGCTACTTGGATCTGTGCCTGCTGTATAGCAGGCACAGATCTGCGTTTCCCACGCAGCCCTAATCGGGGTTGCACAAGGCTGGTGACGGAGGTTTGGATGCGGTCTGGAGCAAAATACAGTCAATCCTCACTATCCGCTAGGGTGAACTACAGGATCACAGATCGCAAATTTGCAGATAATGAACCATTGATCCTATGTATCAATGCAGTTACGTGCAAAGAGTATCTTATCTGCCGTCAGAAGAATCCACAGACCCTCAGGAAGCCAGCAGAACGCAGCAAGAAGTGCCCAAATAACTCTGAATGCTGCAGAGAACCTTCCAGAGGCTGCAGGGACCTTCCGAATGGCAGCTGCAACCAGCACGGACCCCTAGAACATGAGCTGTGGATGCTTCTGCCAGCCATTGTAAAGGGGCAGTGCTGATCGCAGATGCCATTCTGAAGGTCCCTGCAGCCTTTGGAAGGTCTCTGCATAGTGGATAATGAGGACAGAGTCACAGATAATAAGGAAAGTAGCAATTCTGCCCTTTTTAGATAAGCAAGGTTGTAGCTAGCGAGGGACGTGGTGACGCAGTGGGTTAAACCGCTGCTGCTGGGCTTTCCGACCGGAAGGTTGGGAGTTTGAGACCATGTGACGGAGTGAGCTCCCGTTGCTTGTCCCAGCTCCTGCCAACCTAGCAGTTCGAAAGCACCTAAATGCAAGTAGATAAATAGGGACCACTTCGGTGGGAAGCGAACGGCGTTCTGTGCGCTACGGCATAGAGTCATGCCGGCCACATGACCACGGAAACTTGTCCTTGGACAAAATGCCAGCTCTACAGGCTTTGAAATGGAGATGAGCACCGCCCCCTACAGTCGGTCACAACTAGACCATTCGGTCGTGGGGAAACCTTTACCTAGCTAGCGATGTTGTGTCTATAGAGGATTGACAATATCAGCGTCTAGGTGAAGATTTCTGATAATAAGAATTTTTGGGGGGCTGTAAATTGTGCAGTATCTGCACTTGGTAATGCAACCATTTGTGAATGTATATTCTTGGAATTCTTGCTAAAGAAAACAAAAAAAAATTGCCTTATAAATAGGAGGCTCCGTAAGTTGTACAATGCAAGAAATGGAATTCTCGCTGAGAGAGGCCCAGCGCTGCAGAGCTTAGCGACAGGGTGATACAGTTTCGTAAACTAACATTCAGATGCTTAATCAGGGATGAATGGAACAAGACCTTCAGGCAACATGTGACAAGCTCCACTGAGGATCGTCTGCTTTCTAACCTATTTTCTAAAAATATTCCCCCATCTAGCAACTTAGTTCTGTGGTTTTTAATAAACCCAAACACTGGCAGGAGCAGCTGCTGGTGCTTGTGTGGATTTAATGAAGCAATTGGGGATGTTTTTGCTGACACACTTTTAACACCGAGCTGGGATCCGCGTCTTGCGATTACAGGAGCCCATTGGCCCAATGGAGCAGCCGCAACAAATGTACATAAACGTTTTTGGAGAGTGCGCCTGCCTGTTCTGAGAAGCGGCTTCGCAACTTATATCGAGAAGCGGCCACAAGGCCAATCTAAGCCGTGAAGCCGCTTCTCAAAGCGGCCAGAAACGCTCCGAAGGTCCCCTCCCCCTTCTCCCAGGGGCGGGGCAGCCCTTCAAAGCCACGGCAAGTTGGTCCACAAATTGGTTCCCACCATGGCAGCCACTTCCTGGAGCGACGCACTCCAAATCGGGGGCGGGGGTAGGCAGTGTCGCGCACCCTCCACAGCCCAGTGCCTGGAGCATTTGCCCCCCTTGCCCCCCTCAGGTCCACCACTGGTAGCGCGATCCCTAACTGGGCACCTTAAAGTGAGAGGCGGGCACTGGGGATACCATCAATTGTGGAAATACCTGTCCTATCGTCCATCAAGATGGCAAGATAGACACAGGTGACAGCAATGGTTCCCAAACTTTTTTGACTGGTGGCTCCTTGCCCTACTGGGCCATTGACGGTTGCTCCCCATTTGCTACAACCCTATGTATAAGGTGTTGTATGTATAATCCTATGTATAAGATATAAGGTATATCTTATACATAATCCTATGTATAAGATATACATATCCTATGTATAAGGTGGTGGGTTGTTGGTTTTTTTTGTTTTTTGTTTTGTTTTTTTACAAGGATTCTGAAGCTCCCCTGGCTGGTTTCTGCGGCTCCCCAGGGATCCCAGTTTGGGAGCGCCTGGGTTATGGGAAATCTGGAACAAGACTGCAGGAAATCAGAAGTGCTTGGTGCGGTGTGTTTACATGGGACTTTCTTAGCTGCATCATTTGCCGAATGCAGGATCTGAATATGGATCCTAAAGCCGAAGTCAGACTAGGCCTGGGTGTTCCACCCCATCCACCCCCCCCATGGGATTTAGAAAGCTGTGCCCCATCGCGGTGGAGAGCTCACCAATAAAAGTCTGGCACTTCAGCCCTGCTGGAGATAAATGGGCAGACCCTGCCACGTTTATCAGCTCGGAATTCCTGCAGGGCAAGGCTGCCGCACAGGAGGAGTTCTGTTCTGCATCGAGAGACGCTTTCCTATCCGGTGGCTTAAATTGGACGTCTCTTTGTTGTCAAAACTATTATTAGGTGGGTTGTCTGGGAGCACGGAAGGAAGCTTGACGAATTACAGTCAAGGGGAAAGGATGGGGTGTGATCGGGCAGGAGCCGGCATCTTGTTTTCTAACTCTTTTCTGGTGACCGGACAAACGTACCCAGTTAAAGGGGCAGTTTCTGTACAGTTAGTGTAACAGCAACAACTACCCTTGCTAGACCTGCCACATTGGTGTGGGTTTTAAATGAAACATGTGCATGTGTAGAGCACAGTAGGTTTTGCAGGAGCTTCCATGCACTGTGTAGGTGGCCCCTCCTGCTCGCTGTCAGAGCCATTCCAGGCAGCGATGGCAGCACACGGACACTGCCCTGCAGGCACCCTGCCTGCTCCCATCACTGCCCAGAATGGCTCTGACGGTGCGTGTAATGGGCCACTTCCATGGCTTGTTGTGGCGCATGCAATACTTACCACACCAGCTCCTGATAGCTATGCCACTACTATGGATGAAGAGGGGAGTAGAGTGAAAAAGAAGAGTGGAAGCAAGAAGTGTTGGAGACTCTCTAGCCCAGGGGTATCAAACACAAGGCCCGGAGGCCAGACGTGGCTCCGGGAAGTTCTTTATCCGGCCCTCAGACTCTCTGAGCACCACCATCAGTTGATTTCTGGTGCTGTGGTGTCTCAGCTGAAAGGGCAGCCTGCATGATAATTGGGCTTTCCCATAACTTGAAAATATGATCAAGATCTGCCTATTTTTTTTCTGTCATTTGCAGTTGAGTTCTTAGATGAGGAAAAAAAAGTGCATATGTTTGGTCCTGACTTCCTTAATGACATCACTTCCTGCTTTATGACATCATTTCTGGCCCTCATCAGGCATCATGAATGCTATTTGGCCCTCTATATGAAACGAGTTTGACGTCCTTGCTCTAGTCTAGCAGTCTTCTCTGCACTTCCTCCTCCTCCTCCATTTCAAATCTGGGGAACAGTGGAAGTGGGCAGGTAAGTGCCCTGCCAATCTGTTGACAATCGCCTCAATTGGCTTGATGGGTAGCACTGCAACAACAACAAAAAACACCCGAAATCTGCAAAAAAAATAAATCGTTCTCTAACACCTCTGCAGATCAACCAATCAACAGTATTTATATAGCGCTTTTCAACACAAAATTCACCAAGCGGTTTACAGGCAAATAATAATAATAATAATAATAATAATAATAATAATAATAATAATAATAATAATAAAGTTAACTGGCTCCCTGTCCCAAAAGGGCTCACAATCTTAAAAAAAAATGAAGAACACCACCAGCAACAGCCACTAGAAAAGACACTGTGCAGGGGTGAAGGGGGACAATTTCCTCTAACGCTACATCTCCACTATACCACCTGTATCACCTACCTAGTACACGTTCAAAGCTATTATAATTGATTATGATAATTTATTTTTTTAAAATACACGCTTGGAGCAACACATAACACTGCTTTCTGCACTTCTAACTTTGGAAAACAAACTGAAATGGTTTTCACCCACCCCTAATGGTTCAATATCATAAACACCTGAGGCTGGGAATAACAATGATTCAATGTTAGTTGCCCGTTTGGATATGATTTGATATATAGTACTGCTTGGGTTTTGTGGATTATAAATTCCCCTGCCTGTGCAGCCCTGTTGTGCCGTAATTCATTCCCATTGAGTGATCCACGTTCTTGGAGTGAATTTTTCCCCGGAGTTCCCATCACTAAGATGGCAAAAAAGCTTCACTGACTTCTGCTTGACCTTTGGCTAGAGCAGTCCTGGTGCATGATTCTGGTGCTCTCTGTGCATGTAACTTACAGCTGGCTGGAAATCAAGGGACTGGAAAAATGGTTTAATCATTCTGCCTCTGACCCTTTTGGGAGAAGTCGATTCATCACAGAGAGAGGACTGACCTTTCAACTCCTGCCATCATACATTAGAACCTGAAAAAGCACAGCCAGGTTGACAATAATCTCTGCCTTTTCCTTGGAGGGGACAATGCTCTAAAATACTTACCCTTCCGAGTGAGTCAGTTGTGCTCTCCTTGATCTCTACCCATTCAGTTTGAGGCCCTAAGCAGATGCAATTTGTGACTTCTGAGAGTCTCCCGTTTTATCTCCACCTTGCCTTTGTATTTTTAGGACTGAGTGCATGATGCCGTCTTCCCCTTTTTTCATGAGAAACTCAGGTCAGATTTCACTGGTGAAAGCCATTTGTCCTAAATTACTCCTATCCCTCCTCACCCCATATTCACCCACTGGCAGCCTAAACTATGCGCTTGAAGGAGGCGTTGAAGACAGTTGGTCTTTGTGACTCATCTCTTCTCCCCGTCTTACTATAAAATATGTTACTATCATTTTCAGCGGAAGCCAGTCAAGTTGGCTGCTGCAGAATTAGCAAGAAAACCCGCAGGAACCGTAGGTTGTTTTGTATGGGCGTGCAAATGTGCTTGTGTTTATAGACAGTGTGCGCCTACATCTTTGAAAGAAACGGATGGGATCTCTGGAGTTGGTGTGGAAGGATTTTGTATTTACGTGCAGGCTTGCCGGCAGCAACATGGAACACAGCCAGCAGGCGACGTAAAATCTGTATTTTCCTCAAATTGGAAAAAAAAGTGTCATTTTATTTGGGGGAAAACAGGACTGGTCAGGACTGGTCGCCACATTTCAAAAAGACGTGGAACTAGAAGAGGTGCAGAAGAGAGCAACCAAAATAATTACTGAGCTAGGGCCAGTCGCGGATCTGGGGGGGGCAAAGGGGGCACGAGCCCTGGGCGCCATCTTGGGTGAGGGCGCCGTAACCATGGCGTGCCCCGCCCCCAAAATGGCGCCCGCGGCCCGGCCAGGCCCTGCGCCGCGTTCTCCTCGCTCCAGCTGGCCTTAAAGAGCCAGCCAGAGCGAGGAGAACGCGCTGCTGCCCGGCGCCCCCTCCCGCCTCTCAAGGCGGGGGGCAGGGCGCTGGGCAGCGCCGCGTTCTGTTCGCTCCCGCTGGCATTAAAGGGCCGGCAGGAGCGAACACAACACGCTTCTTAGTGGGGGTGCGACGTCATGACGTCACAACATTGTGACGTCATGACATCGCGCCCCTGGGGCGCATTTTGATTGGGCACCATGGGCGCCATTTCTAGCAGATCCGCCCCTGGTTGGGGCACCTCTCTTATGAAGAAAGACTGCAGTGTCTGGGGCTCCTCAGTCTAGAAAAGACTGAGCCATACAAAATTATGCGTGGGATGGTTAAAGTGGATAAAGGGAGTTTCTTTTCCCACTCTCAAAACACCAGAACCAGGGGACATCCACTAAAACTTACTGTTGGGAAAGTTAGAACAAATAAAATTAATCTAAAAAGTTAATTAAAAGATAATCTATGGAACTCCTTGCCACAGGATGTGGTGGTGGTGTCTGGCCTGGATGCCTTTAAAAGGGGATTGGACAAGTTTCTAGAAGAAAACCCCAGCGCAGGTTACAAGCCATGATGGGTATGTGCAAACTCCTGGGAAGTGGGCGACCTCAGAATACCAAGAGGTGGTATCTCATTCACCTGTGTGCTCCCTGAAGTACCTGGTGGGCCACTGTGAGATACAGGAAGCTGGACTAGATAGGCTTTGGCCTGGCTCTGGCTGTCACAGAGATCCTGTGGAGAATCTTGACTAGTCACCAGTGTGTTTACCTCAGAATTTACCTCAGAATCCAGGTGCAAGGGAGTGGCCACAGAATGCAGGCAGCTTGTTGTCTTGTGTGCCCCCTGAGGCATCTGATGGGCCTCAGTGAGATGCAGGAAGCAGGAATAGAGGGACCTTGGCCTGATCCATTGGGGCTGTTCCTATGTTCCCATGTTGCCATGAGTACATGTCTGAAGAGGAGCATCTGGTTCTGGTGGCTCACAAAATGAAATCCTGTGGAGAATCTTGACTGGCCACCAGTGTGTTTCCCTCAGAATTTACCTCAGAATGCCAGAATGCAGGCAGCCTGTTCTCTTGTCTGCTCTCTGAGGCATCTGTTGGGCCATTGTGAGATACAGGAAGCTGGATTAGGTGGGCCTTGGCCTGATCCAGCAGGGTTATTCTTCGCTATGATAGTGCCACTGCTGGCAAAACAAAAAACAAAAAACAGGGCTGGGGGAACTTACCAATGGTTGCCTCAGGATCCAGGAGGGTTGAGGAGCCCTGCAGACCCCTCTGCAGGGCTTCCTATGCATTAGAAATGTAAAAAAAAAAGATGGTGACCCACAAAACTGGAAGTGGGTTGCGTTTTTTGTTTGTTTTTAAACAGTTCTAATGCACAAGGAGCCCTGCAGAGGGGTCTGCAGAGCTCTTCAACCCTCCTGGACACTGGGTAAGTGTAAGACACTGGTAAGACACTGGGTAAGTCAACCCTCCTGGACACTGGGACACTGGGCATTGGTAAGGTATCTACTGCTTTGATATCCACTCATTTGACTCACCACTGATACCGGGGTCCACCTTTAAATGGGCCAAGACCCAATGGCGTAATTCACCCGGTACGCTGGGCGGGACTTACCTTTGAGCGGCAGTCCGCCCGTTGCGTCACGCTGCATTCCGCTGCTTTCCCCAGTGTACCGGGTGAATAACGCCACTGCCAAGACCCTATTTCCTACCTTCCTTTTTACGCCAATAAAGGTGACTGACTGACTGACTGACCTTCCTACATTCCATTAGATTCCACCATTCCTCCCATCTCCTGGCTGAATGTGGTACAGCATCTGTACCAATACATTCTAGGGCAGTGATGGTGAACCTTTTGGGCTCGGGGTGTCAAAATTTAGGAAAACGCTTAACTTGGCTCTACTGGTGTGTCAACCTCCCACACAAACAAAGGAGAAACAATTCTTTATATTAATTCATTTAAACAAAAAATACAGGCCAATCAGGTGTGGTCCTATGTATTACATAAATAATCACCCAATACTTAAAAAAAAAATGAAAAATGAGTAAAACAAACTCAGTTTTTGCCGTGTATTAGTGAATGCTGGTGTGTCACCCCAAATGTTGTGGTGCGTCACTTTTGACACGCATGTCATAGGTTCGCCATCACTGTTCCAGGGTAACAATGGAGGAGCAAGAAACCCGGTAGAAGGTCTTTAAAGCTATTTACCCATTGATTTCGTCATCCACTGATTTTGGCATCCACTGAGGGTTCCAGAACAAAGCCCCAGTTATCACAAGGCACCACCGTCTGCCTGGTCCAGCTGGAGTGAAAAGCAAGTGGAAGTGTAATGATCGTTTCGTAGCCCAAGCCTTTCCTTCCTCCTACCCCACGAGGCAGCCATGCCACTGCGCTAGACCGGGGGGGGGGGGGGGGGAAGGAGCCTGAAGGACAAGCGTAAGATAAAAATATAGTATGTATCCAGGAGTCATTGTGAGGAATGTGTTCCAGCCAGTAGTGTCATTCACAAACGAGCTGCCGGAACGCGAGGCGGGACTTACCGCTTGACTGACAGGCAGTCCGGAATGCGTCGCCGCCCGCCCGCCCGCCCGCCGCGGGGGCTCTCTCCGGGTGGTGCGACCCTCCGCAGCTCGCCTAGGCACCCAGCACACCGCCCAGGCAAGCGGGCACCCGCTCCAAAGCTAGGGGTGCCCGCGTGGCGGTAGGGCAGGCAGCGGCGCGTCACGAACGGGCAGCCAATCAGGCGGTAAGTCCTGCCTCGCATTCCGGCAGCTCGTTTGTGAATGACACTACTGGCTCCAGCCCTCCAGGAGGTCGACATACCACACTGCAACAGAGAGGACAAAACTATTACTCGGCTGTTCTTGCACCAGCTCAGGGGTTCCCAAAGTGTGCATTGTAATGCTCTGGGGCAGTGATCTTCAAAGTCTTCCATGGGAGGAGAAACCCAACCAAGTGTTCGCAGGGGTGCTGCTACGACAGCACCATTGCTGGACCCCCAGAATTTGCTATCACGGAACTGGAATTGGTTTCCGATAGCAATTGAAAGTACATCGTGGCCTTGGGGAGGCTTCCACGGGGCTCGCTGCACCCCCCAGAGCCTGACGCTGTCGTCAGGTAATTAAAAAAGCCCCCTTCTGTGAAGGCAGTGGCATGGTCCTTAAAGGGGAACAGAACAGTGCTCTGCAGGCTGGTGGGTTGTGACCCACCAGTTTGAAGAGCACTGCTCTGGGGCATAGCGGAGCACTAAGAGGGGTGCTGTGGGATGTCCTCAGTGGCCCCTCATACCAGCTCTGCTGGGTGCCACCATCTTGGATTATGCAACTTCTTGTGAGATTTGGGTGCTGCCATCTTGGATTACACAAGATTTTGCACCCTCCAAGATGACGGCACCTGGCTGAGCAGGGAAGATGCTGTGGGGGCGCCAAAGCCATAACTGGGGTGGAGCCTGAGGGGCACCCGTCGTGGGTGCTGGGCTAACCGGGGGCACAGGATTGACCCCAGGCTCTGCCCTCACTACAGAGGTGACTGTCTTCACACTGCAAGTGGCAGGAAGGCAGTTACCTTCGGGCTCTCCCTGAAGGAGTTGGCACTGCCGATTTCATGTGCCCCCTCCTCTGGGGAGATGCCAGGGGAGTCTGTCTTTACGCTTGCAGAGCTGGAAGGGGGAGGCACTCGTCGCTTCCTTTGCCCACCCCTCCTTTGGGGAGAATCTATGACATCACTGCCCTGGGGGCACAAATGGGCAGAGTTGTGACGTCACTGCCCCAGGGCGTTGGGGTAGGATGTTACGGCTCTGGAGAGTGCCATGCCCCCCAGTAGGTTTGGGAACCACTGCAGTAGCTTGACACGGAAACCAGAGAATGCTCAGGAAGCCCACCTAGAGCAATCCGAGGAACAATGTGGACATTTTACCCAGGAACCAAAGTGGGGGAATAAATAAAGGGACTGATTCTGTGATTGTGAACGTGATCATCCAAAGCTGCAGTCCTATACATTTATCTGGGAGTAAGTCCCATTGAATTTACTGGCCTTACTTGCATGTAGACATGTAAAAGATTCGGACGAAATACACGACGAGAGGTTGAGACAGTGTATACAAAAGGCCAATCGAAACAAATCAACTTCTACTATTATTTATTATAAGTGATGCAAAAACATACCTAAACAAGGATATTTGTCGAGAACCCATAAAAGAGTGCCTTTCAAAGCATATTGCCAGCACAGTAGCACAGGTAACTATAATATACAGTAATTAACATACATCCATACATTAATGACTGTAATCAGTGCTCAAACTTTAGCTTCAATGAATGACTTCGTAGAATCACAGATATGGTCTACGACAGATATGCGCTACGACAACAGACAAACTCAGAAAATCAACTTTTCTCATCCTAGGGATTCCATGTTCATCCCTGGTTTTTTCTCTGTCTGAGGAAGGGTCTCAGACAAATATGATCTGCAGACACAGCAAATACAGTATCTGTAATCATTAATGACTGTAATTTGTCATGAAACACGAGCTTCAATGAACGGCATCTCTGAATAAAAACTTCGTTGCATTTACTTTGTTGCAGAATGCCAAATACGAACAGCATATCTTCAAAAATCTGGACAACGTTTTGACGGCAATGGAAATAACTCAAAAAAGCCACAATTTGAGGCAGAGAACGCAAGGCTGCCTTCGTGGTTAACAGAGAGACTTGCCGTTGCGAACATTTTCGGCACACGTCTTCCCGATTTGGACTCCCTTCAATAGGACTTCGCTGATGTCATCCAGTCCGATCAAAGTAAACAAGGGAAGAAGAAATCCATAGAACATGCCTAAGAATATGCTTATAGGCCATCCAAGAAACCACAGTATGATTAGCCAAATTAAGCCCCAGAAGATACAAGCGATATCCATCTTCAACCTAATAACAGAAATATTGGAGATAATTTCAGAAACGTGGTCAAGGCTGTGGCCACTTGTGGCAGCCAGCACTGTGTGAAGTCTGCTTGCAAAACTTTGTGTCAGTGACCTTCTAAACCTACATTCCATGATCAGGTCATTGCCCCTCCCCCTCCTCTTCAGAGCCATCCCCAGTGGCGAGAGCAAAACAGAGGCTGGCTAGGAATGGCTCTGAAGAGGAGGGGGAGCAGCTGCTTGCAAAACTTAGAGCTGTGATGCCCTTCTAGGGATGCCTCTCGAATTGTCGACAAGGATTTCATGGTGCACACGGGGATGGAAGAGGGAAGGGTTCAGAAAAGGGAAAGGAAAGGCAGAGATGAGGAAGGTCGGAGACATGGAGGAAAGCGGAGGAAAGGTGGAGAAAGAGACTGGAAATGGATCAAGAGACAGGAACAGGAGGAGGAGGAGGAAAGAAAGTAAGAACTAGAAAAAGGTGGGAAAGGTGAAAGGGGGTGAACAAGGATCTGGCAGGAGAGGTAGGAGACTGGTGGTGGTGGGAAGAGGGAGATGCCCAGGGTGAGAAACATCAGAGCAGTGATGTTCAACCAGTGCGCTGAGGCACATTAGTGTGCTACAAATGCTCCACAGGTGTGCCGCTGGAGATCGGGGGACGGTCATTTATTAATAGGGCCATTGGGGGATGTGAGCCCTTCCTCCACCACTAGTCGCATGGTGTGATGCTGTGCCTTGACAACAGAGGCAGTTCTAAGGGAGGGCAAAGCTCTACGTTTTGCAAGAAGCCTCACCTTGCAGTGGAAATCACTCCTCTCCTGCACCGTTTTAGCCAATCCTCACAGGGAAAAGCAACATCTTGGCGTTGCTTACTGGCTACAGCAGCAAGGGAGAGGAGGGATTTACATGACAGGGTAAGGCTTCTTACAACAGGGTAAGGCTTCTTTGCCCTCCCTGTAGATCTGCCTCTGCTTGACAATTGTAGCACCTTGTCAGTGTGCCATGAGATGGAAACGGTTGAAAATCGCTGGGTCTGACGGATCAGGAGCCTGACGGGAGGACAGGAGCTGTGGCAGAGAAAGGAAGAGGGGAGGGGAGGAGGCTCAGGAAGAGCTGAGAGCCAGGTACAAACTGGGCCGCGATCGCGCCTATGGCAGGGCGACAAAATCGTGACCCCGGCACATTGCCCCGCCCTGCTGTGGAGCCGTCACGCCTCCCTGCACTCGGAATAGCTCAATTTTGGAGTGAAACGAGTGCAGGGGAGGACGGGGAGGTGAAACAGCGCGCGGCGTCTACTGTGCAATGGCGCCTCGTGTCTGCCGGCGCCTCGCCGCTAATGGCGCCCATGGCTCGAGCCATCTCGAGCCACACCCTCCCTCCACCTCTGCTGAGAGCCAACCCACACTCCACGGCCTACAAGGAGTGAATGACATATACTAGGTCAAAGACAGAGGCCCAGAGAAGAACCGTTGAATGAAGGGCACCAGTGTGGTCGTTCCTAACTTGATCTGCTGACGTCATGTAATGATCTACCAGAGACCCAGAGAAGCTCAGCCCAAGAAGAACCCTTCCACACCCCGCCCCGAGGTGATGGTGGAGCCGTACGTACTACAAATTACGCCTGTATCAGAGCAGCAGACTTGGGCCTTCAGACGAGCATTGCAAGCCAGCACCCCGCAATGTCTCTTCCTACTGTGAATGAGCTCAACTTCCACCCTTGGGAGGTTTCTCATTGCAGGCCCTCCTCCATGTTCCATGGCAGGATCTGTTCGGCCACAGCCCTCAGATTACGGAGCTCCCTGCCCCCTGAGGCCTGTCTGGTCCCCTTGTTGTGGATTTTTCCATATTTATTGATTTATTAATTGGTTTAGTTCCCGCCGTTCCAGAGGTAACGAAATCTAGGCCCCCAGGTGGATTACCACACAAAACCAAAACAATGCATAACAAAATCTGGTTAATAACTGGTTAAAAGATGTCTTCTTAA
This sequence comes from Lerista edwardsae, assembly GCA_029204185.1. Lineage (NCBI taxonomy): Eukaryota > Metazoa > Chordata > Lepidosauria > Squamata > Scincidae > Lerista > Lerista edwardsae. The sequence continues at coordinate 27,920,520 of JAJKFI010000007.1, forward strand.
ATTTTGCCAGATATTTGCGTTAGCTCGATTCTATGCCCTTTTCTTCCTCGCAGTGCCTCAGCGTCTGTTTCAATTGTTTTTGGTTTGCATCCTGTGATGTGGATTGTGGGGATTTTTCTGAGTGAGCTGCCTTGGGGGTCCTTATGTGGGCTGAAGGTAGGGTGGAAATCGATGCAGAAATAAATAAGAGAAATGCATGCTGGGAATGTAAATGGAGCCCAAATCCTATCTGAGATTGGGCTATTGTGAACAGCGACAGAGTTCCACTGGCATAAAATGGCTGCCGGTGGAGTGTGCAGTATCCTGTTGGCGGCCATTTTGGGAGCACTGCTGCAAGAGAGAGTAGCGCTCCTCATCCCTCAACTGACCTCATGGGAGCAGGCAAGGCAGTGGCAGGGAGGGGGAGAAACTGGGCAGGGAGGAGCGGTGGGATTGGGAGCAGCGGTGTCATGCAGCCGGAACGCTGGGCGGGAGAAACGGGTGAGTGGCAGCTCGCCCGTTGCATTCCGGTCCGTTTCGCCATCTTTGCCCCCGTGGGCAAACGGACCGGAATGGACCGCGAAACGGACCGGGCTGCCGCTCACCCGTTTCTCCCGCCCAGCATTCCGGCTGCATGACGCCGCTGATTGGGAGGCTTTGGGAGGGGGCAGATCTGGTGATGACAGCAAACACCAGTCCTCCCCGCCCATTTCCTGCCTTGGACTTGCGCCACCAAATAATGTGCAGGAGCTGGTTCAGGAGACCAACTGCAGAGCAGGAAGTTTATGGGGGGCTCAGGGGATTTAAATCCCCTCCTGAACCTCCCAATTCGCCCTGTCTACCATCCCCCACTGGATACAGCATGCTTGTTTTTTGGCGTGGCTGCACTCCTGAGGGGAGAAGGTGCGGAAATTTGGACCCTTAAATAAAGAAAACCATACCTTTGCCTTGAGTTGACCTTCCAGAGGACTAAACCAATGCCAACCTGGGCAAGTCTTGCACCTAGTAACCAAATCAGAGAAGAAAGCAGGTCATAAGAACATAAGAACATAAGAAGAGCCCTGCTGGATCAGGCCAAAGGACCATTTAGTCCAGCTTCCTGTATCTCACAGCGGCCCAGCAGGTGCCCCAGGGAGGCACGAGACAACAAGATGCTTGCATCCTGTTGCCATTCCCTTGCACCCGGCACTCTGAAGTAGCCTACTACTAATGTAAGGAGGTTGCACAATCCATCATTGCCTATAGCCCACGATGGACTTTTCTTCCAGAAATCTGTCCAATCCACTCTTAAAGGCATCAAGACCAGATGCCATCACCACCTCCTGTGGCAAAGAGTTCCACAGATTAACTACCCGCTGGGTAAAAAAGTACTTCCTTTTATCTGTTTTAACTCTCCCAACCCTCAGTTTTAGTGGATGCCCCCTGGTTCTGGTGTTTTGAGAGAGGGAAAAGAACATCCCTTTATTGACTCTATCCCTTCCGTGCATAATTTTGTACGTCTCTCCTCATACTCATATTATGGTTACACCCAGATTAAGCCACTGAAATGTGTTCTGTGTTTGAAAAGTGCTCAGAAACTTGAGATGGTGCAAAGGAAGTGGGACAAGACTGCTGACAGCAGTCCTGTCTTCTGATCCCGTAACACCAGTATTACACCACTTTCATTCATTCCCAATTAATTTCCAGGCCTAAATCAAACTGCTGTTTCCAGTTGTTGTTTTCTTCTTAACTTTTAAAGCCTTAAAAGGGTCCAGCATCTCGGAAACAGGCACTGATTGCAGCTCTACATGGGCAGACTTTCAAGCTTATGGGACATCCCTGTACTGTAACTGGTGGTGGGGTGATAAATTCTGGAGTGCAGCAGTGCATCCTTGACAGATAACCCCTTATAAAGAGCAAAAGAAGGCTAGGCCATGGCTTGACTCCATTTGGTAAACATGACTCCATTGTGTGGGAAAAAGTTGAAACAACTGAAATACCAGCTAATCAGCTCACTTCCTGACATTATCAGGAAGTGTAATTTCCTATCTGCTTTGTTTCTGCAGAAAGGTGTGAGGTCATAGCTGGGGTCAGGAAGAGCAAATCTAATCAGGAAGGTTCCATCCAGCTAGTGCTGCAATCAGGAAGATTCCGCACAGCTGAGACCAGTAATGGGATCTGGGAATTAACTACAGGAATGCTGGGCGGGACTTACGCGTGATTGGCAGCCCGCCTGTTTCGTTCCTTCGGCTGCCCGCCGGCTGCGCGGGCTTCTTCTGGGGAGCGCGCCCCACCGCTGCGTGTCTGATCAACCGGCGCGCCCCCCAGCCGCCCCCCTGGCGAGCCGGCTCCCCTCCAAGGCCAGGGCGGGCAGCGGACCGATCGGACGGGCAGCCAATGATGCGTAAGTCCCGCCGAAGCCCCGCCCAGCGTTCCGTTAGTTAATTCCCAGATCCCATCACTTAAGTTGTTTATGCAACCTTTTCTGACCATTCTGTGACCTCATCAGGAGATGGCCGACCTTTATCCTGATTGGATAATTGATTGTGCCAGAGAGGTATAAAGATACCCAGTTTTGGGGGTGCAGATCAACGCATGCCATCAAGACCATCAGAGCTTCAAGACACCATCAGACCATCTTCAAAGAAGATTACCAGACCATCAGAACCCTTCAGAGATCCAGACCTTGAGATCACCTTCCCCAAGCCCGTCCAAGATGCTGCCAGCTTGGACCAAGAAGGAGGTGAACCTGTAAGGACTAGGACTAGGGCCTAGTCTAGTGTTAGGCAGCTAGTTCTTTTCTTATCTTAAGGTGTATCTTAGTTAAGTCTCTGCTAGATTTTTTTTAGCCTTGCCTAGTTTTGTAACCAATTGTTTATTAATAAATCATAGTTAATCTGTGAGCTTTGTTTGTGAGTATTTGGAATCAGATTAAATTCAGTTTTTCTGCTTTGGCCTGCTTACCAATTTAAAGTTTATAACCTGAGATAGATCCCTGTAGTTGGGGCTAGTTTAGCCTGCGGAGTTTTAAAGTTAAGTGACTGTTCAGTACTCTTAGAGGCGGTTGCTCTTATCTGTGCTCCCAGGCTGGTAGCAGAGGATGTGGGCCATATTGCCTTGGATCGTAAGTGTTTAAGGCCACACTCTGCTGAATGTTCACACCTCATATGAAGCCCTTACGAAGCCTCATATAAAGTTTAAAGCCCTATATGGCTCGGGCCCGGGGTATTTGAGGGACCACCTCCTCCCATATAATCCTCCCATATAATATATAAACCCGATATAATTATCGGGTGCAAGGGAGTGGCAACAGGATGCAAGCATCTTGTTGTCTCATGCGTCCCTAGGGCACCTGGTGGGCTGCTGTGAGATACAGGAAGCTGGACTAGATGGGCCCTTGGTCTGATCCAGTGGGGCTCTTCTTATGTTCTTAATCCTGCCCATGCTCTCAGATCAACTGGGGGGGCCCTTTTGACTGTGCCGCCACCAGGTGAGGTGAGAGGGACGGCGGCCAGGAAGAGGGCCTTCTCGGTGGTGCCCCCCCCAACTTTGGAATACCCTCCCCTTAGAATTGAGAACTGCTCCCTCTTTGGCAACATTCTGGCGGGGGCTGAAGACCATTTTATTTCGAAAAGCTTTTAATTGTTGACAGGCTGCCTGGTTTTTTTAAAATACTTTTGCTTATATTTTATGATCCAAGGGGCTTGTTGTTGTTTTTAAATTCTGTTGTTTTAAATTTTAACTGTTTTAATATTGTTTTTAAATTACTGCTTTTTAATGTTGTAAATTTTATTGTATTACTGTTTTTTGTTGTAAGCTGCCTTGTGTGCCTATGGGTAGAAAGGCAGGGTATAAATTAAATAACAACAACAACAACAACAACAACAATAATATGGGCCCTGGGTTGGTTATAGGGCGTATGAGCCTGTGAATTACAACCTCCCCATTGCCACACCCTGCCAAAACTATGCAATGAAATAGCAACTCTCCATTATTAAAATGCCAACGTCGCCTGAAATTTATTTACAAATGGAAATTTACACTTCCATTAAAGATCCAGCTCATAGCAAACTCTTGCAGTGGCTTGCAACCATTTTAAAACAAAATTGGGACATGGAATTAAAAATAAAGTATAAATAGAAATATTTAAGAGGCATATAAATATACAGATAAATCTAAAAGGTGTATTACTCAGGTATATGACTTAGAAATAAGTCCCATTGTGCTTATTAGGACTTACTTCCAGAAAATTTGTGTTGCCTTGATGAGCAGCAAGCTGTCTCTCAGGAATCCGATAGGATATCAACATATGGCCCTAGTCAGATTTCTCAGTTTGCCTCCCTCTGAGCCTGATGCTTCTTCCAGGCTGAGGTCTTTTGAGGAAAAAAAAAAGTTTCCAAAGCAGCACCTCAGTGACATCACTGCTCTTGCTGAAGCAGGAGTCTCGAAGCTCTGCTCCTCCCCGCTTAACCCCGCCCTTAGCTAAAATCCCAAAATCCACAGAGCAAGTTGCAAAGAAGTGGAGGACAGAACCAGGTGTGAAACGATGCAGTCCATGCCACATCTGCTGGGAAGAGCAGCACATGCAAGTGTGAATCGACATCTCAGTCACTACAAAGTCGCAATGCCAACCACCTGATTTAGAGTGCAACCGTAACCCAGAGTTAGGCTGGCACAGCGAGGCTAGGAAAGTTTGGCCGGCGCAAGGGACACCGTAAAGCATGTTTGGACCACTCTTGGACAGTGATGTCATGGAGGGGGTATGCGGGGGTACGCGAGTACCAGTTCCTAGGATTACGGCTGGCCCCGCCCATTCGCCTGCCCACTCATCGACTCCGCCCCCTGCAACATTTGAATTGCCTGCACGTTTGAATTGCCTGCATGTTCTCAGAGCCAGGCAGGCAGGCAGGCAGCGAGCAGAGCCTTACCTTGCCTTGCCACTGAAAAATGAGCTGCTCTGGGGTTTTGGAACTGTTGGGTCACTTTAACATGATGCCAGGCCTCCTTAACATGTTCTGGGGGTGCTGTGGAATACTGTTGCAACTGTTGGGTCAGTTTAAAATTGTCTGAGGCCCCAAAAAGGGCTTTTTTCATGTCCCTTCCTGCTACGACATCATTTCCGGCTTATGACGTCACTTCCGGTGGGCGGGTTCCCGACATGTGCCAATCAAAAGTGAGTACCTGTTCTTAAGTCATTTAGATGACACCACTGCTCTTGGAGGATGGCGTATCTCTGTGTGCTGACCTCTCTGACTCTGAGAGTGGTCCAAACGCACTTCATTGTGTGCCGGTCAAACTTTGCCGGCCTAACTGTGCCGGCCTAACTCCAGGTTAAGATGGCGCTCTTATTCTGGAATTATCAGCAGGGTGATTTCTGGAATATCAGTCAGGTGGTGACAAACCTCTGAAGCGTGATCAATCATTTAGAAAGTATTTGTGAGCATTGTTGCATGAATGCATGTGTGGAAGTGCGCTCCCAATGGTCACTACTGAGAAATCTTTTCATGGTTGCATGTTCTTCTTCTTGAACCCCAACGCCAATTCCACTGCTACTACCAACTCACCAACTCCTTCACCTAGACCAGTGGTCTTCAACCAGCGTCGTCATGCAGCCGGAATGCTGGGTGGGAGGAACAGGTGAGCGGCAGTCCACCCGTTGCGTGCCGATCTGTTTCGCCGTCTTCCCCGCCCCCGCAGGGGCGGGGAAGACGGCGAAACGGATTGGAACACAACGGGTGGGCTGCCACTCACCCGTTCCTCCCGCTCAGCATTCCGGCTGCATGACGATGCTGTCTTCAACCCTTTTTGTGCCATCACCACAATAAATACATAAATAAATATGAGACGGGGGACCCATTGCCAACCCTGCCCTCCTCCCGGGACTTTATCTGCCCCCTGTTATGCCTTCCCAGCACTATTTACTGTAACTAAATATTCTTATTAGAGAGAACAAAAAACATTACCATGAAGCCTGGCATTAGTGAAAGCTATTTCAGCACAATTGCTAAGAACCTGAGCAGGACTTGGGCATCATCTCCCGGTACCTGAAGGTGTACATTAGCTGTCTCACCCTTGACATGGTGATGCGCTAGCCCAGTGGTCTTCAACCTTTTTTTCATTCCTGTAAGTTGCTGTGACCCCACAACTGAGCCTTTGCTGCCCCATTGGGATCCCGACCCCAAGGTTGAAGAACACTGGCCGAGATAATTCCTGAACCATACAATAATTAGGACAATCTGATTTTGCACAGATGACACTGTCCGATATGCCCGTCCTGCTAGTGAAGACTGGAATTTGTGCCTAATAAGCAAACTGTGATTCAATTATTATATTTAAAATGCGATTTGCATCTTTCAAAGCAGCAGAATTTTGCAAATACATAAACAAATGCACATATCTGGTAACACACAGATTTTGTTGCCTTCTAGAACTTTCATAGAATTTTTGGCTTTATGCTGCGGATGGTTGTGTTCCAATAGCTGAATGGCACAATTAATTGGCATGGCTCAAAACGAAAATCAAACTTCAAGAAAACAACACATTAAATTTACCAAGTGTGAGGTCTGTTTGTTTGTTTTGTAAACCTACCTTTATGGTGTACCAAGTTTGAATAGCTTTTGGAAGTTCAGACTTAATTCCCAATTTTCGCTGAAATATAGAACAAACAAGCAAGTGAATACGCTACAACGCCCACAAGCTAAATTCCATGGGGAGTATCTTACAAACATGCCTTTGTTTCTGGTCATGCAAATCAGCTGATGTAACAAAATGATCTAAGAGAAAGGCAATCACATGCTCAGTTTAAAAAAGAACCACGAGAGTATACTAGACGACAGAAAAATTGGATTCGTTAAATAAAATCATCTTTGTGTAAACGTATCTCGTTTGTGAGTCGACAGGAAAATGTTCTAACGGTCAAGTAAAAATTAGGTACACAACGTAAGAACATAAGAGCCCTACTGGATCAGGCCAAAGGCTCATCTAGTCCAGCTTCCTGTATCTCACAGTGGCCTACCAGGTGCCTCAGGGAGCACACGAGACAAGTGCTTGCATCCTGTTGCTACTCCCTTACATGGCATTCTGAGGTAACCTACTACTAATGTAAGGAGGTTGCATAACCCACCATGGCCTATAGCCCTGGATGGACTTTTCCTCCAGAAATCTGTCCAATCGCCTTTTAAAGGCATCCAGGCTAGACGCCATCACCACCTCCGTGGCAAGGAGTTCCACAGATTAACTACCTGCTGGGTAGTTTTAGCAGAACTCTGCTAAATTCCTCCTCCCCAATTTTCCAGTATTTATGCTTTGTATGTAGGGGGAAAAAAACCCCCCTATGTTGATCACAAACTCTCTTTTCAGTTTTTGGTCCACCTCTTTGGTTTCCTTCTGATCTTAAGAACATTAGAAGTGTTGCAAATGCCAGCACAAGGAACTTGTGCTGGCCTGTGGCCTAACTCCAGGTTAAACACATCCCCAATCTTGTAAATAAGTCAAAGGCAAGCTTGGGCCAAAATCCAGACATTTCCCACGACCCCCGGATAAGTCGGGTTTGGGGGGGTTATTGCAACTCCAGCAGGGCTCTGCCACTGGACGTTCCACCCCATGCAGACTTCTCCCCTCCCTCCAACTTACCCAGGCAGCTGCACCTGCTACCAGACTGCTCCTGCTGAGGCTTCCAGGCTTCTTCCCTCCCTTCACCCCAACCGCTGGTGTAGCCTCAACAGCTATCAAGGTTGGTTGCAGCTACAGCTACTACCAGGCCAGAGCCTGGTTAGGTTGAAGGGAGGCTATGGGCCTGCAATCTTATGCAACATCATGTGTTTGGTGGCAGCTTACAGGCCTATATATTCTGTGATATATTCTTGGAGTCAGTGAGTGATTCCTCTGAGGGATTCCTCGCCAGAGCTCTGCGACCTCGAAGCCTTTCCAAGCCTCACAGCTGCAAGCTGCAAGCTTCACAGCTGCATCAGAACAGGGGTGTCAAACCCGTTTCATACAGTGGGCCAAAAAACATTCATGATACCAGTTGAGGGCTGGAAGTGACGTTACTAAGCAGGTCATGACAAGAGAGAAACACTTTTTTCCTCACTCAGAAACTCAGGGTGGGGTTTGTTGGTTGGTTGGTTGGTTGGTTGGTTGAAAACTGCTTTTTGGTGGTTAAACACCACCGTTGGGGGGGGGTTAAAATATCGGAATTGAAACACACAACATTACATTTTTGTGTTTATTTTCCAGTAATCAAAATAGACTACTTTTCCAATTAGAAATAATACTGCGACTGCATCTGTGGCTGCTGACACTATTTCACCTATATCATCTACCTAGTCCTCTTTTAAAGAACTTAAAATGAATAAAAATGAGAACTTGGAATGAGAGTATAGAATAAGAACACCTAACACCGCGATTTGCTATGTTAATCAAGAAAGTTTGGGGGGAAAAAAATCACCCCAAAACACACACCCGACTCATTAGCGATGATGGAAAAGAAAATATGCAAATCTTGGTCATATTTTCAAGATATGGGAGAGCCCATTTATCAGGCGGGCAGCTTAGTAGTTGAGAGCAGCTACTGGTGGTGCTGGGAGAGCTGGATAGAGAGTTTCTGTGGGCCACACCCAGCCTGTGGGATGTTTGACACCCCTGATATAGCTGCTCTTAGATTCCTTAACAAACTGCAGTCCTCCCAGAATGCACTGGGGAAATAGAAGTACATTGAAAGTGGATTAAAGCACCAACATGTATTAGTACACGGGAAAGTGAAACCCACACCTTGAGGCCAGAACTTTGAGGGCCTAGCAGTAGATCACCCCTAGTCCAGATCACAGAATTCCCAGCAGCATTGCTCAAAGTAAGAAGATTATCCCATTCTGATAAATGTTCTCATGTAGTTTCAGTCTCAAGCATACAAAATTATGCACGGGATGGATAAAGTGGATAGAGGGAGGTTCTTTTCCCTCTCTCACAATACTAGAAACAGGGGACATCCATTAAAATGGAGTGTTGGGAGAGTGAGAACAGATAAAAGGAAATAGTTTTTTACCCAGCAGGTGATTAATCTGTGGAACTCCTTGCCACAGGAGGTGGCATTGGCATCTGGCCTAGATGCCTTTAAAAGGGGACTGGACAGACTTCTGGAGGAAAACTCCATCGCAGGCTACAGGCCATAATGGTTAGTACAACCTCCTTATTTTAGAGGTAGGCTACCTCAGAGTACCTCTGGATGCAGAGGTGTGGCAACGAGATGCACGTATCTAGTTGCCTTGTGTGTTCCCTGAGGCATCTGGTGGGCCACTGCGAGATGCAGGAAGCTGGACTAGATGGGCCTTTGGCCTGATCCAGTGGGGCTCTTCTTATGTTCCTATGTAATCTCGCTCACGCTATTAAAACTGTCAATTGAAAACTGTGTTTAATGTGTAGTAACATTTGCTTTGTAGGAGTATTTAGGAAGGGGGGCCCAATCAGGGATCTTGCCTTGGGTCCATTGTCAGATCACAGCGGTCCTGATCCTCAGCCTTCATAAAAATGCCAAAGCAGATCCCAGTGGACATTTACAGCCGAATCATATCCTCTGAGATGCGAGTGTTTTGCCACATACACTTGCACAAGAATGGCCCGGCCAGCCCAGAAATCTGCTAGCTGGCATGCACATCACTGACACCAGTGTCATGTCGGAAAAATGCCATACTGGTGTACAGGCACGCCCCAGTATCTGCTGGGGTTTCGTTCCTGACCCTCCCTTGGTTACCTGAAACTGTGGATTCTGGGAATGTCTTTTTAAAAATGGGGGAATATCAGTGGTTTTGTTGCAACAAGGTAAAAAAAAAAACAAGATTTGTTGAATGTTCCCTTATCTTTTTAATAGGCATCCCAGTATCCATGGTATTTGTGGATAACTGAAACATATAGATGCTGGATGACAGAGCTGGCATAAGTAGGAGTAAACCTATAGCAGCAGTTTTCAACCCTTTTCACCTCATACAACACTGAGGGCGCAATCCTAAACTGAATTAGGCCAGCATAAGCTAGGCCAGCAAAGTTTGGCCAGCACAAGGGCCACCGTAAAGTATGTTTGGACCACTCTCGGAGTCAGAGACGCCAGCACACAGACGTGCGCCATCCTCCCTGACTCCAAGCGTAGCCCAAACACACTTTATGATGAGTTTGTGCTGGCCAAACTTTGCTGGCTTACCTTATGCCGGCCTAACTCCAGTTTAGGGTTGCGCTCTGATAGTACTAAAATTCTCAAGGCACACCATCCGTTTTTTGACAATTGACAAGGCATACTACACTGCCGGTGGTGGGCTCACTTCCCCCAGTGGCCCTACTAATAAATGATCCCATACCTGTGGGCCCTTCGGGGCACACCGTTGGGCCACAGCACTCCAGCTGAAAATCACTGGCTTACAGAAAACACTGGTGATGGGGGAGGGGGAAACACTAGAAAATTGTGTCTCTGTTAGAGGGCAAACTGACTGTGATGTTGATTGATTCTGCCCCCAAGGGAAAGGGACCAAAATGCTAAAGGAGCCCAGTTTCCCACAGGAGTGAGCTCTTTTGATCTTGCAGAGGAAATACTCTAAGGCCCTGTTTAACCATTACCAGCAAGACTTACTGAATACAAATCAAGCACAGAAAACAGCAAGCTAAGCTATTAATAAAATCCCAAGCTATTAACACCACCTCATCCTTTCACTCATATGCGATAGTGCGTTAACCCCTGCTAACGCGGCAAGAGGCACTTTTTCAAGTGGTGCTCCTCTTATATTTAGGAGGGGGAGAGCAATTGTCCCTCTTCACCCCAGCACAGTGTCTTTATCGTGGCTGTTGCTGGGGGTGTCCTCCATTCTTTTAGATTGTGAGCCCTTTTGGGACAAGGAGCCATTGAACTTGAATGTTTGCCTGTAAACCTTTACATTGCCTGTAAACCGCTTTACTTTGCGAACTTTGTGTTGAAAAGCGGTATATAAATACTAGTGATTGATAGTGTAGCCGGTGTGTGTGTGTGTGTGTGTGTGTGTGTGTGTGTGGTACGCCCTACAGGTGCCACTTACACGTCGTGTAAGTGGCCCCTCCCACTCCCCATTGGAACCATTCTGGGCACTGTCAGTAATACCCAGAATGGCTCCAATGGCAAGTGGGAGCGGCAGCTTACACAATGCATTATGGTGCCTTCAGTACTTACCACGGTGTGGTGCAGTACTTACCTGCGGTGCAGTGCCTGCAGTACTTAACGATGCCTCCTCCCCTGGCTACACTCTTGCTTATACAGACCTCCCAGCCAAAGAATCACAGGTACCACACTGAAATGGTCACACAACTTTAGCCAGGAGAACAACAGGGTGGAATTCATTCATCCTACCTTTCACTCTCTCACTCGTATTTACCGAGGTTAGCTGATGGTTGTGCACGTGATAGACCTTCTTCCCCAGGAGAAAGCCAACTCCTTGGGAAACTGGCCAGCTTCTTTCAGTACTTTGTCTTTTCAGCCCTTGAATGATGCCTTCCGCTGTCACGATCTCTCCTTGGCTTCACTGGTCTTTAGGGAGGAGATCTTCTGGACTGGTCTAAACTAGACCTCTTCCATCGTATCATGAAAAGGAGTTTTGGGTCTCGCTTTTTCAGCCTCCCCTCATCCACTCCGATCTCCTGACCTCTCATATGTCGGGTTTGCAAGCAGTTTTGACACATCCCTGTGTCATCCTTTGCCAGCTTCCTGTTATGGCTTCCTCTTTTCCTGACTGTAGGGAGAATCAGAGTATGTCTACATAGCTTCCCATGCACAGGCCTCTTGCAGGGTTGCATTTCTGCAAAATGACTTCTATGAAGAGCTGGTTAGCAGAAAAATGGCAGCATTTGGGCTGTGAACGTCATAACTTTAAATTTATAATACACATCAGTGGAGCCAACTTCAATTCAGGACCATGGGTACCGGGGCATGGCTCGATGCAAAGCCACGCCCCTTACCCAAAGCCACACCCCTCACCCAAAGCCATGCCCCAGTGATGTCATGCAGGGGGTACGCGGGGGTACGCGAGTACCGGTTTCTAGGATTATGGCTGGCCCCGCCCACTCGTTGACTCCGCCCCCTGCAACATTTGAATTTCCTGCACGTTTGAGTTGCCTGCACGTTCTCAGAGGCAGGCAGGCAGCAAGTGGAGCCTTGCCTTGCCTTGCCTTGCCACTGAAAAATGAGCTGCTCTGGGGTTTTGGAACTGTTGGGTCACTTTAACATGATGCCAGGCCTCCTTCACATGTTCTGGGGGTGCTGTGGAATACTGTTGCAACTGTTGGGTCAGTTTAAAATCGTCTGAGGCCTCAAAAAGGGCTTTTTTCATGTCACTTCCTGCCACAACATCACTTCCGGCTTATGACATCACTTCCGGTGGGCGGGTCCTGACACGTGCCAATCAAAAGTGAGTACCTGTTCTTAAATCATTTAGATGACACCACTGCGCTGCCCCATAACAAAGTGTTAGCGGAGGACGGTCATGGAGGACAGTCTGCAGTCGGAGTACTCCATGCAGCTCAGAGACAATACACTGGGCTGTGGTGCCTGCGGGGAGGTCAGATTGGGAAGCAGCAGAGTTGCAGCAGATTGACCCGCAGCTGCCCAGTCCTAGGACTGACTGACTGGGACTTGGAGGAGAATAATAATAATAATAATAATAATAATAATAATAATAATAATAATAATAATAATAATAATAATAATACTTGGATTTATATACCGCCTTTCTTAGGTCACCAGATTTCTCTAATGACTATAACTCAAGGCGGTTTACATGGGCAGACTTTATTCAGAAACCCGAAGGTTTTTACAATGTTTACAGAAATGTTCTATCTTTCAAGAACTACACACATACAGATGGATCTTTCTGGATTTAGTCCTTCTTTCTGGCCACCCGTTTGTCTTCTTGCTGGCTGATACATGGCTTCCCTGCTCCCACCAGAGAAGCGGCTGAACTTCGGCACAACTCCCCCTCACACAAGGCAGCCGAAGCTCAGCTGTTAATCAGCTGCAATTCACGAGGTCTGCTGCTCACAGAGACTTCCGGCTGTCCCGAACTGGCGACCTTCAGATCTTCAGCTCTTATCTTCAGGCAAACGAAGCCATTAACCCTCTCGACTAAATCTTCTGCCCTTCAGAAGAGGTGGATGTGATGCCACAAAGACTGGGGGGGCCAGGCAGGGATGCAGGACACTCCGGAAGGCAGAGTGCCGGACCAGGAGCCGCTTAAATTGGGCCCACTGCCACAGTGGCAAGAGTGAGAGGGTGGTTTCCAGGAAAAATAAACTAAAAAAAAAGGATCTTTGGTTTCCCAGTATACTATACGGACGTGTCAAACATGGGCCTGGCTTGCCAGTCTTGGGGAGAGGGCAATGCCACAAGGGCTGCAGGACACTCCCTGACGTGAGGAGTGCCACTGCCACCTGTTTGCACCCCTGAAGGAGTACTTTGCTTGTGCTGAACTGGCTGACCATGGGGAAATGCCACCAGTGGTTAGGGGCTTAAGGAGGGTGCAGGACACTCCCAACCACTGAGAGTGCCGGACCAGGAGCAGCTTGAATTGGGGCCACTGCCACATTGGCAGGGGTGAGAGGGTGGTTCCAAGGAAAAATAAACTCCAAAAAAAGGATCTTTGGTTTCCCACTCCACTATACAGACGTGGGAAAGATGGGCCCGGGTTTCCAAGAGAAGGCCCTCCTTGTGCACTGGACTAAAAAAGGCTCTAGAACAATGCCTCTTTGTGGCATTCAGACCACTTGTGTGTCCTGAATCTCTCCAGAGCCTTCCTTCAATTTCTGAAGCCCGTCTCAATGAACAACATTTGAAATTGAGACGTGAACGTCACACAGTTCTGATGGAATGCTGATTTGCAGATGTGGCAGAACGCGGCATCCTTGGAACGTTCATATTCCGGCCAGGGGAACATCTGACTCCAGCGAGCCTGGAAAGTTCTGACCCCCAAACTGTGCCCTTGTGTCTGTGACGGTCATGGGCTATAGGCCATGGTGGGTTGTGCAACCACCTTACATTAATAGTAAGATACTTTGTAATGCCTTGGAATGCCAAGGGAGTGGCAACAGGATGCAAGCATCTTGTTGTCTCCTGGGCTCCCTGAGGCACCTGGTGGGCCACTGTGAGATACAGCTAGATGGACTAGATGGGCCTTGGCCTGATCCAGTGGGGCTGTTCCTTTGAGCACATGTCTGAAGAGGAGCATCTGGTTCTGGTGGCTGCCCAAGAGAAATGCTGTGGAGAATCTTGACTGGCCTCCATTGTGTTTCCCTCAGAATTTACCTCAGAATGCCAGGTGCAATGGAGTGGCCACAGAATGCAGGCAGCCTGTTGTCTCCTGGGCTCCCTGAGGCACCTGGTGGGCCATTGTGAGATACAGGAAGCTGGATTAGATGGGCCTTTGGCCTGATCCAGCAGGGCTCTTCTTATGTTCTTAAGTTCTTATGGAGTTAAGTCAGCCAAGTGAGGGATACCATAAAATATGTTGGGCCCACTCTCAGAGTCTGCTCTGGTGGAGGTGCGGGCTCGGCAACTCCTTCTCTACAGTCAGACATTTCTTCACTATCTACCTGAGACTGGGCCTGGGTCTGACTCTGCAAGGCTTCGTCTGATCTCGGTATGTGTATGAGTCTGCGTCTGCGTCTGCGTCTGTGTCGGGAATGTTTCTGCTAGACCTCCTCCTCTCTGTGTTTGCGACCGAGTCTGAAATGTTGTGGCCGGGCTATCTGTCTGTGTCTGGCTCTGAGTCTGAGTGGTTTCTGCTCGGATGTCCACCCGAGTCACAGAGCTTTCTGGCCTTCCACCTTGTGGTGGATGCACTGATGATGATGATGATGATGATGATGACGACGACGACGGCATGGCTCCACCAGACTGCCTTGCTCTCTTAATAACAAACCTATCCATTCTGGTTTCACTGGAGAAACTACCCCAGAAATGATATCAGCTGAATGTAGGCAGGTGTTGTTGCGTGTCTGTGTGCTGGCTGTAACCAGTAGTGTCATTCACAAACGAGCTGCCGGAACGCGAGGCGGGACTTACCGCCTGATTGGCTGCCCATTCGTGACGCGTCGCTGCCTGCCCGACCGCTGCGCGGGCACCCTTGGCTTCGGATGGGGTGCCCGCTTGCCTGGCTGGCGCGCTGGGTGCCTAGGCGAGCCGCGGAGGGGTGCGCCACCCGGAGGGAGCCCCTGCGGCGGGCGGGCAGGCAGCGACGCGTCACTGACTGCCTGTCAATCAAGCGGTAAGTCCCGCCTCGCGTTCCGGCAGCTCGTTTGTGAATGACACTACTGGCTGTAACGTTGTGCCGGTTGAGGGGCCAAGAACTGCAGACCCTGCACAGTGCACCCAGGAGTCAGGAACTAGAGAACTAGTCAACCCACAACAGTGTGTTGAGTGCTGGCTGGGTGTGGCAATCCCCACACAGGCAGTGTCTGCACTAGCAGCAGCAGGTCTCAAGTGTGATCATATGAGGAGGGTCCTGGAATGGCATAATCACATAAAGCACATTTGCAGCACTCTTGGAGTCAGGGAGGCTGGTGCACGGATATGCGCTGTACCCCCTGACTCCCAGAGTAGTCCAAACGTGCTTTATGGTGCTTTTGCAATACTCCTGGGCTGACACAAGGAACTCTGTGCTGACCTAACTCCTGGTTAGAATTCCAGTCTCAGAGTTACATGCATATTAGAGTAAACATGCACATTAAACCCATGTGATCGACATCCAGTCAACATGTTTAGGGTTGAGAGTGTTATGGTTTAGGAAAAAGAGGAAGAGGAAATGTTATGTTCTGGTTTAGGAAAAAGAGTTCTTCCTCGTGATTTAAAAAGCAAGTCTGCTGTAGATTTATTGTGCTCCTGTGGAATGCACCAGGCAAGTTGGTTTTCAAACAACGGACTTTGTGTCAGAACTGAGAAAGAGGAAAATATTAGATAAAAGGACACGTGATGTTAACATAATTACCTCTTGGCTGTCTAGAGAAGTAAGGCTGTACCTATTCCACAGAACTGCAGCCTGCTAACAGTCGTATTGTAAAATGACAGTACTGTATATATGCGGATAATTGACACTTGAATGTAGGGTTGGCAGAGGGCCCTCAAAAGGACAGATAGACCATCTAGCATCTATTTGCCTCTGCATTGGAATCAACTCATTGCAGCTCAAAACAAAACAAAAGCTTTACTCTATGTTTGCTTGCAGTCTCTTCCCAGGAAACTGCGAATCAGCCAGAGGCCACCTCTACTCGCAGATAATCCCAGGCTTTGTGCAGGCTTAAATGGCTTCAAGCCTAAATCCACACTATCTCACACATAGGACTTTGTAGCCACCCTGGACTTTAAAGCCATCCAAGGCCAGCCCAAGAGGCAACATGTCTAATGCTGCTCTCCCTTACTCAATGTGGTGTCAGCCTCTGTTCCTTCCATAGTCCAATGTTCTAGCTCAGCATGTTCCTTCCACGCATGTTTTCTCCCCCTCACTGCCCCCTCTTCCATTTCTAATCCAGGGAGTGGAAGGAGAAGGAGGAGAAATGTGGACAAGTTGGCAGACAGAAAGGAGTGGCCCTTGCCAATAAGCTGCCTGAGGCAACTGGTTCAGTTGGCCTCATGGATGGGCCGGCCGTGAAGCCAGCCACACCAACAATAGAGTTATCTGTAGAGCATAAATAGAGGTGACCAATCTGTGAATCGTGGCGACAGTCTCCTCTGGTAAGTGCGATAACTTCCAGTTTGCTATCCAAAGTCTGCAATTGTTGTTACCACTTCCCTGAGAGTAAGTATCATCAAACTGAGTGGGACTTACTTCTGAGTAGACATATTAAGGATTGTGCTGTAAATGTCCTCTTAATTGCTATCTCAAAGAAGGTGGAATGAGAAGCTAGTTCAGCAGTAGAGAGATATTCTAGCTTTTTTTTTTTTTTTTAAGGATTGTAGAATGCTCTTTGTACTTGTCAGCATGGCTAAATTCCAGGAAGATTTTGCTGCAATGTCACTGACAAAGTCTTGACCCTAAAAGTTCTTCTTAAAAGCTGCAAGTGAAAAATGTATGTAAACAGTGGCGTAGCTAGGTAATTTTGCACCTGGGACCCATAAATTTTTGACAACCCCCCCCCCCCCCAAATAAAAAAAATGGGGGACTCATCATGCAGGCCCACAGGTTGTATGTTTGACACCCTTGCATAAGACACTTGTTTTTTATTTTGGCCATAACATTTGCTAGAACAAAGATATTACGCTCTGGGTTTTTTCATTGATTTCCTGGTGAAATCCTTCATCCAACGGTATACAGCATGATGGCACTATTTCTTAAAACTGCAACTTAAAAAAAAGCAATGTGTACAAAAGAAGTTTTATTTTCGGTCTTTAATTTTTTGGCCATAACGTTTGCTAGAACAGAGATATTACACTTTGGTTTTTTCCCCCTGAATTCTGGGTGATATTCTACATCCAATGGTATAGAGCATGATGATAATATTCTGTAAACTTGCAATTTTTGAAATTTGGGGTTCAGTGTTGACACCCCCACTGAGGATGGAACATAAGAATATAAGAAGAGCCTGCTGGATCAGGCCAAGGGCCCATCTAGTCCAGCTTCCTGCATCTCACAGTGGCCCACCAGGTGCCTCAGGGAGCCCAGGAGACAACAAGATGTTTGCATCCTGTTGCCACACCGTTGCACCTTGGCATTCTGAAGTATCTTACTATGAATGTAAGGTAGTTGCACAACCCATCATGGCCTATAGCCCACAATGGACTTTTCCTCCAGAAATCCATCCAATCCCCTTTTAAGGGCACCTAGGCCAGATGCCTTTACCACCTCCTGTGACAAGGAGTTCCATAGCTCAATTACGTGCTGCCCATAGGTAGCTATGCCACTGTGTGCAAAACGGCCTAGATGAAACAACAAGGCGGATGGATGGATGCCTTGAATGTGTATATGGTGCAGGTGCAAAGCAAGATATAATTTTGGGAGCACGGGTTGCCAGCAAGATTGTAGTGACATGTGAGAGCAAAATAATACTGTGGTTCTGAAACGTTGTAGCACTGGGACCCACTTTTTATATTGCAATCTATCCGGGACCCACCAGAAGTGATGTCATGGCTAAAAGTGCCATCATTGTGATGCCAGAGCCTGCTGCTTTCCTGAGAATGCAGGAATATGTTGGGTTATTTCTCAGCCATTTTCCAACAACATCATGAATCAGAAAAGAAAAAAAGCCTATTTGCAACCTTGACACAAGCAAAACACAGTCCTCCCGCTTTCCAGAGTCCCATCTTCCCATATATAGTATGGCTGTTCTAGGTGCTTTGCAACCTACCTGAAACTAGCTCGCGACCCATTGGTGGCTCCCGACCCACAGTTTGGGAACCACTGAGCTAACAAGAGCAGAGGTGAGTTCAAATGAAGAGTACTTCTGAATACTAGCTGCCACAGTAGAATGATGGTAGAGGGATATACTGTATATACTCATGTATAATTTAGGTCTTAAAATAGATCCTAAAGAACTGGGTCGACTTATATGCAAGTGTATATGGTGAATCTGCTCATAGACTTGCCTGTAAGCTGCCACCCAGAACATGATGCTGCAGAAGCCTACAGGCTCATATCCTCCCTTCAACCTAACCGGGCTCTGGCCTGGTAGTAACTGTAGCTGCAACCAACCTTGATGCTGCTGAAGCCGCACCATCCTGGTTAGGTTGAAGGGTGGGAAGAAGCCTGCAAAGTGCAAACTTCAGCAGTAGCGTTCTGGTAGCAGCTACAGCTGCTCGGGTAAGTTGGAGGGAGGGAAGAAGTGGAACTTCCAATGGCACAGCCCTGCTGGAGTTGCAATAAACTCCCCCAAACCCGACTTATCCGGGGGTCATGGGAAATGTCTGGATCTTTTAGCCATCTCTTATCTGCAAGATTGTCTTCTACCCACTTCTCATAAGCAGAGAATCCTGGATGAAATCTAGCCCAATCCAAATTTAATTCCCCCGGGCCAGTATGGCAGTGCCAGGGGGAGCTCCACTGCATCCTGTGGGGGGGGGGATTGTGGCTATTGGAGATCTCCCTGAAGTAAGGGGATATTTGTCTCCTTGCCCTGGGTTCACCCCCAGCAGCCGCAATGGGTCAACTCAGACCTGCACCAGCGATATCGCTGGCACAAGCCAGGTTGATCTGGGTTGGATCAGGTAGGGGGTAGGATATGGCACGGACTGGTGCTGCCCCTCCCAGCCCTGATCTGCTCCTTCTGCCCACTCCTCCCCTCCCCACCCTCCACTGCCTTCCATGTTACTACATTGCACTTACCAGCTTCGGCAGTTGTGGTGTGTTGTGTATTGGCACCAGCAGGAAGCCTTCTGCTGACCCCCACAGCCTTCAGGCCATCGCAAAGCCCTTTACGGCACTTTTGCAACAGTGCAAAGGCCTGGTGCCCACAGAGCACGTGCACCACTGGCGTGCCACTTGAATAGGATTGGGGCCTTGATCTGACCCAGCAGGTCGGTTCTTCTTTAGAAGAAACCAAAGAGGTGGACAAGAACCAAGAAGAAAGTTCGTGATCATTACTGCGGCGAGATTAGTATATGCACAAATTTCTATCTTTGAATCTTATAGTCACGATATCTATTTCTGCTACATCATATAGTTTGTCTATCAAATTCTCTAATTCTGGAGTTACATTTCCAAATTTGTGCAAGATAGAAAATTATTGGAAGACTTTTTATGATTGGATAGATGTACAACCAAAAATTTAGTTAATGTGTAAAGATGTATTGCAACGATTTTTTAAGATAAATTAGATTAGAAATACTGCTATCCCAGGACAGTAATCCTTTTGTGTTATCCTTAGTGTTTCCCTTTCCCTAAGGTTATCATTACCATATACTGTATCCTTATTTTAAAATTAATAAAAACCTTATTAAAAAAGAAAGTTTGTGATCAACATGTTAAACTTTTTTATTTTTGTACCCATGTACAAAGCATAAATGCAGGAATATTTTACATGTTAGCCGAGGTTTGCTGTGTATCTAATGTTGACATGACCTTTAGCCTATTTTCTGGCAGGCTCACACGTTTAAATTAGATACGTTTAAATTTCATGAACACTCTTTGTTGTCTTATATATGTGCTTTTTTTTTTTTTTTTTTTTTACTGGACATGTGGCTGCTTTTCTCTTAGATCACTTTGTTGTATTGGCTGATTTGGATGATCAGAAACAAAGGCATGTTTGCAAGATGCTCCCCCATGGAATTTAATTTAGCCTGTGGGGGTTACAGTGTCTTTGCTTGCTTCTTTGCTCTATATTTCAGCAGAAACTGGAAAATAAGTCTGAACTTCCAAAAGCTATTCAAACTTTGTACACCATAAAGCTGGGTTTACACCATAAAGATACTGGCTGCTTTGAAAGGCACTCTTTTATGGGTTCTCAATAAATAGCCGTATTTAGGTATGTTTATACATCAGTCGTAATAAATAATCATAGACCTTGATTTGCTTCGACTGGCCTTTTGTATAAACTGTCTCACAACTCGTGTTGTGTATTTCCTTCTAACTATGTGGAATTTGAAAATTTTGCCATTATTTTGGTCTTTACAGAGGGATCCTTTGCATGGCTACTCTGAAGTAAAAAAAGGTAAAGGTTTCCCCACGACCGAATGGTCTAGTCATGACCGACTGTAGGGGGCAGTGCTCATCTCCGTTTCAAAGCCTGTAGAGCCGGCGTTTTTGTCCGAGGATGAGCTTCTGTGGTCATGTGGCTGGCATGACTCTACGCCATAGTGCACGGAACGCCGTTCCCTTCCCACCAAAGTGGTCCCTATTTATCTACTTGCATTTTAGGTGCTTTCGAACTGCTAGGTTGGCAGGAGCTGGGACAAGCGATGGGAGCTCACTCCGTCACGCAGTCTCAAACTCCCAACCTTGCGGTTGAAAGCCCAGCAACAGCGGATTAACTCTGAAGTAAGGCCCAGTAAATTCAGATAAATTTATGTAGGACTGCAGATTTATAGGATCGCAGATAGTCCAGAGACACTTTAATTATTCATCCGCTTCTGTTTCTGTCCATGTTGCTTCTCTGATTGCTATAAGTGGGCTTCCTGAACATTCCCTGTTTTCTGTGTCAAGCTAGTGCAGTCATGGTGTTCCCGCTGTCTTCCTGGCTCAGCCAAGCGCCATCTTAGAGCATGCAAAATCTTGTGCAATCCAAGATGGCCGTACCAAAATATCTCAGGAACTCACAAAATCCAAGATGGTGGCACATGGGAGAGGTGTTATGAGGGGCCACCTGGGACATTCTGCAGCCCCCCTGTGTGTGCTCCATGGTGCCCGAGGACACTGCAATGCACACTTTGGGAACCTCTGAGCTAATGTATGAATAGTAAGGTATTACTGTAGTTTTGTCCTCTCTGTTGCAGTATGGTAATCCAACCTTCTAGACCAGTGATGGTGAACCTTTTGAGCTTGCTGTGTCAAAAATGCCTAACTTGACTCTGCTGGTGTGTCACTCCCCCCTCAAATAAAAGAGAAATTATTTACACATTCATTTATTTATTTTTAAATACCATCCAATCGTGCACAGGGCTATGCATTATATAAATAAATGTCAAGTCCTTACAAAAATGATTTGAGTGCCCTTTGGGGAGAAAGGCAGAGTACAAATCTAATAAATAAATTAATAAAAATGAAATCTGAGTAAAACGGCTCAGTTGTTGGATGTTGGTGAACTCTTGCATGTCACCCAAAATATTGTGGTGTGTCACCTTTGACACGTGGGTCATAGGTTCGTCATCACTGTCCTAGACGAAACAATGGCTTCTCGTCCAGTTAGAATTTCCTGGATAATTCTGAATCGACTTCTCAGTTTATTTGAAAGTCTGTTGAACCTTTGCTTTGCAATGGTCAAGATGAACAGCTCATAAAATATGAGCAAGACCTAGAATTCCAACAGACAAACAAACAAAACCAGAACAGATTCTAGAACAGCAAACCTCCATAAGATTCTACAGTCAGATGACCTCACATCTAGTTCTAAGGTTTAGGAGATCGAACCATCTACTGATGGTGCAATCCGATACACACATGGGAGTAAATCTCATTAAATTTAATGGAACTTGTGAGTAGGCATACGTAAGAGAGCACTGTTACTATAGGACATTTTTTTTTCATGCTCATATGAAAAGACACATGGAACTCGCTCCAATCCCTGTTCATTTTTCTTTTTTGTATAGCAGCTAATTTAACTTAGGTGTTTTGAGAAACTGTGATGAGCATTTAGACATGCATTGTGTTCCCCATCTAGTGGACACTGCAAGGATCCAGCGTGGCAAGGTAGAGATGATGAATCCATTCCAGAAAGCTGAGGTTCTTTTCCTCCTTGCTCAATGATCAGGATTGCTGCGGGTACTCAGACCCCTCTTTCACACTGCTGCAAGCACCCACAAATGCACCTGCCATTCAGCCAGCACACGCTTACATTGTTTTGGTAAATACATAGAATGTATTTCGTTCAATATATATTAAAGGTTCCACTCTGCAGTTATTGCATTACTGCAAGGGAGTGGCAACAAGATGCAAGCATCTTGTTGTCTCGTGCCTCCCTGGGGCACCTGGTGGGCCGCTGTGAGATACAGGAAGCTGGACTAGATGGGCCTTTGGCCTGATCCAGCAGGGCTCTTCTTATGTTCTTATGCATTGGAAACTTCCACGGCAGTATATAGATGGCCCAATCCTGTCACCCCACCCTACCACTGGAACCCGTGTTCCAACAGTGGGACATGGATTTTTGGCCATAGTAAACAGCCTTCTGAAAATGTGTGGACCCGCGTGCTTCTGGCCCAGTGCCCGAGAGGATACAGAGGCCTTGTGTGCAGCGGCAGGGACACGAGCACCCCCTGACAAATTAGTGTCAGGGCAGGGGGTGGGTGGGGTGGTAAGGTTTGGGGGCAAAACTGGTTGGAGAGGGGAAGGAATAGGTTGGGGAGGGAGTGGATCTGGTGGCAATGGTCCGTACTGGTTCCTAACCCCTCCTTTTTGGAGTTGTCCACCCCTTTTTGCTCTGCCAATGTACACCACCAAAAGTGGGGGTCTGCTGAGACCTATAGGTGGTTCTAAGGCCTACCAAGGGGTACATACAGGTGCCCCCCCCCCATCTGCAGAACTGGAATCCACTGTTTCATTTATCCACTGATCCACCAGGGGGCTCCCCCGCATCATCATCATCATCATCATCATCATCATCATCATCATCATCATCATCATCATTTATTTATATACCGCCTTTCTTAAGATCACTAGATTTCTCTAATGACTGTAACTCAAGGCGGTTTACAAAGGCAGACTTTTATTCACAAACCCGAAGGTTTTTACAATTTACAGAAATATCCTATCTTTCAAGAACAACACTCATGCAGATCTTTCTTTCTGGATTTAGCCTTCTTTCTTAGCCGCCCGTCTGTCTTCTGCTGGCTGATAAGAGGCTTCCCTGCTCCCACCAGAGACGCAGCTGACTTCAGCACACTCCTCCTCCCACGAGGCAGCTGGAACTCAGCTTTTAATAAGCCGCAGTTTGCAAGGTCTGCCGCTCACAGAGACTTCCGGTAGTCTCAAGCTCACGACCTTCGGATCTTCAGCTGCTAATCTTCAGGCAAACGGAGGCATTAAACCTCTCAGCTAAATCTTCTGCCCACGAACACAGTGGGCATTCCCTCTATGCCCATTTTGTCTTGCCGCTAACATCAAGGCTGAACGTTCCTTGCATTCAATAGTCACTGTAGCCATGAGGTGTATAGACAGACACGCAGGCAGAAAGCCTGCACCCTAGAGGGGGCAGCCAGAGTGCATTAACAGGAAGCTCGCTGTGGCCGCTCTGTCAGCGAGCCCGCTGTGTTCGTCGGTACAGGCTGCTTTACAGCAGCTGGAAGCAGCCTCCACTGGCACAATTCTAGAAGGGGAATAGGATTGGGCTATTCATGCACTTTCCAGTGCAATCCTGACACTCTGAGAACGTTCATTTTAGTTTTGAATTGAAATGAATGATTGATGGGCGTCATTAGATGCTTGTGGGAAGCAAGAGGTTCTGCTTCTTCAGCAAATTTATTTATACTGCGAAATGGATATGCCGTCTTTCCTTTGCCAAGGCAAGTGTTCAATGTGCTCAGAGCCGAACCCAGGTCCTAGCGCGCTGGGAGCGGGGCGATGTCAAGCATCCTCCCAGCGCTGCCACCCTACCCACTGTGTTGCCCAGCCACACCTCCCGCCAATCAGTTTCTTTGGATTGACCCTGGTTCTAGGACATGTTCTCTCTCTCTCTCTCTCTCTCTCTCTCTCTCTCTCTCCATAAGAACACTAGAAGAGCCCCTCTGGATCAGGCCAAGGTTCCTGTACCTCACAGTGGCCCACCAGGTGCCTCAGAGAGCACACAAGACAACAGGCTGCCTCCATTCTGTGGCCACTCCCGTGCACCTGGCATTCTGAGGGAAATTCTGAGGTAAACACACTGGTGGCTGGTCAAGATTCTCCACAGCATTTCTCTTGGACAGCTACCAGAACCAGGTGCTCCTCTTCAGACATATACTCATAGGAACATGGGAACATAGGAACAGCCCCAATGGATCAGGCCAAGGCCCATCTAGTCCAGCTTCCTGTATCTCACAGTGGCCCACCAGATGCCTCAGGGAGCAGATGAGACAACAGGCTGCCTCCATTCTGTGGCCACTCCCTTGCACCTG
>JAJKFI010000007.1:27945214-27963094 GCA_029204185.1 Lerista edwardsae
ATGAGACAACAGGCTGCCTCCATTCTGTGGCCACTCCCTTGCACCTGGCATTCTGAGGTAAATTCTGAGGTAAACATACTGGTGCCTAGTCAAGATTCTCTACAGCATTTCTCTCACCAAACCCAGATGCTCCTCTTCAGATGTGTGCTCATAGGCAGCCCCACTGCATCAGGCCAAGGCCCCCTCTAGTCCAGCTTCCTGTATCTCACAGTGGCCCATGGAGTGCCTCATGGAGCACACAAGACAACAAGATGTCAGTATCATGTTGCCACTCCCCTTCACCTGGTATTCTGAGGTAGCCTACTTCTAAAACCAGGAGGTTGCACCACCCATCATGGCCAGTAGCCTGCAATGGCTTTTGCTCCAGAAATCTGTCCAGTAACCCTTTTAAAGGCATCTAGGCCAGATGTTGGTTCCACAGATTAATTACCCACTGGGCAAAAAAGTATTTCCTTTTATCTGTTCTATCTCCACTCTCTGTTTTATCTCCATTCTCTTCGTACCAGGCATCATTTTATATGTCTAAATCATGACCCCTCGTCATCACGGTTTAATGTTTCAATCGTTGGGATCTTTCCACAAAAGGAAGCTGGTCCAGCCCTCTGAGAAGTTTGGTTTCCCTCTTTTGCACCTTAACCAGCTCCACAATATTCTTCTGGTGATGCAGTGATCAGAATTAGAGAGCAATCCTAACCTGGAGTTAGGCTGGCACGGTTAGGCCAGCAAAATTTGGCTGGCACAAGATACACTCAGCAGTGTTATGCTGCCGGAAGGCTGGGTGGGACATCCGGGTGATTGACAGCCCGCCCGTCACGTTCCGGAGCGTTACGCCGTTTGCGTAACCAATTACGCCGCTTGTGTACGTTAGGCAAACGGCGTAATGCTGCGGAACGCGACGGGCGGGCTGTCGATCACCTGGATGTCCCGCCCAGCCTTCCGGCAGCATAACACCGCTGGATACACTGTAAAGTATGTTTGGACCACCCTCAGAGCCAGAGAGGCCAACGCACAGACGTGCGCCATCCTCCCTGACTCCAAGAGTGGGTCAAACATGCTTTATGGTGGCCCTGGTGCCAGCCAAACTGTGCTGGCCTAACTGTGCTGGCCTAACTCCAGGTTAGGATTGCACTCTTATGCACAGCATTTCAAACATAGCTGCACCATAGAAGTGTATAAGGACCTTGTAATCTCACCACTCCTAGATTCCGTTCCATTTCTCCAGGAAGTTCTACTGTTTTTTAGATATAGCTTGTTCCAAATGTTCTTTTCCAACTGCCAATAGCAAGATCTTTATTAGTAGATTTCCTACTCTCCAGACATAATCCTCATATTGTGTCAGGGTCCCTGTGTATGACATCATACTGGTTACTTGGAAACAGTTGTGCTTGAAGCAGCCTGGCAGCATCAAGGTGGAGACAGATGGATTTTTTGTGCAGTCCTGTTGTCCAAAAGCCTGCTCATATCTTTGGGCTGCTGCGAACACACAAGAACTAAATTAGCCGTTTTGAAAGAGAATTGCAAGAACGTACAGATATCTATAAGGTAAATCATGGAGTGACTATGGACGCTGAAGTTAAATGGAAGAATAAAAATCAAAGGAACAGGATCCTTTGCATGTGTACTGTGCAGTAGCATAGCCAAGGGGGTGGCGTGCTATTTACTGCAGGCGCTGCAATGTGCTGTGCAAGTGGCTCCTCCCACTCGCCATTAGAGCCATTCCAGGCAGCGATGGCAAGGCACTGGAGATGCGAGCATCTCCAGTGCCTTGCCATCGCTGCCTGGAATGGCCCCAACGGCGAATGGGAGAGGCTGCTTGCACAATGCGTTGCAACACCTGTAATACGTAGGGCACAATCCTAACCTGGAGGTAGACCGGCACAAGGGACATCGTAGAGTATGTTTGGAGCACTCTCGGAGTCAGGGAGGCCAGCACACAGACGTGAGCCACCTTCCCTGACTCCGAGAGTGGTCCAAACGCACATTGTGGTGTCCCTTTGTCCTGGCCAAACTTTGTTGGCCTAACTGTGCCGGCCTAACTCCAGGTTAGGATTGAGCTCTTACTGTGCTGCCCCCTACTGGCTACGCCACTGCTATTTTTTTGCACCAGAAACCAGCTCCAGTGCCAACACCGTCCCAACCATGAGGCCAATGGCGTAACCATGAGCACTGGCGCAACCTGCTGGATATTATGGCCACAGAAGGAGGAGGGGCTGTGACCCTTTTAAATACGTAGGCAGACTGGGAGGGACAACTAGCGGAAAGGCTTCCAGGCCCAAATCCCCTCTAGCCTTCATATCATAGGTTCCACTTCAGAAGACTTGGGCTCACCCAAGTATTGCAGGCGCCACAATGTGCTGTGACTGTAGCCCCTCCCACTCGCCATGGGAGCCATTCCAGGCAGCGATGGCAACCTGCAGCACTCACCGTTCCAATCAATATCAATCAATAGTATTTATAGTACAGTATTTATAGTAAATAAATACTATTTATTTATAGTATTTATATATTGATTGAATGTCAATCAATAGTATTTATATACCGCTTGTGTGCCTTTAGCACTTCTGCCCCCTCTAGCTATGCTAGCTGTGTTACTGGGAGCAGGCAATTGGCTGGAAGTGCTGGCAGGTGGGTTAAAGATATGGGCAGTGATGTCATCCGGGCGCGCCAGGAACCGGAATGCCCGGATGATTGACAGCCCTCCACCCCTATTATATGGTGGAGGGCTGCCATGCCTCCCTGAGCCTCACAGCGCCTGAATTGCTCCATTTCAGAGTGATTCGGGATGTGAGGGAGGGTGGGCGGGCCCAAGAGCAGCTCGCCTGTCCTCCAGAGAGGCGGCGCGGCCCGGGCCCGTCTGCAGAACTAGCGGAATGGGATGACGCCACTGGATATGGGTCATGCCCTTGCGGGTTCACTGCCTTCCTCTGCCATGAAACTTGTGGCCACAGAGAGAGGGGGCTGTGAAGAAAGTGTCGGGGAATGCATGCCAAGGGAGAGATTGAACTTGGAAGCCGGAGAGGAAAGCTGGCAAATGGAAGGGACTATTCCCATGAATGTTGAAATTGCCAAGGAATAAGGCAGGAATATTTGCAGAGAAAGAGCCAGGAATAAAGGTCCAACATATGAGAGGAGGCCAGGGCAATATCGAACAGCAACATAGAGGTGTAGCATCCCACAGTATACATTCTGGAGACTGAGAAACAATGCAAGGAGAATGGGTGCCACGGTGGCGGAAACAAATGCTACACGGCCCAGAAGAAAGGCGAAAGTCGGGCAGGCCTCCCAGGGTGCAACTGACCAGGAGGAGGGGCTTAGTTGCAGACGGCAGAAACAGGCAGCCAATGGGCAATGCAGCTTCAAGACCGGTGAATTGGAATCTCCCGGTGTAGACAACATGGCTGACAGGCCAGTCCAAACCACCACCACACGCAAGCATGGGGGCTGCCTTTTCCCCGTCTGATTCCATTCTCAAAAGGTGCTTGCTGGGAGTGCTTTTCCTCTTGAAGACGCTCCCTCAGAGCCCAATCTTACTGTTCGCCCTCCCCAAGGGGTCACCAGGGTTTGCATCACCTACCAACATTGCAAGGACTCATTGTGTCACCCCTAAGATGGCCCTCTTCTCGTATCAGACCACATGGAATAAATTACAACATCACACATGCGGCCTAAATTCACTGGCGTCTCTAAGGCTCGTGGCACCCCCGTTAACTTTATTGGTTTTCTTAAATATACAACAGTGCAGGTCATCCAACAGATCTGTAACCAACCCAAAAAACAGTGATCAACTTGATGACATTCACACAACTGAATAAGAGTTCTAGTGTTAGCTCTGATACATGGACATGAGCGCTGGAATCTCATTGGTTCCCTGCAGTGCCATAACCACACCTCATTGGCTCTCAGGACAATAAGGGCACAATTCTAACCTTACTTTCCATCACTGACATAGCAGGGCCAATGGGACATGCGCTGCATCCTGCAAATGAGGAGGAGGCAGTCACGGAGGCCTCCTCAAGGTAAGGGAATGCTTGTTCTCTTGAAGCTGCATTGCCCTGACCCCGGTGCTGGAAAGTTGCTTAGGGTTGCGCCCTAAGTCGCATAGGTCATTTCTGAGTTAAGAAAATCCACTTTTTGTTACATAAGGCAGTTATGTTTTCCTTTTTCCGGTTATTTGGGTCTACCTTTTTATAGAATACACGTATTTCAGCGCCGTTTCCTTCATGGTATTTGGCATTAAATTCAGCATCCAATGACATATAGCTAGAGGCAGTCTAAAATGGTTTTATTTTTTCGTGGTTGGCGGTGTTATCCTAAAAATAAATGGGCTGAAAGCAGTGTTATGTGTTTTTATTCCAAATTAACGTTTTGATCAGTTTTGACGCATTTTTATCAAGCATAATCACTGTCGTATAGGTGGTATATGTGTTTTATGTCTATGACTGTTAGCAGACATAGCCACAGGCCTAAAACTAGCTTTATCTTTTCCACATTTTACTTTGGTGGGGTAGCTGGGTGGGCATGCCTTCTAGCATATCTCTTGAGCCCACCCTGAGCTCCATGTTCATTGGATCAAGACCATTCCGATGGCTTTGTGTTCCCCTTTCCCTGGAGCCAAGACACGTTTGCTTGCTCATGAGTAAACACACCAATGTAGCTCAGTTTGGCTTTCCATAGGCCTCAATACATTTCAATGTGGCTCAGTTTCAGTTTCTTAGGGCTCCAGGTTTTTTTCCTTGGCTGTTTCTGCGCATGCTCAGAAGAGTCTACATCCAGTTAGGAAAAAGCAATAGAGCTGCATGTGGAATTAAGGGCTTAGAAACAGAATCAGAAGCACTCAGAATGTTTCATAGATGCTCCACAGCCACTCAAATAGGTCAATGTCTGTGTTATTTCATTACTTGAGCAGGGTACAGCGGTGTTATGCTGCCGGAACGCTGGGCGGGACATCCGGGTGATCGACAGCCCCCCCGTCGCGTTCCGCAGCATTACGCCGTTTGCGTAACGTACGCAAGCGGCGTAATTGGTTACGCAAACGGCGTAATGCTCCGGAACGCAACAGGCGGGCTGTCGATCACCTTGATGTCCCACCCAGCGTTCCAGCAGCATAACACCACTGGCAGGGTATCGCATTTTGTCATTTTATAAGCCCTACGGTGGTGTTATTTTGCGATACGTCGTTTTTACCATTTTAGACTGCCCCTACCTATAGCATGATGGCATTATTAGAAAATACCCAGATTTCCACCATTTTGGCTAGTAGTGTGTCACCCACCCCACCCCAAGTGTGTCACCCAGTGTGGTCCGCAACCCCATAGCGACACAGCTGCAACGATGACAGCCAGAGCAGGTAGGCTTGAGTCACTACTGACATATTTTCCTTGCATGTGCCTGACTCTGAAACCATTGTGCTTTATGTTGTTGTTGTTGTTTTTCTGTCACGAATAGCCGAACCTGCTTAAGAATCAATGTCTGAGTATTCTGGGGCAGAAGAAAGTGAAGGAGGTGATGGAGACACATACGAAGCTATTAGTGGAAAATCTAGTGTAAAATCTAGTGCAAAATCTAGTATAAAATCTATAAAATCTAGTGTAAGATCTATTTACACAAAACCAACTCCGGCGCCGTCTCTGCTGCCACCGCCACCGCCGCCACCGCCACCGCCACCACCGTCACAACCACCACCATCAATACGACCACCACCGTCAATACGACCACCGCCACCATCACTAGCACCACCGCCTCCACCTAAACCTCCACTGCCTAAGCCTACACCGTATTCCGATATCAGGTAAAAGCATGTCTTGGCTGAGACAAATCTCCAGAGCATGATGCATCCATTCCATGTCATAGAGGTCACGATGTTTGACCTTTTTTTAAATGATTGTGGACCACTTTGCAAGCGCAATCCTAACCTGGATTTAGGCAGGCACAGTTAGGCCAGCAAAGTTTGGCTGGCACAAGGGCCACCGTAAAGAATTCGGACCACTCTCAGAGTCAGAGAAACCAGCACACAGACGTGCACCACCCTCCCTGACACAGAGAGTGGTCCAAATGTGCTTTACAGTGATCCTTTTGCTGGCCAAACTTTGCTGGCCTAGTCGTAATTTTGCAATCCTAACTCCAGGTTAGGATTGCGCTCTGAGACAGAGGACAACTGTCTTCTCATGTATGTAAACTGCTTTGAGACAGCATTGTCTCAAAGCGGGTCTATAAATATTCCAAATAACACGTATGTCGAACTGCAACCCAATACAGTAACGTAGGCAACAATGCAAGGTTTCAAAACAATGTAGGGACAAATGCAGTATACCAGGTGGTTTTCAAACTTTCTTTACCAGGGCCCATGTTTTAGTCCTCGTGTCAGAACACACCGGAAGTGATGTCATAGTGGGATGTTGACATCACCAGGCAGGAAGTGCTCTCGTTGTGACATAATAAAATGACACCCTTGGAATGCAAACTGGTAAACTGCAGCAAATGCACAACCATGAAACATCCCTGGCAGAAAGCAGGATTAGGACAAAATGTTATTATATGAAAAAGCACTGAACTAAAAACAAAATATTTTTTAAAAGAGCCTTGCTTGAAAATTTGAACTGTTAACACTCACAAAAGGAATATAGCAAGAGTATGGACTGCAGCTTCCGAGAGGGCTGGTCCCAGCTTTCCGCCACCCACCTGATATCAGATTGCAACCCACTAAATGGGTCCTGATCAGCAATGGGATTCACAAACGACCTGGGGGAATGCTGGGCGGGACGTACGCGGAACTCCTGTGCGATTGGCTGCCCGTCCGTTCCGCCCCGCCACCTTCCCCCCCCACCGCCACGCGGGCCGCCCAGGCCTCAGAGGGGGCACCTGCTCGCCTGGGGGCCCCCCTGGGTGCCCGGGCACACAGCAGTGGGGCGTGCCAACCGGGGGCAGCAGGCCCAGCCCGCGCGGCCGGTGGGGACAGCGGTGGGGCGGAACAGACGGGCTGCCAATCGCACGGGCTGCCAATCACAGGCTGCCAATTACGTGTATGTCCCGCCCAGCGTTCCCCCAGGTCGTGTGTGAATCCCATTTCTGGTCCTGATCCACAGTTTGAGAAACACTGCTGTATATCTTCTTAAAGGGCATAGAAGCTAGAGAGACAGCTGAGAAAATCCTTACTAGTTCCTCAAGAAGCATAGTGAAAGCGTAACTTGGGTGGAGCCATAGGTGCTTAAGCCATGGGTGCTATGCTGGGGGGGTGCATAACAGACCCCCAGGCTCTGCCCTAGTTATGGAGGAGGCACTGCTGGCTTGGCATGCCCTGGTTTCCAACCTCTACAGGGGAAGGAACGGGGCCCGTGAACCGCCTGGCCCTCCAGGGATAACCCAGAAGTGATGTCACAATGTCACATGACATTGTGAGGTCACTGCCCTGGGCGCCTCTGACAGTGCAATCCTATGCACGACTACTCAGAAGTAAGCCCAATTATAGTCAACTGGGCTTGCTCTCAGGGAAGTGAGGCTAGGATTGTGGCTTCAAGCGTAGCCCCTATGAATGCACCTCACATTCGCTTTCCGTTAGCTTGAACGCTTGGACTCTTTTGCATTTGCAGGGTTATGCCTTTTGCAAAGGGGTGGGCCTTTTGCAAAATCCTAACCTGTGCTGGAGCAGCCAGGCCAGCCGGCCCGTGCTGTATCCAGTGCTGGGTTTGGGAACAGCTGCTGCTTGCCACACGATAAGCAGAATTACCTTGTGGCAAGCAGCAGCCTCCCCAATAGGGCTACCTCCCACCTGGATCTGTGCCAGCAAAATCACTGGCACAAGTCCAAGCGCCCCAGGGAGGACCAACTGGGCCGGGGATAGGATATGTCCTAGGCTGCCTTGGCAGCTACCCAGGTTGGCCTACTCACAGGGCCACCCTCTCCCAGTCGTACCCACACCCTATTCCCCCATTTTGAACTTGGCTGCCACTTCCCCACTTATCTGGGGTGGTGAGGCGGCCGGATTTGGCCTCCACAAGCCAGCGCAACTGCTTGCAGCGACCCCCACCCCCGGGGAGAGGTGCAGAAATGCCATATGGCACGTTTGCAACACTGCTAGGCTGGCGCAGGGGGTTAGGACTGTGCCTTAAGAATGTCATATCCTGATCCAATTTTAGCCTTTTCAAGCAAGCACATGTTGCCTGAATTACCAGAGGAAAAGACAGGTACTTTTGATATACATCATTGAGCAAGATCTGAATGGTTTTACTTTTTTACCCAGCAGGTAGTTAATCTGTGGAACTCTTTGCCACAGGAGGTGGTGATGGCATCTAGTCTAGATGCCTTTAAGAGGGGATTGGACAGATTTCTGGAAGAAAAGTCCATCGTGGGCTATAGGCAATGATGGATTGTGCAACCTCCTTACATTAGTGGTAGGCTACTTCAGAGTACTGGGTGCAAGGGAGTGGCAACAGGATCCAAGCATCTTGTTGTCTCATGCCTCCCTGGGGCACCTGGTGGGGCCGCTGTGAGATACAGGAAGCTGGACTAGATGGGCCTTTGGCCTGATCCAGCAGGGCCCTTCTTATGTTATGTTTGCATGCCAGGTGTGGAACTCCCTAGGCCTGTGGAACTCCCTGCTTCAGGGACGTGGAGAAGCAATCTCTGTCTTAATAAGGGTAGGGTGACCAGATACAAACGGGAACAGAGGGCTGTACCTTTACCCTTTGTACAGAAGGAGGGAATTTGAGCAGGGGCAGCTTTTGAAACCCATGTTGAGCTGCACCTGCCCAAATTCCCTCCTCTGTACAATGGGTAAAGGTATAGGCACTCTGTCCCAGTTTGGCAACCCTAATTAAAAGTAGGGAATGGGAAAGCTTCTCCAATGGGCAGCACAATCCTATACCCTCCTTGCGCCAACGCTAAGCTCTTGCGCTGGCCGAACGCTGTCGCAAGCATGCTGTCAAGCGCATCTGCGTCGGCGTGGTGGCGCTGGACCGGCGTGAACAGCAGTGCCGGCGCTCAGGTGCCGCCGTGATCATCAGCAGCGCCGGCCATGCGCCAGTCAACCTCTGGACGCGCCAGTCACTTCCAGAAGTGCCACCAATTCCCGGTCATGGGGTTCAGTGGTGGTTGTGCCGATTCACCAGGACAAACCGCCGCCACCCATCCCTACCTCATTTGGTTTGGCCGTGATTTAGCTTCCTGGGTGAGCCATTGCTGTAAAAACCATACCTCAGATGGCTTCTAACCAGTGGTGGGATTGAGGGGGAACGTGGGGGAACTTAGTTCCACTAGTTAAAATTAGGGCTGACTCCGCCCACTTCACTCTCCCTCCTCCCCCCTCCCAATTCCTCTGCAAAGAGCTTTTCTTCTTGGTTGGCCGGCACTCAGAGGGTTAAAGGGAGCGACTCCGGATTCCTAGGGGGGCGAAGGCAGTGATGTCATTCAGGGGAAACGAACCAGAACGGGCGTTCCGGATCCTAACGGGCTCCGTGGCTGGTTCCGGGTTCCCGACAAGTGCCAGTCAAAAGTGAGTTCCTGTTCCTAAATCATTAGATCCCACTACTGCTTCTAACGGAGATCTTTTTGTTTCTGCTGTGTCAGTGAATCAGGGAACAGCTGTTTCTGCGTGCTGTGGAGTTTAGTGTGGCTGTTTGTGCTGCTCATCTTCGCCTGGCCCTTCAGCGTGACGATGGCCGCCATTTATGGATTTGTATCGCCCATGATTTCCCTGATTGGAATTGAGGATATCAGTGACTCGCTGCTGCAAGGAGTGAACATAGGAAGACAATGTGCTCGGAACGCCAGGAACGGGGTGCCGATGATTTGAAGAAAAGACAGTTTAGCATTTAGTTCCTCGAAATAATGTCATTCTTTTATATAAACATATTGCTCTGATCTCGAAGCTGACACGGCCTGAGAAATTCTTACAAGCACACGCACCGGCAGAGGGGTGATCTGTTTGTTTGCTGTAAAGGTCACCGTTGAGCAGAGGACATCATGCGCATGTGTGCACACTGAAAAAAGGGGGGCAGAGTTGCATCTTGTTTACAGGGTCGGTGCCTATTGGAGGTACTGGCTTGGACCTAGACATGTCTGAGTAGTGCGTCATTGTTGAATGGGGCTTTCTGGTTTTCCTGGGTAGCAGCAGTGATGTCATGCAGGGGGTACGCGGGGGTACGTGAGTACTGGTTTCTAGGATTATGGCTGGCCCCGCCCATTCACCCACCCACTCGTTGACTCCACCCCCTGCAACGTTTGAATTTCCTGCACATTTGAGTTGCCTGCACGTTCTCAGAGCCAGGCAGGCAGCGAGCGGAGCCTTGCCTTGCCTTGCCACTGAAAAATGAGCTGCTCTGGGGTTTTGGAACTGTTGGGTCACTTTAACATGATGCCAGGCCTCCTTAACATGTTCTGGGGGTGCTGTGGAATACTGTTGCAACTGTTGGGTCAGTTTAAAATTGTCTGAGGCCTCAAAAAGGGCTTTTTCATGTCACTTCCTGCCACGACATCACTTCTGGCTTATGACGTCACTTCTGGTGGGCGGGTCCCGACACGTGCCAATCAAAAGTGAGTACCTGTTCTTAAATCAGTTAGATGACACCACTGGGTAGCAGCAATCCCTTAGGAATAGCAGGAGACCTGGTTTCAGGGGCTGCCAATGGAGTGGGGATTTGGCAGAAAACATGCCCCCTCCATGCAATCAAAATTACTATTCCACTTAATGGGATCTGACTCAGAAGTGTAGCTGGGGGGGGCACAATAAGAATGGCTCCGATGGAGAATGGCTGCTTAAACAGTGTGTTACTGCACCCCGTCTTTGGCTAAGCTACTGATCTGACCCATGGATAAATACTACTAGTGAGCATGCAGGCCACTTCACGTGCATTATGCTCAGGTGTGCCCAAATAGAAGACACCACTTGCAGCTGTCACAGCCACCACAACTCCACTGAGAAAAACTGAGAGCGCAATTCTAACCTTGAGCTGGAACAGCGTTGAGCTGAAGCGCTAATAGTAGGCTACCTCAGAATGCCAGGTGCTAGGGAGAGGCACCAGGATGCAGGCAGGCTGTTGTCTTGTGTGCTCCCTGAGGCATCTGGTGGGCCACTGTGAGATACAGGAAGCTTTACTAGGTGGGGCTTGGACTGATCCAGGGGGGCTGTTCGTATGAGTACTTGTTTGAAGAGGAGCATCTGGTTCTGGTGGCTGTCTATGAGAAATGCTGTGGAAAACTTTGACTGGCCACTAGTGTGTTTCCCTCAGAATGCAAGGGAGAATGCAAGGGAGTGGCCACAGAATGGAGGCAGCCTGTTGTCCTGTGTGCTCTCTGAGGCACCTGGTGGGCCAATGTGAGATACAGGAGGCTGGACTAGATGGGCCTTTGGCCTGATCCAGCAGGGCTTTTCTTACATTCTTAATAGGTAAGCTGACTGGCCTACCCTATATCCAACCAGGGGTTTGGATTGGCGGTGGTGCAACTGGGGGGCAAGGATAATATCCCCTTCCCCTGGGTAATGTGCTGCAGCCTGAATAGGGCTACTCAGAGCTGCACCAGTGAAATTGCTGGTGCAACTCAAAGCAGCCCAGAGCTGGACCAGGTGTTAGGATCGAGCCCAAGTGCCAGATCCTGACTCCCCCCCCCTTCCCGGGCCAATTCTCTCATGGTCTTGCCTGTCCCCTACCTTCCCTTGACCCCTTTCTGCCTTCCCCTGCCCGCCCCAACACCCCGCGCTGGCCAATCTCAGCTGGCCTTATTGGTGCTGCCAGCCCAGTCAGTGGCATGGGGAAGCCAGAAGACATCTGTGCACTGGCCTACCCTTCTCTGTGTTGGCACAAACACGCTTTGTGGTGTGGACTTGTGCTGGCCCATTGAGTGCTTTCGATTGCGCTCTGAACTACTTACCTGGCTTGTTCCCACATGATCCTCTCCACAAAACAGGAAGCGGATGTGATGCTGGGAACTCCCATCATCTGCTGCACTGAGTTGTGAAACAGCTTGCCGCTGTCAGCAAGATTGTTCCCACACACGGAGTGGTGACTGACCACCACAAGTTTAAAGGGATTGTGTGAGGAAGGAATGGTGTGAGAGGAATGGTGTGAATGGCCTGCAGGGGAGTGGCAATGAGATGCAGGTATCAAGTTGTCTTGGGTGCTCCCTGAGGCACCTGGTGGGCCACTGTGAGATACAGGAAGCTGGACTAGGTGGGCCTTGGCCTGATCCAGTGGGGCTGTTTCCTATGAGTACTTGTCTGAAGAGGAGCATCTGGTTCTAGAAATAGTCAAAGAGAAATGCTGAGGAGAATCTTGACTGGCTCCCAGTGTTTGTCCCTCAGAGTTTACCTCAGAATGCCAGATGCAAGGGAGTGGCCACAGAATGCAGGCAGCCTGTTGTCTTGTGTGTTCCCTGAGGTGTCTGGTGGGCCACTGTGAGATACAGGAAGCTGGGCTAGATGGGCCTTGGCCTGATCCAGTGGGGCTGTTCCTATGAGTTCATGTCTGAAGAGGAGCATCTGGTTCTGGTGGCTATCAAAGAGAAATGCTGGGGAGAATCTTGACTGGCCACCAGTGTGTTTCCCTCAGAGTTTACCTCAGAATGCCAGGTGCAAGGGCCACAGAATGCAGGCAGCCTGTTGTCCTGTGAAGCCCATGTCCCAGCCTGTTGTCCTTGAGGCATCTGGTGGGCCCCTGTGAGATACAGGAAGCTAGACTAGATGGGCCCTTGGCCTGATCCAGTAGGGC
The DNA here is from genome assembly GCA_029204185.1 of Lerista edwardsae. NCBI lineage: Eukaryota > Metazoa > Chordata > Lepidosauria > Squamata > Scincidae > Lerista > Lerista edwardsae. The sequence continues at coordinate 27,957,913 of JAJKFI010000007.1, forward strand.
TCTTCGTATGTTCTTATGCCTGCTTCCTGGTTGTTTTCAGCAAGTGGGAAATGAATTGATGTGCCCCACCCATCCTGCCTCCTGCGCCCCCTTCCACGGTCTAACTTGCTCTGGCTGGTGGCCAGTGATCCCCCAAAGTGGAGGGGAAGGCACCAGCTTTTCCGCATGCACTCCGGAAACACCCTACTGGAGTGTCCTTTAAGACTGCCATGAAGCAGTCGCCACCAGCGAACCATAGGGTGGTGCCGTAAGTTCTACTGAATTCAATGGCACTTGCTTCTGGGTAAGCGTGCATAGGACGATCCTACAATACCTTTTAGGTGCCATCTAAGCCATTGTAACATTTTTTGCTGGTAGATTCTACACATTAATTAGGTGTTTTACTGAACCTATTGGCAATCAAATTTTAAAGGTAAAGTTTAAAGGTTTCCCCATGACCAAAGGTTTCCCCATGACCAAATGGGGGCGGTGCTCATCTCCATTTCTAAGCTGAAGAGCTGGCATTTGTCTGAGGACAAGTTTCCATGTTCATGTGGCCGGCGTGACTATATGCCAAGGAGCACGGAATGCTGTTTACCTTCCCACCGAAGTGGCACCTATTTACCTACTTGCATTTTCACGTGCTTTCGAACTGCTAGGTTGGCAGGAGCTGGGACAAGCGACGGGAGCTCACTCCGTCTCATGGTCTCGAACTGCCAACCTTGTGGTCAGCAGCTCAGTGGTTTAACCCACAGCGCCACCACGTCCCTTCCCACCAGGGGGTAAGTACATACCAGGATATTACTGTCATCTTAAATGATCACTTGCCTACAATAAATAACTAAGGGCCCGATCCTATCGAGCTTAACGTGGGCGGTAAACTTGTGCCACCTGTGTCCCTGTGGCACAAGGCGCCGGAAAGTGCCTTCAGCACTGGTGGTTCGCCCCCCCCCCCAGGAATCCGGAGTCGCTCCCTTTAACCCTCTGAGTGCTGGCCAACCAAGAAGAAAAGCTCTTTGCAGAGGAATTGGGAGGGGGGAGGGGGGAGAGTGAAGTGGGCGGAGTCAGCCCTAATTTTAACTAGTGGAACTGAGTTCCCCCACGTTCCCCCTGCATGACATCACTGCGGTAAGCCATTACTGCTGGCGCTAGGACAACGCCATGGTGGTGCCATCCCAGCATGGCCCAGAGAGATCTCCACAAGCCAGTGGTTGTGAGTCCACCGGTCACCAGCGATGTGGGCTTTTCGGGGTGGGGCGAGAGGGTGTTCGGGGGGGGGGGAGGGGAAGGGTGGGACCTGCCGCAACTCTCACCACCGATCCTGAACTCTGTATAGGGCCTTATACGGAGGGCCCTGCCTCTGCTAGCTAAATAGCAAGCGTAGCGGCGAGTAGACCACTTGCCCGCTCTGCATCCTTACCGCAAGGAAGGGGGGCAAACGTCCCTTCCCCCATGGAGCCTCCTGCAGCTACCGCGGCACTCCCAGGCGGGAGGGCAGCTGAAGAGTGGGCTGTAAAGAGAATCCCCCCGTTACCGTAAGGTCACTGCTTGTGCTGCCACCAGGTGAGGTAAGTGGAATCGGGGTCAGAAATAGGCCCTTCTCAGTGGTCGCTCCTTGGAATTAAGAATAGCTCCCTCTTCAGTGATGTTTTGGCGGGGCTGTAAGCAGAGGCATCATGCAGCCGGAACGCTGGGCGGGAGGAACGGGTGAGTGGCAGCCCGCCCGTTGAGTACCGCTCCGTTTCGCTGTCTTTTCCTCCGGGGGCCCGTCGTTTCCTCCGGGGGCGGGGGCGGAGAAGACAGCGAAATGGAGCGGTACGCAATGGGCGGGCTGCCACTCACCCGTTCCTCCCGCCCAGCGTTCCGGCTGCATGACGCCGCTGGCTGTAAGACTTGGAAGCGTTTAGTTACTAACATGCTGGGCTGGCGTTTTTTCCTTTTTATTGACTGTAATTTTGTACTTGTGGGATCCACTGGGGTCTGCTTGTTTTTAATTGTTTTATCTCAGTGTTTTAATCTTTCACCTCAGTGGTTCCCAAACTGTGGGTTGCGAGCCAAATTCAGGCGGGTCACCCAAGCATCTAGGGTGGCCATATTGAAAGTATGGGAAGATGGGATGCTGGAAAGGATGAAGGCGGTGTGGTGGTTTTTCTTGGGTCAAGGCTGTAAACAGGCAATTTTCCTTTCTGCTGTTGTAAAATAGCCGAGAAATGACTCAACTGATTGCTGCATTCTCAGGAAAGCAACAGGTTCTAGCATCACAGTGACAGCACTTCCAGCCATGACATCACTTCCGGTGGGTCCCAGACAGATTGTCATTCTTAAATGTGGGTCCCAAAGCTAAAAAGTTTGAGAACCACTTCTTTATCTTGTATTGTTTTATTTGTATGGTTTGTATCTTTTAATGCTGAGAGCCACCTTTGGTGTCCCAATATGGGGTAGAAAGGCAGGAAACCATGTTTTGAACAACAACAATATAGGCATCAGCTGTTTGGGTAGCCTCAGACAAATCTGACATTCAACCTCTGTTTTTCCATCTCCAAGCATAGGAAGGATACTGGCAGACCTCTCACAATTGTTGTGGGGCCAGAGATGAGGATGGCAAAGCATTTTATATGTGAAAGGTGCAAAAAGTGTAAAATGCAAACACAAACCAGACATTGTAATTACTCTTGCATGACAAAATGAACATAAGAAAATAAGAAGAGCCCTGCTGGATCAGGCCAAAGGCCCCTCTAGTCCAGCTTCCTGTATCTCACAGCAGCCCACCAGGTGCCCCAGGGAGGCACGAGACAACAAGATGCTTGCATCCTGTTGCCACTCCCTTGCACCCGGTACTCTGAAGTAGCCTACTACTAATGTAAGGGGGTTGCACAATCCATCATTGCCTATAGCCCACGATGGACTTTTCTTCCAGAAATCCGTCCAATCCCCAGTTAAAGGCATCTAGACCAGATGCCATCACCACCTCCTGTGGCAGAGTTCCACAGATTAACTACCCGCTGGGTAAAAAAGTACTTCCTTTTATCTGTTTTTAACTCTCCCAACCCTCAGTTTTAGCGGATGCCGCCTGGTTCTGGTGTTTTGAGAGAGGGAAAAGAACATCCCTCTATCGATTCTATCCCTTCCGTGCATAATTTTGTACATCTCGACAATGTCCCCCCTCAGGCGCCTTTTTTCTAGGCTGAAGAGCCCCAAACGCTGCAGTGAGCCTGTGCAGGGCCTCTACTGCTGCTTCCTGTTTGATTTTGGTATGGATAACAGCAGTGGTGTCATTCAAATGATTTAGGAACAGGAACTCACTTTTGATTGGCACTTATCGGGAACCCGGAACCAGCCACGGAGCCCGTTAGGATCCGGAACGCCTGTTCTGGTCCATTCCCCCTGAATGACATCACTGCCTTCACCCCCCCTAGGAATCTGGAGTTGCTCCCTTTAACCCTCTGAGTGCCGGCCAACCAAGAAGAAAAGCTCTTTGCAGAGGAATTGGGAGGTGGGAGGAGGGAGAGTGGAGTGGGCAGAGTCAGCCCTAATTTTAACTAGTGGAACTGAGTTCCCCCGCTTCCCCCCTGCATGACATCACTGGATAACAGGATATTTTATATGTGTGCTGGCCATCAAGTACAAAGGGCTCATGTAGAGGTGTGTGTGTGTGTGTGTCTTTAAAATACATGCAAGCTGACCCTTGATTTCAAGCCAGTGGCCACTTGCATGCATTGGAAGGTGACATGCTTCAAAAATACTTGCATCCTTCATCTCAGATGGGTGGTGCGTATATTTTGTGTATCTCTATCCAAGTGCAAATGCCTAGAAACGTTCCTCGGAGACAAGCATCTGGATGCCTCCTCTCTTGCATTCATGAATACAGGCATGTCAAAGCAGTTGGTTTAAATACGTATGTCATCAACTTTCTTTTGCTGATCATGGAAAAACAAATTTCCTCCGGGTAGCACCTGAGGCCCGATGGTTCCATAAATAAAACAACTGTCTTTGTGGATATCTGTCACTGTAGAAGAATGTCAGCTGTACAGTGTCGTCTCAAACACTTCTTGGGAACGTTCCAGATAGAACATCTCCCCGACGCAATCCAAAGGCATGGTTGCAAACTGGATGTTGCTCCTGGTCACATTGGGGAGGCAGGTGTGACCTCTGGAGTTCCCGGCATGGCCCCCAGGCAGTGGTGTCATCTAAATGATTTAACAACAGGTACTCACTTTTGATTGGCACATGTTGGGACCCGCCCACCGGAAGTGACGTCATAAGCCGGAAGTGATGTCGTGACAAGAAGTGACATGAAAAAAGCCCTTTTTGAGGCCTCAGACTATTTTAAACTGACCCAACAGTTGCAACAGTATTCCACAGCACCCCCAGAACACGTTAAGGACGCCTGGCATCATGTTAAAGTGACCCAACAGTTCCAAAACCCCAGAGCAGCTCATTTTTCAGTGGCAAGGCAAGGCAAGGCTCCGCTCGCTGCCTGCCTGCCTGGCTCTGAGAATGTGCAGGCAACCCAAACGTGCAGGAAATTCAAACATTGCAGGGGCAGAGTCAACGAGTGGGCGGGCGAATGGGCGGGGCCAGCCATAATCCTAGAAACCAGTACTCGCGTACCCCCGCATACCCCCTGCATGACATCACTGCCCCCAGGTGAGTGCCTGTGGTGCTGCGGCCATACCCTCCGCAGATGTCATTACTAGTGAATTTTGGTTTCCTTAGAGGGTTGGGGAATCAATTCCATGCAGATACCGAGGGCCCCGGTGGTGGCGCAGCGGGTTAAACCACTGCTGCTGGGCTTCCCAACCGGAAGGTTGGGAGTTCAAGACTGCGCAACGGAGTGAGCTCCCGTTGCTTGTCCCAGCTCCTGCCAACCTAGCAGTTCGTAAGCACGGAAAAATGCGAGTAGATAAATAGGGACCACTTTGGTGGGAAGGGAACGGCGTTCCGTGCGCTATGGCATATCGTCATGCCGGCCACATGACCATGGAAGCTTGTCCTGGGACAAACGCCGGCTCTACAGGCTTAGAAACGGAGATGAGCACCGCCCCCTACAGTCGGTCACGACTAGACCATTCGGTCGTGGGGAAACCTTTACCTTTACCGAGGGCCCCACTGTACTGATTCTTATACTTCTGCTCATTCCCACGTTATCTATATACTGAGTTTGTAAATGTTTTCTCTAGATCAGTGGTTCTTAAACTGTGGG
>JAJKFI010000007.1:27973002-27987677 GCA_029204185.1 Lerista edwardsae
CCCCCCCCCCCCCCCCGCAAAAAAAAAATTCTTCTGCTCAGACAAGCTGAACACTCTCTCCCTTTAACACTCCCCTTATCTGCTTGTACAGTAAAAAAAAAAAAAGGTAAAAGTTTCCGACCGAATGGTCTAGTAGTGACCGACTGTAGGGGGCGGTGCTCATCTCTGTTTCTGAGCCGAAGTGCCGGCATTTGTCCAAGGACAAGCTTCCATGGTCATGTGGCTCGCATGACTTTACGCCAAGGTGCATGGAACACCGTTACCTTCCCACCAGTGGCATTTCTATAGGGAGGGCAAAGCTCTAAGTTTTGCAAGAAGCCTTACCTTGCAGTGAAAATCACTCCTTTCCTGCACCGTTTTAGCCAATCCTCACAGGGAACAGCAACATCTTGGCGTTGCTTACTGGCTACAGCAGCAAGGGAGAGGAGGGATTTACATGACAGGGTAAGGCTCCTTGCACAACTTAGAGCTTTGCCCTCCCTGTAGAGATGCTCTGCTTCCCACCAAAGTGGTCCCTATTTATGTACTCACATTTTTAGGTGCTTTCGAACTGCTAGGTTGGCAGGAGCTGGGACAAGTGATGGGAGCTCACTCGGTTGTGTGGTCTTGAACTGCCAACCTTCCGCTCAACAAGCTCAGCTCAGTGGTTTAACCCGCAGCGCCACCGCGTCCCCACTTGTACAGTACTGTACAGTTAACAAAGTGCCCTTTCTCCTTTTTCATATCTTGTAGAGTGGGGTGTTTGTGAATGGCTTTGTTTGTTTGCTGAGAATTCATGATGTGAAAAAGGCAGAAAGCAGAGTTATGTGTGTTCATTCCAAGTGCTCCTTTTTAAACACTTTAAAAGTGTCCAAGGTAGGTGATATAAGTCAGTGGTCTGAGCTGGAATTGTAACAGTTGCTGCCGCTTGCTAGTTGTGCAGAGCGACAACAGTGCTGTGATCCAGCCGATGAGTTCAGGTCAAAGAAATGAAAACATTCACACGTGCCAGTCCTCCCATTGAAATCAATGGGGTTGAAAATGATCCACTCTTTCTAGATTGCCATGAATTTACTGTCACTAACAGCTGTAGTTATTTGCAGCAATAATTTTAGCAGTAAACTACTTCTCTTGGTCCTGAAGTGAACTGGGAAAAGTATACTCTGCAGAGTACCGAAGAGGAGGACTTTACTACTGCAATTAGTGTCGGAGTAAACTTTTGCTGTTGGAGAGAGCAGGTGTCGGTGCTTTCATTTGGTTTTCCTCCTCCACATTTTATTCCTGTCAATTAACCATGCCAACAAGAAATGCCTTCCTTTTTAGAAAATGAATAGGAGCTGGAGAAGAAGCTTATTATTCATGAAGTTTGTTAGCACTATTATTTATTTTATTTTTCACACCCTTCCTCCAAGGAATTAATGGTTCCTTCCTTCCTTTTTGTTCTCACCGCAACCCTGTGAGCTAGGGGAGGCTGAGAGATAGTGACTGGCCCAAGGTCACTGAGCTTTGTGGCTGAGTTGTGATTTGAACCTGGATTTTCCAGGTTTAAGTTCAATTCCTGAACCTCTAAGGCAGATTTTCATATTTAGCTTGTCTATCTGGCAGAGGGCGCAATCCTAACCAACTTTTCTGCACAGGGTTAAGGGCAATGCAGCGCCAAGGAAAGGGAACAAACATTCCCTTACCTTGGGGAGGCCTTAGTGATTCCCGCCCCCCCCCCCCAACTGCAGGATGCAGCACATGCCCAGAGGCGTCATGCAGCCAGAAAGCTGGGTGGGAGGAACGGGTGAGCGGCAGCCCGCCCGTTGCGTTCTGGTCCGTTTCGCCGTCTTCCCTGCCCCGGACCGGAATGCAGTGAGCGGGCTGCCGCTTACCCGTTCCTCCTGCCCAGTGTTCCGGCTGCATGACACCGCTGCACATGCCTCATTGGCACAACGATGTCAGTGCTGGAACTTTGGTTAGTATTGCACCCACTCATTTTTTTCGCAGCCTGTCTTGTGTCCAGCTCTTCTGTCTGCTGTGCAACATTGGCGGATAACGTGGGGCCACGTTTTGTGTGCTATTTGGTTCGCTTGACTCTTCTGCCCTCTAGGGTGTGATGGTCGGCATGGGCCAGAAAGACTCCTACGTGGGGGATGAAGCTCAGAGCAAGAGAGGTATCCTGACTCTGAAATACCCCATCGAACATGGCATTATCACCAACTGGGACGACATGGAGAAGATCTGGCATCACACTTTCTACAATGAACTGCGCGTGGCTCCCGAGGAACACCCCACCCTGCTCACGGAGGCGCCTCTGAACCCCAAAGCAAACCGTGAAAAGATGACCCAAATCATGTTTGAGACCTTCAATGTGCCTGCCATGTACGTGGCCATCCAAGCTGTGCTGTCCCTCTACGCTTCTGGACGTACTACAGGTAAAAAGCCATTTGGCTGTTCCTCTAAAACAGCGATTTTCAACGGTTTTCTTGTCATGGTACACTGACCTCTATGGTCTTCTCTATGGTCTTTGCCTCTTGTGATGTCACTTCTGGCTGACACTTCCAGGTTCTGTGGCTCTGTTTCCAGGGCGTCTGTAGTAATGAATTGTTGGTTCCTCTTCCTCCGCCGGCAATTCATTGTTACAGACAGTTGCTCTAGAAACAGAGCACAGAACCCGGAAGAGTCTCTAGAAGTGACATCAGCTTTTCCGCAATTTTCAGCAAGAGTTCTTCAGCAGTTTTCAACCGCTGGGCTCCAAAAACCCATGGCACACCTGTGGGCCTTTCATGGCACACTAAGGTGCTGCAGCTCGTTGATTGAAAATTGCTGACTTGAGCAATCTCTCCCTGCCTTTTGATCAGCGGCGTCATGCAGCCGGAATGCTGGGCGGGAGGAACGGGTGAGCGGCAGCCTGCCTGTTGCATACCGCTCCGTTGCATACCGCTCCGCATACCGCAGGGGTGGGGAAGACGGTGAAACAGAGCGGTATGCAACTGGCGGGCTGCCGCTCACCCGTTCCTCCCGCCCAGCGTTCCGGCTGCATGACGCTGCTGCTTTTGATGCTGTAAAATCTGATAGCTCGTATACATTCATGTAAGATTCTAGAAAAATTCTTCTGGTTTCTATGCCTGTAGCCACGAATGCAGGATTAGAATCTTCCCACTGTTTGAAGAGTAAAAGAAATCTACTGCTTAACTTCAGCACCTGCATTTTTGGCCATTAGATATTACAGCCACCTTATGGGAACTGCTTGTCTATGACTTTGCCCCACACCCTGCTTGAATGTTTACAGGCTTGGTACCCTGTGTTCGGCCAGTTGCATGGACCCTTGTCTCTGTTCCACCCAGACAAAATCAAGGACAACGGTCAAGATGGGAGGGCCAGTGTGATTTGCTCCATTGGTGTGGTCTTAAGCATTGCAATAGCCCTGGGATCAGGCCACAACTACGTTGTCCCTGTGCCTCTGCTGCAGTGGCATGAAAGGCAGAATGCCAGGTGCAAGGGAGTGGCAACAGAATGCAGGCATCTTGTTGTCTTGTGTGCTCCTTGAGGCATCTGGTGGGCCACTGTGAGATACAGGAAGCTGGACTAGATGGGCCTTGGCCTGATTCAGTGGGGCTGTTTCCTATGAGTATGTGTCTGAAGAGGAGCATCTGGTTCTGGTGGCTGTCCAAGAGAAATGCTGTGGAGATCCTTGACTAGTCACCAGTGTATTTCCCTCAGAATTTCCCTCAGAATGCCAGGTGCAAGGGAGTGGCAGCAGGATGCAGGCAGCCTGTTGTCTTGTGTGCTCCCTGAAGTATCTGGTGGGCCAGTGAGAGAGAGGAAACTGGACTAGATGGTTATTTGCTATGATCCAGCAGGGCTCTTATGATAAATAAGGAAATAAGATGTTGAACTGAATGCGCACCCTGCAGAATTAGTGTTCAACTTCATCTGTTAACTGTCTTTGTTGCAGGTGCTCAATGGCGCATTTTTTTTGTCTGGGCTGCTAAACCATTTGGCACCTTGAAAGACCACCGTAGCTTCTGAAATGCATGATGAATGTGCTGGCAAGCGGATGTAATCTCAGCCATTTCTGCCCCGCAGGTATTGTCCTTGATTCTGGGGATGGTGTCACGCACAATGTCCCGATCTACGAAGGATACGCTCTGCCTCACGCCATCATGCGCCTGGACTTGGCTGGCAGGGATCTCACTGACTACCTCATGAAGATCCTGACTGAACGTGGCTACTCCTTTGTGACAACCGGTAAGCGTGTTTCAAATTCACTCTGAAAGGGGGAGCCAAACAGCTCTTCTGTTGCCAGGTCTTCCTCTAAGGGATGGGGCCATGGCTTAGTCATAGAACATATACCTGACCTGCAGAAAGTCCTCGGTTCATGAACGTATAAGACCCTTGCCTAAAATAGTCAAAGAGAAATGCTGTGGAGATCCTTGACTAGCCACCTCAGTGTGTTTCCCTCAGAATTTACCTCAGAATGCCAGGTACCTCAGAATACCTAGCTGCTACCTGTCAGTGAAGTGGGCAACACTGAGCTGGTGGGACAGGCAGTTTTGTCCATCAACATATCAAGCTATTTGACAGAAGAATTGGAAGATATCAAGGTCATCTAGTCCAGCCCTAAAGTTGGACAACACTGCACTAGATGGAGAAGACAGAAGAGATTAAAAAGGGCATGTGAGCTTTTTTTAAGTGCTATGTTGACGCAGCAGCTCTCATGCCCTGTAGCAGTGGTTCTCAAACATTTAAACACCAAGACATGCTTTTTAGAATGACAATCTGTCCGGGACCCACCGGCAGTGATGTCATGGCCAGAGGTGCTGTCATAGTGATGCCAGAGCCTGCTGCTGTCCTGATAATGCAGCAATAAGTTTGGTTATTTCTCAGCCATTTTCCAATAGCAAAGTGAATCAGAAAGGAAAAACTTAAATTTACAACCGTGACACAAGCAAAACGACTACACAGCCTTCCCCCTTTCCATCTTCCCATATTTTCAAAATGGCTGCCCTAGGTGCTTTGCAACCCACCTGAAATTGGCTCACAACCCACTGGTAGGTCCCAACCCACACTTTGGGAACCACTAGTATATGCTCAACCAGGAGCATAGGAAACACCTTGAGGAATAAATGCTGCCTTTCCCCCCAAATACATTTCTGTCCTTCCCCTTTCTCCTTGTCATCTCTGCCACTGATGCCACGAACCTCTGGTTTTGTCCCTTCAGCTGAACGTGAGATTGTCCGTGACATCAAGGAGAAGTTGTGCTACGTTGCCCTGGATTTTGAGAATGAAATGGCGACCGCGGCCTCCTCTTCTTCCCTGGAGAAGAGCTACGAGTTGCCCGATGGCCAGGTCATCACGATTGGGAATGAACGTTTCCGCTGCCCAGAAACTCTCTTCCAACCGTCTTTCATTGGTAAGTGTTCCTGAGCTTGTAAACATTTAGGACCAGGTTCAAATGTGCTTGAATGTGCAGAATCCCTCACAAATTTTTTAGCTAGAATTGCAGGGCGCCGTTAAATGGCCAAGATATATTCCACTTTTTCAGCAAGATATATTCCACTATAAAGCAAAAAATAAAATAAAATGCACCAGCTGAGTTTGCTGCTGCTTCTTTTTTTTTTTTTTTTTAAGGGTGCATTTATACCTAGAAGGGTGACTGGGTCTGCTCAGTCATATACATCTGGGCCTAATTGCTTTACCCTCTTTGTCTTTCTTCTCAGTTTATTAAATTAAAGTTAATCCTGTTATGTGAGACATCTCTTCATCAGTCAGTTCATCAGCCAATCACACCAGGGACTAGGGAAAGCAAGCTAGCAAAGGGCTGTGTTTCAGTTCACCTCAGCTCAGTGTCTTTTCTAGTGGCTGTTGCTGGTGGTGTACTGCATTTTTTAGATTGTGAGCCCTTTTGGGACAGGGAGCCATTTAACATTATTATTAGCCTGTAAACCGCTTTGGGAACTTCATGTTGAAAAGTGGTATATAAATACTTATTGATTGATTGATTGATTCATACTATATATGACTAGTCCTTAGGAGTATCTACATCGTTGGCCACCTTACTGGTTCCTTCAGCCATATCCAGTGATCCAGGCCTGTGTCCTAGCTATGCACAGGCGGACAGACAGTATGCCTATAAAGATAAAGGTTTCCCCACGACCGAATGGTCTAGTCGTGACCGACTGTAGGGGGCGGTGCTCATCTCCGTTTCAAAGCCTGTAGAGCCGGCGTTTTTGTCCGATCATGTGGCCAGCATGACTCTACGCCGTAGCGCATGGAACGTCGTTACCTTCCCACCGAAGTGGTCCCTATTTATCTACTTAGGTGCTTTCGAACTGCTAGGTTGGCAGGAGCTGGGACAAGCAACGGGAGCTCACTCCATCACACAGTCTCGAACTCCCAACCTTGCGGTCGAAAGCCCAGCAACAGCGGATTAACTCACTGCGCCACCACGTCCCTATGATTATACTATGTTGCTAATACTGAAAGCACCATCCTAACCTGGAGTTAGGCCAGCAAAGTTTGGCTGGCACAAGGGACACCATACCATGAGACAGTAATCTCCTGTCTCTGCTCTGTCAAAGACGTCTCTGAGGGATACAGCAAGTGTTGATAGCATAAGCCCTGAGTATTATCAGGCAGCTGTTCGTCAGCTGCTGCCTTGTTATAGATCACATTTCTGTTCCCTTTGAGAAGCCACCTGTCAGTTAACACCTTGGAATGCAAGCCCTGAATTCATCGGATGTATTTTTCTCCCCATGCTCACAGTTAAGCCCTTGTTCAGACCTTTTATCACCTGTTGCCTTCATAATGTGACCTCTGCGTTTCTCCCCTTTCCAACGCAATCGCTCACATTATTCACGGTGTCTTGGACATTCTTGCCATGCAAACTCCCATTCTGAATGCTGGGCGTGCCTTAAACGGTAACAAGTCAAAGCGTATCGGGCCAATTCTGAAAATGATACGGCTCCAGCAGATCAGTGTAAAAATGTACGTGTGTGGGTGTGGTATGCACATCCATCCAGGGTGTCAATCAACACATGACCAGTTCATACCATGCATATTTTTGGTCCATCCAAACCTATCCAACTTTCGCATAGGGGTTGTGGTGAGAAATGTGATACAGGATCCAGTGGATCTGAGTTGGCAGCAACTTCTCTGTGATCACAGTAGTGTTTTTTACCCAGCGGGTAATTAATCTGTGGAACTCTTTGCCACAGGAGGTGGTGATGGCATCTGGCCTAGATGCCTTTAAAAGGGGATTGGACAGATTTCTGGAAGAAAAGTCCATCGTGGGCTATAGGCCATGATGGGTTGTGCAACCTTCTTACATTAGTAGTAGGCTACTTCAGAGTGCCAGGTGCAAGGTAGTGGCAACAGGATCCAAGCATCTTGTTGTCTCGTGCCTCCCTGGGGCACCTGGTGGGCCGCTGTGAGATACAGGAAGAAGAGATACCTGTTCTTAAGAAGAGCCCTGCTGGATCAGGCCAAAGGCCCATCTAGTCTAGCTTTCTGCATCTTAAGGTGGCCCACCAGATGCCTCAGGGAGCCCAAGACAACAAGATGCCTGCATCCTGTTGCCACTCCCTTGCACCTGGCATTCTGAAGTAGCCTACTACTAACGTAAGGAGGTTGCACAACCTATCATGGCCTATCATGGACTTTTCTTCCAGAAATCCAGTCCCCTTTTAAAGGCATCTAGGCCAGATGCCATCATCACATCCTGTGGCAAGGAGTCCCATAGCTTAATTACCCGCTGAGTAAAAAAAGTCCTTCCTTTTATCTGTTTTAACTCTCCCAATACTCAATTTTAGTGGATGTCCCCTGGTTCTGGTGTTGTGAGAGATGGAAAAGAACATCCCTCTATCCACTCTATCCATCCCATGCACAATTTTGTACGTCTCCGATTGCATCGCCATGATCTCCATCTGTGTGGATATTGCGTGGTTACACCCGTGTATTCATTGCAAGTTTCTTTCTATGTTATGGAACAGATGACAGGGCAGAAAAGAGAGCAACAAGCTAGCCATGTGCTACATTCTCTGGGCATTGTTTTCTCCAAGAAACTGTTTTTTTTCACATAAACTGGATCGTAGCTTTGGCTTTTGGCTCAACTATGAGCTGTTCATGGCAAATGTGTTGCCCTGTGCTTTTATCCTTCTTCGTAGTTATTAAAATGTTGACACTACTTCTCCATCCCCAAGTCTTTCAATTGCTTTTCAACGTCCTTTGCTTTCCAAGGTATGGAATCTGCTGGCATTCACGAAACTACCTATAACAGCATCATGAAATGTGACATTGATATCCGCAAAGATCTGTACGCCAACAATGTGCTCTCAGGTGGAACCACCATGTACCCGGGTATCGCTGACCGCATGCAGAAAGAAATCACTGCTTTGGCTCCCAGCACCATGAAAATCAAGGTGAGAGGAAAGATGAGAATCGGAGTGACGTGGTAAAGCTATAGTTTTTCCAGAGTAACTTTAGTGAAATGTGTATGAACATTGACGCACCAACATCTTGCAAATGGAAGGCCATTGCAGTGTTGTAGCTAAGACAACTGGCTTTTGGGGAGGGACATCTGGCTTTTACCTTAACTTTTTTATGCTGTTAGACTATTTTACGCTGTTCTGCTCTTTTACTGTTGTTTTTTATGTTGTTTTGTTTAAACCATAATATGTGATTTTAATGGGTTTTTAATTTTCTGTGTACACTGCTTTGAGTTTTAGAAAAGCTGTATAAAATACATACATACATACAGGGCGAAATCCTAACCTGGAGTTAGGCTGGCACAGTTAGGCCAGCAAAGTTTGGCTGGCACAAGGGCCACCATAAAGCGTCTTTGGAGGATGGTGCACATCTGTGTGCTGGCCTCTCTGACTCTGAGAGTGAAACGTACTTTACGGTGTCCCTTGTGCTGGCCAAACTTTGCTGGCCTAACTCCAGGTTAGGATTGCGCTCGCATACACACAGCATCCTAGAAGCTTCCTGAGCCCCCGGGGGGGGGGGGGACTGTTTATCTTTAGAGGCCCTGGCTAGCATGCCTTAAGAGGTTGTGTAGAAGCCCAATCCTATGCATGTCAATTCAGAAGTAAGTTCCATTATAATCAATGGGTCTTACTCCCAGGTAAGCGTAGATAGGATGACAGCCTTAGAGGACTCCGAAACGCCCTTCTGGTTTTCACCGAAGGCTTCTAAGACCCCCGCCCCAAGGCATGGAATACTGTGTGCAGTTCTGGTCGCCGCACCTCAAAAAGGACATAGTGGAGCTGGAAAAGGTGCAGAAGAGAGGGACGAAAATGATTACGGGGCTGGGGCACCTCCCTTATGAAGAAAGACTGCAGCATTTGGGGCTCTTCAGCCTAGAAAAAAGGCGCCTGAGGGGGGACATGATCGAGACATACTCAATTATGCACGGACGAGATAGAGTCGATAGAGGGATGTTCTTTTCCCTCTCTCAAAACACCAGAATCAGGGGGCATCTGCTAAAACTGAGGGTCGGAAGAGTTAAAACAGATAAAAGAAAGTACTTTTTAACCCAGTGGGTAGTTAATCTGTGGAACTCTCTGCCACAGGAGGTGGTGATGGGATCTGCTCTAGATGCCTTTAAGAGGGGATTGGACAGATTTCTTCCAGAAATCCATCGTGGGCTATAGGCAATGATGGATTGTGCAACCCCCTTACATTAGTAGTAGGCTACTTCAGAGTACCGGGTGCAAGGGAGTGGCAACAGAATGCAGGCATCTTGTGGTCTCGTGTGCTCCCCGGGGCACCTGGTGGGCTGCTGTGAGATACAGGAAGCTGGACTAGATGGGCCTTTGGCCTGATCCAGCAGGGCTCTTCTTATGTTCTTATGATACCTGGGGCAATGTGCCCCCTGCCCCCCTGAGCTACACCCCTGGGCCATTGTTAACTTTGCTTTTGTCATTGCCATCCTGTGTTGGCTAGGAAGGTACTTTGGGTCTCGCTCCAGATGAGAATCTTGTTCTTTTCCTCCCTTTAGATCATTGCCCCTCCTGAGCGGAAATACTCCGTCTGGATCGGGGGCTCCATCTTGGCATCTCTTTCCACCTTCCAGCAGATGTGGATCAGCAAACAGGAATACGACGAGGCTGGTCCTTCCATTGTCCACCGCAAATGCTTCTAAGCATCTTCTTCCCTCCCCCGTCCACCCCCCACTTACCTCCCACTCAGGACGACGATGACATGGGGCTTCTTGAAGTCTTTTCAGCTCTCCTTCCCGAACTTGGTTCCGTTATTGTACAGTTTGTTTACACACACACACCCCCGTGCAATGTATTTGTGCTTCTTTGAATATTTATTGCTTTATAAATAAACATGATCTGGGATTTGCAACCTAACAATACTGTTTAGTTTGAGTTATTTTGCGCGGACCTTCTTGACGCTTTAAAGCCTGATTAGTAATAAATCTTTGCCGTTGACAGTATTAAAGGCATCGTTTGAAGAGATCCGGTTTGATGGAACAATACAAGGGGTTCACCGCCTTAGTATTAATTCATCCTGCTTCTGTGTTTTTGCTGTTCTTTTGAAACTTGAGTGGAGAGAAATATCCAAGGCTGAAGTTTGAAAAGCAGCACCCTGGGGGTAAATAAAATATATAGGACAAGAGTGACAGTCTGTTTTTCATGAAGTTATGAGATTTGGAAGTTTTTGTCTTGCAGTGAGGTTCGGCGTAATCTAGGTATTGAAGGCTTAAGCCCTGCTCCCCAAATCCAGTTCTGTTATGTTAATGTGATCCAAGAGTTATTTATAACAAATTAGCCTGATTCCTTAATCCTTCAAATACTCATCAATTATTTTCTTAGGGCAAGACAGAGTAAAGAAAAAAAAAAACACCATTAATCTGTTCTGACATCTCATTCACCCTTACCTTCTCAAGCTTATCCCTGACTCTGAAAGAAACAAATGGAAGGCTTTGATGTGCCAAAGTAAATGTGTGAAGAAGAAATTATTTTTAAAAGGAATACTTTGACTGCTGCTGTTTTTACAATTCTTTGTCTGACATTAGTCCAAGAAACTCCTGCATACATATTTACGGCTACTAAAATTAAAGGTGCAATCCTAACCTGGAGGTAGGCCGGCATAGTTAGGCCAGCAAAGTTTGGATGGCACAAGGGACACCGTAAAGTATGTTTGGACCACTCTCCGAGTCAGAGAGGCCAGCACACAGATGTGCACCATCCCCCCTGACTCCAAGAGTGGTCCAAACGTGCTTTATGGTGTCCCTTGTGCCGGCCAAACTTTGCTGGCCTACCTGTGCCGGCCTAACTCCAGGTTAGGATTGCGCTCTAAGTGTCACGAGAGTGAGAACTGATAAAAGAAAATATTGCTTTATCCAGTGGGTAATTAGTAATTCCTTGCCACAAGATGTGGTGATGGTATCTGGTTCTGGGTGCAATACTAACAGTAAAGTGCATTTGAACCATTCTTGGAGTCAGGGGGACAGTGCACATCTATCAATTCCAGGTTAGGATAGTGCCCTTAAGATGCCTTGAAAAGGGGATTAGATAGATTTCTGGACGTCCATCAGAGGTTATCTGGTGGAGTTTCCCAAGACCTGATACATGGAAGCTAACTAAGAAACCGTAAATGCATTTCTAAACTGGGCATTTGTTCAGGTGCCTACCTGCATCAGGTTAGTGTTAAATAACACAGACCTGAAAACTGGAAGGTCAGAAAAATGTTTATGGTGGTTTTATATCAATTTGGGGTGCTGATTCCAAAGATGGCATCAGTTTTACTTGAGCGCACCATTTTGGAGATATGGTGTAGCCACATTACTGAATGGTTCAAGCAGATTCCTTGTGATGAGGTCTACGCCATAGCTATTACTATTACCCTCTGCACTCCCTCTTATGGGCACTGCTTTCTGGGGTCACGGCCCCCTTTTTTTTGCAGCAGCTTCTACACAGTTCTCCTTGCCACCACCATCCTGGACTGCACGGGATGTCATGTGATTTTTGCCAATTCTCGTGTGACTCACATGATCCAAGATGGCAGCACCCTCTTCCTCGCTTTTCCGAGCGCCAACATATTGGATGTGTGAGTTTGGGGACCCATTGCTCTTAAAAATGTTAAAGGTTTCCCCATGACCGAATGGTCTAGTCGTGACCGACTGTAGGGGGCGGTGCTCATCTCCATTTCAAAGCCTGTAGAGTCAGCGTTTTGTCCGAGGACAAGCTTCCGTGGTCATGTGGCCAGCATGACTATGCCGTAGCACACGGAACACCGTTACCTTCCCACCGAAGTGGTCCCTATTTATCTACTTGCATTTAGGTGCTTTCGAACTGCTAGGTTGGCAGGAGCTGGGACAAGCAACGGGAGCTCCCTCCATCGTGCAGTCTTGAACTCCCAACCTTCTGGTCAGAAAGCCCAGCAGCAGCGGTTTAACCCGCTGCACCACAATTAAGGCTTCAGTTACCATGAGCTGGAGGTTTGGTTTTGGGTGTGTGTGTTTGCCGTTTGTAGAACAGCGTTTGTATTTATTAGTCTGCAAGGAAGCATACATAATTGAAAAGCAATGACTCTTGCCAATTAAATTTACAAATTGCACATTGCCATGCATAATTCCTGTTTTCATCTTGATCGTCTTTGTACTTGCTCGTTCGTAAGATCTAGTCGTTCCCCAAGATCCTCCAAGGCATTCCTGGGACTAGGCTTGGGTGTTGACGTCCTTTGGTGGAACAGCTGACGTTCGGAAAGTAAGTCAAGTGGTGGGGTCAATTTCAACATATAGAAGCTTATCAAGTCGCTCCAATCCATAGCCAATCCCACATCCCTGTAAAACTATACAATAACAACAGTAAATCTTTCCACTGACGTACCTGCTCTGCTGAGTGGTGGAAGAAGCACTGAAGTGGGTGAGAAGGCACAGGCTGCCGGCAGTGGGGCGAGTCCAATTACCTTTTGCGACTGGTGCTGACTGATTTATGCCAGTCAGTGCCACCACAGGAGATGTGCAGCCAGCACACACCATGCATAAGATTGGGCTCATAGTATATGAATTATGATCTGATCTCTAGCCACATCTTGCACATCTGCACATGATCACTTGTTGGCTAACTTGCATGTTTAACATGCATGTTGGCTAATAATAATAATAATAATAATAATAATAATAATAATAATAATACTTGTATTTATATACCGCCTTTCTTAAGATCACTAGATTTCTCTAATGACTATAATTCAAGGCAGTTTACATAGGCAGACTTTTATTCAAACCCGAAGGTTTTTACAATTTACAGAAACATTCTATCTTTCAAGAACAACACTCATACAGATGGATCTTTCTGGATTTAGCCTTCTTTCTTAGCCACCTGTCTGTCTTCTGCTGGCTGATAAGAGGCTTCCCTGCTCCCACCAGAGACGCAGCTGACCGGCACACTCCCCCTCCCACGAGGCAGCTGAAACTCAGCTTTTAATCAGCCGCAGTTTGCAAGGTCCGCCGCTCACAGAGACTTCCGGTAGTCTCGAGCTCACGACCTTCGGATCTTCAGCTGTTATTTTCGGGCAAACGGAGGCATTAACCCTCTTGGCTAAATCTTCTGCCCAGACTAGAGTTCTCTACGCATGTTGCCTTTTCCATGCAATTAGCTTTGCATGGCAGGGGATAGGATGGATTGCAGCTTTGCAAAAAAAAAAAAAAAAAAAAAGCTTTGCAAAGGCAGGGGATAGGGTGGATTTCCAGCATGCACAAAAATTGCCTATGAGTGTAATCCTCACCTGGAGTTAGGTCGGCACAGTTAAGCCAGCAAAGTTTGTCTGGCACAAGGGGCACCTTAAAGTGTGTTTGGACCACTCTTGGAGTCAGGGGGGTTGGTGCACGTCTGTGTGCTGGCCTCTCTGACTCCAAGTGCGGTCCAAACATACTTTACGGTGTTCCTTGTGCCGGCCAAACTGTGCTGGCCTAACTGTGCTGGCCTAACTCCAGGTGAGGATTGCATTCTATGACTACCCAATATGACACTCGAATTTACTGGCAATAGAGATACAAAATCACTGTAGCAATATGAACAGGAAGACCTGAACTGGCCTTTAATTAGTTCCTGTTGGGAACTAATTAGGATGGGGCAGGAGCTTTAAAAACAGCTGTCCTCTATGAAGCCAGAGCAATTGCTTGCTATATTTAAGTTTTGAGCATGAGTAATGGTTGTTTACCAGAAATGCTAGGATCCAGGAATTTGGACCAGGAAAAGACCTGGGATGCGGAAAGGAAGTGCATGATCCTTTAAGGAACACACAGTGAACAAGTGGAAGGTCAGTGAACAGTTATTGACAGCTACTCTGTGGTGAGAAGGAAGATCTGTGGCTCTCATCTCTAGTCCTTTGAGAATGCCTACAGTAGTTGTGGCTGAAATGTTAGGAATTAAACTCCTTCAGAGACCACGGTCATCAAGCTTGCAACACTGAAAAAGCTTGTGCTTAGTCTAAGAACTCAGACCTTTGCTCGACTGCTGGAAGCTCTGTCACTAGCTAGAAAATCCAGTATGACAGACATTATCAGGCTTTCGAAAGAAAAGGAGTCATAATACCAGAAATGTGCCTTGAGATTTCCCTTTTCATTACCTTTCTTGTAGCAGTGGACCAATTCCAAGTGATTAAACTGACACACTGTGAATTACACACACACACACACACACACAGAGAGAGAGAGAGAGAGAGAGAGAGAGAGAGAGAGAGAGAGAGAGAGA
>JAJKFI010000007.1:27987687-28011600 GCA_029204185.1 Lerista edwardsae
AGAGAGAGAGAGAGAGAGAGAGAGAGAGAGAGAGAGAGAGAGAGAGACTGTAGCATACTAAGATGAAGAAATATTTCATGCCAGGCATATTGAAGAAACATCCTATCATTTTCAACGTTTTGTGATCTAGCCAATTTTACAAGGCAGGCATTTATAGATTAATTAAACTATTTTGGACTTGTATTTTGCTTAAATGTATGTAAGATTGCTATCAAAACATATTAAATGCAATTGAGAGAGAGAGAGAGAGAGAGAGTGCAGGTGGCCACAACATACCTGAACTAATCTTTAATTAGGAGGGTACAGGAACTTTAATTACAGGTGTTCTCTATGAAGCCAGAGCAATTCCTTGCTATATTTAAATCTTTTTAATGAGTGCAAATTTGCAATATTGCAATTGAAATATCATGAAATATCATGAAACCAAAAATTGAAAAATGAATGTACAATTGTTTTTGTTGCAAAGAGGAAATCAGTAAAGGTTCCACCCCAAGGAACAGGAACCACATAAGGGCGTGTTCAGGAATACCCAGGTGAACAGGAAGCGATTGATTATTATGGGGCAGAAACAAACCAAAGATGTGGACAAAAATCTGAAAAACTTCCATTAGCCTCAATAGTGCTTTTCCGATACGTACATTCTGGACAAACTAGGGCTGCACAGTAAGACCCAAAAATAAGGTATGAAAAAAGAGGACAACACAGAAAACATGGTAATGTAACAATCCGGTAAGCTCATTGCCTCTGGATTCATTGTAAGAAGTAAATGAAATTAATTATATTAGTACTGGAGAAACTGACAGCAAGCAAGTCTGAATGCAAATCCACCTCTTTTAATCTATATATATAAAAAAGAGCCTGGGTGTGTATGTATGTGTGTGTGTGTGTATGTATGTATGTATGTCTCGCATAGGCTCCGCAACGCCTGGAGCGATCGGCACGAAACTCGGCACGCATACACCTTGCGGCCTGGCGACAAACACTGCCGCGGTCGGGCCCCCCTAGCGCCCCTGGGGGTGGGGGTACGCGGGGGTCCCCACGTGAAAACGGTCAAAACTGGCCAATATCGGCGTCAAATCCACAGTTTCCAGGGTCGCCGAGATGAGCGGTGCCGCTCCTGATGCCGTTGGAGTCCGGGATCAGCCCCCCCTCGACGTGGGGGGCAAGAAGGGGTGCGAAAGAAAACGTCCGCCATGCCCTGCTGGAACTCCCAGACCGATTGGCGCCAAACGCGGCATGCGGAAGCCTAGCAGCCTGGCCACAAACACTGCGGGGGTTGGGCCCCCCTAGAGCCCCCGGGGGTGGGGGTACACGGGGGTCCCCAAGTGAAAACGCTCAAAAACGGCCAATATCGGCGTCAAATCCGCAGTTTCCGGGGTTGCTGAGATGAGCGGCAACGCTCCCGATGCCGTCGGAGTCCGGGTTCAGCCCCCCCTCGACGTGGGGGGCGAGAAGGGGTGCGAAACGCAACATCCACCATGCCCCGCTGTGACACCTGGACCGATTGGCACCACACGTGGCATGCAGAAGCATCGAGTCCGTAGTTTCCGGGGTCGCCGGGACGAGTGGCGACACTCCCGATGCCGCTGGAGTCCGGGTTTGGGGCCCCCTCAGCATGGGGGGCCAGAAGGGGTGCAAAACAAAAAGTCCGCCATGCCATGCTGGAACGCCTGGAGCAACGTGCACCAACCCCGGCACGCACGTGCATTGCGGCCTGGCGACAAACACTGCGGGGGTCAGCCCCCCCTAGCACCCTCGGGGGGGTCACAGGGGGCCCCACGTGAAGATGGCTGAAAATGGCCAAAATTGGCATCGACTCCGTAGTTTTCGGGGTTGCCGAGATGAGCAGCGATGCTCCCGACACAGTTGGAGTCCGGGTTTGGGCCCCCCTTGACGTGGGGGGCGAGAAGGGGTGCGAAACAAAAGGCCCACCATGCCCCACTGTGATGCCTGGACCAATTGGCACCAAACTCGGCATGTGGAAGCCTCGCGGCCTGGCCACAAACACTGCGGGGGTCAGGGCCCCATAGCACCCCCGGGGGCGGGGGTACGCGGGGGTCCCCACATGAAGACAGCCAGAAACGGCTGAAATCGGCGTCGAGTCCACAGTGTCCGGCGACGCTCCTGACCCCGTTGGAGTCTGGGTTCGGACCCCCCTCAATGTGGAGGGCAAGAAGGGGTGCAAAACACAACATCTGCCATGCCCTGCTGGAACGCCTGGACCGATTGGCACCAAAGGCGGAAGCCTAGCGGCCTGGCCACAAACACTGCGGGGGTTGTGGCCCCCTAGCACCCCCGGGGGCAGGGGTGCACAGGGGCCCCTGTGTGAAAATGGTCGAAAATGGCCAAAATCGGCATCAAATCCGTAGTTTCCATGGTCGCTGGGATGAGCAACAACGGTATCAACGCCATCAGAGTCCGGGTCTGCCCCCCCCCCTCAGCGTAGGGGGTGAGAAGGTGTGCGAAACACAATGTCCGCCATGCCGTGCTGGAACGCCTGGAGTGATGCGCACCAAACTCGGCATGCGTGTGCCTTGCGGCCTGGCGACGGACACTCCGGGGTTCAGGCCCCCTAGCGCCCCGGGGGGGTGGGCTGCCCCAGGGCCCCTGTATGAAAATGGTCAAAACTCCCCCCTCGACATGGGGGGCAAGAAGGGGTGCGAAACGAGACATCCACCATGCCCCACTGTGACACCTGGAGTGATTGGCGCCAGACATGGCATGCGTATGCCTTGCGGCCTGGCGACAAACACTGCGGGGGTCAGACCCCGCTAGCACCCCTGGGGGTTAGGGTACGTGGGGTTCCCGTGAGAAGATGGTCGAAAATGGCTGAAAACGGCATTGAATCCATAGTTCCCGGGCTCACCGGGGCAAGTGGCAACACTCCCGACGCTGTTGGAGTCCGGGTTCGGCCCCCCCTTGGCATGGTGGGCAAGAAGGGGTGCGAAACACAACCTCCGCCATGCCCTGCTGGCATGCCTGAACCGATCGACACGAAACCTGGCATGCATACACCTTGCAGCCTGGTGACAAACACTGCGGGGGGCAGACCGCCTTAGTGCCCCCGGGGGTGGGGGTACGTGGGGGTCTCCACATGAGAATGGTCAAAAATGGCTGAAATCCGCGTTGAGTCCGTAGTTCCCGGGGTCGCCGAGACGAGCGATGACACTCCCGACACAGTTGGAGTCCGGGTTCAGGCTCCCCTCCGCGTGGGGGGCGAGAAGGGGTGCAAAACGAAATGTCTGCCATGCCGTGCTGGAATGCCTGGAGCGATGCGCACCAAACCTGGCAAGCGCGTGGCAACAAACACTGTGGGGGTCAGGCCCCTCAGCCCCCCCGGGGGTGGGGGTATGCACAGGGCCCTGCAGAAATCGGTTGAAAACAGCCGTAATTGGTGTTGAATCTGTAGTTTCCGTAGTCGCCGAGGTGAGTGGCGATGCTCCCGATGCCATGGGAGTCTGGGTTCAGGCCCCCCTCAGCGTGGGGGCGGGAATGGGTGTGAAACAAGATGTCCACTATGACCCGCTGCAACGCCTGGAGCGATTGGCGCCAGACTTGGCACGCGCATGCCTTGAGGCCCGGTGACAAAAACTGCAGGGGTCAGGCTCCACTACCGCCCACAGGGGTGGGGTGCACGGGGCCCCCTGCATGAGAATGGTCAAGAACAGATGAAATCGGCATCAGACCCATAGTTTCCGGGGTCGCTGAGGCCTGAGGCAGAGGGCCAAGGCAGGGGGCGAGGCAGGGGGCCTGAAGTGAAGACGGCCGAAAACGGGCGAAATTGGCATCGTGTCCATAGTTTCCGGGGTTGCCGAGGAGCCCGGTGACGCTCCCGACGTGGTTGGAATCCAGGTTCGGCCCCCGTCGGCGTGGGGGGCGAGAAGGGTGCAAAACTCATAAACTCTGGAAGATCATTTTGTTACCCGGGCAACGCCGGGTAACAAAAAGCTAGTTAAAAGTATAAAATGACACACAATAAAGTGACAATAAACCCCTCCTGCCTGGGTTTATTAAGATCTCAACATTAGAAAAACCATATGGTCAAATGTGCGCCTTTCCTTTCAACGCAAAAGAGGTCACAAATGCTGCTTGTTCTACCAATACCTTAGAGAAAACACAGAATGATTTTCAACGTTGGTTTCTGCATCCAGACATGATCTGAAATGATTGGGAAGCATACCCTGGAGGGCTCCTTACTTTTGTCAAAATATATCCTATAAGGTTGTTCTGCTGGGCTTGTCTGGGGAGCAGTGTAAAAATAATGAAAACAAACACTTTCCTTTAGGAACAGCAAAATAAAATCCTTTTTCTTAAATGTGACATACTTAAGACCAATCCTAACCTGGAGTTAGGCCGGCACAGTTAGGCCAACAAAGTTTGGTCAGCGCAAAGGCCACCATAAAGTATGTTTGGACCACTTTCTGAGTCAGAGAGGCCAGCACACAGACTTGCACCATCCTCCCTGACGCTGAAAGTGGTCCAAATGCATTTTACGATGTCCCTTGTGCCGGCCAAACTTTGCTGGCCTAACTGCGCCAGCCTAATTCCAGGTTAGGACTGTGCTCTTACAGATATTAAGAGGAATTACTCCGCACCGTTCAGATGTTCAAGATACCCAACAATTTGGGAAACATTGCACTAAGGTTTGCAATTTATATTTGTTGGCAATGGCTGAGCATCGGGACACGGACTTCAATTTCTGAAGATGTCCGAAGTGTTACACTCCAGCAACAGATATAGCACTTGCGTGTACTGATTGTGCTTCAGGTCGTATTTTTTGTGGCGTAATCTGTGATTCCTGATTGTATGACAGACCTTGAGCCTACCCTGCTGAACGAAAGGCGGAAGTGGCACCCTTGAACATAGGATGTTTCTGCGGCACATATTTCCCTTAGTCAGCTGTACAATAATCCAGATACTGAGGAGGCGATAAGAGATGGAAACATGAGAACATGTGGGCTGCTCTTCCACATGTCCTACCCAGTGGTGTCATTCAAATGATTTAGGAACAGGAACTCACTTTTGATTGGCACTTGTCGGGAACCCAGAACCAGCCACGGAGCCCGTTAGGATCCGGAACGCCCGTTCTGGTCCGTTCCCCCTGAATGACATCACTGGTCCTACCCCACAATGGCAAGTAAACCATACTGTGTAATGTGATGTCATTGTCCTGGAAGTTTATCTGCCCCTCTTTCATGTTTTTGACTGCCAAGTTGCTGGAATGGGGAAACAGCAGGGCAAGAGGTATTCAACCATTCAGACATTATGTTGTGGGTGTATAGAGGTTTTTATGTGCAAATGTGTATTTTGGGGTATGTGTGTGTGTATACGTGTATGCCAAAATTGGCTTGAAGCTCAACATTAAAAAAACTAAGATCATGGCCACCACTCCCATCACTTCCTGGCAAATAGAAGGGGAAGAAATGGAAGCAGTGACAGACTTTACTTTCCTGGGCTTCAAGATCACCGCAGACGGTGACTGCAGCCATGAAATTAAAAGACGTTTACTTCTTGGGAGGAAAGCTATGGCGAACCTAGACAACTTAATCAAAAGCCGAGACATCACCCTGCCAACAAAGGTTCGCATAGTCAAAGCGATGGTTTTCCCTGTAGCAATGCATGATGTATGAATGTAGCAATGTGAGAGCTGGACCATACGAAAGGCAGAGTGCCGAAGAATCGATGCTTTTGAATTATGGTGTTGGAGAAGACTCTTGAGAGTCCCCTGGACTGCAAGGAGATCCAATTGGTCCATCCTACAGGAAGTCAATCCTGATTGCTCCCTGGAAGGGCAAATCCTCATGCTGAAGCTCAAATACTTTTGCCACCTCCTGAGAAGAGAGGATTCTTTAGAAAAGACCCTCGTGCTGGGAGAGATGGAAGGCAAAAAGAGGAGGGGGTGGCAGAGGATGAGATGGTTAGACAGTGTCACTGATGCGATGAGCATGAAATTGGGCAAACTCTGGAAGCTAGTGGAGGACAGGGAGGCCTGACGTGCTGTGGTCCAGGGGGTCGCGAAGAGTTGGACACGACTTAGCGACTGAACAACAACAATACGTGTATGCATTCATTTTATAAGGAGCTGTTTTCAATGCAAGGGCTGCGCATGTCTTGGGGGGGTGACACTGCAGGCACGAGGGGCGGGCGGGTGGGTGCCATGCTGCCCTGTGACATCAGACATCAGGTGTGCTGGAATGGAACCAACTTAGAACACTGTGCTACCCCCAAATACTTGGGAGTAACTCTGGATCGTACACTGACTTTTAAGAGTCACTGTTTTAGCACCAAACAGAAGGTCTTCGCCAGAAATAATATCCTGAGGAAAATGACAAACACAAGATGGGGTGCCCAACTGCATGTATTAAGGACATCTGCTTTAGCACTACGCCACTCGGCTGGAGAATGTGCCAGCTCTGTCTGGTATACGTAGATGTAATCACGCAAAACCGGTAGATGTGGCACTGAATGAAACAGCAAGACTGGTCACAGGATGCCTAAAACTGACTCCAATACAAAAGGTGCATTACCTAGCTGGCCTTCCCCCTCCCACATTTCGTCGGGAAAGCGCAGCGCAGAAGGAGTGGGTTAAAACAACGTCCCTTGAAACACACCCACTGTATGGCCATCAACTCCCACTGTCAAGATTGAGATGGCGGAATAGCTTCCTTAGGACTACACCCCCCCCCCCCATAACCAGTCGCCACAGACTGCTTTGGAACTATGGAAAGCGAGCAAGGAGCTGCCGAGAGAATGGGCACAAACCTAGGTATGCCCGCCACCAGGCCAAGAACGACCGTGGCCTGTATGGAAATCCCTAAATCGACTGCGTGCTGGGCTAGGAAGATCTAAGGACAACCTGAGGAAATGGGGTTTCCCCATAGAAGACATGCTGTGTGAATGTGGAGAACAAACCATCTCACAGATGCTACAGAGCACACGGTGCCCCTCTGCATGCACAATGGAAGATCTTACGTTGGCAAGGGAGAGCGCTGTTGAAGTGGCCCGGTATTGGGTAAATGATACCTAGTTTTAACTTTGTACTTTATTCTAAAAGCATATTTTGATGTATGTAAAAAAGTATATTAATGTAGGTGCTTCTGACACGAATAAAGAAAGAAGTAGGCACCTGCTCAGACCCCAGCTGCAAGCAGGCTTGGCAGTGGCATAGCTAGGGCACCTGCTGCCTGGGGGGGGGTCAAAGGAGAATGAAATCAATGAATGAAATGATGAAATCCAATTTAATTAAGTGTTTTGGTTAATTTGCAATTACGTTTCATAGAATGCAGATAGTTCGATGTGGTTTGTTTCATTGAATTCTACATTAAAGAACCTTTCCAGTGATGTATAACATGGTGGTATTATTTGTACTTAAGATTTTCACAATGTTGGCCACTAGTGTCAAGCTCAGCTTGTTCCTCCCCCTATAGCTTGTCGCCAGTGGTGTCATCCTCAAACGACGTTCCGGAACGCTAGGCGGGACTTACCGCCTGATTGGCTGCCCGTCTGTGACGTGTTGCTGCCTGCCCGCCCGCCGGAGGGCACCCCTGGCTTCGGAGGGGGTGCCCGCTTGCCTGGGGGGCGCGCTGGGTGCCTGGGCAAGCAGCGGAGGAGCACACCAACCGGAGGGAGCCCATACGGCGGGCGGGCAGGCGGCGACACGTCACGGACAGCCTGTCAATCAAGCGGTAAGTCCCGCCTAGCATTCCGGAACTTAATTTGAGGATGACGCCGCTGCTTGTCGCCCAGTGCAATTGCACCCCCTGCACCCCTGTAGCTACATAACTGGGGCCTGACAAAGCAACTGGATTCCATTCTCCTCTTTGCCCGCAGTTCCTCTATTTTTCTCACAAGCAGGTAGTTGCAGATTCTTCACAGAGAAGTACAAAAGGGCTCAGAGCCATCTACAATGGGACGTTTCTGTATTCAGAGCATGGAATTCATCAGTCATCTAAAAAACGAGGACACATTAGCATTGGAAATGTGTAAATAAATTCAGCCCCAGAGCACTCTCTCTGAGATTGCAGAGACGGCGCTGCTATAAAACACTGTAAGTTTCAGCACCATGACATCATACACAACTCGGCTTGCCTTAAAGGAAAAAACACCAAGAAGATGCTAAAATGGGCTACGTGCTTTGCCCTGTCTCATTAAGGGCCCAATCCTGAACTGCCTAACTGCTGCGGGTACAGCTGGAGCCAGGCAGTGCTGGGATCTCCCTAGGACAGTGATGGCGAACCTATGACACGCGTGTCAAAGGTGACACGCAACAATGTTTTGGGCAGCGGCGTCATGCAGCCGGAACGCTGGGCTGTTCCCGGGGAAGACGGCGAAACGGAGCGGTACGCAACGGGCGGGCTGCCGCTCACCCGTTCCTCCCGCCCAGCGTTCCGGCAGCATGACGCCGCTGGTTTTGGGTGACACGCCATCATTCACAAACACTCAACAATAACTGAGTTTCTGTTTGTAATGATTTGACTTTTTGTAATGATTTTGTAATGATTTGATGTTTCTTTATATAATGCATAGCCCCACACATGATTGGACTGCAGTTTTTTAATACACAAACATGTAAATAAATGTTTCTCTTTTGTTGGGGGTGGGGAGTGACACGCCAACGGAGTCAAGTTAGGCATTTTTGACATGGCAAACCAAAAAGGTTCGCCATCACTGCCCTAGGAGAAGGGGACTTTCATCCCCTTGCCCCAGGGAAAGCCCTGCCACCCGCAATGAGGTTGCTCAGCTCATCACCAGCTGTTTTGCCTACCCTCCTTCTCCCCACCTCATTTTGCCTTCCCTCACCCTGCCTTCCCCCCACCCTCCCAATCCCCCCCACCAGCTGAACTCAAACAGCGCATACTTACTGTCCACAGTGGTGCAGTGGCTGGATTCGGCCTCCATTGGTCATCTTTGCGCTGACCCAGGCAACTCAGAAGTCGGTGCAAACATGCATTATAGCACGTTTGCAACACCTGCAGGCCGGTGCAAGGGACTTGCGCTGGCTGACAGCGCGGTTTGGATTGCACTCTCAGTCAGCCAAATGGGCATCATTGCCAGTTGAAGAAATACTGTGTTGTAATACAGGTGTGCCCCGGAACCCACAGATTCGGTATCCACATTTTCAGTTATTCACAGATACCATGGATACTGGGACACCTATTATTTAAAAAGATAAAAAGGTAAAGGTTTCCCCACGACCGAATGGTCTAGTCGTGACTGACTGTAGGGGGCGGTGCTCATCTCTGATTCTAAGCCGAAGAGCCGGCGTTTGTCCAAGGACAAGCTTCCGTGGTCATGTGGCCGGCATGACTATACGCTGTAGCGCACGGAATGCCGTTACCTTCCCACCAAAGTGGTACCTATTTATCTACGTGCATTTTTAGGTGCTTTTGAACTGCTAGGTTGGCAGGAGCTGGGACAAGCGATGGGAGCTCACTCAGTCGTGTGGTCTCGAACTGCCAACCTTCTGGTCAGCAGCTTGGTGGTTTAACGTGGAGCACCACCACATCCCAATTAAAACAATAGGAGAACATTTAAACAAATCTTTTTTCTTACCTTGTTGCAACAAAACCACTGATGTTCCCCTACCTTTTAAAAGGCATCCCCCGTATCCACAGTTTCAGGTACCCATGGTGAGATCTGGAACGGAACCCCGGTGTATACCGGGACATGCCTGAACTTAAACCAGGCAAAGACGCTGTTCCCTTTTTTTCTCTCTGCCAAACAACATTTCATGTCTGCACACGCATGCTTTTTGATGTTCTATCTATTTTATTTGCAACCAACAGCCATTTTTTTTCCTGCTCTTTCAAATTTCCATTGCAGAATTTCCACCCCCAGGGCTTCCAACAACCAATGATTTAAAAATAAAAACGGAATCCGATCCTGAGTTTTTGTTTTTGTCACCCTAGTTCTCTGCAGTAGTTTACTTTCACATCAGTCTGACTGCGGCTCTCGCAGATTCTTCTGTGGATGGCTTCAGCACCGCTTTGCAAGGTCTGCTGCTCTAATGTAATGCGAATGCTCTTCTGAGACTGGTGATAACAGAGATGGGGGTAGGGGAGAGGACACCAGGAATGCCCAAGACATATGGCAGCCTAACCGTCAAACCAAGGGAAAGCAGTGCAGCCCTAAATCAGCATATTGAAGCAAAAACGGCCTGGAGCGTGTGCGCAATTCCGCATTGGAATGAAGACAAAAGGAGACAAGGCTGTGTGCGCTAAGTCCAAAAGCAACGTTTTGTGTGAATGAATTAATACTGAAACATCCCCAAATGTCTTTTCGCATTCCATTGCGCTTTCCCCACTGAACTCGGGGATCCTAACCAAGGGCAATCAAAACAGAACCGCCCGTTAATGTGCTGAATTTATCAGAGCAATGCACGTTTCAGGAATGGGGTCACCCTTCTGGTGTCCTCCCTCGCCCTCGCAATGGCTTCTCATGACCCATGTGCCGTAGCGTAGGCAGAGGAGGGCAGCACACCAAATACTGCAGGAGCTAAACCATGGGTTAGCAATGTATGGCTGTGAGAGCTGGACCAAAAGGAAGGCAGAGCGCCGAAGAATAGAAGCTTTTGAATGATGGTGCTGGAGAAGACTCTTGGGAGTCCCCTGGACTGCAAGGAGATCCAATCGGTCAATCCTCCAGGAGGTCAAGCCTGATTGCTCCCTGGAAGGGCAAATCCTGAAGCTGAAGCTCAAGTACTTTGGCCACCTCATGAGAAGAGAGGACTCTTTTGAAAAGACCCTCATGCTGGGAAAGATGGAAGGCCAAAGGAGAAGGGGGCGGCAGAGGATGAGATGGTTAGACAGTGTCACCGAAGCGATGAACATGAAGTTGGACAAACTCCGGAAGCTGGTGGAGGACAGGGAGGCCTGGCGTGCTGTGGTCCAGGGGGTCACGAAGAGTTGGACGCGACTTAGCAACTGAACAACAACAAAGGGAACAAACGTTCCCTTGCCTTGAGGAGGCCTCTATGACAGCCCCCCCCCCAAATGCAGGTACAGCACGTGACCTGTTAGCACAGCTGCATCAGCACTGGAAATCTGGTGAGGGTTGGGCTGTAAAATTATCAACTTTTACCAAGAGCACAATCCCAAACTGCACCGAAACAGGAGGGCTGGTTGGCCTGCACTGCATCCAGCGCAGCTTAGGGTTGGGGTTACCGGATTCAGGGCGCAATCCTATGCAGCGCCGGAATGGCGAGGCCGACTTGACAGCACCATATCTGACGCTGCATAGGAGAGGGTGGAGCCCTCCCCCCCACGGCAAGGGGGCATGCGCTCCCTTACCGTAGGGGAGGCTCCAGCCTCTCCTATGTGCTCCTTGGATCTGCGCCCACTAAAGAGCGCCTGCAGAACCGAGGAGACCGCGCGGCCCAATTGGGGCTGTGCGGCCTCACAGACAGGCGTAGGGTGTGGCCGTATGGCCGCCTCCCGAGCCCACCCACATCCCGCCCAAGTCCTACCCCCACCTCCCTCCCGCCCACCAATCCCTGCGCCTCCCCATTATGGCATCTCCCTCATGCCAGCCAGCTTCAGCCAATGCTAGGGAGGTGCTGCGCGGGCGTAACAGGACTGGCACTGCCAGCAGCGCTGATCCTGTTGCCTTAGCACTGACATGGGGGTGCTGCTCACCGCTCCCGCGTTGGCGCTAATGCCGTAGCGCTGACGCAACGATGTTGAGTCAGCACTAAGCACCTAATAGGATGGCACTGACAAACTGGGACAGAGTGCCTCTACCTTTAACTATTGTATAGAAGCGGGAATTTGGGCAGGTGCAGCTCATCATGGAAAGGTTTCAAAACTCTGACCCCCACAGCCACCCCTATGGGGCTACTTGGATCTGGACCAGTGAAATCTCTGACACAAATCCAAGCGGCCCAGATCGGGACTGACCAGGACAGGGCTTAGGATCTGTCCTGATCCTGTCTCCACTCCACTTCCCCTGCCCTGTTTCAATTTTCCTCCACCCCCCCCCCAAGCCCAGCGGCATCATGCAGCCAGAACGCTGGGCGGGAGGAACGGGTGAGCAGCAGCCCGCCCGTTGCGGACCGCTCCGTTTCGCCGTCTTCCCCGCCCCCGCGAAACGGAGCGAAACGGACAGCGAAATGGAGCGGAACGCAACGGGCGGGCTGCCGCTCACCCGTTCCTCCCGCCCAGCATTCCGGCTGCATGACGCTGCTGCCCAAGCCCCTGTGCTGACCTCTGGTCACGGCGCAGGGGGGATGGCACACATCTGTGTGCTGGCCTCCCAGTCTCCGAAAGTGGCACACATGTGCTTTATGACGTTTTTGCAACGCTTGTAGATATTCCTACAGGTAAGAAAGGGTTGTGCTGACGCTGTCAATTGAATATGCACTCCTTTTACTATTTACTTAAGTACGTTTTACTATGACTAGCATAATTTTGGCAGATATTTCTGGATCTGCAAAGTGTTTGTTTTGATTATTTAATCATCATACTTTACAAATATTTTGCACTGGGTATGTAGGACATATCCTCTTGCTTTCTTTTCCTTTTCCTTGACTGGTTGCATAGAGCTCGTTGCACAGATTTCAGCAGGAACACAGCGACACATCTGGATTCTGCTTTCAATATTCACTTAAGAGGCTTAACGTGTCTCAAAAAGGGCTTCTGCCACTTACAAAATGTGCAGAGGCAAAAATAGAAATTTAGAAGGCTATTCCTTCCCTCCCCGCTTTTGACTTCTTAAGGTTCCTTCGTTTCCTCCTCGTCTTAAGAAGTTACTGAGCTATTTGCATATTGCTGGGGTTCCTAAACAGTGCCGCAGAGTCCTGGGATAGGTTAATGGTGCTGTAGAATATTTAAAGGGAAATGAAATGAGGGATTGCCAGGAGAAATTACAACTGGCCTAGAGCAGTGGTTCCCAAACTGTGGGTCGGGACCCACCAGTGGGTCATGAGCCAATTTCAGGTGGGTCATGAAGCAGTCATATTGCAAATAAGAGAAGATGGGATGTTGAAAAGGGGGAAGGCTGTGTGGTTTTTTTTGCTTGTGACAAGGTTGTAAAGAGGCTTTTTTCTTTCTGATTCACTTTGTGGTTGGAAAATGGCTGAGAAATCGCCCAACTTATTGCTTCCTTCTCTGGAAAGCAGCCGGCTCTGGCATCACAATGATGGCACATCTGGCCATGACATCACTTCCGGTGGGTCCTAGACAAATTGTCAGTCTAAATAGTGGTTGCTGGTGCTAAAACGTTCAAGAACCACTGGCCTAGAGAATGTGATTCCCGAACATGGCATGGTATAATGGCATCAGTGGTGTAATGGCATCAGTATAACATGGTATAATGGCATCAGTGTGCAAGGGTGTTTTCTCTTTCCTCTAAGGGAGCTTGCAATCTAGACTACAACAGGAATACTGAAGGAAATGGGATTTACTTCTGAGTAGCTCTCCCTAGGATTGCACGGCGTGAGTGTCAAGGGTCGTCAGGACCAGGATTCTTGCAAACGCGGTTCTCCATTTCTTCTCTCTCTCACCCCTCTAATCCTCAGGCCCACTGCCAGCCTGTCCTCTCCCAAATAATATCTCTCAATTATGCTAAAAGCAAAACCATTAAGTTGCTTCTTTGAACTGTATAGCCGGATATGCAACGCTGGTTTAAGCCCTCTCGGAGTTAAGTATTCAGATTCCGAGCTAGACCTCTGCACGATTTGCTAGCAAGACGGTGTCTCTGAGCTAACTGCTACCTCAGATGTTAAGGCAGTAGAGTTGGGGTTGTTTTTTTTCTTGTGTGTTTGTGTGTTTTGAACCAGCAGTTCATCAGAGTCCAAGAGTGGAATTTGCGGTTGCAGAAGATTGCAGCCCAGTTCCTTTTGTATGACAGCGCTTCTTGTGAACGGAGCTGCTTTTCAAGAAGAAAAGTGAAAGGCAGGTGAAAGCATTTGTCTTTGTATGATTTTATGAATCAAATCTCTTCCCGGATGCAATCATTTTGCCTGCACGCATGCAGGGCACCAAACGAGAATGTCGCCGAACAGATGGTTCCCAGATCTTAGATGGGTGTTTTCAGTTCAGCAGCTAATTATTTAGCTGTTGTGGATTAAATCCAACACTGTCTGCAAAGCTCATCGCAGTTGTCATTGAAAGAAAGTTGCACACTTTCATCCAGAGCAAGCTAGAAAAAGCGTGTCCCGGCTTGCGCTAGGAAATCATATTTTCAAGCCAAATGGCGGTTACCCATTGACGGTGCAAACCCCGTACGCAGCGTAATAAGAGAAATTTTCTTGTCTGACGTGAATGCGCACCCATGTGCATATGTGTGTTTGTTGCCTGTGTGGTATGTTGCCAGGTAGAGCATGCACTAGCCAATCTTGTGAGTGAGGTTGCTCATGTTGTTAATAATAATAATAATAATAATAATAATAATAATAATAATAATACTTGGATTTATATACTGTCTTTCTTAGGTCACCAGATTTCTCTGATGACTATAACTCAAGGCGGTTTACATGGGCAGACTTTATTCAGAAACCCGAAGGTTTTTACAATGTATACAGAAATGTTCTATCTTTCAAGAACTACACACATACAGATGGATCTTTCTGGATTTAGTCCTACTTTCTGGCCACCCATTTGTCTACTTGCAGGCTGATAAACGACTTCCCTGCTCCCACCAGAGAAGTGGCTGAACTTCGGCACAACTCCCCCTCACACAAGGCAGCCGGAGACAGCTCAGCTGTTAATCAGTCGCAATTAACAAGGTCTGCCGCTCACAGAGACTTCCGGCTGTCCCGAACTGGCGACCTTCAGATCTTCAGCTCTTATCTTCAGGCAAACGGAGGCATTAACCCTCTCGACTAAATCTTCTGCCATTGGAGCATCACCCTCATGTCTCCACAGGCCTTTGCGTCAAAAGGCCAGCTTTGGTTCGTTGGGGCAGCTCCACTACTCCTCCCCACTCCAGCATGGAAAAATCCGATGGCCAGCCGGACCTTGCTAGGCCATCCTGTTCAGAACTACTAACACTCCCACATTCTGGGAGCTTCATGGCTCTGAGCTAAACAAGACCATTGGTGGTCACAAAAGGTGTCACTGGAGTGCTGGCTTCCCCTCATCAATTTCACGGAGAATTGACTCAAGAGCCTGAGGTTGATTGGGGCACAGACAGTGATGTCATGTAGGGGGAATGCGGGGGAACTCAGTTCCACTTGTTAAAATTAGGGCTGACTCCACCCACTTCACTCCGCGGTGTTTCCCCCCTCCTCCCCTCTCCCGATTCCTCTGCAAAGAGCTTTTCTTCTTGGTTGGCCGGCACTCAGAGGGTTAAAGGGAGCGACTCTGGATTCCTAGAGGGGCGAAGGGGTCTACCCATAGGAACCAGTCTACCCATAGGAACCAGCCGCGGGTAGACCTGGGCTCCGCCAGCCTCCGGTTTATGATTTCACTTCCGGTGGGCGGGTCCTGACACGTGCCAATCAAAAGTGAGTTCCTGTTCTTAAATCATTTAGATGCCACCACTGGGCACAGAGCTTTGGAGTGGGTGAGCCCAGCTGCATCCCTCCCAAGAAATGGAGCTTTGGAGATCACCCATAGATATCCAACATATTGGAGATGACCAATAAAAAACCTCTCACGGACCATCTCAGAACAAAAGAATAATCCAGGTTGAGCTCATTCTACCATACATTCGATAGCAACATTCCCTTTCAAGGGTTTGGGTTACACGATTGCTGTGTCCTCCCCCAATGAAATCATGACCCTTTTGTGGATTGTAACTGTTGCAGTGATGTGCCTTGATCTAGAACCTTGGAACTTAGGTTCTAGGATCTAGAATCTTAAAGTGAAGTACCTTGATCATGTACACTCAGAAGTAGATGTGCGCACAGAACTCCTGTACATGGGAAACCCCACATTCTTGCCCATCTCCTCTGCATGTGTGGTGCTGCTTTTCCATCTTGATGTGAATAATGGACCTGAATGAGCTGCTTTCTCTCACTCTCCCATCTTGTTGGTAAGGCAGGTAACAAGTGTTCAAGTTCGCCAAAATGACCTTGACTCATCTGGATTTACAGGTATGCACCGTGTTCTCAAACAGGGACACACTTTTTTAGAATGGCACTTGTGTTGGGACCCAACGGAAATGATGTCATGGCTGGAAGTGACATCATCAAACAGGAAGAGCTGATGTTGTGATGTATTCAAATGACACTCCTAGAATACAAACTGGCATTCTTAGATTGCAGCAATCGCACAACCAGGAAACATCCGTTGCAGAAAGGAAGATTAGGACAAAATGTTATGTAAAAGCACTGAACAAGAAGCAATTTTTTTTTTAAAAGAATGCTTACTTACTTGAAAATTCAAATGTTAACACTCAGAAAAGGAATACAGGAAGAGTCAGGTCTGCAGCTTCCAAGATGGC
The DNA here is from genome assembly GCA_029204185.1 of Lerista edwardsae. NCBI lineage: Eukaryota > Metazoa > Chordata > Lepidosauria > Squamata > Scincidae > Lerista > Lerista edwardsae. The sequence continues at coordinate 28,004,071 of JAJKFI010000007.1, forward strand.
GGCTCCCAGCTTTCCACGACCCACCTGACATGTGGTTGCGATCAGTGATGTCATCCGGGTGTGCCAGGAACCGGAACGCCCGGATGATTGACAGCCCTCTGCTCCTATGGCGGAGGGCTGCCATGCCTCCCTAAGCCTCACAGTGCCCAAATCGCTCCATTTCAGAATGATTCGGGACGCGAGGGAGGGTGGGCGGGCCCAGCAGAAGAACTAGCAGAACGGCGTACCGGGCCGTTCCGCCTGGATGACGCCGCCGGTTGTGATTCCCTAAGTGGCTCCCGACCCACTGTTTGAGAAACACTGTTCCAGTGAACGATCCATCATATGTACAACAGTGGTCCTGCAGAACTCACCAGGCTAACTGCCTTCAGGGTGCAATCCTAACTTGGAGTTAGGCCGGCACAATTTAAGTCAGCAAAGTTTGGCAGGCAAAAGGGCCCCCATAAAGCCTGTTTGGACCACTCTCGGAGTCAGGGAGGCTGGTGCACCTCTGTGCTGGCCGTTCTGACTCCGAGAGATCCGTATTGTTGATTACATCCATGGATATCAAAAGTATTGGCTCTACATAAAGGCAGCGCAATCCCAATAGGCGTGGGAGCAGGCAGGCCGGCCGGTAAGAGGCAGCTGGAGCTCACTGAGGGCAAGGGGACGTGAGCCCCAGGACGCCCTATGGGGCTGCATGGATCTGTGCCAGTGAAGTCTGGGAAACAAGGGGACTCCACCCCCTCTTCGGGCCAACCCACCCACAGGGCCAGCCTCCCCCTGCCCTATGCTGCCACCCTCTTCCCCCACCGTCCCCACCCCATGCACAGGCCGAACTTGGTGGCTGACTTGACGCCATCCATGGCAAACCTCCTGTAATGGCCAGTGCCAGCCCCCCCCCCCCAAAAAAAAAATCATCGGGGTGTCTCCTGGCCTCTGGGAGTCCTAGTGGAATTTTTCCCCAGGGGAAACATCCAGGCGAGTTTGGACACAGACCAAGAGTCCCAGCTGTTGCTCACCTTACTGCGCAAATTATCATCAGCGGTGTAGTTCAACAAGCAAGTGTCTGTGTGGGATTGGCCAGCTACTCACCTCCTGGCCATTCAGCTGGTACTTTGGCCAATAAAAGCCTGGCTTGGGGGCCTTTACTTGGCCCCCGACCTTGTGAACGCTAGCAGGCTGTGTTGTCCGGAGGGTCACCTCAACACTCCCCCAGATTCTGCTGGAGGCTGCGTTGCCCAGGGCGGGATGCCTCATTGTAAGTACGGGTGCCTGGAGACACCTCTGGGGTTCAGAGGTGCTCCTGTGTTCTGTGTTTGTTAACATTTGTGGTTGCTGTGTAATAAAATCTTGTCGTTTATGCGTGAACTAGCCTTGAACACTATTTATTGTGTGGGCAGGAGGTTTAGTCGAGAGGGTTAAAGCCTCCGTTTGCCCGAAGATAAGATCCGAAGGTCGCCAGTTCGAGAGCACCGGAAGTCTCCGTGAGCGGCAGACCTTGAGAAGTGTGACTGATGAGCTGTCTCCAGCTGCCTGTGAGAGAGGAGTTGTGCTGGGTCAGCTGTTTCTTTGGTGGGAGCAGAGAAGCCGTCTATCAGCCAGCAGGAAGGCAAGCGTGTGGCCAGAAAGAAGGCCACATGAAAGTTCCATCTGTATGTTGTTGTAGTCCTTGAAAGACAGAACTTCTTTGTAATTTGTAAAAAACCCTTGGGGGTTTAGAGAAATAAAGCCTGCCTATGTAAACCGCCTTGAATTAAAGCCAGAGGAGCAATCTAATGACCTAAGAAAGGCTGTATATAAATACTACTGCTACTACTACTATTATGTGACCCCTGCTAACTGGACAAGAGGCACTTTTTCCAGTGGTGTTCCTCTTATATTTAGCAGGGGGAGAGTAACTGTCCCTCTTCACCCCTGCACAGTCTTTCTCGTGGCTGTTGCTGGCGGTCTGCCTTTTTTTAAGATTGTGAGCCCTTTTGGGAAAGGGAGCCATTTAACTTTATTATTACTATTTGCCTGTAAACCGCTTTGTGAACTTCGTGTTGAAAAGCGGTATATAAGTACCTGTTGATTGATTGATTGATATTATTATTATTATTATTATTATTATTATTATTATTATTATTATTAATTCCTTCCTCTGACCAAAAGAGCCTGCAGCCCCTGACACAGACATACTTTATGGGATGTTTATGACCACCCTGGGCAGACACAAGCAACGTGCACCCTAATAAAGCACATTTGTAAAAACCAAGCTGTTGTCACACACGGAGGAGGAATCCGTGCATCCCAGAATGAGGCCGGATGTGGCGTAGTTCTTAAATACCTACAAGTTGATGTGCCGTTGCGTGTGCTGAGACCTGAGCCTCCGCAAGGCTCATCGCTCTCTACCTTAAGCTACTACTTCCAACGAACTAGGTTGCCTAGTAATATCAGAGTGCAGTTAAGGATCAAGAGAGATGCGAATAGCATTGTAATGGATGTTGCGCCTTCACTTTCGGCTCTGTTCACCTATGGCGATGCCCCAGGCAGCCAGGGGACAACGGAAGGCTGTCAGTCACAGCTGGGGATACAAAGGTGCTAAGTCGCCTTCTTCAAAAGTGCAAGCAGTCGCTCTCTCGCTCTCTCGCTCTCTGAGGCATTGACAGGATCAAGGAAGGTGTCCCACAGAATGGCCTAATTCAGTGTTCCCGAATTGCACTGCTGCCCAGGCCAGAGGGGCTTGTTTCTGATTTACCCCAGGCAGCGCTGGCACCTGGGAAGGGTGAGGAGGAAAAGTCCTGGAGGAAAAGTCCATCGTGGGCTACAGGCCATGATGGGTGGTGCAACCTCCTTACATTAGCAGTAGGCTACTTCAGAATGCCAGGTGCAAGGGAGTGGCCACAGGATGCAGGCATCTTGTTGTCTCCTGTGCTCCCTGAGGCACCTGGTGGGCCGCTGTGAGATACAGGAAGCTGGGCTAGATGGAAATGGAAGTAGTGACAGACTTTATTTTCCTGGGCTCCAAGATGGTGACTGCAGCCATGAAATTAAAAGACGTTTACGTCTTGGGAGGAAAGCTATGGCGAACCTAGACAACTTAATAAAAAGCCAAGACATCACCCTGCCAACAAAGGTTCGCATAGTCAAAGCGATGGTTTTCCCAGTAACCATGTATGGATCTGAGAACTGGATCATAGGAAAGGCAGAGCGCCGAAGAATAAATGCTTTTGAATTATGGTGTTGGAGAAGACACTTGAGAATCCCCTGGACTACCAATTGGTCAGTCCTACAGGAAGTCAAGCCTGATTGCTCCCTGGAAGGACAAATACTGAAGCTGAAGCTCAAATACTTTGGCCACCTCCTGAGAAGAGAGAGCTCTTCAGAAAAGACCCTAATGCTGGGAAAGATGGAAGGCAAAAGGAGAAGGGGGCGGCAAAGGATGAGATGGTTAGACAGTGTCACCGAAGTGATGAACATGAAATTGGACGAACTCGGGAAGCTAGTGGAGGACAGGGAGGCCTGGCGTGCTGCGGTCCATGGGGTCATGGATTGTTGGACACGACTTAGTGACTGAACAACAACACCACACTGCAGGGCGTTTCGAAGCCACCCTCTCTCGCAGCGCCCACCAGTGTGAGGACAATTACTAATGATACTGGAGAATGCCTTACAGGTGGCTGCTTGGAAAGGTCATCTCAGAGTAAAGGGATGTTTTTCTCCTTACCCCTGTGTTGAATCCCAGCCATCCCTATGCTCGACATGGAAGGGTTTCAAAAGCTGCACCTGCCCAAATTCCCTCTTGGGGATACAATGGTTAAGGGACAGGCACTCTGTCCCCATTTGTATCTGGTGGTACCCCTACCTCTAATCCTACCTGGTAACCCTGGTAACCCTAGCTCTAGGGCCCAATCCATCACCACCCCGTTCCACCCTCTCCCACCCCCTTAGCGACTGAGCAGCGACAGTGGGTCGCAAAGCACCTAGAGCACCCACATTGAAAATATGGGAAGCTGGGAGGCTGGAAAGGGAGTGGGCTGCATTTGTGTCAAGGGGTTTCTCTGCTGCCAATGGTGAGCTTTGTTGGGGCAGGAGGGAGGGTGCAACTGGGCAGAGGGGTGGAGTGGGGTGGGACTGACAGTGGCTTCCACCGCTGGATCCTATCCTCCATGTTGGGTCATGCGGCCTGACACGCAAGACCTCAATCTACGCCAGCAAAATAGCCGGCACAGACTTGAGGAGGCCCATTGGTGGGACAGTGCCCTTTCCCAGGGGAAGAGGACAAAATCCCCTTATCCTGAGGTAACCACTTCTGCGGCTGCCACTGCACCCATAGCATGCAGTGGTAGCCATTTTGGCAGTGCTGCCTTTGTGGGAGCCCAACACCTTAGAACTGGGCTGTTGTTCCAGTTTGCCCAGCGCATTTCAGGAGGTGGGTGTCCCTCAGCATCTTGGCTTTGATGGCCGTCACCTTCCTCATCCTCCTTTCAGAGAAAAGTGATGAGGATGATCAGAGGGGGAGGACAAGCCCTACAAGGGAAGGTGAACCTTGAGAAGGTGATAGGAAGCAGTGTCATGCTGCCGGAACGCTGGGTGGGAGGAATGGGTGAGCGGCAGCCCGCCCGTTGCGTACCGCTCCGTTTCGCCATCTTCCCCACCCCCGCGGGGATATGACAGCACTCTTCAAATACCATAAGGGCTGTCATATGGAAGAAGGGACAAATTCTTATCTGCCTCTGAGAGTAGAATGAGGTCCAATGGGCAAAACTGCAAGAGAGGAGATTCGGGTTGGACATTAGGAAGAATTTCTTGACGATCAGGGCGGTTCGACAGTGGAACAGATTGCCACTGGAGGGAGGTGGTGGGTTCTCCCTCACTGGAGACCTTCAAGCAGAGGCTTTTGACAGGCACCTGCTGGGGATGCTCTAGGAGGATTTCCTGCCACAGGTGGGGGGTTGGACTAGATGACCTTGTAGGTGCTTCCGACTCTACGGTTCTGTGATCGTCTTTGCTCACCCAGGGGCCCCATTCCTCCTGCCTATCCTGGAAAAAGAGAAGGAGGGCCGACATACGGCACATTTTCTCTCAGACATTTGGAGGAGATGGTCACTGCCTCTTTTGAAAACTCTCCAAGCAGCCATTTTCCCTGCTGGGTAGGCGGTAAACAAGGGTCAGGAGGTCGTGTACTCTTCATGCCCTTGCCGAGGCAGCCTGCTGGACCCAATCCTTCCCATCCCAAGGGGAAAAGGGCGCAGGGGTGATCGGAACAGTGGAGGCTGCAACGACGAGTGGCTTGTCCGCTTTGGCAGGAAGTGGGGTTCCTACTGGGGGGGGGATACTAAGTGTTGCAGGAGCCTCGACTTCTGTGTAACACGGTCCATCCCCCCTGGCCTCCAGAGCCATTCACGGCTCAGGGACGTGGCTCGGAGACTTTGCTCTGGAATCGAGGGGGAGGGGCCGCTTTACACAGGGGCTCAGGAACGCCACTGTTTGCAGGCAATGAGAAGCCGCTGCCCTGGGCCACCTGCCCTCTCAGTCTACCTGGGAGGAAGAGGAGGGGTTGCTGCTGGGGGCAGATCCCTGACTCCAGTCCCGCAAAAAAAGGGCCGGTCCAGCTGGGACCCCCCCGCATCGAAACCCCCCAGCCTCTTTCCGAGAGAGTGAGTCTGGCTGCTTGTCACTTCGCCCCCCTCTAAGGCCTGCTACAGTCCGCGCCCCGCTCTCCGCTGCAGCTCGGCAGGGCGCAGCAATTCTGATGGACCTCCCGCCCCCCCCCGGTTCTATAGGGGTCTCTGCCCGGGCATTGGCCATATTCCCAGCCTGCCCTGGCACTTCAGTGCCACAGGATAAATGCCGGAACCATTTCCTGACGGTGAGGAGACCCCTCCCCCCCAAAAAAAAATTGGTAACGGGGATTCCCACTTGACACCTCGTGTCGTCGTCGACCCCCCCCCCCCCATTTTCTGCGGAGCAAATGCGGCAGGGACCCGGCAGGAGCGGAGCGCCAGGTTGGTGGGCCGTGGGGGGGGGGGGGAGGTAGCGAAGCGAAGTCCGAAGAAGCCGCAGCCCCCCACCCCCCGCCCCCATCCCCCGCCGCCATTGCGCCCGGCTCGCCGGACTCCCCGAGGAGGACCCTCCCCCGTCTCAAGGGCGCCGCGCAGGGCAGGCCACGTCCCCGGGAGCCCCGGCTGGGGGGGGGCGAGGATCGGGCGGCGGGGCGCGTCCCCCCCCCCAGTTACCTGCTCGGAGGCGCGGGATTCGCCGCCGCGGGGGCGGGGGGGGGCGCGCGCCCTTTCCGGCGGGAGCCCCCGGCGCCCCGGTGGCGGGGGAGGCGGCCGCGGCTCGTCGTCGTCGGCCGCTCGGCGGCTCCCCTCCAACCTGGCCGTGACGCAAGCGGAGCCTACTTAAAGGCGGGCGGCGGGCGGGCGGCGGGACTCGGGAGGCGACCTCTGCCGGGGCTGCGCTCGCCCACCCGCCCGCCCGCCCGCCCGCCCGGCGCGCGCCCAGGCTGGCTCCCGGGAGCCGCCCTGCCTGCCAGGCAGCCCGGCCAGCCGTGTGGGCGCCTCCCTCCGCCGGGCGGGCGGCCCGGGCCGGGATCCCCCGCCGCCGCCGCCGCCGCCGCCGCCGCCCGAGCCTTCGCCTCCGGATGAACCGCGATGGGGGAATGGACCATCCTAGAGAGACTCCTCGAAGCCGCCGTCCAGCAGCACTCCACTATGATAGGGAGGTGAGTCCGCCGAGGCCCCCCCCCCGCGCCGAGCCCCCCGCGCCCTCTGGGACCCCCGGGACTGCGGCAGAGCGTGGCGCGGACCGGACTCTGCCGCCAGCAGCCCCCCCCACCCCCACCCCAGACCCCTGGCGAGCAAGTCCGGTTGATCCCAACGATGGGGGGGGGAGGCTGATGCACGACCGCAGCCTAGCCGGGCACCTTGAGCCCTCCGAGGTGGGAGTCCCCCCCCCCGCACCCCTCGCTGCACCCCTCCTTCCCCAAGTCAGCGCTGCCGGCTGTTCCTTCCACGACCCCCCAAACTTGCCACCGCACAGGACTCTCCCCCGCCCCCGCCCCCCCCCCCCCCGGTTGATTTCAGAGTTCATCGCAAGTGCACGGCGCTCTTTTAACCTTCTCTATAATCCGTCCCCCGACGCCACCCCCGCCGGCTCGCCCTTTTGAATTAAGAAAAACCCAGGCACACGCCATCGAAAGAGGGGAGGCACACGTAACTGGGAGCAGGAGAGAGAGGGAGAAGGGGTGCGTTCAGCCGGGAAAGAAAGTCTTTTTTTTTTTTTTTTTTTTTTAAAGAAGAAATATTCACTTATAATCTTATCTGGTGACTGCAGCTTGGAAAACTGCAAGGGTAAGGTAAGGACACGCAAGCCTGGGGTTTTCCTCGCTGGGCGATGGTTTTACGATGATTGATCAATATGCTGCAGACCGTAAGGAAAGTGGGAGAGATGCCACTGCTGTGGATGTGACCAACTTCTGCTCTTGTCCTGCAGCTGAGGGTGAGGCAGGAAAGACACACACACACACACACACACACACACACACACACACACACACACACACAC
>JAJKFI010000007.1:28011610-28023952 GCA_029204185.1 Lerista edwardsae
AGAGAGAGAGAGAGAGAGAGAGAGAGAGAGAGAGAGAGAGAGAGAGAGAGATCAAAAAGTGTCATTGCCGTTATTGTGCTTGCCCCAGACAAGTCACACTAAAGGTTTGTGCTTGCTCATACACGCACAAAGCGAGTGTTTCCTTCTGCTTCCTGTGAATGGAAAGTACATTGCTTAGCAATCATTTTTATCATGTTACTCCAGAAGGCCGAGAAGTTCAGGGAAGGCTGTGAGACAACCGAATCAGCACTGGACAGCTCCCCATATCCACTCTGCATCAAGCAGCCGGGCCGGCTCATTCAAACCCAGAAGTATTGATAACACACACCGTCTTTGAGGTTTTTCGTATACCTTTGTAAATTGCGCCCTTCCCTTGAAACAGGACAGTGAGGCACACTCGAAACGTGTAAAAATAGCCAATGAGAATGCATTGACAACCTTCGTCTCAAATGTGGGTCTTCAAAACCAATTCACCGTAAAAATTGACAATAAAACCAGGGAGTCTAAAACAGGAATCAGCAAAATAGAAGCAATTAACCCACAAGTATTAGCCCAGGCATGTCGTTGCTAATAAAGTGGTCTTCATGGTTGATGGAAAAAGGAAGAGATACCTCTTTTTAGGAGGGCGCTTAATGCAACGTGCCATCTCTGACAGTGGCCAGAAAGGGGCCACTAGAAATCAGTTCGTAAGAAAAGCAAGATGGTGGCATCATTGGGTATTGTATGTTCCCACCACTAACAGTCAGAATGGTATTACCTGTGAACATGGAAGTTGTGTTTATGGTTGTGTTTCTGTGTTCATGGCCACCAACAGACCAGGACTATGTGTGTTTACATAATCCTTTTAAAAAGGGAATTGTTTTATGAGTGACTACCACTGTATCTAGTGGAAGATGAATCCCATAGGTTTCTCAGAGCGCAATCCTAACCCTGAGTTAGGCCCTGTTAGGCCAGCAAAGTTTGGCTGGCACAAGGAACACCATAAAGTATGTTTGGACCACTTTCTGAGTCAGCACACAGCACACAGATGTGCTCCATCCTCCCTGACTCCGAGAGTGGTCCAAATGTGCTTCACGCCAAACTTGTGCCAGCCAAACTTTGCTCACCTAACTGTGCTGGCCTAATTCCAGGTTAGGACTGCGCTCTCAGTGTGCCTTTCATAGCCTGTCAACGTGCACTCATACTTCCTTTGTCTTGTAGGATTCTGCTGACCGTGGTGGTGATCTTCAGGATTCTGATAGTGGCCATTGTAGGCGAAACGGTTTACGACGATGAGCAGACCATGTTTGTGTGTAACACCCTGCAGCCAGGCTGCAACCAGGCATGTTACGACCAAGCCTTCCCCATTTCTCATATTAGGTACTGGGTATTTCAAATCATCATGGTGTGCACTCCTAGCCTCTGCTTTATAACATACTCTGTTCACCAATCTGCCAAGCAAAGGGAAAGGAGGTATTCCACTGTCTTCCTCACTCTGGACAGAGATCAGGACTCCATGAAACGAGAGGACAGTAAGAAAATAAAGAACACCATTGTCAACGGGGTGCTGCAAAATACGGAGAATTCCACCAAGGAAGCCGAACCTGACTGCTTGGAAGTGAAGGAGATTCCCAACCCAGCGATCAGAACCACCAAGTCAAAAATGAGGCGGCAAGAAGGCATCTCCAGGTTTTATATCATCCAGGTGGTCTTCAGAAATGCCCTGGAGATTGGATTTTTGGTGGGACAGTATTTCCTCTATGGATTCAACGTCCCATCTATGTATGAATGTGACAGGTACCCTTGCATTAAGGAGGTGGAGTGTTATGTCTCCAGGCCCACCGAGAAGACGGTCTTCTTGGTCTTCATGTTTGCCGTGAGTGGCATTTGTGTGGTGCTCAACCTGGCCGAACTGAACCACTTGGGCTGGCGAAAGATCAAAATGGCGGTGAGGGGAGTCCAAGCCAAGCGGAAATCCATCTATGAAATCAGGAACAAGGACCTGCCCCGAATGAGTGTGCCTAACTTTGGCAGGACTCAGTCGAGTGACTCGGCATACGTGTGAGGCTGTGACACAACCAGAACACTTTGCTGGGGTGTGACGGACTAGCAGACGTTAAGAGTTTTTGGGAACGAACACCGCAGAAGCAACTGTTTCCTCAAACCACCAAAAAAGCCGTTAAGATTCTGGATCTGCGCTTTCTGAACCAGACACACAACTGAGTGCTAAACAAAAGACTGATGAAGAAACAGCTACACAACACATTCGATCTGGCCTTACAGCTCAGTCACTTATGATTTTTCCCAAATGATGTAATGCTATCTGTCGACAGGAGCAACTTGTTGGTCGTCATGAGGATGAGCATTTGCCTGACCGATGGGACCATGTGCAGAATGTTATATTTCAAAATAGCAGGGAAACCATTTATCGAGGGAAGGGTTGTGGGAGGGAGTTGCCACAATATACAAATGCAAGCATGTCTATAAAAGCTTGGTGGGGGGCAGGGGGGCAGGGAAAGTTGCACTGTTGGGGCAAATGAACACACAGAAGTTAGAAAGTACATCCATGAGCATTTGGGGGACACCGGACGTTATGCTGTCTGTCCATGTCCCATCGCTGATGACTGTGTACAATGAGCATTTTTCTATCATTGTTTTGTACAAAAGCTAATTATACAAAAATCAAGTAGTACTGAATATAATTTTGCCATCCTTTTTCGGTTTGCCTGTCTGCTCACACCAGAGACCTTAATCATGTTGATGTTAGTTGTGATCAGACAAATTCATGGATAAATCAAACACTCACACACACACACACACACACACACACACACACACACACCCAGTTCCCAGCTATACGAACAAACAAAGTGGAATGAACTGACATTCATTCCATCGTGGATTTATCAGTTTTTTTTGATACCAAAGGATCAGAATTTATTGCTGTTAACTGTGAATTTCTGTCACCGCCTATTTGCTCTTATTTATATAAGTGCCATACTTGAAGTTAAAGCATCAAAGCATCTGTATTAGTCAAAAGCTTGGCTAGGTGTCCCAACTTGAACCCACACGTTTTTCTAAGTTCTTCTTGTTTTACTCAAGATCATCTTTCTTTTTTCTTCCGTGATTGCAATGGTGTAAAAAGCAGCTGATAACTGCATTAAGAAAATAAAGTAATGGCCTTTTTGTAAAATAGAACGTTAATGTTCTTTTATATGTGCATATATGTGAATAGCCTTGCATTGTTATTATATATGAAGATGAAATTTATATGGCTATCTATGTAGAACATAGGGATTATTCTCTTCCAGCCTCTTTTATATTCATGGCCTGAAAAACATCCAAAACTTTTGGATAACTAGTTTTTTGTTTTTTAAAAACAATGACATGGTGCTATAGTAGGGCAGTATATTTTGATACATAGGAGCATGATTCAGAAACTGCAGGTCTACTGTCTGTAGGTGTAGGTGCATGTGTGTGAGTGTGTATGTATGTATATGTGTATACATATATATTCACCCTCAGCTTCTTTATCATTTCACGTAACTGCATGAGGGCCCAATCCTCCTATCCAACTTTCCATCACCAATGCAGTCATATCAATGGGCAGTTCGCTGCATCCTTTGGTGTTAAGGGAACATTTGTTCCCTTTGTGCATTGTGGCTGCATTGTGGCTGCATTGGTGCTGGGAAGTTGGATAGGACTGGGCCTCGTGTCCTTAGGGTCAAATAAGAATTTTCAAGTATAATTTCAATTATTTGGTCCTTCATATGGGATGAAGTATAAATCCATTGTGTGTATATTTAATATACACACTTTATGCTTCCAGGAATGTATATATTCAAATACACAAAGTACAAAAAAATATTCTTAAAGCACAAACCTATGCATAGGTCACAATAGAGGTGAGTCTTATTATAGTCCATGAGACTTACTCCTAGGGAAGTGTGCATAGGATTGCAGCATTAGCATAGAATTGAACTCAGGATATGCTGAAAAGTAATTTTAATAAACACGGAACATTCACAGAATAGACTTGCAGAGTTTGTGATCCAAAGTCCATTGAAGGAAATGGATTTTTTTTCAACATCACTAACATTTTGTAGGTTACTGAAGCCATCCTAAAAAGGTAAAGGTTTCCCCACAACAGAATGGTCTGGTCGTGACCGACAGTAGGGGGCAGTGCTCATCTCCGTTTCTAAGCCTATAGAGCCGGCGTTTGTCCGAGGACAAGCTTCCGTGGTCATGTGCCTGGGCACATGACTATAGCCAAGGCGCACGGAACGCCTTTACCTTCCCACCGAAGTGGTCCCTATCTATCTACTTGCATTTTTAGGTGCTTTCGAACTGCTAGGTTGGCAGGAGCCATACTACACATTCACTATTTGGATGAGTGACAACGTGCTCCAATTTTAGGCCATTTTACTATGAGGTCAAGGTCCCCAGAGGACCGCAAGGCCTCAGTGCAAGACAGAATGCCATCTTCTAAGATTGCATTGCAGGGACTCTACAGGCCGTATGTGTTTAAGGTCCTGTTCATATTTTACCTTGACGTTAGAAAAGCAGAATAAGTGTCTGAGACCCCAATCCTATCCTCCTTCCCCCCTGCTGGTGCAGCTGTGCCAAAATGGCGTGTGTTATATCTGGTGGTGGTAGTGGGGTGGACTAAGAGATACTGGAGGGGAAGGGTGAATTATTTCCTCTTACCCCTTTGTAAGCCACTCGCTCTACAATGGGTCTCCTTGGACCTGCGCCAGCTCTTCTCTGGTGGCAGAGAAGAATGGGGTGGGGAGGTTTGAAAAAGAGGGGTTAGGATCTGGCACATGCCATTGCCACTGGATCCCTCCCTCCCATGGATTCCCTGCCCCATTCCTCCCCCATACCTGCCAGTTCCACTCCCTCCCTCCCCACCACCTGCTCCTACTGCTGCCTTGCCTTGCTTGGTGGGTGAGCAGGGTTCTGGCCTTGCCACCTGCTGCAGCAGCCTTTACAAAATGGCGGCCAACAGAGTGCTGTGCGCTCCCGCGGCTGCCATTTTACAAGAGTGGAACTCTGACCCACTGTGACAAACTCTTACATGCGACAGCCCAGCCCTGCATAGGATGGGACTGTCACTCTTTCTGAGCTTCTGCTGTCATGTTCCAGGAGGTATATGTGAAAATCGCCACCGTGTGAACCATTTCTGAGCCATCAAGCTGATGACAACTGCACATTGTTGAAATGCTATTTCCTGTACAATTGGTCCTAACCTACATTTTGGGTTCATTAATACCTACAAAACTATTCCAGTACAGGAAACTGCAGGGATGCAACAAATTAATGCAGACTATACCATCTGAATGAAGATGTAATCCAACCGCACTGCATGGCTTTCAATGGGATGTGCATTCGGATGCACATCCCAGGGCGCAATCCTAATCTGGAGTTAGGCTGGCTTGGTTAGGCCAGCGAAGTTTGGCTGGCACAAGGGCCACTGTAAAGCATGTTTGGACCATTCTCGGAGTCAGGAAGGATGGCGCACGTCTGTGTGCTGGCCTTCCTGACTCAGAGAGTGGTCCAATCATACTAACTGTACCGGCCTAAGTCCAGGTTAGGATTGCACCCTCAATCAGCTTTCCCACCCACATTCTGGTGTAACTACTTGTGTGTCACTGCCCAGTTCTAGAGTTTAGAGTTGGGCAACTGGATGACAATGATGATAACGCCATCCGAGATGCCTCAACAAAAAGCACAAACGAGGTTTTGACCCAAGGTAGAAACTCAAAGATGGGAAATGATTGGACTAAGAATGCGTTAGAATCTGTTGGTGAAACAAGGCTGTTGGCTTTAGAACATTCTTCATGGTTGAATTGACATGACTTTGGCTTGCCGGGTTCAATCGATGCATTTTTGTCGTAAGCTTGGATTTATTTTGATGTATATTAGTTGTTAATTTTTGAGCTAATAATCCATCGACCACTGTACCGTGTTTTACACTGGTGAAATTGAATCCCTCTTCTGTGTTATTTTGATTGTGAAGATCTTTGGGAAATTCAGGGCATGCCACTTATCCCACGCTCGTTCCTTTCTTGCACACAGTCATAGCAGACAAAAAGCTATTCCTGAAGTGCTGTTGTGTTGCGCTCCTTGAGCAATGCCTCTAAGCACTTCACTTTCGCTTTCACAACAGCCTGCGTGGGAAGTAGCTCTTGAACTGAGTCCTAAAACTATAATCCTAAATGCTCTTGATGGGATGTAACATCAAGCTGTTTCACGCACGCATGGATGTCACTTGATCACTGTGCGCTGGATGGCTGCCTGAATGCGCGAACTGACCCCCTCAATGAAAAACATTGTGTTTGACGTGATATGAAAATTCAATCTGCCATTGTATGCCTGCCATTGGGAGCCCATTCACAGATCCAAGACAGGACTTGACCTAGGAGTCATCAAGTGATAAACATGCATGTGTGAACCAGCCCATCTCTGCAAATGTGTATGTGCTACAATCAAATAAGATTGGGATCCCAGTTGACTGCTGAGGTTTATTAATTATAACATACAGGGTGCAATCCTAATCTGGAGTTAGGCCAGCACAGTTAGGCCAGCACAGTTTGGCTGGCACAAGAGACACCGTAAAGTATGTTTGGACCACTCTTGCAGTCAGAGAGGCCAGCAAACAGATGTGCGCCATCCCCCCTGACTCTGAGAGTGGTCCAAATGCGTTTCACGGTGTCCCTTGTGCCGGCCAAACTTTGCTGGCCTAACTGTGCCAGCCTAACTCCAGGTTAGGATTACGCTCACAACATTTGCATCCATAAGGGGAACAAGAGGGTCTGGGCTGCTTCAGGAAATGCCTTTTATCATTATGGTTCTATTAAAATGAATGATTTGAAATTGACGATTGATCCTTCCCTCCATTGGAAAAAACCCCCAGCAATTTGTTACCATTACATAAGAACATAAGAGCCCTGCTGGATCAGGCCAAAGACCCATCTAGTCCAGCTTCCTGTATCTCACAGCGGCCCACCAGGTGCCCCAGGGAGGCAGGAGACAACAAGATGCTTGCACCCTGTTGCCACTCCCTTGCACCCGATACTCTGCAGTAGCCTACTACTAATGTAAGGAGGTTGCACAATCCATCATGGCCTATAGCCCACGATGGACTTTTCTTCCAGAAATCTGTCCAAACCCCTCTAAAAGGCATCTAGACCAGATCCCATCACCACCTCCTGTGGCAAAGAGTTCCACAGATTAACTACCCGCTGGGTAAAAAAGTACTTTCTTTTATCTGTTTTAACTCTCCCAACCCACAGTTTTAGCAGATGCCTCCTGGTTCTGGTGTTTTGAGACAGGGAACAGAACATCCCTCTATCGACTCTATCCCTTCCATGCATAATTGTGTATGTCTCAATCATGTCCCCCCTCAGGCGCCTTTTTTCCATGCTGAAGAGCCCCAAACGCTGCAGTCTTTCTTCATAAGGGAGGTGCCCCAGCCCCATAATCATTTTTGTCGCTCTCTTCTGCACCTTTTCCAACTCCACTATGTCCTTTTTGAGGTGCGGCGACCAGAACTAGAACACAATATTCCAGGTGTGGCCTTACCATCGATTTGTACAATGGCATGATAATATTGGCTGTTTTATTCTCAACCCCTTTTTTAATGACCCCAAGCATGGAATTGGCCTTCTTAATTGCTGCCACACACTGGGTCGACACCTTCATTGAATTGTCCACCAGCACCCCAAGATCTCTCTCTTGAGCTGTCACGGACAGCTCAGAAACTATAATCCTATAGGTGGTTTTGGTTTTTGGCCCAATGTGCATCACTTTACACTTGTCTATGTTGAAACACATCTGCCATTTGGCTGCCCATTCCCCCAACTTGGAGAGATCCTTCTGGAGCTCTTCACAATCCCTTCTGGTCCTCACCACCCGGAAAGGTTTTGTGTCATCCACAAACTTGGCCACCTCGCTGCTTATCCCTGTCTCCAGGTCATCTTATGCATTTCAGTGCATATTCCTAATATGTAATTGTAATTGCAGAGCATGAATGTTATTTTAGGAGGCAAAAATGGCAGCTACAGATTCCCATTTGCAGTGTTAGAAACTTCTTTTTTGATACAAGGAAAAATACTCTTTGCAGATCTGATGTTTGTTTTATACACTATTGGAACAATATTTAACAGTTCATTTAAATGAGAACAACAGTATTGATAGAATTAGGAGTAGTGATAGTAATCATTTGCAAGCAGCACAAGCCACAACCATTGAGGTAGAAATAGCGGTAGTCAAACTAATACATAACTTTAATGCACAATAAAGAATAGGCTGCGTCGAAAGGACTTGCTTAAATCTGCAGAGGTCAAGGCACCATGCCTAAAGACTTCAGGATCATGTGCTGCATAGTTCAATGTGTACAGATTTCATAGTGTTAGTTATGTATCTAGGTTCCTTTGAGTATATGTAGAAATAAAAATGGTGCAAAAGCATGTCTCGAACAACCTGTCGGATGATATATTTCAAAGCTTTTAGTGAGAAGCACAAAAAGGGTAAATCCTAAAGAAAACCAATGTCAGTGACTTTCCCCCCCCCTCCATTAATGCAGCTTTTATAAAGGCAATGCACATCTTGTTTACTAGATTGGAAATGTGCCGTTGGATGGGAAGGAAATGGAATCTGAACATGAGCAACTGTGCAAACTTCTTTACATGCGTGGGGGGAGCATGGTATGGTTATTCATGAACATTGACAACCCTGTGGGTTTTTACTCACCTGTAAAAGAAATGCATCTGTGTGTGATGAGAGGAAATCTCATTTCAAGTCATCACAAGTTGTGGCAATGATGGTTGGAAGTAGGTTGGAAAACCTTGGGATAACCTAACTACTGTATGATGAGTGTTGGGACTGGTGTGTACGTGGATAGCTTCAAAGGTGAAAATTAGGGGAGAGGGTGGGAAGTAGGGAAGGAACATGTGATCTGAGAAGGATACACAGGGTGCAATCTTAACTTGGAGTTAGCAAAGTTTGGCAGGTACAAAGACTACCGTAAAGCACGTTTGGACCTCTCTCAGAATAAGGGAGGATGGTGCGTCTCTGGGTGCTAGCCTCTGACTCCGAGAGTGGTCCAAACAGACTTTACAGTGTCCCTTTTGCCATCCAAACTTTGCTGGCCTAACCGTGCCAGCCTAACTCCAGGTTAGGATTGAGCCCACAGTGTTCAGGCAGTGTTGCATGCACACCGGAAAAGTAAAAGTTCCACTGTAATTGAATGTTCTACTCCCGAAAGGGTGTAGGATCGCAGTCGAACCAAAAACTCTACCAACTTGTCATACAGTACGTTCAGACAACCATCATGTGTACGGTGAACATGTAGGGGTGAGGGATGGGATTGTGGTATTAAACTCTGCCCCGAACAATCTACATGTGCTCGCGGTACTATCTCTGTACAATGCTTGCACACCTACAGACAATGCATGCATATGTTCTGAATTCTATCCTAGTATTCTAGTATGTATTATTTTCCTGAGCTTCTCAGCTGCACATGCAATTTATGTATGTATGGAAACATTGTACAGGTATTACATAGATTGTATACATTGTATAGATCAGACATGCACGGGTGATGGGGCAGGCCTTGTTGTTAACTTTGCAATCTTTTCTATGCAGTAGGGTCACTGTACGCATGATGGTTGTGTGAACAACGCTATAGTGATTCATTCATCTCCATTTCAGTTTCATTCATTCCATTCCGTTTCATCTCCGGTAGCCCAAAGACGCTTCGTAATGTGATTCAAAATCTGGTGTTTAAGCCATATGATGCAATGTTTTTGGTGCAATTATACTGAATAAAAACCTTGAACTGGGGACCCAGAAAAAGACATCGTTGAATCTGCTTGTTGAAATAGAGTCAAGTTCGTATTCTATGCAAATTTCGGTTGGTAAATAAAATATCAAGGGCCCACGGCAGCAGATCTCACAACCCCATGCCATAGTCCCCATTGCAGTGGTTGTTTCCCCATTGGAGGGGTTGTTTCAGGGGAGGATGTGGTGGGGATTGGGCCAGGCTGGGGTGTGTGTGTCAAGGGGAGGCTGGGTGGATCTTGATGGCAGTGGTGGTGCCAATATTTTATGTTTCCAGCCCTCCCAACTCACCTCTTTGAACCTACTCAGATTTATGCCACAAGAGTTCTGATCCATTCCCTACTACCCAAATAATTCCCCACTAATAGATCCATTCCCCAAACTATTTCCCCTGTAATAGATTCATTCCCCCCCACTTCCCAAATGATTCCTCACTAATAGGTCTATTCCCCACTTCCCAA
Organism: Lerista edwardsae; assembly: GCA_029204185.1. Lineage (NCBI taxonomy): Eukaryota > Metazoa > Chordata > Lepidosauria > Squamata > Scincidae > Lerista > Lerista edwardsae. The sequence continues at coordinate 28,021,894 of JAJKFI010000007.1, forward strand.
AATATTCCCCACTAATAGGGAATATGGAATAATGGACCTAAATGGACTAATAGGTCCATTCCTCACTTTCGAAACTATTCCCCCACTTCCCAAATGATTCCCCACTAATAAATCCATTCCCAGCGATGGGATTCACAGATTGACAAGGGGAACGCTGGGCGGGACTAACGCGGGGCTTCCGTGTGATTGGCTGCCCATCCGCAGTGTTCCGCAGCTGTCCTGGCCTCAGGGGGGGGGCTTCCCCCAGTTAGCGCGCCCCACCGCTGCTTGCCCAGGCACCCGGCGCGACCCTTACCTGTCCCCCACGGTGAGCGGGGAGCCTCCCCGAGGCCAGGACAGCTGCGGAACGCTGCGGACGGGCTGCCACTCAAGCGGAAGTCCCGCCTAAGTCCCACCCAGCGTTCCCCTTGTCAATTTGCAGTGATGTCATGCAGGGGGAACGCAGGGGAACTCAGTTCCACTAGTTAAAATTAGGGCTGACTCCGCCCACTTCACTATCCCTCCTCCCCCTCCCAATTCCTCTGCAAAGAGCTTTTCTTCTTGGTTGGCCGGCACTCAGAGGGTTAAAGGGAGCGACTCCGGATTCCTAGGGGGGCGAAGGCAGTGATGTCATTCAGGGGGAACGGACCAGAACGGGCGTCCCGGATCCTAACGGGCTCCGTGGCTGGTTCCGGGTTCCCGACAAGTGCCAATCAAAAGTGAGTTCCTGTTCCTAAATCATTTGAATGACACCACTGTCAATTTGTGAATCCCATCGCTGTCCATTCCCCACTTCCCAAACTATGTCCCCACTAATAGGTCCATTCCCCACTTCCCAAAGAAGTGTTGTTGGTAATACAAAACTTCAGTACTTGGGTCTCCATCACTGCCTGGTCCCGGCTGACGTACAGCATGAAGCGGAGGCGGCTCCCAAACCTCTGCCTGCTCTGGGCTAGCCAGCCAGGATAAGATCACGGCCCCAATCCCAGCAAGCCTTCCAGCACTACAATTAAGTGGCAGTGTTAAAAGGAGCGTTGCGTCTCCTGATTATATAATGAATGCAGAGTATCCTGGGGTTTGGGGTGGCTGGTCTGAACACTGGTAATGATTGCAAAAAAGAAAAAATCATTAGGAGGAAAGGTTATGATGAGAAAAAGATTAAGGAAGTCTCTAAAATACAAAAATAGAGAGAAAGGATTTACTGGCATTAAGCAAAAAGAAAAAAAAAAACAGGAATATGGGCTTATTTGTGTTTCCAATGTTTCTGCCCTAGAAACCTCCCATTAAATTTACCTGTATTAGCAATTAAATCATGTTCTGAAACACTTTTGCAAGGGCTCTCAGATAATTTCTTACATAGGGAAAAACGCACACGTTTTGAAGGCTACCTGACCAAATTTGCTGATACGCCCAACGGAGAGTGTTTCTCATCACACGGTTACTAAATAATACCTAAAGCCGCCAATAAAACTAATATCTACTAATGTGTTTCAAGTGAGTAGCGTCACATCTCTCATGCTGCCCACCTGCCACCATCTGAACATCAATTAAAGGAACTGGTCCACTTTCGTTGTGCATCTCCCATGTTAGTCAATGAGCCAAGTGTCTTTCATTTTGTGTGCGATGATGGATATTGCAGGGACTCTGGTGGGTGTGCAGAACTTCTCCACGCCCCCCCCCTGTACATAATGCTCCCCTGCAGGATCCCTATGAGTGGAAGCGCAACGAGAGCACATGGATCAGCCTTCATAACAAGAGAGTCCTGAAGTGCTTTGATTTTCCCTACAGAATTGAATGACAGCCATTCATTCTGACAGGAGGAAAGAAGGAGGCACTCAAGGGCATCACTAGGGTGGGAGCGAATCCTGCTCCATCCTCCTGGGAGAGGCTTAGCCATTTGAAATCTAGCCTGCTCACACGGGCAATCCCAATTGCTGGATGGAAACTGGCCAAGCACCAAAATTTCTTCAGACCCTCCAATATTATGCCAGGCTATGGTGGAATGTGGGATAACTGGAGTGGAACTTTGATCATATCTATCTATCTATCTATCTATCTATCTATCTATCTATCTATCTAT
>JAJKFI010000007.1:28024432-28045215 GCA_029204185.1 Lerista edwardsae
TATCTATCTATCTATCTATCTATCTATCTATCTATCTATCTATCTATCTATCTATCTATCATTAAAACCCCAATCATTAACACTTCCTCCAGTCTCTAACACTAACTCCAGGTTAGGATTGCACCCTCAAGCATTGAAAATTAATAAAAATGAGATCTTAGAATGAGAATGTAGAGGGTTAAAGTATTTGAGGCTGCAATTCTATGCCCACTTTCCCGGGAATAAGCCCCATTGAACAGAATGTTGTGTTTCTAATCCAAACGCTGCTGCTGCTATTTTGTAAAATAAAATTAGAAGCAAAAATTTGCATCCCCCTGCATTTTTTTTTTTGGGTGTGTTGTCTAATTTGACCCTGACCTTCCTGGCTCTATTAGCTGATTAGGCATTTTTTCTGCACTGTGTCTGCTCCTTGCCAGCAGAGCAGTGTCTTTTTGGATTGTTTAAGCTTGATCTGTGGAGGTCTGGTAGATGTGGAAGGATGCCCCTATCTTTGAACAGGGACTTGGACCAGGTGCCTTCTTCATCCCTTCCAAGTGTACCAGAATGCCCTGGTATCTGCTGGGGTTCTGTTCTGGACCCCACTCTGGATACCTAAAACCGTGGATACTGGGGACGCCTTTTTAAAGATAGGGGAACATCAGTGGTTTTGCTGCAATAAGGTAAAAAAAGAGATTTGTTTAATGCTCCCTTATCTTTTTAACAGGGACGTGGTTATCTGTGGGTTAAACCACTGAGCTGCTGATCGCAAGGTTGGCAGTTCAAGACCACGCAATGGAGTGAGCTCCTGTCACTTGTCCCAGCTCCTGCCAACCTAGCAGTTCGAAAGCACCTAAAAATGCGAGTAGATAAATAGGGACACTTCGGCAGGAAGGTGACGATGTTCCGTGCGGCTTGGCGTATAGTCATGCCGGCCACATGACCACAGAAGCTTGTCCTGGGACAAACGCCGGCTCTTTGGCTTTGAAACGGAGATGAGCACCGCCCCTTACAGTCGGTCACGACCAGACCTTTCAGTCTGGGGAAAAACCCTTACCTTTTTATCTTTTTAAAGGCACGCCAATATCCATGGTATCCATGGATAACTGAAACCGTGGATACTGAGAGTACAATTCTACCCTGAGTTAGGCCGGCACAGTTAGGCCAGCAAAGTTTCACCAGCACAAGGGACACCGTAAAGCGTGTTTGGACCACTCTTGGGTCAGGGGGTATGGCGCATGTTTGTGTGCTGGCCTCTCTGACTCCAAGAGTGGTCCAAACATACTTTATGGTGTCTCTTGTGCTGGCCAGTCTTTGCTGGCCTAACCGTGCCAGCCTAACTCCTGGTTAGGATTGCCCTCTAAATCACTGGATACTGGGGCATGCCTGTATTCACCAATCCAATGGTGCTGGGCCCCCATAGGAGCAGCAATGCCAAAAGGGCTACTCTGCAAACTACGGGCGGCACTGCAGCCATAGGAGGCCCCTTGGGAGAAGGGCACTGGGCCACCAATAGGCCTCCTCAAGTCTGCAATGGCTGTTTTGCCAGTGCAGACTTGAGGGTCTCTATGTTGGGCCGCATGGCCTGACAAGGAGCATAGGATCCAGCAGTGGAAACCACTTCTGGTTCCTGCCCTGCTCTGCCCCATCTCTGCCCAGTTCCTCCCTCTTCATACCATTCCCCTGGCCCAAGAGAACTCACCGCTGGCAGCAGTGAGACTTATGCCAGACAGCTTCACATCAGGTCCTCCTGGCTGTGGTCTGGCACTGGGCTAGCACTGGTGGTAAGGCCTTACCACTGGCCCTAGAAGTGCCTTGCGGCACTTTTGTGACACCAGCGCCGGCGGTAAGGGCTTATCACCAGCACTGGGCCGCATAGGATCAGGCTCTAACTCACACTGTAGCATGTAGAAGTGCATCTATCCATTATATGCTAGAGAGGAGAAGAGTGCCAAGGAATGGAGTTCCACTGAGCCCACCTTGGAATGTCAATGATGATGATGATGATGATGATGATGATGAGCTTATGTAGAAAATATAATTTAGAAGTATCAAAAAACTACTATGACCGTCAAGTAGAAAAAGTTGAAAATGCGGATGTAAAAATTTTATGGGATTTTAGAATTCAAACTGATCAAACTGAGTTTAGAATTCAAATTCATTTAGAACACAACACACCAGATATAACAGTGGTTGAAAAGAAAAAAGTATGGCTTATCGACATCGCCACACCAGGTGTTAGCCGAATTGAAGACAAAGAACTTGAAAAAATTATAAAATATAGGGACTTGACAATTGAAATTGGAAGATTATGGCAAAAATGATCCAAAGTAGTGCCAATTGTCATCGGGGCACTTGGATCTATTTTGAAAAATTTACAAAAACATCTAGAAACTTTGAACATCAATGATATAAGAATGTCTGACCTACGAAAAACTACGCTGTTGGGAACATCATACATCCTACGCAGATATTTGGACAATTCTTAAGCTCTTGGTTAGAGCTTGAATTGCCAAAAAAGACCAGTCTGTGATGATGATGATGATGATGGTACTTATATACCACCTTTCTTGGTCATTGGATTGCTCCTTTGACCTGAATTCAAGGCAGTTTACATAGGCAGCCTTTTTTTCTAACCCCCAAGGGTTTTTTTTTACAAATCACAAAGGGCTTCTAATCTTTCAAGAACTGCTACATTCTGCTGGAACTTTCATAGTCCAATCTTCCTTGCTGGCCGCATGATTGCCTTCACACCGGCTGATAAACAGCTTCTTTGCTCTCACCAAAGAAACAGCTGGGCCAACACAGCTCTTCCCTCACAGGCAGCTGGAGACAGCTCAGCTCAGCTCAGAGCTTATCAGTCGCATTCTCAAGGTCTGCCGCTCCAGGAAGCTTCCATTGTTCTCAAACTGGCAACCTTTGGCTCTTATCTTCGGGCATAAAGGCGACTCAACCCTCTCGACTAGACCTCCTGCCCAATCACAGTCATGGCCCCGGTTGTGTGCTGTTTTTCGTGGAACGGAGATTCCATTGGCTTTCAATGGCCAATGGCTATTTTCCGCACTGAAAAATAGCAAGCAGGATGGACACAATATGGATACTGTGATGAGCGCAAAGTACGATGGACCCCCTGACCCAGTGCTTTTTGTTAATTTTGCCACCCCCGGCACACTTTTAAAATGAAAAAAGGCCCCTCATCTGCAAGGTTAACATATGCAGTTAGTCCTCATTATCAGCCAATCTTCATTATCCACTAAGGTTCGCTTCCTGGAAATCCTTGCGGAGAGCGAATTCACAGATAATGAATCATTGATCCCATGGGATCAATGGGGTTAGGTGCAAGCAGTAATGGCATCTAAATGATTTAGCAACAGGTACTCACTTTTGATTGGCACTTGTGTCGGGGCCCGCCCACCGGAAGTGAGGTCATAGCCGGACCCCAGGAACCGCCCCAAGGAACCGCCACGCCTCCTCGGGAGGGAGCCCCAGGCAGCCTACCTGCTCACGCTGCTGCTGCCGTCGGTCTCCCTCGCTCTGCTGCCTGCCTGCCTGCCTTCCTGGCTCTGAGAACGTGCAGGCAACTCAAACGTGCAGGCAATTCAAACGTTGCAGGGAGTGGAGCGGAGCACCGACGGAGTCAACGAGTGGGCGGGCGAATGGACAGGGCCAGCCCTAATCCTAGGAACGGGTACCCGCTACATGACATGTCTGGGTGCAAGGGTACATTGCCTGCCATCAGGAAAATCCAGCAGGGACCATTCAGGAAGCCTGAAGAGTGTAGCTTGCTGCAGAGACCTTCCAGAGGCTGCAGGGATCTTCAGAATGGCACCTGTGACCAGCACGGACCCCTTAAACATGACCAGTGGATGCTTCTGTCAGCCATTTTAAAGGGATCAGCATTAGTCACAAGGGCCACTCTAAAGGTCCCTGTAGCCTTCGGACAGTCTCTGCATAGTGGATAAGGACAGAGGTGAAGATAATGAGGAAAATAGCAATTCTGGCCCTTGCAGATAAATCCCATTTTCTACCAATGATTCTCTGGAGATTGCATTTCTACCATCACTGGTAGAAAAAGAAGTCACAGATAAAGAGGACTCACTGCATATTTAGGGATGTATCTAGTTTGATTCTCACTGAAAACCATGAACACGTCATTTGATTTTTCCAATTGTAAGCACAGCAATGAGGCATAAACCATCTTTCCCGTGATTCAGTCCAATCTGGCAGGTCAGTCATGAGGCTGAATTTCAGCATTTCAGGCTGAATCTATTTTCCGGCTGCTAGTTAGCCAACAACGTGACCTTTCCACTGGAAATTAGTGCAAGATTTCAAAATCAGTTAAAAGTGATGAAGTTCAAAGGGCCGGCTGCCCTCTCTTTTCTCGCTCGGCGATAAAAATAAACGCTGTGGAGCAGCGAGCGAGCTGGTCCGAATGACCACACCGGCATCTAAATATAGCCAGCTGGGCTGAAATGTATCCATTTGGGCACATCAAAACTGTGACACCAGCCTAGCACTTTACCCTTGCATATAATATATGGTTATTACTGGGACCTTAAGGCTCAGTGAGAACTAGCTCTACATTCTGAGCCCAAGGAGTCATACAATTAAGTATACAATTAACCTCATTCAGAGCTGGCCTTATTTGCTGTGGGGCCCAATGCTAAATGTTTTTGCAGGGTTCCCACTGCCCCCCCCAGCCCCCCACCCACTCACTGGGACAGGGCAGATGGGGCCTGGAAGTAGGTGGCTGTAATTTGATGATGTCGCCACCAGGAGGCCCATTTTGGGCAGGGTCTGGTAGGAGGGCCACACTACAGAGTGCTACAGAGTGCCGCGGCAACAGCGGCATGGGGACCCCTCCAAAGCCTGGGGCCCAATTTGGTCTAATTGGCCAAATCACCCTAAGGCCAGCCCTGATCTTATTGACAATTCCCAAGTTCCATGCCTGTCGTTCTTGGTTTTGCAAATGACATTTAGAACACAATCCTAACTGGAGTTGGGCCGGCACAGTTAGGCCAGCAAAGTTTGGCTGGCACAAGGGCCACCGCAGACGCATATCTAACCTGTTGCCCGGGGTGGCGCGAGCCATGGGTGCTGGGCAACAGTGGGGCGCCATTGCGCGCAGTTCACGCACAAAGCAGCATGCTTTTTGGCCCGCCCGCCCTCCCTGGCCTCCGTTATGCTCCGAAATGGAGCGTTTCCGGGTGCAGGGAGGTGTGTCAGAGTGACGCACAGGGGCGGGGCAACGTCCTGGGGGCACGATTTTGGCGCCAGCCACGGGCGCGCTTGGGCCTTCGTCCATTGCAGGGCCACCGTAAAGTGCGTTTGAGTGCTGGCTTCTCTGACTCCGAGAGTAGAGTCAAACATACTTTACGGTGGCCCTGGTGCCAGCCAAACTTTGCTGGCCTAACGGTACCGGCCTAACTCCAGATTAGGATTGCAGCCTTAATTTAAGGAAATCCATCTAACTGTGCCAGCCTAACTTCAGGTTAGGACTGGGCCCTTAAAAACCCTCTAAATCAGTGCTACTCAAAGTGATGGGCTGTGGATCAGTCCACAAGCCATTGGCTGCAGGTCTGCTGTGAGGGCGCAATCCTAACCAACTTTCCAGCACTGACATAGCTGTGCCAATGGGGCACAGGGGGGTAGTAGTCAGGAAGCCCCCATTGCCCTTACCCAGGTACTGGAAAGTTGGTTTGGATTGCGCCCTGAATTTCTAGGAAGGAAAGAAACAATAGCATACACGTTGAAATTGCTTGCTTGCTCAATATCCATTGTTGATATTGTTTCAGACTCACTCTCATTGGTCTTACTTCCCGTCTTCAAGAATCAAACCTACACATTTCGGCCTACACATTTCTCAAATGTCCTGGAATTTTTTTATGATACTGGCACACTGGGGAAAAAAATGGCTGGGCCATCACATCAGATACTTTGAGAAGAACTGCTCTGAATGGAGAAAGGTTTCCCTTTTAACAATGCTAGAGATAACTGTTCGTGCATTTTGGGCTTCCACTTTTTCCTCTCAGTTTAGCTTCTTCTTACTCTGAGATGAAATCCCCTTAGCAGCATTCGACAACTTGGCTTCTGAGCACATGCGAGTGTTAGAAGAAGGTGATAAAACGTAATGAATGTCAGAATGTGAAAGGTGGTGTCATGCGGTGCTCATTAATAATGGGGATACACAAGAATTGCGCAGTTTCAATGTAAATCAGAGCGCAATCCTAGCCTGGAGTTAGGCTGGCACAAGGGACACCATAAAGTATGTTTGGACCACTCTCGGAGTCAGAGAGGCCAGCACACAGACGTGCGCCATCCTCCCTGACTCCGAGAGTGGTCCAAACACGCTTTATGATGGCTCCTGTGCCGGCCAAACTTTGCTGGCTTAACTGTGCCAGCCTACCTCCACAGTAGGATTGCTCTCACATGCTTTAGTTAAGAAAAAAAAATTAAATGTATTTTACTGTATTTTCTTTTGCATTTTACAAATATTTGTAAACAGGCAAGTAAAGGATTTGTGCATTTGTACTTGATTGTACAAGTACAATCATATCATATGATTGTCCAAGTACAATCATAGCCCAACCCTATCCACAGGGTGGGGTGGGGGAATTGGGTTGAATAGCAGACACACTGCGGCCTCCTTTGTTTTTGGTTCAGTCCAGCAGCTTCTTGCTCCGGCCTTCAAAGAGCGTGGAGGAGAACCCAGAAATGACCTCGTGATGTCATGCAACGTCACGTGATCTCACCGGGTCACCATCCGCAGCCCCTGAGGCTCCTGCTGCAGACAGCTAACCCCACCCAATGCCAACATCTTCCCTCTCTACTGTTCCAGCGAGCAGAGGTAAACCCGTTGGTCCATACTTTTCGAGGAACCCAGGTGGGCTGTCAGTGAAATCCATCCTGGTCATTACAGCGCTTGCCAGCATGGTGCTCCTTCCTATGGAGGGTAATCGAAAACATCTATCAGGTGGCTGCCGCCGCAGGTGATATGCTCGCTGCGCTGGTGTGTAGCAGAAGTAGCCATGCTACCATGAAGAGGCCACGACCCTTCTCTCTCAACCCAGCTCCTATCTCCAGGGCACACCCACCTCCGGGAGGCACACCTCGGGAGAGGCAGATCAAGTGGGCTGTGGTGGGGAGAAGGGAGGGCTTGCCCAAAACTAACTGAAGGGACTCTGCTTTGACGTGCAGCACCAGCCGGATAGTTGCAAACACTGCGTCATCTAGAGAAAGCCCAAGAACTGCTAACGCAATTAGTGTGTATGCTAGTAACAGATAATGAACAATAAAAGGGGGCTGGGAGAAGAGAAACTCTCAGAGACAAAGACCTCCAGACCAGATCCTTGTTGTCAGTGTCTTTTCTTTCACCTGCATCCCTACATGGTGCGGGGGCCCCCAGAGTGTGGGGCCCAATGTGACAACATTGGTCACATTGGCTTAAGGCTGGCTTTGATGATAGCACTCTGCAAATACCTGAAGGGCGAGCATAGGGAACAAGGGACAAATTGGCTCTCCACTGCTTCTGAAGGTAGAACCATGTCCAATGGGAACAGACTGCAAGAGAGGAGATTCTGGTTGGACATCAGGAATAATTTCTGGACGATAAGGGCGGTTCGACAGTGGAATCGATTGCCGAGGGAGATGGTGGATTCTCCCTCACTGGAGATCTTCAAGCAGAGGCTTTTGACAGGCACCTGCTGGAGATGCTCTAGAAGGATTTCCTGCTACAGGCAGGGGGTTGGACTAGATGACTTGATGGATCTATTCCCACTCTATGATTCTGTGATTATACACCAGCTTTGTCTCCTCGGACTTGCACCAGTTAAGTATCTGGTGCAGGCCCAAGGAGACTCATCGGCACTTGAGGAGCTTATGGGGAGATAAGGGAAAATATTTTCCCTTCCCAAGCTGCCAGTTGGTTTCCTCAACATAGCATGAAGTGCAGCCTTTTTTTTTTTTTTTTTGGTATGGCTGCAGGCTATGATAGGAAAAAAGACAGGATTGGGATGCCAATTCAGACTGAGCTGCAGAGAATTGTGCTATGGCTGGATCGTGTCCAATCGTTTACTTACAAGCCCTGTTCTCAAACAAGCAAAAGCTGGTGTACTCCTTCAATGAGGAAGGCTGATGCAATTAACAAAAATCCTCTTAAATATTTTGCAGTGATTCATCTCTTGGGATGAATAACAGCTCTCCATATCAAGAAAATAATCCTTGCAATGCGTAAACATCAATTGACAGGCAGCCCAATCCTATCTAAGGGTTGCTCCACGTGGAATGCGCTGGAGTCAGTGCAGCTTCTGCTACACCTCACAGGGGAATTTTGCAGGCTGGAGGGCTACTCAAGGCAAGGGGACATTTCTCCCCTTGCCCCAGGAAAAACCCCAGCCGGCAGAATGGGTCAACGTGGACCTGTCCTAGCAGTATCACTGGGGCACATTTGAGTTACTGGTGCACCTGATGGAAGCGTAGCCCAGTGCAGTGGGTAAAATGATGCCCTGGAAGTGACATCGTAACAGGAAATGACATCACAGTTGTATGTTCATTTTCTTGGTTTTGTGGCCATTTTCTTGGTTTTGTGGTTCATTTTCTTGGTTTTGTGGAATATGAAGATATTCCACTCGGATTTATTTCATTGCATTCCGCATGAAATTCCACATCGAATGATATGTAACATGACAATATTATTCCTAAAAGCCATGATTTTAACAAACCACGATTTTTACGTGACATTTGCATTTACGTTTACTGGGTTTTGGGCCATAACATAAAGATATTACACTCTGGCTTGTTCATTTGCATTCTGCATTAAATTACCTGTCCAATGATATATAACATGATGGTATTATTCATACATATTAAAGTTTTCACCATTTTGGGCAGTAGTGTCAAACTCAGCTTGTTGCCCCCCCCCTAAAGCTTGTTGCCAGGTGCAATTGCACCCCCCTGCACCTCTTTAGCTACACCCCTGGTTTGAGTTGATCTGTGTGGGTGGATCAGGGCAAGGAAGGGGTATAGGATAGAGTGCCTGCTGGAACATCTGATCCTGCCTCCTTCCAGCCTTGAATCCAACCACCCCACCCCTTTGCTGCCCTACACCCACCCCATTCCTCTCCCCACCCTCTCCCGCCTCTGCATTGCACTGTACAGAACTTACCTGATCTGTTGTGTGTCCTCCACTGTGCCAACACATGTGGGAAGGCTCCAGTCTTCCCATCAGTTCTCCTAACTGTGGGCGCAATCCTAACCCGGAGTTAGGCCGGCAATGAGGCCGGCAAAGTTTGACTGGCACCAGGGCCACCGTAAAGCATGTTTGGACCACTCTCAGAGTCAGGGAGGATGGAGCACATCTGTGTACTGGCCTCTCTGACTGAGAGTGATCCAAACATACTGTTGGCTGTTGCCAGGAGCGGGGCCAAGCTGGGAGGGGGTCTCCAGGAGAGCAAGCCCTGCATGCCGAGTGGGACAAGGCACACCTGTGGTGGAGGAGGCTGCTCTGGGGATAAAAGGGGAAGGATATCCCGGAGACGGGGAGGCTGCCTGGGGAGAAGGGAACATCATGTTTCTGTGGAGAGTGAGGGTTGGGGCCGGGAGGCTGGCCATCAACCCCGTCAACTGGGGGGACCGGAACCCACGAGTAGCTGGGACCCGAGTGACGAGGCGCACCACTCCCTGGCTGTGACTGGACCCTGAGCAACTTCCCCGCCTGAAGGAGCCTTGCAGACTGTGGGACACACGATGGAGTCATAAGAACATAAGAAGAGCCCCGCTGGATCAGGCCAAAGGCCCATCTAGTCCAGCTTCCTGTATCTCATGGCAGCCCACCGGGTGCCCCAGGGAGGCATGAGACAACAAGATGCTTGCATCCTGTTGCCACTCCCTTGCACCCGGTACTCTGAAGTAGCCCACCACCAATGTAAGGAGGTTGCACAATCCATCGTTGTTGATACCTGTGTTGCCTGTGTAACACAGGGGGATAAGAACATAAGAACATAAGAAGAGCCCTGCTGGATCAGGCCAAAGGCCCATCTAGTCCAGCTTCCTGTATCTCACGGCGGCCCACCAGGTGCCCCAGGGAGGCACGAGACAACAAGATGCTTGGATCCCGTTGCTACTCCCTTGCACCCGGTCGTGAGTGGGCCGAGAGCCCATTGATTTGTCTTATTAGCCAGGAAGGCTGAGTTGTAGCCAAGACGGCTGGATATTGAGTTGGACTTTGTGGGGATGGCGGACGCAAGGCCAGAGGCAGGCTCTCCTGTGGGGTAACACGGAGGGCCGTGAGCAGGGCATTTAAGGGGAAAGAAGCTGGGGTGCTAATAAAGCGTTGTTCTGGCCGTTTGCCTCCATTGTTTTGATTCTGCTGCAAGCATCCCTCCATGTATTCAGCCGACCCTTTCGCCGCCCCCCCCCCCCGAGGTTTTGGGGGGGGGGCGCAGGGAGGTGCTGACATGACACATACTTTATGGTGTTCCTTCTGTCTGCCAAACTTTGCTGGCCTAACTGTGCCGGCCTATCTCCAGGTAAGGATTGCAAGCTGTAATTCCATCACCCAGTGCTTTACGACACTCTTGTGACGGCTTGCGCCGGAATAGGATTGTGCCATTTGCATTGCTAGCCAGGCAAAACAAACGTGCTTAAAATAGCTACAGATGCCATTCATAATTTATCCTCCAAAATGTGTTGCTGGTTAAAATAAAGACAAGATTACCCCAAGCTTCAATTCAAGACGTGTGCGCTTGTCAGCTCATCTATAAATAAGGAATACTTCTGTACTGTTACTTGAGGGAGCTGTCATAAGAAAACATTCTTTTTTTCAGCCACATTTGACATGTAAACATGAAGATTCAGTTCTTGCAAAGATTATTGCCTCTCCTGACATCTCAAATGTACTTGAAAGGCTTGTGTTTGTGTGTGTGTGTGTGTTGATTTGGTTCACAATGTTTAAACGCTCACTGAGAACAAGGGAAGACTTGATCAACTTCATTCTTAAACTCAATTGGAAATGGTTCACAAGTTCAGTCGAGAGCAGTGATGGTGAACCTATGACACGCGTGTCAAAGGTGACATGCCACAACATTTGGGGTGACACACCAGTGTTTGCCAACACCTGACAAAAACTGGGTTTGTCTTACTCATTTTTCATGCTTGTAATTATTTGATGTGGCGTGGTGGCGCAGCGAGTTAATCCGCTGTTGCTGGGCTTTCGACCGCAAGGTTGGGAGTTCAAGGCTGCGCGACGGAGTGAGCTCCCGTTGCTTGTCCCAGCTCCTGCCAACCTAGCAGTTCGGAAGCACGTAAAAATGCATACAGATAAATAGGGACCACTTCGGTGGGAAGATAACGGCCTCGGACAAAAACGCCGGCTCGACAGGCTTTGAAACGGAGATGAGCACGGGGGCGGTGCTCATCTCCGTTTCAAAGCCTGTGAGCCGGCGTTTTTGTCCGATCATGGTGGCCAGCATGATTCTACGCCGTAGCGCACGGAACGCCGTTACCTTCCCACCAAAGTGGTTCCTATTAACCTTTACCTTGTTAATTATTTGATGTTTCTTTATTCTAATACATAGCACCACACACGATTGGACTTTATATTTGGCTTCTATAGATGAATATAAAGAATTGTTTCTCTTTTGTTTGGGAGGGAGGTTGACACGCCAGCAGAGCCAAAGCTAAGCATTTTCTAAAGTTTTGACATCTAGAACGAATGTCTAACCTGTGCTGGAGCAGACTGGCCAGCTGACCTAACACTGAATCCTAATGCAGTTTGGGAGGCAGTTTCAGATCTCCATACGAAGAAAGACTACAGCGTTTGGGGCTCTACAGCCTAGAAAAAAGGCGCCTGAGAGGGGACATGATTGAGGCATACAAAATAATGCACGGAAGGGATAGAGTCGACAGAGGGATGTTCTTTTCCCTCTCTCACAACACCAGAACCAGGGGGCATCTGCTAAAACTGAGGGTTGGGAGAGTTAAAACAGATAAAAGGAAGTATTTTTTTACCCAGCACCCGCTAATCTATTAATCTGTGGAACTCTTTGCCACAGGAGGTGGTGATGGCATCTGGTCTAGATGCCTTTTAGAGGGGATTGGACCGAAGACTTTTCTGGAAGAAAAGTCCATCGTGGGCTATAGGCAATTAGTACATTAGTACATTAGTAGTAGGCTATTTCATTAGTAGTATCCTTACATTGGTGGTGGGCTACTTCAGAGTGCAAGGGAGTGCAAAGGAGTGCAAGGGAGTGGCAACAGGATGCATCTTGTTGTCTCCTGCCTCCCTGGGGCACCTGGTGGGCCGCTGTGAGATACAGGAAGCTGGACTAGATGGGCCTTTGGCCGGATCCAGCAGGGCTCTTCTTATGTTCTTACTATATGTTCCCCTTGCCCCGGGGTAAGCCCCAGCCAGCCCTGTGGGGCTGCTCGGATCGGTGCCCACAAAATAGCAGGCTCAAGTCAACACAGCCAGGAGTGGCTCAAATCAGGGCCCAGCCTGGGAACAGGGGTATGGATGCGTCCTAACAGCCATGTCCCATCTCCACCCCTTTCCACCTACGGGTCTGCCCTCCGTCCACCCTGCTATGCCTCCCGCTTGCCTTTGGCACGCCCTCAGCGTGGGCCTGCACTGGCAGAAGTAAGCCAGTGCACAGCCAGCCAAGCTGGCAGGCTGAGCAGCAGATGTGTGCCAGTTCTCCTGTGGTTCTTTTCCCTCCCTCGGTTCTCCTGTGGTCTCCTGTAGGAACAGGTACTCACTTTTGATTGGCACTTGTTGGGGTCCGCCCACCGGAAGTGATGTCATAAGCCGGAAGTGATGTCATGATTGTTGCCATGGATGTGATCATGTTTGTAAATAACTTCAGCTTGTGGTTAGTGTCGATTTAACTTCTATTGCTTTGCTTTCTAGAGATGTGTATATACATAGTTTGCTTCAACTGCTCCTTGGTTAAATAGCAGGGGCCAGCTTTGAGTGGGCGGGGCCAGCTCAACTTCTAGGAACCGGTACTCGCGTAGTGGTGTGTAGTGGGTGCATGACATCACTGGATATAGCAATAGTCAGGTCTGCAGCTTCCAAGATGGCGGCTCCCAGTTTTCTGCAACCCACCTGACCTCAGGTCACGACCCACCAAGTGAGTCTTGACTCCCAGTTTGAGAAATACTGCCATAAACCATACATTGTGTACCATCAAGTGACTATGGCACTTTCTTGTATCAGGATACTATTCATTTGCAATCTGCATACACAAAAGATAGTTCAAGACTATGTATGTGGGTCTGAGTATACAAAATCTGCAAAATTGTCATAGAACTGGGGTCTCTTCCCGACCATTTATAGTGAAATGATCTTCAAGTTTGGCATTTGCAGCCTTACAATCTACTGCATATTTTGGCATGCAGGATATTTTGGCATACAGGGAACTAACTGAACAGCTGAGCTTTCAGCGCGCACACAGCCAAAACTGCTGATATATTTTCTCTGCAATCCAGTTTGTTGCCACAGTTAATTAGCCAACATATTCACCTATGGGGACGGCTCCCAGATAATGAATCTTTCTGAAAGTGAACTTCCAACTTTCCCATTTGTCCCTTCTTTCTCTTCATCTTCCCAGGCAGTGGGTGCTGCACAGAACTCAGAGTAAGGGGATTTATTTCCCCTTACTTCGTGTCATGCAGCAGCAACCTCAATGGGGCGACTTGGATCTGCACCAGTGAAATTACTGATGCACATTCGAGAGGACCAGATACGGCCAACCAGGCTGGGGGCGCAATCCTAAACTGAGTTAGGCCGGCATAAGCTAAGGCAGCCAAGTTTGGCCAGCACAAGGGCCACTGTAAAGTATGTTTGGACCACTCCCCGAGTCAGAGAGGCCGGCACACAGACGTACGCCCTCCTCCCTGACTCTGAGAGTGGTCCAAACGCCACTCCCTTGTATCTGGCATTCTGAGGTAAAATTCTGAGGTAAATATGAGGTAAATAATGCAAAGTCTGGCCAGCACAAGGGGCACCATAAAGTATGTTTGGACCACTCTCGGAGTCAGAGAGGCCAGCACACAGATGTGCACCATCCTCCCTGTCTCCAAGAGTGGTCCAAACACGCTTTATGGTGGCCTTGTGCTGGCCAAACTTTGCTGGCTTAGCTTATGCCGGCCTAACTCCAGTTTAGGATTGTGCTCTAGGTCTGAGTCCAGGGGTTAGGATATAGCCTAAGGCGCTCAGGCAGTTCCACCCCTTCCTGGGCCTGGTCTGCCCACCTGCCCTCCCTCCCCTGCCTTCCCCTCCCTCGAGCTGCCCCTGCACTGGACTCCCCTTCTCTCTCCATCTCCCATGCTAGCCCCCCTAGGCCGGTGCAAATTCACCCCTGCAGGCCTAGAATCTGGCATATGGCGGCTGGCATGTGTCCTTGCGTGAGCCTCCCCAAATCTGGAGTCATTGCTTACGGCATATTCGCAACACTTCCAGGCTGTCGCAAGGGACTTGTGCCAGCTCATTGAGAAGATAGGATTGCGCGCTGAATTTTTTTTTTTTAAACCAGAATGCGCAAAAATGCAAGAATGGTCATTGGGGACTACTAAAGCACACAAGTGTTTCCTTTCTTTTTTAAAATATTAATCGGTAAACACAGGTAGGACAAACGTCATGCAAACACAAGCCTTGATCCCCTGAAATCCAATCATGGGGTTCTTTGTTGCTGCTTTGACATGATTGCATTAAAAAAAAAAACTGAAGGGAGTGAAATCTGCAACCTTGGAGTGCTGAACTCAGCAGCTCTTTAAAAGCGAAGACTGGCTTCACGTTAATGCAAAACCACAGGGAACAACAGGAGCGTTTCCGTCCCTCAGCCCAATGAGGAGAATTCGCCCTGTCCGATGCGGCAGTCTGTCAGCCTGGAAACCTGCCATTCTGCTGAAGAACGTTTGTGATCTAACCTGCGGATGTTTTGGGGACAGAAGGTCTGTCGGGCCACAGTGCTGGTGGTTTTGCACGGTACAGAGATATGCTTTTGGAAACTCGCTTTTGAAACAGCAAGTGATGCCCATGACAGAACAATCCTATAATTTGTTTATAAGGCATTCTCCCACACCTGGCTGAGCTGAAGGAAAGTCTTTCTTAGACTTTAAGAATAAGAATAAGAATAATATAGTATTCACATACCGCTTTTCAACAAAAAGTTCACAAAACGGTTTATAGGCAAAAAATGAAGTCAAATGGTTCCCTGTCCCAAAAAGGTTCTAAAAAAAATAAATCTTTAAAAAAATGCAGAATAGCACCAGCAACAGCCACTAGAAAAGACACTGCGCGGAAGAAGGACAATTACTCTAAATATACCCTGCTAAATATAAGAGGAACACCACTTGCAAAAGTGTCTCTTGCCCAGTTAGCAATCATCATCATCATCAGAGCAGGAATGTGGGGAGAAGGCCAGCTGGCAAAAGCGGAGTCCAACCTTGAGGACCTGTCCAGGCTGGACTTAGGATCACCTGCTGAAGGTCGATGTCACACGGCCAGAGGAGATAACCACACTGTGAAGGCCACATCCGGGACTGATGATTCAGTGAATCGCAGAGTACTGTATATTTGTAAAAACCCCATTGAAACATGGTGGCTTAGACTAGCCTGCCCATGTAAGCCGCCTTGGGCATTTGCTTCGGCATGGGAAAGGCAGGGTATAAATTCCTCAAAATAATAATAAAAACATCATCATCATCATCTACATTGATAAGAAGGAAAAGAAAGTCTGGATAGTAGAAAATGCAGTACCGGAATATAATAGACTTCAAACTCTCTGGGAGTTCAAAGACCGCTGGTAAGTGTTTGCCGGGGCAGGCACAGGGAATGGGGTGTTTGTCCTACATCGGCTTAGCGCTCACAGCGCTGCTGGGACCCAGGGAAATGGAAAGGGACATCAAAGGGTGGGAAACCCCTTCGGAGGGTGCCGGAGTCTTGCAGCCCCCTCCGCGACCCTCTGCGCTGCAGAAATGAGCTCTGATTTGCCATCAGAACCCACTTCCTCTTTGCGATCCCTTTGGAATGGGGAACTATTATTCCTTTGCTATATAAACTGCTTTGAGAGCTGTTTTTTTTTTTCTTGCAGAAGTGCTTTATTATTATTCAAGAATAATAAACCAAAGAGGGACAGACTTCTCTACAGCCTGCTGCAGCCAGGCTCACTCAGAGGCCAGCCATGCTTTTGTGAGTCCGTCAAGGGGTGTGACATCACTGAGAGGGTGACACAGCTGGCAGCCAGGCATGACTCGTGTGGACCACAGCTGCCGGCCCAGTTCCCAGTCCACCAGCCTCTTTCCCTGGCTTTTTTTTTTTGCCTTCTGGAAGGAATCTGTTTGATTAAACATTGGGAATCCCAGGTACCTTGACTAGGTCATTAAACGGGCAACCCTATACTGCGCTGGAATGGCGAGGTGTTCCGCCAACTCCCATCCTGCAACAGAGAACTTAAAGTTAGGGAAGACAAGTGTTCCGCCAAATTCCCTGCCGGGCCTCCCCAGGGACCTCAATGCCCACATTAGGCTAGCTAGTTTCCCCACAGAGCAGCCTCAGAGATAGGCAAGAGGGAGGGGGTCAGTCACCCACTGGACCTCCTCTCTTCCAGCAGCTTTTGTTTGGGATCATTGGCTGGTCAGCCTCCTCCAGACTGCCCTCATCACCGGCTTTGCTCAAGATACCCCACCACCAAACAATAGGCAGTCAGCTTGTCCCAGCTACAGCTGCCTCCTCCACTGGTGGCTCCAGGGGCGTGGCAGCCAAACAACTGTTCCCCACAGTCGTTCCCCACAATGAGCTTATCTTAGCCAGTCCAACTGTCCTTCCTTCTGACCTTCCAACAGGCAGGCGGTCCAGGCAGGCAGTCCATCCAGGTACCATCCTCCAGTACCTATACAGCTTCTCCCTTCCAGCACCAACCCAGGTATCTTCCTAGGACCTTCCCAGGTCCCATCCCAGATCTTCCCAGCTCCCTCTCTCCAGCTCGCATCCCAGCTTTATACCTAGGCCAATATACTGAGGCCAATCAGTGGGCAGGCTTTAATTCATCAGCCACGCCCATCTGCACCTGTGCGAGGCTTGCAAATACCTCTGGGATTAACCCTATAATCAGCGATGTCATCTGGGCAGGATGGTCCAGAACACCGTTCCGCTTGTTCCGAGGACGGGCTGCGATGGGGCGCCATTACACGGCAGATGCCGCACGCTTTTTGGCCCTCCAGCTCTCCCCTGTGCTTGATTCGCTCCGATATGGAGCTATTCCGGGCGCAGGGAGGCGTGGCCGGGCTCCGCACAGGGGCGGGGAGCTGCCACTCAACTGTGCGTTCCGGTTGTTGGTGCTGATGGATGACATCACTGCCTATAATCCCTGGTTTATCTGGGACAAGGAGCCTTCGCTGATACCACTCTCTATCCTCGTGGTGGCTCCTGCCTTTTCCAATACACGAGGCCGGCCGGCCAATGCCATATCCTAGTGCAGTCTAGTTGAGGCTGGAACCTCCCCATGGCAAGGGAGCACACACCCCCTTGCCATGGGGAGGCTCCAGCCTCCCTTATGTGCTCCTCAGATCTGCGTCCACTAAAGAGCGGGTGCAGATCTGAGGAGACTGCGCGGCCCGAATCAGGGCCTTGCGGCCTCGCAGACAGGCTTAGGATGTGGCTGTATGGCCACCTCCCAAGTCCGCCCACATCGCACCCCGCCTCCCTCCCTCCTTCCAATCCGCGTGCCATCTCTGCACGGAGCCTCCCTCACGCTGACCAGCTTCGGTCGGCGCGAGAGGCTCCGCGCGGGCGCAGCAGGGCCAGGGCTGCCTGCAGCGCAAGTCCTGTTGCTCAAGCACTGATGCGGGGAGCAGATCGGTGCCCCCACGCCAGTGCTAAGTGCGCAGCATCGGCACAACACTGTTGTGCCGACACAGTGCGGTCTATAGGATTGCGCTGTAAGAGTCAATCCTAACTTGGAGTTAGGCCGGCACAGTTAGGCCAGCAAAGTTTGGCCAGGACAAGGGACACCGTAAAGGGACACAAGGGCATTTGGACCACTGTTGGAGTCAGGGCAGATGGTGCACGTCTGTGTGCTGGCCTCTCTGGCTCCGAGAGTGGTCCAAACGGACTTTATGGTGTCCCTTGTGCCGGCCAAACTTTGCTGGCCTAACTCCAGGTTAGGATTGTGCTCTGAGATCACTGACAAAAATGAAAGTCCCTGTGAATCAACTTGGCAATTTCTAACATCACCCAAATGCATGGCACGGAGGCCGGGTGTTGTGAATCTAAAGAAATACTTTTATTACAAAAATAGCAAAAATAATCTGCTGCCCACTTATTAATCAGAGGCATATTTTTAGTTGATCAACATGTTTTCCATCACTTAGGGTTCAGTCCTATCCAATTTTCCAGTGTGGACGCATCCGCACCAATGGGGCATGCACTGCATCCTGCAGTGGGAAGTCCCAGAGGCCTCCTCAGTGTAAGGGAGCATTTGTTCCCTTGCTTTGGAGGCTGTATAGTGGCTGCATCTGCACTAGAAAGTTTGATCGGATTGGGCCCTTAATCTCCTGTACTTGATAAATCAACCAAACGTTGCAGTCTTAATGAGCATGCATATGCGCCGGAGTGCAAAAGATCCATGCTCTGGAATCGGCCCTTGCCGTAATTTCTAAGAAAGCTGCGTTGCAATCACTGTGTGGGAGTTTCCTGAACGAAGCATTGCTTAGAAGACACAATGTGCAAAAATAACTCCGAGTATGTTTTATATTTCAGTTTTAAACCACCATCCCCTACAAACCCTCCATTTTACAGCGGCAGGGTTTTCTAGGAGTTCGGATGCTCTCTAATGGCCTAATCCTGTCCCCCACCATTGTGGGTGCTTTGACGGAGCATACGCTGCATCCAATGGTGGGGACAGGGTTGGTCAAGATGCTTGGCAGAGGTACGTAATTCCCCGGTGTGCCCAGCTCCCTTGGCAGCGCCCATGGCAGGCGCAACAATGTGCCACATGGGCACAATGCTTCTGGTAGGCCCCCATGCAGCCTATGGTTCTCCTCAGCCCATGCCACTTATATCACGGTTGTACAGTACACGCAAGGGGTGGGTTGAAAAAAGGGGGGAGAAGATCCAATGTGCTCATCTGCCACTGAGATCAACCCCCACTGGCCCACTCCCTGCCCTCCCCTCCCCCTTCCTGCCTCAGAACACCCCAAACTTTCCCCTCCCTGCATTCACCACCAGCTAATCAGTGCCTGCAGAGCCTCCCATGGCCACTGCAAATGGAGGCAAGAATGTAGGCATTGGCCCATTCTGGTTTGGCTTCATGGAAGCATCACCATGGCAATCAATCACCATCAAATCTGATTGGCTATGTGGTCCCATGATGTCATCGCACTGTCTCCATAACCCTTGAGCACAGAAGTCACACATCACAAACCTGAGTACTTAAATAAAAGCTTTGGGGAGCAGAGTGGTGGATACAAACCATAAGATTCTTCTGCTTTCCTGGTGCCTTGTGTCTCTTTTGTAATTTATAGAAGTGTGGCACAGACGTTCCTTATTGAAAGCACTATCAGCCAATCTTAAGCTGCCCGGGTCCCGTAGGAGCAGCGGCAGAAAAAATTGCTACTGCTGCATCCTACAGGATCTGCATCATCCACTGGGGCCTCCTTGAAATTTGCTGGCCCTGCAATGGGACTCTTTGACCAGTGGAGACTTGAGCAGCTCCATGTCGGGCTGCCCTGAAAAGGAATTGAAGATCTCATGGTGGAAGCAGCGGCGTCATGCTGCCGGAATGCTGGGCGGGAGGAACGGGTGAGCGGCAGCCCGCCCGTTGCGTACCGCTCCGTTTCGCCGTCTTCCCCAAAACAGCGAAACGGCGAAACGGAGCAGCGAAACGGAGCGGTACTCAACGGGCGAAACGGAGCGGCGAAACGGAGTGGTATGCAAGGAAGCGAAATGGAGCAGTACGCAACGGGTGGGCTGCTGCTCACCTGTTCCTCCCGCCCAGCGTTCCGGCAGCATGACGCCGCTGGGTGGAAGCCACCCCCGGACCCACCCCTCGGCTGAGCTGGCTCCTCCCCCTTCCCCCCCAGTTCTGCCCTTCCCCGCATCCCCTGCCCCGATGGGTCTTACTGCCAGCTGGTGCTGCTGAAGCGTCATCTGTCCATACTGCCCACGCTGGGGAGCAGATACACACGTTACGGCCCACAAGATGGGGCCCTATGTCTGGTGTGTATCTGTAGGTGCTTCATCTGCAAGAATTTGCATTTGATTTAGTGATTGCTTGATAATCAAAGATTATTCATTTGAGAATAATCACGGCCAAGACAGGAACAGCAATAATTTTGGATCGGATTTTACGGTCAACAACCACGACAACGTCACACAAACAGTTGAAGTTAAAAGAAACATTGAAATTAATGTTGAAGTTAATGTTGAAGTTAAAAGAAACATTGAAAGTGAATACATCAGGAGGGTTAGAAAAATTCTCCAGTGTGTATATGTGTGTTGGTGTGTGTGGCCCCACAGATCCCTCTGCAGAGCTCCCCAAGCCCCCGAAACAGTAAAAACAAACAAACCCACAATGGAAACCATTGTGGTATTTGCAATTATTTGCATTTGATTTTTGATTTCTTGATAATCAAAGATTATTCATTTGAGAATAATATGGCCAAGACAGCAACAGCAATAATTTTGGATCAGATTTTATGGTCAAATACCACGGCAACGTAATATTGAAGTTAAAAGTGAAGTTAAAAATTCTCCTCTCTCTCTCTCTCTCTCTCTCTCTCTCTCTCTCTCTCTCTCTCTCTCTCTCTCT
>JAJKFI010000007.1:28053721-28073090 GCA_029204185.1 Lerista edwardsae
TAATAATAATAATAATAATAATAATAATAATAATAATAATAATAATATTTAGTATTTATATACCACCTTTCTAGGTCATTAGATTGCTCTTTTGACTTTATTCAAAGCGGTTTACATAGGCAGGCATTTCTAAACCCAAAGGGTTTTTACAATCATGAATAAGTTCTAATCTTACAAGAACTGCTACATTCAGATGACACTTTCAAGTCCAGCCTTTCTTTCTTAGCCGCACGATTGCCTTTCTGCTGGCTGATAAACGACTTCTTGCTCTCACCAAGAAACAGCTGTCCCAACACATCTCCTCTCTCACAGGCAGCCGGACACAGCTCAGAACTTATCAGCCGCATTCCTGAGGTCTGCCGCTTACGGCAACTTCCAGTGTTCTTGAACTGGCGACCTTCGGATCTTATCTTCGGGCATGACTGTGGCTTTTACCCTCTCGGCTAGACGTCCTGCCCTAATCACCTTTTGTTTTAAAGAATGCAATCCTAACCTGGAGTTAGGCTGGCACAGTTAGGCCAGCAACATTTGACTGGCACAAGGGCCACCGTAGAATACGTTTGGACCACTCTCGGAGTCAGAAAGGCCAGCACACAGACATGCACCAACCCCCCCAACTCCGAGAGTGGTGCAAACACGCTTTACGGTTGCCTTTGTGCCGGCCAAAATTTGCTGGCCTAATTATCCCAGCTTAACTCCAGGTTAGGATTGCGCCTAAACTCTCAAAAAGCTAGGTGGGTCCTGACACAGGCTCCCTTTAAAAAGTGGGTCCCCGGTGCTATCGGACCAAGGGAAGAGGCTGAGCAACAGAACATACCACTTCCTGTTGTGGCTGGCCAAAAAGAAACAAGCAATAAGGACCACTCAGCATGATGAAGGGGGGGGGGAGACACCTGCCGGTCTGGGGATGAACATGGCTGTCATTTTAATATAATTTGGATTTTGTTGGGTGCCGTGGGTTTGCAAGGAAGAGTGGACTGCAGATCCCTCAAATCAGCGAATAAATTTGCAAAATGTTATTTTCCTGCAGTGATAATCTGTAATGCCCTGCCATATGTTGCAGACAATTTGACTTCTTGCCAGCTTCCTCAGATTTCTGATTGCAGAAACTTAGAGAACAGCTTTACGTTGGTCCGTCTAGTTCTTTCCCTGCCATAGCTGCAGATGTCAGGATTTGAACCTGTGACCTTTTCCGTATCAGTTACGGGCTCTGTCACTGAGCTGCAGTTGCTCCCCAGCTAAGGGTGCAATCCTAACCTGGCATTGTGCTCCGGGCCAGTGCAAGCAGCAGTGCTGGCACATGCGCATGGCCGCACCAGTCAAGCGCCAACTTAGACCTCCTGGTGCAAAATCATCCTTGGAGAAATGGGAAGAGCTTCTCTGCCTCACTTCAAATGGCCCACAGCTTAATGGCTCAAAGCAGACTTTTTGCAAACTGTGTAAGGTGTCCTGTGTTTTGCATTTTTCTTTTCAAAAAAAAACATGCTGGGGGGGGGGACGGGGAGGAGGAGACATGTGCTGAACAATGGCAGGGGGGTAGGTGCCCCACTTTGCCCCGCCCCCTCGCACGCTCGTTAGCCAAGATGGTGGCTGCTTTGGTACTGCTGCTCCTACAGGAGCTGGGCAGCTTTGGATTGGCCTGCCAATCTCTCAATTTGAATTTTGGGGGTTGACACTGATACAAGTAGGATCAGTGACGTCATCCGCACGCGCGAAGTACCGGAACGTTCGGATGATTGACAGCCCTCCGCCCCTATGGCGGAGGGCTGCCACGCCTTCCCAAGCCTCACTGCGCCGGAATCGCTCCATTTTAGAGCGATTCTGGACGCAAGGGAGGGCGGGCAGGCGGGCCCAGCAGCTGCTCGCCCGTCCTCCGGAGAGGCGGCGTGGCCCGGACCCTCCGCGGAACTAGCGGAACGGAGTACCGGGCCGTTCCGCCTGAATGACGCCTCTGAGTAGGACCAATTCTTCTTGGAATTGTATCTTTGGTTTGGGTGTGGGAGGAAGCGTTGCATGCGCCAATCATCACAAACTTTGGGAACTTTATAAGGTGGAGTGACCCCCTCTGTCTTTTATTATTATGCTGGCTTCTAACCTTCTCATCTTCATTACAGGTGAATAAAGAGACTTGTGTGTGTGTGTGCTTGAAATGGCATTTGGGGACATTTCTGCAGTTTGGTGCAGTCTGGAAACAGATGGCCGGGAGGCAAGTTGCTAGTAGGGGGGAGGGAGCCTGATTGATCACTTTGCAAACATCCAATGCAAAATTCCCCACACTCTCTCTCTGTTATCTTTTTCATTCCATCTGTTTATGGAAGGCATAGAATTCACCTTTGCCACAATGAGCAAGTGCTCCTGAAATTGTCAGCCTGCATAATGCCCAGATGGAAAATTGAGAGCTGGCTAAATCTCGTTTGGATTGCAATGCAATAGGGCAGTGGTATTCAAACTTTTTAGACCGGGACCCAGTTTTTAGAATGGCATTCATGTTGGGACCCACCGGAAGTGAAGTCATTAACCTGGAAGTAATGTTGTGGCAGGAAGTGACATCATCAAGCAGGAAGTGCTGTCGTCGTAACATAATAAAATGGCACTCCTGAAATGCAAATTAGCATTCTTGGACTGCAGCAATTGTACAACCAGGAAACGTTCCTGATAGAAGGCAAGATTAGGACAATATATTATGTAAAAGCAGTGTACTAATTTAAAAAAAACCCTCCCTTGAAAATTCAAACTGTTAACACTCACAAAAGGAATGTAACATTAATAAGGTCTGCAGTTTTCAAGATGGCTGCTCCCAGCTTTACATGACCCACCTGACATCAGGTCACGACCCACTAAGTGGGTCCTGGCCCACACTGTTGTAGGGACTTGTGTGCTCTTAGTGATATCATTGGGAACTGCTAGGTTGGTGGTTCCCAAACTTGTGGGTCGGGACTCACCAGTGGGTAGCGAGCCAATTTCAAGTAGGTCGTGAAGTATCTGGGGCAGCCATGTTGAAAATATGGGAAGTTGGGATGCTGGAAAGGAGGAGAGCTGTGTGGTTGTTTATCTTGCGTCAAGGTTGTACATAAGCTTTTTGCTTTCAGATTCACGTTGCAATTGAAAAATGGCTGAGAAATAACCCAACTGATGGCTGCATTCTTAGGAAAACAGCAGGCTCTGGCATCACAATGATGGCACTTCCGGCCTTGACATCACTTCCGGTGGGTTCCAAACAGATTGCCATTGTTTGGGTCCCAAAGTGGGTCCCGGTGCTAAAGTGTTTGAGAACCACTGGGGGCAAATGATCACCAGATGTCCAGGGAACAGCCCTGACAGATCAATCCTATCCCCAACAAGCCAGCACGATGCACAGCGCAAACTGCATGTTTGGACAGAGGCGACATGGTGGCCTGGGAGATGTAATTCAAAATCATCTTTAGCTGCCTGGCTGCCAGAGAGTCTCCTTGGACACACAATTTAGCTCCAAGGATCCTCATGGGGCATGCTGGGCCAGGAGAAAGGGGATAGGATCCTGCATCATCACCACCACTAGACTCCTCCTCCTTCTGTCCTCACACCTTCTGGTTTGCTCCACTCTCTGCCCTGACCCTCCCCCAAACTGTCCCCATGACCACTGGAAGAAGCACTGGCTTGTGTGTGTGTGTGTGGCGGGGGGGGGGCTTCCAGCTGTTTGAGCTGGTGGCTCTGGGTGTTGTGGCTTTTGTGACACTGGACCAGCTCTAACAGCTCTGGATAGCAGGATGCACTGCTGTAGGCCCTGGATTCACCCATCAATTAAACACCAGGGTGGAGGAGATTAATTCTGAACTATCTAGGTTGTTGAGGAGGCCCAGTTATCATGAATCCCCCACCCTGCATTGGTCTGTTTTCAGTGATGTCATGCAGGGGGTACGCGGGGTTACGCGAGTACCGGTTTCTAGGATTACGGTTGGCCCCGCCCACTCGCCCACCCACTCGTCGACTCCGCCCCCTGCAACATTTGAATTTCCTGCATGTTTGAGTTGCCTGCACGTTCTCAGAGCCAGGCAGGCAGCGAGTGGAGCCTTGCCTTGCCTTGCCACTGAAAAATGAGCTGCTCTGGGGTTTTGGAACTGTTGGGTCACTTTAACATGATGCCAGGCCTCCTTAACATGTTCCGGGGGTGCTGTGGAATACTGTTGCAACTGTTGGGTCAGTTTAAAATTGTCTGAGGCCTCAAAAAGGGCTTTTGTCATATCATTTCCTGCCACGACATCACTTCCGGCGTATGACGTCACATCTGGTGGGCGGGTCCTGACATGTGCCAATCAAAAGTGAGTACCTGTTGTTAAATCATTTAGATGACACCACTGTCTGTTTTCCATATAACCATCAAGTTAACCTAGGGGAAATACAAGTTTTTTCTTGGCTTTGCAATCAATCAAGTGTGCATATGAGTGCAGTGGCATACCTAGGGCGATCAAGGGGGGCAAATTCCCCCAGGCACCACCCTGCAGGGGGTGGCACTACAACCCTCCCTGGCCACCATCACCACTGCCATTGCTCTCTTCTCTGAGCATCAGAGGGAGCGGGTGCCACTTCAAGCAGTGCCCACCCCCTCCTATATTTGGAGGAGCCAAGCGCCCCTTGCAGGGGCACAAAACCGCTCACAAGGAGTGGCCTCGTGCTGCAGCAAGGCACCCCAAGGCACGTTCCTCCAATAATTTGGAGCAGTGTCGTGCCCCTACTAGGCGCCCAGTTCCTCCAATACTTGGAGGAGTTGAGCACCCCAACAGGAGCATGAAGCTGCTTCCAGGGCACGACTTTGTGCTGCAGGAAGCAGTGCTCAGCACCTCTGATTGTTGGGGGGAAGGACGCCACTATCAGGAAGTAACTGTGGTGATGCGATGACGTCACCCCGATTACTTCTGCGCAGGAGGGTGGCTGACTGGGGGTTCGTTTGCCCCAGAGTGGGCAAGCCCCCTGGACAGCCACTGTATGTGGGGCTAAGCAGTTAAAACTCAGTTAGTCTGAGAGGTTCTTTTTAAGAAAACAGCGATGCTGAGAAAACCCACGCTTGGGATTAC
The DNA here is from genome assembly GCA_029204185.1 of Lerista edwardsae. NCBI lineage: Eukaryota > Metazoa > Chordata > Lepidosauria > Squamata > Scincidae > Lerista > Lerista edwardsae. The sequence goes on from JAJKFI010000007.1 coordinate 28,058,773, forward strand.
AACTTTTAGAAAATGCAAATTTGGCCTTTGGTACTAGATTTCAGAAGTCTTAGCCTACTGGCTGCGACCCCCATCGCTGATAAACGGTTGGAATCAGTGATGTCATTCAGGGGGAACGGACCAGAACAGGCGTTCCGGATCCTAACGGGCTCCATGGCTGGTTCCGGGTTCCCGACAAGTGCCAATCAAAAGTGAGTTCCTGTTCCTAAATCATTTGAATGACACCACTGGTTGGAATAATAATAATAATAATAATAATAATAATAATAATAATAATAATAATATTTATTCAATTTATATCCTGCCTTTCTGCCCAAGGGCACCCAAGGCGGCTTACAACATTAAAAGGCAGTACAACAACCACAACATGTACAATTAAAACAATATTAAAAACAGTTAAAATTTAAAAAGAACAGCAAGCCCCGTGGATCCCACAATTTAAAAAATAGAATGTAAAAAATGCCAGCCTGCCTGTCAACAGTTAAAGCTTTGTTTGAATAAAAAAGTCTTCAGCCCCTGCCGAAATACCGCCAAAGAGGGAGCAGTTCTCAGCTCTAAGGGGAGGGTATTCTAGCAGGCGCGTACCTGGGCGAAACCGCGCCCAGGGCACGCGACGTCATGACGTCACGTGACGTCATGACGTTTAGTGGGCTTGGCAGCCCAGGATGGGAGCCGCCAGTGCACGCCCGGCTCGGGGCGCGGGCAGCGGCTTCCTTCCCCGCGCTGTTGCAGGAGCACTTAAAGCGCCCCCGCAGCAGCCGGGGGGGAGGAAGCTGCGGCCACGCGTCCTGGCTCGGGGCGCGCGGTGGCGGCTTTCTCCCCGCTGCCGCTGGAGCACTTAAAGCGCCCCCGCAGCGGGGGGGAGGAAGCTGCGGCCGCGCGTCCTGGCTCGGGGCGCGTGGCGGCGGCTTTCTCCCCCCTGCCGGGGCGCTTAAAGCGTCCCAGCAGCAGCGGGGGGCGGGGAGGAAGATGTGGCCGCGCATCCTGAGCTGGGACGCGCGGTGGCAGCTTCCTTCCCCCCACCACTGGGGCTCTTTAAGCGCTCCAGTGGCAGCGGGGAGAAAGCCGCCGCCACGCCCCCCGAGCCGGGACACGCGGCCGCAGCTTCCAAGGTGCCTCGGGGTGCGGGGGCCCGCAAATTTGTGGGCGGGGGCGGGGCGCCATGCCAACGGCGCCCCCCACCTTATGGCGCCCCAGGGCTTGTGCCCTGGGGTGCCATACCCTCCCGACGCCTCTGTATTCCAGAGTCGGGGGGCCACCACCGAGAAGGCCCTATTCCTGGCTGCCATCCCCCTCACCTCTCCTGGTGGCGGCACAGTCAAAAGCGGCCCCCCCCAGATGATCTGAGAGCACGGGCAGGATAATATAGAAGGAGGCAGTCCCTCAAATACCCCGGCCCCATGCCATAAAGGGCTTTAAAGTTCAAAACTAGCACTTTGAATTCCTGCCACAGTGTACCAAGGGGGAGCTCTGAAATCTTCCACTGTAACATGCAATGTGAAGAAACCAGCAGATTTCCATTTAGCTGTGCTACTTCATGTGAAAATTATCTTAGTAAATTTGACAGGCAACAGATGTAACTTCCCCCAGTGTTTTCCTTCTCCCGCATCTAGACCATCTTTAAGGGTTTTTCTCTTGGGCTTCATGCCAGCCACGTTTCACACAGTACCGTGTCAGCCACGAGACCAAATAAGATGGAACCAGTGGGCTGCCAGCCAATCAGCTGTCACGACAGTTGGCCTGGCAACTGCATGATGACTTCAGAACTGGGGAAGACAGCTTAGTTTCCTCCCCCCGCCCTGCTAATAATTTCTTTTAAACCAAAGGAATATCAAAGAAAAGGAACTATCTGTGATGCCTCTTTATTTTTATTACAACTAAAACTGACAGACTGACAACTATATAAAAAAGCAAATAAAAACTAAATGAAGAATATATAAAGCAAGCGTGGAATAATACATCTAGATTCCTTACATCTCTATATTGATAATTACTCAAAGTAAATATTGTGTCTCTTAGCCAGGCTCTCAATATAATATCAGGTTAACACACCTATAGACAAAACAAGGGCAGCATTCACTGCTAGAAAGAAAAGGCATAGGGAAACCCCAAATTCCTGAAAAGGGAGGGGAATGTTGAGATGTACAATAGAGAAGGGAGAGTGTTGAAGGGGAAACAGAATGAAGGAAGCAACAGTCACTCAGAAAGCAATCCTAAACTGCACTGGAACAGGCAGGCCAGTTGGCCTTGCTCTGTATCCAGCAGAAGTTAGGAGGCAGCTGGAGGTCACCTCAGGATGATGTTTTTCTCTTACTCTGAGGTAAGCCCCAGCCACCACTATGGGGCTGCTTGGATCTGTGCGAAATCCGAACAGCCCAGATCATTGCCAACTCGCTGACTAGGTTAGGAATGGGCTTCCCTTTTCACCTGATCTAGCCACAGGGATGCTCTTGCAAGTCACATCTGACCAAAATTCCAGGTGCAAAGCCTGATGGGTAATGGACAATAGACACGACTGCCCAGAGAATCACTATGGCCAATCAAGTGGAAAGAGAAATGGCAGTGTGGCAGAATGGTAACTGCCACTTGGGTTGGGGAAGGCTTGGAGGGCTCTCCAGTTTGGAGACTGCTGCTCTAATCAGTGGTTCCCAAGCTGTGGGTCGGGATACACCAGTGGGTTGCAAGCCAATTTCAGGTAAAGTACCTAGAGCAGCCATATTTGAAATATGGGGAGATGGGATGCTGGAAAGGGGGAGGGCTGTGTGGTTGTTCTGCTTGTGTCAAGGTTATAAATAGACATTTTTCTTTCTATTTGCCATTGAAAAATGGTTGAGAAATAATCCAATCAATCAATCAATCAATCAATCAATCAATCAATCAATCAACCCACAGGTACTTATATACTGCTTTTCAACACCAAGTTCACAAAGCGGTTTACAGGCAAATAATAATAATAATGAAATTAAATGGCTCCCTGTCCCAAAGGGCTCACAATCTAAAAAAAAGGCAGATCACCAGCAACAGCCACTAGAAAGACTGCGCAGGGGTGAAGAGGGACAATTACTCTCTACTCTCCCTGCTAAATATAAGAGGAGCACCACTTGAAAAAATGCCTCTTGCCCAGTTAGCAGGGGTAACTGCTGCGTTTATTAATTTATTGCTGCGTTCTCATGAAAGCAGCAGGCTCTGGCATCACAATAACGGCACTTCCAGCCATGACATCACTTCTGGTGGGTCCTGGACCGATTGTCTTCTTAGAAAGTAAAGTGGGTCCTGGTGCTTAAAAGTTTGAGAACCACTGCTCTAGTTCTCATGACAGCAAGGTTCTCCCTGTTGCAACAAAGCAACTCCCATCCATTAAAAAGGGATCATATCATGTGACTTGGGCTATAGGAGCAGCCCATAGGAGCAAAAATGCAGTAGGGAGAGGTACGCTGCTGAATGAAGTCTTAACCGACAAATGCCAGCACGTTGTCTACTGCAGCATTTCCGATTGCAAGAAGATCCTTATGGTTAATTAGGCCATTGGATTGATTTTTGTCCTTCAAAGATTTATGAAGTCCACTTCCTGTTTGTTGGCCAAAAAAGCATTTGCCCCTACCCAAACCACAAATTTATCAGAATGCTGCACGTCAAATACTTCTGCATCCACGTTGAGAGATGGGAGTGATGTTCTCCCCTTAACGGAATTAACAAGGGGATTTTGTTAGGGGAAGGGAAGAGCGAGGCAATGCGGTGTATGAACTCAGGATGCTGTGGTTGGGATTAATCATTTGGGACATGTCAAGTTTCCGGGTATTGACCAATTCAGATTAAATCTAGCTCTTAAACACAACTTAGTCCCTCTAGCGGTGCTGTCAGATTAATAGCAGCAGTAAGAACGATGTCTTCCCTTCAGAGACGAGATTAGCAATATCAAATACAGTGGAATTGTTGACTCCTCCTCCCTGCATGGCACTAAATTTTGTTCCCAGGTACTGTAACAGAATTAACCATACGCTCCCCAAGAAGAAGTTGCTGTACAATGTGTGATCTCATTGCCTTGACCCCTTTCCAAATCCACCTGCTCTGCAAAATCCTTTTCAAACCCCTTCTAAGCAAGCAGCTACATCAGTGGTTCCCAAAATGTGAGTCAGAACCCATCAGTGAGTCGCGAGCCAGTTTCAGGTGGGTCATGAAGTACCGGGGGCAGCCATATTGAAAATATGGGAAGATGGGATGCTGGAAAGGGGGAGGGCTGTGTGGTTGTTTTGCTTGTGTCAAGCTTGTCAAAAGGCTTCCCCCCCCCTTTCCAATTCACTTTGTTATTGGAAAATGGTTGATAAATAACCCAACTGATCGCTGCGTTCTCAGGAAAGCAGCAAGTTCTGATGTCACAATGATGGCACTTCCAGCCATGACATCACTTCTGGTGGGTCCCAGGCAGACTGCCATTCTACAAAGTGGCTCCTGGTGCTAAAGAGTTTAAAGAACCACTGCGCTACAGTAGATTATCAGTAAGAGTTTTGTTTGATTCATTTTCAACTACTATGGAACTGTCTGTTGGTTTTCTAAGCTCACCTTCGGGCACAAGAAATAGGTGATTTATTCAACCATAGCCCCCTTCAGTCACCAGAAGTGGATAGAGGGTAGCTCTGTACAGCCAAGTGAGGGCAGAGTTAAAGGCAGGTTTTTGATCTGAAAAGGTGAAGTGAGTTATTGATAACATGCAGATAGCACCAATCCACTAGAAACAATGTGGGCATGGTTATTTCCCCCCCCCCACAAGTGTAGCTTCTTCTGGAATGGCAAAATATAGCAGCTCAAGTGTGATGTGTGGAGATGATCATGTATGTAGTTAAGGAAAGCAGACCCATAAAGAGGTGAACACCCATTAAGAGGTATCTGAGAACAGAAGAGCTCAGCGGAATCACCATTGAAATAAGTACAGCGGGCTCTCATTATCCAAGGGGCTTCTGTTTCCAAACCCCCACGGATAATTAAATCCACAGGTCTCAGTACAGGGCCCTCGAAATCTCCGGATTGCCACAGTAAACTCATGTACCCCTGCTAACTGGGCAAGAGGCACTTTTTCAAGTGGTACTCCTCTTATATTTTGCAGGGCAAGAGTAATTGTCTGCACAGTGTCTTTTCTAGTGGCTGTTGCTGGGGGTGTTTTGCATTTTTTTTATTGTGAGCCCTTTTGGGACAGGGAGCCATTCAACTTTGTTGTTGTTGTTAGCCTGTGAACCGCTTTGTGAACTTTGTGTTGAAAAGCAGTATATAAATACTGTTTAATGGATTGATGTCCACAGTTCCGGAACCCGCAGGTTTGGCCTGACGGACCCTCCAGAGGTGATCAGAGCCCAGCTCCTGCTTTTTGATAATGATTGTGAACTTATGTTGAAAAGCGGTATATAAATACTAGTGATTGATTGATTGATTGATTGATTGATTGATTGATTGATAATGATAATAAATACACGAGCGAAGCTGGCAGGTGACCTTGTTCACATTTTAGCAGGTGGGCATGAGGATTGCACCCTCAAACACATAACACTGCTTTCAGCCTTTCAAATCACAAAATCTATGAAAAAAATGACACCATTTTCAAACACCCCTAGTCACAATTATTAGCAATATTCCTTCTTCTTGGAAATTTGATATTTGATTTTGAAGTGTCTCTCCATCCTTGGGATGAAGCTTTTAACAATAATGCTCATTGATTGTTTTTTTTTTTTTGGTATGGCAGGTTCATTAGGCACGTCTTCTGCAGCTCTTCCAATAAATATGCACAAAGAAAACGGACAAAGTGCACCTTAATCCGCTTACATGCATCTCTCTCTTCAAAGTCTTGGCACAGTCAATCCCAGCGCTGTCTGTCTGGTTTTATATTTAAAGTTCTCCCTCGAAATAGAACGAGCCCGCCAATGTCTAAGGGCGTCCATCAGACAGCCCTCCTGGCATCCATTCCATTGTACGGGGATGGAACATTGCTAATGGCCCCGTCTCGCATCTTTGCTTTCATGATAAGGCCTTCTGGGCTGGAGATGCCTCTTCACCATTAACATGTCCTAAAGATATGAGCCTACAAAACTGCTGGCTACTGCTGTGGATCTGATGTAGTCACAGTTTCACTTTTTCAAGTCCCGTTTGCCTTCAGTGGAACGCATTGAAGCCTAAGTTTCAGATCCTTGTAGACAACAACGACAAATTTGCTTAGTTTTGAAAGGACTGTGCTCTATATCTGTAAAGAGGTGAGGCTAAAAGAAGCTTCTTACAATGCATTGCATCCACAATGCCGTTAGGAATGGAGAGTGTGTGGGTGTGATCTGCAGATTATTTCTTTAAAATACCCATGAAGAGGTCATTTCTTGGTTACCACTTGTTTGCATTCTTAATGCAAAAAATTTCTGTTTTTTGCATTTTACATATGCAAAATCATCTATAGCTGGTGATATCATCTATAGCTGGTGCAAAATGTATATGTTTTGTTCCCAGCATAAACACTGGATCCGGCCAAGGCCTACTTAGTCCAGCTTTCTATATCTCACAATGGCCCACCAGAGGCCCCAGGGAGCACATGAGACAACAGGCTGCCTGCATTCTGTGGCCACTCCCTTGTACCTGGCATTCTGAGCTAAATTCTGAGGTAAACACACTGGTGGCCAGTCAAGATTCTACACAGCATTTCTCTTTGACAGCCACCAGAACCAGATGCTCCTCTTCAGGCATGTACTCATAGGAACAGTGGAACAGCCTCACTGGATCAGGCCAAAGCCTACCTAGTCCAGCTTCCTGTATCTCACAGTGGCCCACCAGATGCCTCAGGGAGCACATAAGACAACAAGATGCCTGCATCCTGTTGCCATTCCCTTCCACCTGGCATTCTGAGGTAGCCTGCTCCTTAGATATGGAGGTTGTATCTCTATCATGACCTGTAGACTGCAATGGACTTTTCCTCCATAAATCTGTGGGTCACCACCCAAACTGTGGGTCACCACCCAATTTTTGGTGGGTCATGGGCCTGCTGCAACCAGAAAACTGCCAGGTAGTCCAGGGTGTGATCCAGCATGACACAGCCAATGAATTGGTTCGTACACCAGAGCAACCCAGAAGCAACCTCCTCCTCTTGCCCCATAATGCCTGCCAGCTTTCTGGTCATGGTGGGCCACAACCCACCCAAAAATTGGGGCATAACCTACAGTTTGGGAAATGCTGCATTGAGATTATGATCATTGTTCATTCTCATTGTACCATAATTAGCAATGAAGCTGATGTTTGCAATTACCTGATTCAAAATCTCAAATTAGTTGAGCTCATATTGCTTGGGTACATTGTGGGAAGGGCTGTAAGTCCATAATACATATTTAAGATGCAGAAGACCCCATATCTGAGCCCCAGCTTTTTGAGGCTGCCTGACACCCCACAGTTTAATCAGTGCCGTTGTTGGATACAGGAAGACCATTGTAGCTGCAAGCATTTAATGAAATGTCAGTTTGTCTGCTCACTTATTTAGGGCCAAATCCTATCCAGTTTTCCAGCTATTTTTTGTACCCATCCCAGTGTGGTGTGAGCATCATTCTGTGGTCAGGGGACAGTCATGGAGGCCTCCTCATGTGTTCATTTACCTAGGGGCTGTATTGCATCTGCATTGGCATCAGAACGTTAGATAGGATCATAGGTGCCAACTTCATAGTGGCCTGTTGGCAGTCTGCCACCCCAATATTTTTTTGGGGTGGCTGAGCCACCCCAATGTCTGGCTCCCTACCCCCCCAAAACAGTGGAGCCGAGCGCTCATGCGCAGTTGCAGGGAGAGTAGGGAGAGCCAATGAGAGCCAGAAGCAGGGAGAGCCAATGGGATGTGGCTGTATCCCAATGGTTCCTCTCCTCTGGCCTACTGATGGGCTGGCTCATTGGGAGCTCCGGAGCCCAGGTCTACCCATTAATAATGGGTAGACCTGGGCTCTTGGCTCATGTGGGCGTGGCTGCATCAAGGGGCATGGCTGTGGCCCCCCATTGTCAGAGCCCCTGGATAGGATTGGGCCCTTAGTGAGGCCTAGAGGTGAACCTTACCAGTGGGCCAATGTCCTGGCTTATTTTGCAAGGCCTTGCAATGGCAAACTCTCAGCGGCTGTTTTAGAGCTGTGCCTGGTTAGCTCACTGCATGCCTTAGATAAGAGGCCCAGATGGGGGGAGAGACTTGACTGTGTGGGTACGAAGGTGCTGCGAGACATTTAGCATTTAGCAGCCCCTCGAAATTTCCCTGCAAGTAGGTAGATCATCCCCAGAAATATCAATGCTCCTTTGGATTTCACTGGTGTGGGGAATAGAAATCTGTGATTTGGGGCAGAAAATCTAAAAGCATGAAACCTGTAACACAGAAAATAGCTTTGCTTAGTAGAATTATTCACTACTAAAAATATTTAGGGAGGGGTATGGGTGCCTCTGCTTTAATGAGGCAAAACATAAGCAAAAGTAAAATGGATAGGCCACAGAGGGTTGTGCGCCTACCAAAGCTGAAAACCAAAGGCTTGGCGAGAGTATAATAATAATGCAAGTATTTATATACCACCTTTCTTTGGCCATTAGATTGCTCCTCTGGCTTTAATTCAAGGCGGTTTACATGGGCAGACTTTACCTCTAAACCCGCAAGGGTTTTTTACAAATTACAGAGAAGTTCTATCTTTCAAGAACTACAAATAACATACAGATGGAACTTTTGTGGTCTAGTCCTTCTTTCTGGCCACACGCTTGCCTTCCTGCTAGCTGATAAACTGCTTCTCTGCTCCCACCAAAGAAACAGCTGGCCCGGCACAACTCCTCTCTCACAGGCAGCTGGTGACAGCTCTTATCAGTCACACTTCTCAAGGTCTGCCGCTCACTGAGACTTCTGGTGTTGTCGAACTGGCGACCTCCAGATCTTACCTTCGGGCAAACAGAGGCTTTAACCCTCTCGACTAAACCTTCTGAAACTTACTCCTCATAACAATATAACAAGGCAACATTTTGCAGCTAGCAAGACATAGCCTTGAGAAAAAGCAAACTGGGCATGTGTAAATAGCTTTCATGAATATTACCACACTCATTAAACCTTCATTTGCATGAACATACGAGGGGAGGTATGAAATGGGAAGTCTAAAATGTTCTGTTTAGAAGCTGTTGATTGGTTAAAGCTTCAACCAATAAGCGCAAAGTGGGAAGACACCCCTAAAGGGTATAAATTGTTAAACTTCATGATTCAAAGCGTGGCTTGCTATTTTTTTCCTTGTCACTCGATTTGCAAATGTGTGAATAAATTTCTTCACTTCTGATCAACCCAAGCGGTGTTTGTGACGATCTATTTCGTGCACTGGTGGATGAGGAACTGCGCATGTGTGGCATGAAACTTGCCTCATTGGAGTCTGGCCATTGCTGTTCAAGAAACATTGCTGTTCAAGGAAGAGCTGCTGCTATATGGTTTTGGCTGCCCAATTCCTGTTCCATATACAGTACTTTCCTTTCTCTATTGCATTTTCAGTAGGTAAGCTTTCACTTGCTGTTCTGTCCATCAATAAATTTTATCCTTTTTAATATCTACTTGGCTCTGGCACAATATTGTGCTTTGGCAGTATGGTGCTCATTGGCTACCCTCCAAACCTGGGAACAGCAAAGTCTGGCTAGACCAGTCGTTGGATTTTACAACAGTCAATATACACCAGTGTTTCTCAAACTGTGGGTCAGGACCCAATTGGTGGGTCAGGACCTGATGTCAGGTGGGTTGCAGAGAACTTTGAGCAGCCATCTTGGAAGCTGCAGACATTACACTTTAGTGAGTGTTGACAGTTTCAATTTTCAAGTAAGCGTTTTTTTTTAAAATTGTTTTAAGTTCAGTGCTTTTACATAATATTTTGATCTAATCTTGCTTTCTGTCAGGAATATTTTGTGGTTTTGGAATTGCTGCAGTCCAGGAATGCCAGTTTGCATTTTAGGAGTGTCATTTGATTGTGTCTCAATGACGGTTCTTCCTGCTTCCTCCAAAACCCCCAAAAGAAAACCAAAAATACAAGTGCCTTATGCAGGGGTGTCAAATATATAGCCTGTGGGCCTGCATGATGTCTCCACAAATTTTGCTGGGGTGTGTGTGTCAAAAATTTATGGGCCTGGGGTGTAAAATGACCTAAGGAAGTCACTAGCATGAACCAGTAGTATCTCCCAGTTGTGTCTGGGAGGTGCTCTGGGAAGCTCCACCCACGGGCACTTGCAGATATTCAAATCTGTGGATGCCAAAGCTGCAAATGAGGTGGGTCCCACAGTATTTATAATGCAGAGAAGCCAACCTAGAAAAATAGCTCATCGTCAGGATCAGCTTTTGGCCAGACTCCTAAGGGCTGCAGGTGGTTATGGGGTGCTTTCAAGTCCCCTCTTCAGAAGCAGCTTCCCACGCCTCCGAAAAACTACCCCTCAACGGTTGCTCAGACAGCACCACATCAATTGCAAAGGGCTGCCACTGCAGGGAAATATTGCCCCCAACACACACACACACACACACACACACACACACACACACGCACACGCACACATGCACAGAGGCACTTAGCAAGTTGCAGGCTAACAGGAGAGAACAGGAGGGATCCTGGCTTTTATTTTTAAAGTGCCTGAAGACACAAAGTGCTATGCAGGAATTAAAACTTGCAAGCTCCTGCCTGCCTGCAGGCTTACTCTAACACCACTTTGACAGAACATGATCTGTGCCACGGTCTTAAGATTCATTACAGGACTTCTGTGCATCAGGCAGCAAACTGGAGTAGTGTGTTGCAAAAAGCTCCCAGTGTGTGTGTGTGTGTGTGTGAGTGTGTGTGTGTGTTCGCGTGCGCGCATGTGCAGCCACTAGACAGTTGCTCCTGCTGCTTAAAATAGCACGTCTCACTGTGATGGATTAATCTTCCTTTGGCTCTGGTTCTGCTTAGATTACTAGAGCTGCGACTGTCTGAAATATGCTGTACGAGGCAAGTATTTCACCCAAGTCACTTCCCATCCAGCCTGCAAAGAACATTTATCTCCTCTGAATCTGCCAGCGATTATACGGGAGGAGAGAGAGAAAAAAATATGGTTCCACTCTGGTTTTGGAAAGAATTCATTAAAGTATTTCAAGGTCAGATCCAGCACCCAGCTGAACTGGGAGTGCAGGTTCCTGAGCCGGTTTAGTCCTACTGACTTTAATGGGGCTAAATTGGTTTAAATGCAGGGACCTCTGCATTACTGGGAGTGTGGCTTGAGCTCGTTAGTCACCTCCATTAAATTAAAGCTTTATGCCAGATAATGGCATAATGCAGAACAAACAAACACTGCAAGAACCTTAAGCTTCAGTTGTGGAATGCCCGGTCACTGGAGACAGGCTGCATGACCAGGGACATTTCTAAGGGCACAATCCTAACCTGGACTTAGGCCGGCACAGTTAGGCCAGCAACGTTTGCCTGGCACATGGGACAGCTTAAAGTGCGGGTGGACCACTCTCGGAGTCAGAGATGTGCACCATCCTCTCTGACTCTGAGAGTGGTCCAAACGCACTTTACGGTGGCCCTTGTGCCAGCCAAACTTTGCTGGCCTAACTCCAGGTTAGGATTGTGCCCTAAAGGACTTTGAGGTTTCTTATTTGGCTGGATTTCATTCACTGGTACTGTATGAGATTGATAAAAGGTAAAGGTTTCCCCACGACTGAATGGTCTAGTCGTGACCGACTGTAGGGGGTGGTGCTCATCTCCGTTTCAAAGCCTGTAGAGCTGGTGTTTTGTCCGAGGACAAGCTTCCGTGGTCATGTGGCCGGCATGACTCTATGCCGTAGCGCACGGAACGCCATTACCTTCCCACCGAAGTGGTCCCTATTTATCTACTTGCATTTAGGTGCTTTCGAACTGCTAGGTTGGCAGGAGCTGGGACAAGCGACGGGAGCTCACTCCATCGCACAGTCTTGAACTCCCAACCTTCTGGTTGGAAAGCCCAGCAGCAGCGGATTAACTCGCTGCGCCACCATGTCCCTAATGAGGTTGATAGGCAGGTGTTAATGGAAATGTTTGATATTGTGTCCCTCTGTCTGGCCAAGTGGATGTCTCTTGGGCCTCTGTGGATTCCACCATTGTGGGTTCCTTTCAACTTGTACAGCCTGAGGATGTTGGCAGAGTCCTTTGGAGAGTTCAGCCTTCAATTTGCCCCCTTGGAATCTTGCCCGGCATGGCTTATTAGATCAGTCATGTGTGTGTGTGTGTGTGTGGGGGGGGGGACACTGGCTGAATGGATGAGGCATGTGGTGAGTGCATCATTGAGAGAGGGTTTTTTTGCTTGTGCCACTGAAAGCAGCAGAGGTGTGCCCTCTCCCTCAAGACAAAGGTGCTTGATTACTTGTGACCAGTGTCAAACCTCCCCTTTCTGGGCAAGGTAGTTAAGGGAAACTTTTGCCCAGCTTTGCTTGGTGTACCTGCTGCGCCTGTACCTGTTCTGTTCTGAGCTAGCCACAATGGTCCATGCACTGGTGAAATCATGGCTAGACTACTGCAATACACTCTACACGGGTCTGCCCTTGGAGACCATCTGAACAGTGCAACTCATACAGAATGCAGCTGCTTATGTGGTTGCAGGAGCTTGGGGGTTTGATTTTGTGGGGCTGCCAGTTCATTTCCAGGCCCAATTCAAGATGCCAGTTCTAATCTTTAAAGCCTAAATCAGTGGTATTCAAACTTTTTAGACTGGGACCCACTTTTTAGAATGGCACTTGTGTTGGGACCCACCAGAAGTGATGTCATTAGTCTGGAAGTGATGTCATAGCCAGCAGTGACATCTTCAAGCAGAAAGTGCCATTGCAACATAATAAAATGACACTCCTAAAATGCAAACTGGCATTCTTGGACTGCAGCAATTGTACAACCATGAAACATCCCTGGCAGAAAGAAAGATGAGGACAAAATATGACGTAAAAGCACTGAACTAATTTTTGTTTAAAAAAACCCTCACTTGAAAATTCAGACTGTTAAAACTCACAAAAGGAATGTAAGAAGAGTAAGGTCTGCAGTTTCCAAAATGGCTGCTTCCAGCTTTCCATGACCCACCTGACACCAGGTCGTGACCCACCAAGTGGGTCCCAACCCACAGTTTGAATTACACTGGTATAAAAAATAAAGAGCCTTGAGATGCTGGTAAAGTGAAACTTTTTTTTTTTTTAAAGTCTCGTAAAGCTTGGCAGTTCTGACAGAGTGACATTTTAAAAAGTGGATGCCATAGTTAAGAAGTTGGGAACCACTGTGTTAGCCTAAACACCAGGGCCGGCTCTAGCAGCAGCGGGGCCCAATGTGGGGCACTCCTTTGGGCCCCCCAACCCTCCCTGCGGGGCCCCCACTCACCAAGAGGAGCTCTGTTCATGCCATGTGCAAGGTGTGGCATGTGGAAGTAGTTGGTGGGGATATCATCACATCCCCGCCAACTGCTTCCAGGTGGCCCATCTTGGGCTGTTCAGAGGCAGAGGCAGGTGGGAGAGACCCAGGTCAAGCTGCTTTGCTCGCCCCACTGACGTACAGCCCATAGAGATCCCAGCTGCAGCCCCAGGCAATATGCTCACCCTGCTAATGCGGGGACCCCTGAAGCGCGGGGCCCGATGTGACGATGTTGGTCACGTTGGCTTAAAGCCGGCCCTGCTAAACACATCAAGGAGGTTTTGAAAACTCATTATTTAAAATAATGTTGTCAGGATTGTTTTATGAAAATGCGTTCTTGGTGATTCTCCACCCTATCCATCACTTCGAAAGCACTCTCCCAGCGCTTTGTGTCTGTCCACACTATCACAACCCCACAGCTCTGCTCATTTGTAACCTGCTCCTCTTTTCTTCCTAGACGGGTGTTCTGCTCCGAGATCCCCTGTGGCGTCTCCTCGGGGGGCAGCCTGTGTTTGGCACTCTGAGTGGCAGCGTCTTTGCCCTGGCACCATTCAGTGTTAAACACGGCCCGTCCGGGGCCTTGACTCCATTCCTGGTCCGGAAAATGTGACGTCGTCCATGCGCACAGCTGAGGCCGGGATTAATACGTCAACCTGTGTTGACAGAGTATGCCGTGAAACTGCTTGCCGGAGAAGGAAAGACATGCTTGTCCCTGGGCGATCGCAAAATGTTTCTGCCATGGCAATCAGAGCTCTAATACTCTCACTACGCTATTCAGCTCATGCCCAGGGAATGGCTGCTATTAATTCCTGTGTACGAAACACCGACAGTGAGCTTGACCCGATAAAAGAAACATCCTTTGCCAAGGTAGCTTATTAGCAAGCTAGAAGCAGAGCTGGGGGGGGGGGAGAGAGAGACAGACAGAGAGAGAGAGAG
>JAJKFI010000007.1:28099224-28111382 GCA_029204185.1 Lerista edwardsae
GGCTGCACAGATGTAACTAGTATAACTGCTTCTCTGGGGTGCTTTCCATTGGGAGGTTGAAGGAATATTCCAACTGCAGAACAGGGAAGGTGGCTGGAACCTTTCAGGGCGCAATCCTAACCTGGAGTTAGGCCGGTACAGTTAGGCCAGCAAAGTTTGGCCGGCACAAGGGCCACCATAAAGTATGTTTGGACCACTCTCGGAGTCGGAGAGGCCAGCACATCCTCCCTGACTCTGAGAGTGGTCCAAACATGCTTGACAGTGTCCTTTGTGCCAGCTAAACTTTGCTGATTTAACTGGGCTGGCCTAACTCCAGGTTAGGATTGCGCTGATGCGCGGGAGATTGCATTTCTACCAGTGTTGCTCTAACACATCATTGGTAGAAAATGGTTTAGACTGCTGTCTTATTGTGGCTTTTGGATACCAGCCAAATAACTTCAGGAACCTTCTGAGTTCTTTCTCCTGTTTCTTTGAACGGAACAGGTTCGCAGCTCGCAGCAGCTTTGCCCCTATAAAAATTAATCAGAACACTCTGCGCTGCACTTAGGAAAGAGACAGAGGGCTTTTCCACTCCTCTAGTCAAAGGCCTGGATTGGATAGATGTAAAGTTGCCCTAAAACTTGCTACAGGCCCTTCAGTCAAACTGCCAGCATCTGTTCTTAGTGAATCATTTTGTCAAGGTACTGTTTCACTGGAGTGTGAAGGGAATAAAGTTATTCCAGTTCATAAAGGTTGTACAGCTGCAAATGTTAAAAAAGGTCTTTTTTGGTTCTCTTTGCTTTAAAAAGGGATTGGACAGATTTCTGGAGGAAAAGTCCATCATGGGATGTAGGCCATGATGGGTGGTACAACCTCCTTACATTAGAAGTAAGCTACCTCAGACTGCCAGATATAAAGGAGTGTCAAAAGAATGCAGGCATCAGGTTGTCCTATGTGCTCCGTGAGGCATCTGGTGGGCCACTGTGAGATGCAAGAAGCTGGACTGGAAGAGGACCCCACCAGCAACAGCCACTAGAGAAGACACTGTGCAGGGGTGAATAGGGACAATTACTCTCCCCCTGCTAAATATAAGAGGAGGACCACTTGAAAAAGAGGCACCACTTGCCTCTTGCCCAGTTAGCAGGGGTTTCTATCCACTGCCTCACATAAACTCTAGTTAAAAAGAAAAAAGAAACGAACTTGTCGCTACTCGCAATTTCCACAAGCAGGCTTGATCATATTGTAAGGTTCAGTTGTGTAGCTGAATGGGGGTCACAGGCAGTGGTGTCATCTACAAATAAGGAACGGGAACACTGGGCGGGACTTGGGCGGGACTTCTGCGTGATTGGCAGCCCGCCTGTTTTGTTCCACGGCTGCCCTGGCTTCGAGGAGGGGATGCCCCCGGTTTGCGTGCCCCACCGCTGCTCGCCCAGGCTCCGGCGCGCCCCCCCACCCATCTCCCCCGGCGAGCAGGCACCCCCCAGGCCAAGGCAGCCGCGGAACGGGACGGGTGGGCAGCCAATCACGCAGAAGTCCTGCGTAAGTCCCACCCAGCGTTCCTGTACCTTATTTGTAGATGATACCACTGGTCGCAGGCCTACATGCTGCCCCAGGTATTGTCCCCCACTGGCAACTGCTTGCCGTACAAATGATACCAGACCTATGCTCCAGTCACATCCAGAGGGTGTTATGAGGGCCGGGGAGGCCACACATGGACTGCTTCCAGTAGGCTGAAAATTGTCACTGCTGTTTTTTGGCCAAAAACTGGAAGTAATGATTCTTCAGCCATCTGGAGGAAGTAAACTTTCTGAGGGTTTGGGCGCCTGCATGCTCTGGTTCAATGGGGTAAGTGGGTGGCCCTGATGAGGCATCAGCTATGCCACTGATAAAGCTGGTGCATTTGTGCATGGGCCTGGGTGTGGGTGTATGTGAAATTGTCTGTTTTGCTCCTTAAGGGCTGGCCTAACTGTGCTGGCCTAACTCCAGGTTTGGATTGCGCCGTCAGTAGCCATGCAAAATGAATTCTACACACCCCACCCGATGTCAGTTCTCACAGCTATTGCCGCTATTTGAACAATGTATTTATTTTTTTTAAAAAAACAGGATTGCCTTAATCTGTTTTCAGTTAAAAGGGATTTTTTGACTCAATCTGCAAACATTACAAGCAATTAGGAAGGATGCCAGCAAGGCATAAGGCTCTGGGAAGCAAGGAAGAGATCCAATTCTGGGATCAGTTTTGGAAGCAAGCATGGCTCCCTTGCCAGAGTAAATGCTGACTGGCCGCAACCCCAGAGGGCATCCTGAAGGCTTGCAATATAGTCGTTGGCACAGCTCATCCCTAAACTGTCTCGTGCAAGCCCCATTTCCATGGGTTCAGTGCAGAAAAAAAATCTGGGAGTCTATTGTCCACTGAAACCAAGAAATACTAACAATTTCTGAAAACTGTTGTGCTGTGGTCTCCACATCTTTTAATGCCTTCGGTCTTGGCAAAGGTCTGAGTTGTCTCAGGAAACTATCAGAGCTTGAGGGGCCACTTCTGGTTGGTCTACAGTGATAGAAGGCCGAGCCATAACTG
Source organism: Lerista edwardsae (assembly GCA_029204185.1). NCBI lineage: Eukaryota > Metazoa > Chordata > Lepidosauria > Squamata > Scincidae > Lerista > Lerista edwardsae. Next base: position 28,101,779 of record JAJKFI010000007.1, read on the forward strand.
TTTATGCGTTTATAATTGTTTACTCCATCCTAAACAAACTGCAAAAGGTTTTGAGGCGCTCTCTTCCTCTCCCATCGTATCTGTTCCTTCACTGCACTATCGCTAATTTGGCAGGGAACCAGAAGTTGTTGGCACCTAACTGAACAATCAGAACAAACATTTGTCTCCTGTTTTATTGTGTTTTCTCTGTCCATCCCTCATTTGGACAGAGTTGGGAATTCTTTTCCCTCTCTCAAAACACCAGAACCAGGGGGCATCCGCTAAAACTGAGGGTTGGGAGAGTTAAAACAGATAAAAGGAAGTACTTTTTTACCCAGTGGGTAGTTAATCTGTGGAACTCTTTGCCGCAGGAGCTGGTGATGGCATCTGGTCTAGATGCCTTTAAGAGGGGATTGGACGGATTTCTGGAAGAAAAGTCCATCGTGGGCTATAGGCCATGATGGGTTGTAGCCTCCTTACATTAGTAGTAGGCTACTTCAGAGTACCGGGTGCAAGGGAGTGGCCACAGGATGAAAGCATCTTGTTGTCTCATGCCTCCCTGGGGCACCTGGTGGGCCGCTGTGAGATACAGGAAGCTGGACTAGATGGGCCTTTGGCCTGATCCAGCAGGGCTCTTCTTATGTTCTTATGTCATGCAGGTGATAAACAACTTTTTGCCTTCTTTCCATTGAACTCAAACTCAGGGAGAGTATCTAAAGACGTGCAGGGGTGCAGTTGCAGGGGGCAACACGTTTTTTTTTTGGGGGGGGGTCAATCAGCTGAGCTTGACATTAGTAGCCAAAATGGTGAAATGTATGAATAATATCATCATGTCATATATCATTGGAAAGGTAATTTAATGCAGAATGCAATGAATCAAACCAGAGTGTAATATCATCACCCTATCAATTGTTATGGCTAAAAAAACAGAAAATGAAAATACAACTGTAACGTAAAAATTGTGGTCTTTAGGAATAAAGACCTTAAAAAATAAAAATTGTGGTCTTTAGGAATAAAGGGCTCTTCTTATGTTCTTATGTTCTTATGTAAAAAGTGTTTGTATCAAATTAAATTTCTGACCTCTGAAAATTAAATTAACCTCCTAGTGTGAATCAGCTTAGAGGCGAAACAATCTCAATTTATCCTGCTCATGTATCATTAAAATCCAACCCATTTGAATTCCATTTCCTTTGGCTGCCCTTGAGAGGTTTACCTTAATTAAACCACTTTCCCCCTGAATTTTATTTATTTTATTTGAAGAATTTATACCCTGCCTTTCCTATGCCAAAGCAAATGCCCAAAGCGGCTTACAAAGAACAAAACAAAATACAAGTAACCATAATCAGTAAAACGTAATAAGTAAAACGCATTAAAACAACAACAACAAATTAAACTTTAACGGGAATACCGAGAGTGAACAGGAATGGAAGCTAGACCCAATTCTCCATATCAAGATGTATTGGAGGGTGGGAAAAACAATTGACCAGGGGAGTGAAACAGACTGTGACAATATACCAGAGGGACATACTTGTTCAATAAGGTTTGCATTCAATTATACCATTTTTTTTCTGATCATATGAAGGGTGGTGCAAGTCAACTGCCCTCAAATATGTTGCCGAGGAATGTCATAAGTGTGTCTACTCAGAAGTAAGGTCCAATGCATTAGATGGGTTTTACTCCCAGGCAGGTTTGCAGCCTGAATGAAGGCGTAATCCTAACCTGGAGTTAGGCTGGCACAGTTAGGCCAGCAAAGTTTGGCTGGACCAAGGGACACCGTAAAGAGTGTTTGGACCACTCTTGGAGTCCGGGAGCATGACGCACGTCTGTGTGCTGGCCTCTCTGACTCGAAGAATGGTCCAAACATATTTTGCAGTGTCCCTTGTGCTGGCCCAACTTTGCTGGCCTAACTGTGCTGGCCTAACTCCAGGTTAGGATTGTGCTCTGAGATAGGCTGATCCATTGTGGAGAGTTGAATGTTGAGGTCAGAGGAGCTGGGCTTTCATCTTGCTCTGAATATTTTGGACAGTGGAGATCTGCCACTATGAATGATTAGTAATACTGCTGTGGAAGGCCTGGATTGAAACTAGTCATGCACTTCTTAAACTTTCAACAAGCGGCGTAATTGGTTACGCAAACAGCGTAACGCTCCGGAACGCGACGGGCGGGCAAGCGGCGTAATTACTTACGCAAACAGCGTAACGCTCCGGAACGCGACGGGCGGGCAAGCGGCGTAATTACTTACGCAAATGGCGTAATGCTCCGGAACGCGATGGGTGGGCTGTTGATCACCCAGATGTCCCGCCCAGCGTTCCGGCAGCACAACACTGCTGGACAGACCTGAGGTTGATCAAATCATTTATTCATCGCTAGTAAATTATTTAGGTTGTTGAATAGCATGTTTGTTTAATGTTTGAAAAATGGAACAGTGTGGTGAAGTCTGGTAAGAGCATGGAACCGTTTCTTCCTCCCCCCAAAATCACCATTCATTGTTTAGTAAATTTGTGTGGTAGCAGCCAGTTTGGAGAAAGAGAAAGGATATGGAGACGTTAACTGTTTTTCAAAGAATTATTGAAGGACCATACATCTTTTGCTTAGTGGTTCTAGTTTTCAGAAGACAAAGAGTGCAGTCTTAACCTGGAGTTAGGCCGGCACAGTTAGGCCAGCAACATTTTGCCGGCACAAGGAACACCTTGTGTATGTTTGTTTGGACAACTAAGTCAGAGATGTGAGCCATCTTCCCTGACTCCGAGAGTGGTCCAAACGCACTTTATGGTGTACCGTGTGCCGGCCAAACTTTGTTGGCTTAACCGTGCTGGCTTAACTCCAAGTTAGGATTGCACCCTGGGAAACAAAAGTCTGAATAGAACATTTGCAGATTTCCAGCTGAAAATGACAAGCCCCGATTAAAACATCTGTCATTACTCCAACTTCCTCAAACGTTTGAGTGAAATTTTTCTAACAATGTCCAATCTCGTAGTTACAATGAAACTTGCTCACCTTTACAATGTCTTGCTCATCTTTATGACATATAAACAAAGGAAGGAAATTCTCAGATCTAGAAAAGTGCCAGAAGGAAATGAGAGACCTTCTGTAAGTGGTCATTATTTGCAGAAGATGAGACGCTGTCTTGGATATCTAAGAAGGGGTAACAATCAATTTTATCTAAAGAGACTACCTGCCACGACTCAGGGCGCAATCTTAAACTGAGTTAGGCTGGCATAAGCTAAGCCAGCAAAGTTTGGCCAGCACAAGGGCCACCATAAGGTACGTTTGGACAACACTCGGAATCAGAGAGGCCAACATACAGATGTGAGCCATCCTCCCTGACCAGCATCGGCATTCAGCCGGTACGCTTGGCAGGAGGAACGGGTGAGTAGCAGCTCGCCCGTAGCGTCCTGGTTCGTTTCACCGTCTTCCCCACCCCGCTGGGGCGGGGAAGATGGCAAAATGAACCGGGACGCTACGGGCGAGCTGCCGCTCACCCATTCCTCCCACCCAGCATACCGGCTGAATGCCGATGCTGTCCCTGACTCCGAGAGTAGTCCAAACATGCTTTGTGGTGGTCCTTGTGCTGGCCAAACTTTGCTGTCTTAGTTTATACCAGCTTAACTCCAGTTGAATATTGTGCTCCCAGTGAAAAACATGTTGGGACAATGAAATCCAACCAACTGCAGATCTAGGATCCTGAAACTTGAAGTTCTGGCTATTTGTTGGGATGCAAGGGGAGGTGGACAGCCATGCTCCAGAATTAAAGGCAAGTTGGCCAACAATACATTAGGTGCATCCAATTTCCTTGAGCAGTGAGAAAATGAAGGGGCAGCACCAGAGGCATAACTAGAAGCCCTGGTGCCCAGGGCAGTGCCATCATTGTTTCCATGGTCATGTGGTCGGCATGACTCTACACCGTAGCGCACGGAATGCCGTTCCCTTCCCACCGAAGTGGTCCCTATTTATCTACTTGCATTTAGGTGCTTTCGAACTGCTAGGTTGGCAGGAACTGGGACAAGCAATGGGAGCTCACTCCGTCATGCAGTCTTGAACTCCCAACCTTCCGGTTGGAAAGCCCAGCAACAGCGAATTAACCTGCTGCATTTTATGTGCCCTTAGAGGGCCTTGTGGGAGTCAGGGAGGCCACGTGAAAGCATTCTGGGGCTTCCAGAAAGCCTAAAAACATCACTTCCTGTTTTCACAAAAAAAGAGGCCGTCTGAAGGTCCCCAAAGACATAAAAATGTCATTTCCTGTTTTTGCTGAAAACAGGAAGTGTCATTTTTGGGGGCCATTATGGGGGCTGCATTTTGTGGTCCTGGCCCTGGCCAGCGCAGAGGCCAGGATCACAATTTCATGCGTGCACCCCTTCCGATCTTCTGTCTTTCCCAGCATCATGCTAATGTCTTCTCTTCCTCTGGTGTCTTTCCACTTCTGCAAGTCAAAACGGTAGAGAGGTGTATTAGCTGGCACCCCAGCCATATTTTGTGTCTCCCCATTTTTAGGAGACTGTCGGTTTCTCACAAGCTGGTTTTCCTGCGAAGTGGTTGTTGTTGTTGTTCAGTCGCTAAGTCGTGTCCGACTCTTCGCGACCCCATGGACCACAGCACGCCAGGCCTCCCTGTCCTCCACTAGCTTCCTGAGTTCGCCCAATTTCATATTCATTGCTTCGGTGACACTATCTAACCATCTCATCCTCTGTCGCCCCCTTCTCCTTTTGCCTTCAATCTTTCCCAGCATGAGGGTCTTTTCTAAAGAGTCCTCTCTTCTCATCAGGTGGCCAAAGTATTGGAGCTTCAGCTTCAGCATTTGTCCTTCCAGGGAGCAATCAGGCTTGACTTCCTGGAGAATTGACCGATTGGATCTCTTTGCAGTCCAGGGGACTCTCAAGAGTCTTCTCCAACACCATAATTCAAAAGCATCGATTCTTCGACGCTCTGCCTTTCTTATGGTCCAGCTCTCACAGCCATACATGGCTACTGGGAAAACCATCGCTTTGACTATGCGAACCTTTGTTGGCAGGGTGATGTCTCGGCTTTTGATTAAGCTATCTAGGTTCACCATAACTTTCTTCCCAAGAAGTAAACGTCTTTTAATTTCATGGCTGCAGTCACCATCTGCGGTGATCTTGGAGCCCAGGAAAATAAAGTCTGTCACTGCTTCCATTTCTTCCCCTTCTGTTTGCCAGGAAGTGATGGGAGTGGTTGCCATGATCTTAGTCTTTTTAATGTTGAGCTTCAAGCCAATTTTGGCACTTTCCTCTTTCACCCTCATCAAAAGGTTCTTTAGGTCTTCCTCACTTTCTGCCAGTAGAGTGGTATCGTCTGCATATCTGAGGTTGTTGATGTTTCTCCCAGCAATCTTGATTCCAGCTTGTGAGTCATCCAGCCCTGCCTTCCTCATGATGTACTCTGCGTATAAGTTAAATAAGCAGGGTGACAATATACAGCCTTGTCGTACTCCTTTCCCAATTTTAAACCAGTCGGTTGTTCCATGTCCAGTTCTAACTGTTGCTTCCTGACCCGCATAAAGGTTTCTCAGAAGGCAGATCAGGTGGTCTGGAACTCCCATCTCTTCAAGAACTTGCCACAGTTTGTTGTGATCCACACAATCAAAGGCTTTAGCATAATCAATGAAGCAGAGGTAGATGTTTTTCTGGAACTCTCTTGCTTTCTCCATGATCCAGCGAAGGTTGGCAATTTGATCTCTAGTTCCTCTGCCTCTTCGGAAACCAGCTTGTACATCTGGTAGTTCTCGATTCACATACTGCTGAAGCCGAGCTTGTAGGATTTTGAGCATGACCTTGCTAGCATGTGAAATGAGTGCAATGGTGCGGTAATTCGAGCAATCTTTGGCATTGCCCTTCTTTGGGATTGGAATGTAGACTGATCTTTTCCAATCTTGTGGCCACTGTTGGGTTTTCCAAATTTGCTGGCATATGGAGAGCAGCACTTGGACAGCATCATCTTTTAAGATTTTGAGTAATTCCGCTGGAATGCTGTCACTTCCACTAGCTTTGTTGTTAGTGAGGCTTTCTAAAGCCCACTTGACTTCACTCTCCAGGATGTCAGGTTCGAGCTCAGTGACTGTACCACTGTGGTTATCAGGAACATTTAGATCGGCCTTATAGAGTTCCTCTGTGTATTCTTGCCACCTCTTCTGAATCTCATCTGCTTCTGTTAGGTCCTTGCCATTTTTGTCCTTTATTGTGCCTACCTTAGCATGAAATTGTCCTTTGACATCTCCAATTTTCTTGAAAAGATCTCTAGTCCTCCCCATTCTGTTGTTTTCCTCTATTTCTTTGCATTGCTCATTTAGAAATGAGCCTTCCTATCTCTCCTTGCTGTTCTCTGGAAATCTGCATTCAGTTGGGTATATCTTTTCCTTTCTCCCTTGCTTTTGGCTTCTCTCCTTTCCTCAGCTATTTGTAAAGCCTCGTCAGACAGCCACTTTGCCTTCTTGCATTTCTTCCTCTTTGGGATGGTTTTAGTTGCTGCCTCCTGTACAATGTTACAGACCTCCGTCCAAAGTTCTTCAGGCACTCTGTCTACCAAATCTAAGCCCCTAAATCTATTTGTCACCTCCACTGTATATTCGTAGGGGATCTGATTTAGGTCATACGTGGAGGGCCTAGCGGTTTTCCCTACTTTTTTCAGTTTAAGCCTGAATTTGGCAAGAAGAAGCTGATGATCTGAGCCACAGTCAGCTCCAGGTCTTGTTTTGACTGCCTGTATGGAACTTTTCCATCTTTGGCTGCAAAGAATGTAATCAATCTGATTTCGATGTAGACCATCTGGTGAAGTCCATGTGTACAGTCGCCGTTTGTGTTGCTGGAAAAGGGTGTTTGCTATGACTAATGTGTTCTCCTGACAGAACTCTATCAGTCTTTGCCCTGCTTCATTTTGTACTCCAAGACCAAACTTGCCTGTTATTCCTCTTACCTCTTGACTGCCTACTTTAGCATTCCAATCCCCTATGATGAGAAGGACATCTTTTTTGGGTGTTAATTCTAGAAGCTGTTCTAGGTCTTCGTAGAAGCGGTCAACTTCTTCCTCATCAGCACCAGTGGTTGGGGCGTAGACTTGGATTACTGTGATGTTGAAAGGTTTGCCTTGGATCCGAATGGAAATCATTCTATCATTTTTGAGGTTATACCCCAGTACTGCTGTTCTCACTCTCTTGTTCACAATGAAGGCTACTCCATTTCTTCTAAGGGATTCCTGCCCACAGTAGCAAATATAATGGTCATCTGAATTAAATTCTCCCATTCCTGTCCACTTTAGTTCACTAACTCCCAGGATGTCGATGTTCAGCCTTGACATCTCACGTTTGACCACATCTAGCTTGCCTTGATTCATAGATCTGACGTTCCAGGTTCCTATGTAGTATTGTTCTTTGCAGCATCGCACTTTCCTTTCACTTCCAGACACATCCACAGCTGAGCTTCCTTTCAGTTTTGGCCCAGCTACTTCACTCTTTCTGGAGCTACTAGTACTCGTGTTCTGCTCTTCCCCAGTAGCATAATGGGCACCTTCCGACCTGAGGGTCTCATCTTCCAGTGTCATATCGTTTAGCCTTTTTGTTCTGTAATCCATGGGGTTTTCTTGGCAAGAGTACTGGAGTGGGTTGCCACTTCCTTCTCCAGCGGACCACGTTTAGTCAGTGGAGCTCTAGGCAAATGGTCTCGGCCACAGCTGACCACTCTGAAAACAGCGTATTCTTCAGAAGCCCGCTGGCTCCTTGTTATCTCTTGCTTCTGCCACAAAGAGCACAATCCTAACCTGGAGTTAGGCCAGCAAAGTCTGGCCAGCACAAGGAACACCATGAAGTATGTTTGGACCACTCTTGGAGTCAGAGAGGCTAGCACACAGACGTGCACCATCCTCCCAGAAGCCGAGAGTGGTCCAAACATACTTTACGGTGTCCCTTGTGCCGGCCAAACTTGGCTGGCCTAATTGTGTTGGTCTAACTCCAGGTTAGGATTGTGCTCCAAATTGAATGCACTCAAGCAATAGAACCCAAGCAATAGTTTATACTTATAGTCATGTATATCATTGTGGCTTTCAAATCACCTGGTTCTTGATAACTGGCATTGATTTCCTAAGAAATCAAGGCTATTAAACAAGTAACTTGTATAATCTTGCAATTAATTCAGCTCGCCACCCAGATTTGGCTTTGAACACCAGCACACTGCTGCATTGGTCCACGAGCCCATCTGCAAACACATTGTAAGCCTGGCTTTGTTTTAGACTTAGAAGAAATAAAATACACATTTTGTATCTTGACCCTGGACTGAGTATATTTCTTCTGCAGAACTGAAAAAGATCTGGGAATCCCAAGAAGTCAGGGTGGCAGCAAACAGGAACAAAAATGGGAATTGGGGGTAGATAAGAACATAACGTAAGGAGAGCCCTGCTGGATCAGGCCAAAGGCCCACCTAGTCCAGCTTCCTGTATCTCACAGCAGCCCACCAGGTGCCCCAGGGAGGCACAAGACAACAAGATGCTTGCATCTTGTTGCCACTCCCTTGCACCTGGTACTCTGAAGTAAAAAGGTAAAGGTTTCCCCATGACCGAATGGTCTAGTCGTGACCGACTGTAGGGGGCGGTGCTCATCTCCGTTTCAAAGCTTGTAGAGCCAGCGTTTTTGTCCGATCATGTGGCCAGCATGACTCTACGCCGTAGCGCACGGAATGCCGTTACCTTCCCACCAAAGTGGTCCCTATTTATCTACTTGCATTTTAGGTGCTTTCGAACTGCTAGGTTGGCAAGAGCTGGGACAAGCGACGGGAGCTCACTCGGTCACGCAGTCTCGAACTCCCAACCTTGCGGTCGAAAGCCCAGCAACAGTGGATTTACTCGCTGCGCCACCACGTCCCTTTTATGAAGTAGCCTGAAGTAGCCTACTACTAATGTAAGGACTAATGTAAGATAATCATGGGATTAAGAAAAGGCCATTTAAGAAGCAAAGACTCTAAAAACAGACAGACTAAAAAAGTCCAATAATCAGTGTCTTTTTTGCTTCGGGCAAAACCTATTGATAAACCGATCAGTACATTCTTCTTGTCAGTTTCTGCAAGTTTATTTGGAAGACCGGGATCGGTGAAACGGGCCTGCCTGAGCCACATCTCTTTGGTTGTGTTTGGCTTTTGTTTAGCAGGACCAATGACATTGCCAGTGCATTTTATAACTCCCCCCAGTAACACAGAGCGCAAATAACCCGGAAGTATGCGGACTATGACATCCAACCAATCGCTTCTAGAGTGCTGAAATTTGCAGCCAATCAGAGGAAAGGGCAGGTGGGACCTTCCGCCGCCAAACACATCACAGAATTCCACTCGCTGGCAACATATAAGGATGGGAGATGCAGGCAGCTTGCTTGTCACACACACACACACCCCGAGTGCCACACCAAAGGCAGCAACCCCAATCGCCCCTCCCCAATGACGTCACTGAGTAGGGCCTGTGCAAAGAGTGATCCTATGACAATGTGATGGCAGCACGAGACTGTTTGAAAAAGGCCAGGGTTAGATGATGTGATTTAAGGGGTGTGTGTGTGTGTGTGTGTGTGTGTGTGTGTGTGTGTGTGTGTGTGAGAGAGAGAGAGAGAGAGAGAGAGAGAGAGAGAGAGAGAGAGAGA
>JAJKFI010000007.1:28111392-28139769 GCA_029204185.1 Lerista edwardsae
GAGAGAGAGAGAGAGAGAGAGAGAGAGAGAGAGAGAGAGAGAGAGACTCTGTCTCCAAGAATGGTCCAAATGCACTTTACGGTGACCCCTCTGCCAGCCAAAGTTTCCTGGGCTAACTGTGCCAGCCTAACTCCAGGTTAGGATTGTGCCCTTAAAGTCACAATCCTAACCTGGAGCTAGGCTGGCACAAGGGCCTTGTGCTGGCCCAGGAGTGTTGCAAACGTGCCCTGATCCACAGCATGCCTGATCCACAAACTGTTCACCGTTGGGCAGCCCAATCCTATACTGTCCTGGAAGAGACTGGTCGGGAGGCCTGGGCTGTCTCCAGTGCATGTTAGGCAGCAACTGGGGGCCACTTTGGGGTAACCCCAGCAGCCCCACTAGGGCTACTTGGAGCTGTACCTGTAAAATTAGTGGTGCAACTCTGTGCAAGGCCAACCAAGCCAGGGCTGGGGGTTGTGATCTGGCAGAAGTGACTCGGATCCTGTCCCCAACCTCTTCCCTGGGCTAGCCTACCCATTGGCCCACCCTCCCCCTGCCTCCCTCTGCTCCGTTCTGCTCTCTCCCACCCTTCTTCTATCCCCCACCCCCTGCATTGGCCAAATTCGGCCAGCCTTACCGGGGGCTGAATGAACTTGCAGGCAGCCCCCCATGTGTATTTGCACCAGTCTTGTCTGCTCTGGAGTGGCAGAAACACATGTCATGGAGCATCTCGTGAACTCCCAGCTCAGCTCAGGGGACATGCGCCAGCCTAGCCTCTAGTTAGGATTGTGACCTAAAAAAGTGCTGTGCGCAATTCTTGTCATAAGAACATAAGAAGAGCCCTGCTGGATCAGGCCAAAGGCCCATCTAGTCCAGCTTCCTGCATCTCACAGCGGCCCACCAGGTGCCCCAGGGAGGCACGAGACAACAAGATGCTTGCATCCTGTGGCCATTCCCTTGCACCCGGTACTCTGAAGTAGCCTACTACTAATGTAAGGAGGTTACAACTCATCATTGCCTATAGCCCACAGTGGACCTTTCCTCCAGAAATCCGTCCAATCCCCTCTTAAAGGCATCCAGACCAGATGCCATCACCACCTCCTGTGGCAAAGAGTCATGTGTCATTTGAGAGTGCACTCCTAACCTGGAGTTAGGCAAGCACACTTAGGCCAGCACAAGGGCCACCCTATATAATAGTATTTTTGGACCACTCTCTGAGTCAGGGGGGGATGGTGTATGTCTGTGTGCTGACTTTGTGAGTCAGACATACTTTACGGTGTCCCTTCTACCGGCCAAACCTAGCTGGCCTAACTGTGCCTGCCTAACTCCAGGTTAGGACTGCGCCCTGAATGTTCTGGAATGTTCTGGTCCCTATTTCTGCGAGCAAGAATCCGACCGAAGGAGCCGCATGCAGCACATATCCTTTTGCCGGCCGACGATGAAACATTCATGGCCTTCATAACTATTTAACAGGAGACTTGATGAAGGTAGCTTTCGCCTCAACAATTACTTAAAGGGAATGAATTGTTAAGGACCGTCTCTTAAGCAGCCTAATGCACTCAAAACAGCAAATTGGAGGGAGGGAGGGAGGCGTCCACATGCATAACCAAAAAGCTGGTTGCGTAACATTTAAATAAGTTGCTCCGTGCCTCCGAAATGCACCCCGGTCATGACAATGAGCAAAACAGGAAGAGATGGAGAAGATGGTTTCTCTCCTGGCCCGGTGCTCTGTCCGGTGTCCAGAGACGGGAATCTGATCAGACTTGCTAAACTGAATTTGCAATGCATGCCCACGTGTGCCCGCCAGCAGGGTTTGTGCTGCCCGGTCCTCTAATCCTCCTTTAGGGCGCTTGCCAAGGCTGTCGCCTCTTCGCCGCAGCAGAATCTCAGCTCTGCTTAACTCAGTTATTGGGAATGGCCTTTATATTAGCGAAACAAACAAACAAAAAAGCCCACATGGCTTTCCAGGTTACATAATCAGCGACACCAATCTGGAAGGTCTGCGCAGCTCCGAGAAATAGCCCGAGGACCTGTCTCAAGCAGTCAAGGGTGGAGGTCAGGGTGGAAGATTTTGGGTTTCTCTGATCAGGACTGTGATGCTTGCAGCCAGAAAATCAAAGTGTCGCAATTGCAACTTGATGAAAGGGCTTTCGGTGGCGGTTGGGAATAGATGATTTGGTTCATGCCGGGATAGTGTATTGGAAAAGGCAGGAGATACCCCGAGGAGATAGGGAATGGTATCAGCAGTGGCCCATTGTCCAAGTAAGACAGGGATTACGGGGTTAACTCCCAAGGTCTTTGCCTGCAGCAGGAACACAGCTGCAGGCTGATGAGGGCCCTGGCTAGGAAGGGTGATTAGCACAGGTGCAGTCATGCCAGATTTTCCTTGTCATCACCTGTCCTGAGAATTCACAGATTGGGCTTGCTGCTGGATTGTTTCAAGTGAGCACCCATATGTTCAAAGAAACTTTCAGAGAATGGGAATGTTGTCCACTCTCATTTCTGCAGTGAGACTTGCATGAGGGTGCAATCCTAGCCTGGAGTTAGGCTGGCACAGTTAGGCCAACAGAGCTGGACTGGCATAAAGGACAACGTAAAGCACGTTTGAACCACTCTCAGGAAGGATGGCGCACGCCTGTGTACTGGCCTCTCTGACTCCGAGAGTGCTCCAAACATACTTGACGGTGTCCCTTGTGCTGGCCAAACTTTGCTGGCTTAACTGTGCCAGCCTAACTCCAGGCTAGGATTGCGCCCTGAATGACAGGGTGATCGATTCCACAGTCCTTCCCTTTCTCGGGAATTAATCTGCTGTCAGCATCCCATTGCCTGTTCAACATCACTCAAGGCACTGTTCTTTGGTTTCTGCTCAGGCTCTTGGGAAACGAGACTGCTGCACTCTCTGGACAGTTTAATATTATGATAGTTAACAACTTCTTACAGGATGGGACACTTCCAATATCGCCTGCAAGATCAGCAGAGCAGTGTGCCCTCACCACAACCCTGATGCGGAATCTAGAATAGGGGCTGTCAAAAAAGTTTGGGATGATTTTGGAGAAAGATTGCAGGGAAGGAGAAGCTCTTACAATGGCTCAGATTTCGGAGGAGCAAAAGGAGCCGAGACCTTGGCACAATGCAAGCTTGGCCAGCAGTGCTCATGTTTTAAATCAAGTACATAGATAAAGGCACAATCCTGCCCCGTACATAGCACCAACGCAACAGCGTGGGGTCGACGCTACGTCACTAGCGCCGACATGGGGGTGCTGACCAGCCCAGGAGTGTTGCAAATGCACCATAAAGTGTGTTTGGACCCTCTTGGAGTCAGGAAGATTGGTGCACATCAATGTGCTGGCCTCTCTCCAAGAGTGATGAAAATGTGCTTCACGAGAGTGGTGCAAATGTGCTTTATGGTGCCATTGGCAACACACCTAGGCTTGTGCCAGCCTAACTCCAGGTCAGGATTGCACCCTAAAAGACACATCTCTCCAGGGACCTTGTCCAAGAACTCATTCCCTTTCCTCTCCTGCCAAGCTGTTCAATAAAATAGGAAGAAGGCAGATGAGGGAATGGGATCCTGGTAATATCCAGTGGTGTCATCCAAATGATTTAGGAACAGGTACCCACTTTTGATTGGCACTTGTTGGGGTCCGCCCACCAGAAGTGATGTCATAAGCCGGACGTGATGTCATGATTGTTGCCATGGATGTGATCATGTTTGTAAGAACTTCAGCTTGTGGTTAGTGTTGATTTAACTTCTATTGCTTTGCTTTCTAGAGATGTGTATATACATATTTTGCTTCAGCTGTTCCCTGGTTAAATAGCAGGCTAGACTGTACTAGATTGGGAGCCCTTTTGGGACAGGGAGCCATTTAATTTTAATGTTAAATGCAAGGAGCCGGCAAGGAGCAGGAGGGGGAACGGGCGACCAAAAAAAGACCACGTGGGGGCTGGGGCTGGGGGGAAGCTGCAGGAGGAACCGGGACGCTGGATCGGCACGGCTGGAGGGAGCGGGAGCCCCAGGCAGCCTACCTTCTCACGCTTGCTGCCTTATTCCCGGGTCTCCCTCGCTGCTGCTGCTGCTGCCGCTGCTGCCGCTGCTGCCGCTGCTGCCACCTCCGGTCCTCTCGCTCCGCTGCTGCCGCTGCTGCCGCCACCACCACGCTGCCTGCCTGCCTGCCTGCCTCCTCACAGAAAGTGCAGGCAACAGCTGCGGGTGTGCAGTATGCATGTGCAGCTGCTGAGCCAACCAGCCAACGGGGCCAGCTTCGAGTGGGCGGGGCCAGCTCAACTTCTAGGAACCGGTACTCACGTAGTGGTGCGTAGTGGGTGCATGACATCACTGGTAATATCCTTGGCGGACACGTCGTGCCCCAGGAAGCCATAATTGACAAATCGCTGTGGGCTCTGTAGAGCCCAGCAAAGATGACACTGAATGTGACTGGAAGGCCCAGTTCTAACCCCAGACATTTTTACACCTGGAGCAAAGTGTCCAATAGATATTATCGGTCCTGCTCGTTCGATTAAGGGCTGGAATCTGCTGAAGTAACCACTTCACATTATTGCAAAAAGTCAGATCATCAGACACAAGTAAGGACTGCTGGCTAGAACATTAAGGGCACAATCCTCACCTGGAGTTAGGCTGGCACAGTTAAACCAGCAAAGTTTGGCTGGCACCAGGGACACCGTAAAGTATGTTTGGAGCACTCTCGGAGTCAGGGAGGATGGCGCACGTCTGTGCACTGGCCTCTCTGACTCCGAGAGTGGTCCAAACATACTTTGTGATGTCCCTTGTGCTGGCCTAAAACTCCAGGTTAGGATTGTGCCCTCAATGGGTCTACTCAAGACTGCACCAGCTATTTGGCTGTTTCGGGCTGCCTGGTTTGAGGAGGGACACCCCCTGCCAGGGCCCATTCCTGCCCCCACCCAGTTTCGCCCTCCCCGTCCCCTCATGCCTTCCCCTGCCTCACTGCCGCCCGGTGGTCTTACCTGGCTCCAGCTCTGCATGGCGCTGAGGCCCAGTGCCAGCAGTGCTTACACTTCGGGTGCCGCAAATGTGCTTTACGGAATATTCACAACACCCAGCTTAGGCCTGGGCTCTGAACAGTTCAATACATTCCGTGAGTTAGTTCAGAGTAAACTCTCACGTCACTTCACAGAGAGAGTAAGGAAGCATTTGGGTCGAGCTGAGAGAGGTCAGCCTTGCATCCAAATGTTCCAGCCCGTCAAAACTTCGCATGAAGTGTGCTTGGGAGTAGGAAGCCCATATCAAGAGAACTGGTGAACAAGCAGAATTTCTCTCCCCCAAACCAATAATAGAAATGCTGTCTCCGGCAGATCAGCTCCTCAGCTCAAAGCAAAACGCGCTGGAACAGGACAACCTCCAAGGGAATATTGACCAGAAATAGTCATGTGAAAGTGTGCTGGCATAGAAAAAGAGCGTTTGACTGTGGGGCGAGGAGGAAGGGCTGGTGGCTATGGATGAAACACGAGGAACTGAAGATGTTTCTAAGTCTTTACGCTGAAATTTGCCCCAGGCACTTTCCCCTTAAGCATGTTGCAGAATCCAGCAGCAGCCGACAAGCAGAAATGGGCAGGGATGTCTCGACACGATACAAGAGAGGGCAGCGAGGACGTTTGAGCCTTGCTTCAAAATGTGAAGAGACAATTGCAGATGTAAGCTGCCAACCAGGGGCATTTCCAGAGAGCAGCGCCAAAGAAACCTTTTAAGGTTTGGGTTCCTAGATAATGAGACCGGTGACGTGCTTTCTGGTCACCTCAACAGGATAAACGACCCAGATGTGGCAACAAGATGCAGGCATCTAGTTGTCTTGTGTGCCCCTGGAAGCATCTGGTGCACCACTGTGAGATGCAGGAAGCTGGACTGGATGGGCTTTGGCCTGATCCAGTGGGGCTGTTCCTATGTTCCCATGAGTACATGTCTGAAGAGGAGCTTCTGGTTCTGGTAGCTGTCCGAGACAAATGCTGTGGAGAATCTTGACTGGCCACCAGTGTGTTTACCTCAGAACGTACCTCAGAATGCCAGGTGCAAGGGAGTGGCCACAGAATGCAGGCAGCTGGTTGTCTCGTGTGCTCCATCTGGAGGGCTACTGTGAGATACAGGAAGCAGGACTAGATGGGCCCTTGGCCTGATCCAGTGGGGCTGTTCCTATATTCCTATGAGTACATGTCTGAAGAGGTTGTCAAAGAGAAACACTGTGGAGAATCTTGACTGGCCACCAGTGTGTTTGCCTCAAAATTTACCTCAGAATGGCAGAGGGAGTGTCCACAGAATGCAGGCAGCCTGTTGTCTTGTGTGCTCCCTGAGGGATCTGGGGCCACTGTGAGATACAGGAAGCTGGACTAGATGGGCTTTCAGGGTTCTTCTTTTGTTAACCTCTCTTTTTGTGTACTTCTCGGTTTACTTATTTATTTCTGTGCTTATACCACCTTTCCTTCCCCTCTGTGTGCTCTTTGGATATTGCTCAAGGCAGTCTACATAGGCAGGCTTTCTAGACCCAATGAGGGCCTTTCCAATGTTGTTCTATGTTTATAGAACCCTTCAAGCTCCAACTGTTATCCTTCAATGGTGTCACCAACGTCTTCTTAGCTGCAGGAACACTCCAAGCTTTTCACAGGCAAGCTTTACAGATCATGGCGCTCAACAGCAACTCCTCTCTGCCACCAAGGGGCATGACAGCTTATCAGTGACTTCTCTGGTCTCCCTTCCAAACACATCTCAAGCTGTATCTGCTTAGCTTCTGGAAGTCTTCAAGCAGCTCTTCCTCTGGACCACACCTCCTGCACATTGTGCCACTGTGGGTCGAAACAGGAAGCATGCTAAAGGTATAGTTTCTGTTTTCTTTTAATTAAAATACCACCTTTGCCAGCCTGGGGGTTGGGATAGTGGTCAGGACTATGGTTTGCAGAGAGAGGACATTTAACCCTTTTACCTCAGCCCCAGTCCCTCTCAAAAGAGCCCTCTTAAAGTTGCTATATGCCCTGGGAGTAAGTCACTGGCTCATGTGCCCTGTAACCAGCCCAGGGCCCGTATGAATTGTGAATACTGAACAGTGTGTTCTTAAGCACTTCCAATTCAAGACAACAAGGCCTACATCCTCTGCCACCAGCCTGGGACTATAGCTAAGAGTAAACAGCCTCCAAAGAGGAATGTACTGTCTCTTAACTCTTACTTACTTCTCAGGCAAGACTAGTTCCGACTACAAGGACCTAGTCCAAAGCTATAGAATTTAACTCAAAATGATAGAGTGCCCAAGCAGCAAGACTGACTGCAGATCACTAACAGTTCCAAGTACTCACAAAGTAAACACGCTTATAACTTAGCTGTATCACCCCTGCTAACTGGGCAAGAGGCACTTTTTCAAGTGGTGTCCTCTTATATTTAGCAGGGGGAGAGCAATTGTCCCTCTTCACCCCTGCGCAGTGTCTTTCTCATGGCTGTTGCTGGTGGTGTTCTCCATTATTTTAGATTGTGAGCCCTTTTGGGACAGGGAGCCATTTAACTTTAATGTTATTATTTGGCTGTAAACCGCTTTGTGAACTTTGTGTTGAAAAGCGGTATATAAATACTAGTGATTGATTGATTGATTGATTGATTAGGAAAACAAGCCATTGCGTATTCTGGAAAGTCCTAAAAAGAACCAACAGAGACTTAATGGAGATAAACTTAAAATAAGAAAAAAAGCTGTACTCCTAACACTTGACTAGGCCTTAACACCTACGAGGTGGTTAGCTTTGGTAGTTCACCTTCTCACTCCAAGCAGGTAGCAGGTCTGTGCTGGATATCTTGGATGAACGTGGAGAAGGTAGTCTGATGGTCACTACCCCCAAACTAGGTATCTGTATCCCCCTCTAGTACAATCAGGAGAAATGTCCAAAACCCCTTGATTGAGGGATGGAATGTCCGGAGGTCACAAAAAGGTCAGAAAAAAAGTTACATTCATACATCACTTGACCTAAGTGATGAGTCTCAGCTGAGATGGGAATCTTCATGATTGCAACGATATTGTAGCATCAGTTGGATGGACCTTCCTGTTTAGGTGTGTCTTTGCAAGCCGACAGTGCAGTGTTCTTGATCCAGCTACAACCTCACACCTATTTGCAAGGAGCAAGGCAAATAAGAATTGCCTTTCTAACTGATTACCACCAGCTGGTACTTAGTAACTTCAGCTCTTTCTCAGAAGATGGAGGCATTTTTTTTTTACGTAATGGGGTCAGGCCTAGCCTTCTTTTGCTCTTTGCACTAGCAGGGGGAGTGTCTGTTATATCACATCTTGTTTCTGGTCTTAGCAAAGCAAGAGTGATCACAGTAGCATCCAACTGGGTAATTACAGGAAACAAAAAAAAATACTCCTAATAAATCCCTTGTCCTATAGTTTTAAACTAGAATTTATTTTTTTTAAACAAAACACAATAGTACAGGTCCAACTGTTTTATACATTGATTTTTTAATCCATGGATTAAACTCAACACTGATGACCACTGCAGATAAGGAAGACCCTGCTGATCCCTGGAGAAGGGGGAAAAACACATCCCTTTATAATCCCCTTTCTAAAAACTGCTTTTCAGGGAGCCAGACTATAAGAACTGCTATTTTGCACTTCACTCAGAGAAAAGTGACCCCTCCCTTTGCCCTGGCTCACTGAACAATGGAATATGGGTGATTAATCGCCAGCCTCAAGCCAGGGTGAAGGGAAGGGGGGTCACTTTCCCCCCTCAAAATAGGAGAAAAGCAAGCCACAAAATAGCAGACTTGAGTTGTGTTGTGTTTAAACTGCTTATATTTAATGTGGTTTTTGGTATCTGTGGGGAGTCCCAGGACCAAACCCCAGCAGATAACAAAGTCCCGTCTGTATTCACAAGACCTGCACAAAACAGCCAGGCTCCACTTGAACCACAATAGAATCAGTCTGCTAATGCTTAACAACAACAACAACAACAACAACAACAACAACAACAACAACTAAATGGGAGTGCTGCATTTAAACTGACTTGCAGGAGAAAGCCAGAAGGCGCCGAGGAACATCTAATTCCGGACGACTCATTGCTGAGCACAGACCATGTAAATATTTCAGGTTCTATTAGGAGGGACAAAGTACCACTTGATAATGAAAGATAGCCATTTAAAATCCAAAGCGCCATATGCTTGCGTGCAAAAGAGACATTTGAAAATGGGTGCAACCTCTTGTATTTATATAATACTGTCAGAAGCCTCTAAGTCAAGAGGGGATAATTGGAGCCCTTCATAAGAAAATAAGAAGAGCCCTGCTGGATCAGGCCGAAGGCCCATCTAGTCCAGCTTCCTGAATCTCACAATGGCCCACCAGATACCTCAAGGAGCACACAAGACAACAGGATGCCTGCATTCTGTGGCCACTCCCTTGCACCTGGCATTCTGAAGTAGCCTACTATTAATGTGTTGCACAACCCATCATGGCCCACAATGGACTTTTCTTCCAGGAATCTATCCAATCCCCTTTTAAAGGCACCTAGACCAGATGCCATCATCACCTCCTGTGGCAAGGAGTTCCATAGATTAATTACCCGCTGGATTAAAAAGTATTCATATGAAGAGAACACAGCTAGAGGTGGCCTATCAAGGCAACTCTCTTGTCTCTTTACATTTTTGTTAAAAGCAGCCTGGGGTGGGTGGGATTAAGACAAAGTGAGAAGGAGCTTAACAATTTGCCATTGAAAACCATTTACCGTTTTCCCCAACCTGCTATTTATTTAACCTGCTATTTATCACTTTTGAGATACTTGTATCCAGTGGTGTCATTCAAATGGTTTAGGAACAGGAATTCACTTTTGATTGGCACTTGTTGGGAACCCGGAACCAGCCACGGAGCCCGTTAGGATCTGGAACGCCTGTTCTGATCTGTTCCCCCTGAATGACATCACTGCCTTCGCCCCCCTAGGAATCCAGAGTCGCTCCCTTTAACCCTCTGAGTGCCGGCCAACCAAGAAGAAAAGCTCTTTGCAGAGGAATTGGGAGGGGGGAGGAGGGAGAGTGAAGTGGGCGGAGTCAACCCTAATTTTAACTAGTAGAACTGAGTTCCCCCGCGTTCCTCCTGCATGACATCACTGCTTGTATCCATGTATGTTTTGTTGTTGGCTGGTGTATGTCTGATAGCCAAAAGCATCTTGCCCTATTTCTGACACTTTTGCTGGTGGGCTCTATCACTTTTATTATAAGTTCTGATCATATATAAATAGGTTTCCTTCCAAGTTATTTTTCACATTTGTATCCCAGCTTTTGCTTTCACATTATGCTGTTGGAGAAGACTCTTGAGAGTCCCCTGGACTGCAAGGCGATCCAATCGGTCACTCCCACAGGTGGTCAAGCCTGATTGCTCCCTGGAACGACAAATCCTGAAGCTCAAATACTTTGGCTACCTCATGAGAAGAGAGGACTCTTTAGAAAAAACACCCTCATGCTTGGAAAGCTTGAAGGCAAAAGGAGAAGTAAAGGGGGCGGCAGAGGATGAGATGGTTAGATAGTGTCACCAAAGCGATGAACATGAAATTGGGCAAACTCAAGAAGCTAGTGGAGGACAGGGAGGCCTGGCATGCTGTGGTCCACGGGGTCGTGAAGAGTCGGACATGACTTAGCGACTGAACAACAACAACAATAATCCCAGCTTTCCCCCCAAGGAGCTCAGGGGGGTGTACACGGTTCCGCCTCTTCTTTTGTCCTCCCAACAACCCTGCAAAGTAGGTGAGGCTGAGAGTGACTGGCCTGAGGTCACCCTAATAAGCTTCATGGCTGAGCAAGGATTTGCACCTGAATCATTCAGGTCCAAGTCCAACTCCAGAACCACTACATCATTCTAGCGGGGGTGGCCGCTAAGGAAGGGGAGAAAAGTAAATGCCTAAAAAGCCTGTGTAAAATTGCTGATCAAATATACATATTTTGGCTTAGTTACAGGGTAGTATGGGGGCCAGGGCACTGAAAAAAATGAAGTTTTCATTGAGGAGGTCTAGGGAGAGATTTAAAGGAAATTGGGGAGATGATTGGTCCCACCCTCTCACGGGCCTGATCCTCCCCCCACACTTCTGCCCACCCTGAATCTCCTTACTGTTGGCCATGGTTGCTGGACTGCCAACCGGTCTCCTGCTTGGCATGGCGGCTGGGCGTTAATTAGTGCCAGCCCAGCATGAGCAAATGCTTGCGCTGTGCCATGAACGTGCTTTACGTGAGACTTTCAGCCAGTGGCACACACGTGGCGGCGCTGCAGGTTAAACCGCTGTTGCTGCACTTGCTGACCGGAAGGTTTGGCAGTTCAAGACCGTGTGACGGAATGAGCTCCCATTGCTTGTCCCAGCTCTTGCCAACCTAGTAGTTCGAAAGCATGTAAAAACACGAGTAGACAAATAGGGACCACTTCGGTGGGAAGGTAACAGCATGCCGTGCACCTCAGCGTATAGTCATTCTGGCCACATGACCACGGAAACTTGTCCTCAGACAAACGCCAGCTCTATAGGCTTAGAAACGGAGATGAGCACCACCCCCTACAGTCAGTCATGAGTAGACCCTTCAGTTGTGGGGAAACCTTTATCTTTACACACATTGGGCCTCTGGACTGGGCCCTTCATCTGCAGACCCCTCCCTCCAACCTGCTGTGGATGACAGGCACGTTCGCTAAAGAAGAGTAGGAACTGGATCCTCCACTTCTCTCCCCTCCTTCTTCCTCATGAGGTGTTCCAATGCCATGTGAAGGAGTAGCCCTTCAACAGCCTCTCTCCACCCATGCAGCATTTCAAGCCTAACGGGACACGTTCCCTTTAAACTTTAAACCCCATTCAGGATTGTCCAAAGAGGTGGTGCAAAGAAGCTTCACCTCTTCCTGTTTTCAGGAAAGAGACACTGCTATGAAAGGGAGGGCTGCTTCCCTCCCCTTAGGTAGCTGCCACTGCCACCAGTCCCGGCTTACTACAGTAAAAAAAAGGGGGGATCCTGGACAAACCCCTTTCAAGAGAAATCCAAACAGAGGAATTTAAAAAAAAAACACAATTTTTATTAAATACACATAAGGTTAAAAGCAAAGCCACAGAGCCTCTGTACCATAAAACCTGAATATTAATTAAAATGGCAATAATAAAACCCTCTGTTTATAACTTAACTGAGAGGAACACAAAAGGACAAAGACAAAAAAACATCCTGTAGCTCTCACTGACTGCAATCTGCTCTCCCAGCGCACAGTGAGGCTATCCTTCCCTGAGAGCAGCTCAACGCTTCTGCTCTCTGAGGCTTTTTAACTTTCCTCCAGTGAAGCTAATCGCCTTCACCTGAGCTCTTTACACACGAGTAGTTCCCTTCATGCCCACCTCTAATTCAAACCAAGCCTGCATGAAATAAGTTTCATGACGGAGGGCATGTGACGATGAGGAGAGAGGTTTTTGGTGAAAGCGCACACATGAACGCACCCAAGTGAAGTAAACAGTGGCGATTTGTGAGCGGGGACATGATTGAGACATACACAATTCTCAATCATGGGATACAGGGATGTTCTTTTCCCTCTCTCAAAACACCAGAACCAGGGGGCATCTGCTAAAACTGAGGGTTGGAAGAGTTAAAACAGATAAAAGAAAATACTTTTTTTTTTTTGAATAATATTTTTAATGTTTATTCTTACAGATGTGGGAAATAGGAAAATAGGTTACATAAGGTTATAGGTAAACAAAGGAATAGACACAAAAGGTAAAAAAAATGGAGGGTTGCAGCATGTCTAAAAGCAATATATAAGTAATTATCAATCAAAGTCATAGAAAGTTCTATAATTCTAAATTCTACACATCTATATTTAATTAAGTATCTATTAAGTGCCCCTCATTGATGTAATATTCTCTCTTCTTTACCAACATTAAATGCTTGTTAAATCGCTTTATCTTTCTCTCATTTATAATTACACCAAACAATAACACTAATTTAAAAGAAAAGCCATCTAAAGCAAACAAAAAGGATTTGGAACAAACCGCTAAAGCCTATAATGCATTACTAATAATTTATATATCTGAGTAATCAATATATTTCATCTATTGTTAAATTCACCTAGCTCTACAGCTTACTAAAGCAAAAACTTTATATATCAATTTATAAGGTGTTGAGACTTTCTTTATCATATTCACTCATATTTATCCTTACATTCCAATATAAACTTATCTGAATATAATTTCTCTTATCCTGATTATACCCCATACATCTTCTAATTTTCCCTTAAATCAACTGCGTCATGGGCCTACAGCAAAAATAGTTACGCCCCCTTCTTTGTCCTTCTGTCTTCAGTTTCTAGAACCAATTCACCATCTTAACTCACCCCCCCCAACATCTCTTATAACAAAACTCAAAATTTTCACGAATTACTAAGACAGCAAGTCTATCTAGTAAATTATTGCTCTCTTGCTGCCACCAAGAAAAACAGATTCAGCAAATCCCCTCTCACTGGAATGCTGAGATCCGATCTGCTGCTTGCGCTGTCTTCAGTTAGTCCAAATCTTCTTACTTCAAAGAATAATCCAACTGGTGGGGGTAGAATAAAACTCTTCTCTGTTGTTTCTGTCATAAATCTCTCTCCTGTTGCTATAAAAATGTCACAAGATTCCGCATTTTCCAATCTCACATCAGGGAAATGCTTTGATCTAGCTGCCCATAAAGTTCTTGTATACGCTCGTTGTAGATCTTCCTTTCAAAACGTCCCAGCGCCATTTCTTCTCTCCTGCAACTTCTGCTTAGGTAAAGATTTCTCCTTCTCCTTCTTCTTCTTCTTTTTTTAATCGCTTATAATATTATCTTAGGCTTGATTCTTTAAAGTAACTTCATCAGTAGTAAAAAAAACAGTTATTCCATATATCTTGTGCACCTCCATTAGAATGGATCTGGCAAATTCATGTCTCTTCTGTGATATTTGTAATGCTTGTAAATGGCCATTCTTCTTTACGAGGTACAGAGTGTGACTTCACAAATCTTCTTTCGCTTTGCCTGATCAATGTTGTTCCGCCTCCATCCTCCAGCACTTCTGTCTCTGCTTGGGGGCTTAACAGAGAAATTCCCATTCGGTTGTAAATCACCTTCAGCTTCCATGGTCTTTCCAATCAAGGAGCTGCCAGCTGGCTCTGCGTTCAAAGACGCAGGGATTTCTTCCACTCTTCTGCATATGGGCTGCAAAGCTTCGCCTGGAGTCGGCCACCTCCACGACTCGACCTGCAAATGCCCTGCTTAGAGGCCCATCTCCTTGGGCCTCATACCAGAATTTCCAGTATGGAATTCTGGAGAAAAGTGAAGCCCCAACTGCTTCCCTGCTTCACCGGGCAGGAAAACTGTCAGCCATGTTGGACGAACGCTCCTCCCCCCAAAAGGAAATACTTTTTTACCCAGTGGGTAATTAATCTTTGGAACTCCTTGCCACAGGAGGTGGTGATGGCATCTGGTCTAGATGCCTTTAAGAGGGGATTGGACAGATTTCTGGAAGAAAAGTCCATTGTGGGCTAGAGGCAATGATGGGTTGTGCAACCTCCTTACTTTAGTAGTAGGCTACTTCAGAGTGCGAGGTGCAAGGGAGTGGCCACAGAATGCAGGCATCTTGTTGTCTCATGTGCTCCCTGGGGCACCTGGTGGGCCACTGTGAGATGCAGGAAGCAGGACTAGAGGGACCTTGGCCTGATCCATTGGGGCTGTTCCTATGTTCCCATGTTCCTATGAGTATATATCTGAAAAGGAGCATCTGGTTCTGGTGGCTGTCAAAAGAAAAATGCTGTGGAGAATCTTGACCAGCCACCAGTGTGTTTCCCTCAGAATTTACCTCAGAATGCCAGGTGCAAGGGAGAGGCCACAGAATGCAGGCAGCCTGTTGCCTTGTGTGTTCCCAGAGGCATCTGGTGGGCCACTGTGAAATACAGGAAGTTGGACTAGATGGGCCTTTGGCCTGATCCAGCAGGGCTCTTCTTAGGTTCTTATGATTTGTGTGGTATCGAGTAGCTGACTGTCCTTGCAAGTATTCACGAGATGACTGGCTCATAGAACTCTTCGGTGTTAATGACCTCGCACAATCCTGACTTCATTCTGGTTGCGCATATCTTAGAGAAGGGACAGGCATAGCTCAGTGGAAAAGCACATGCATCGCATGCTCTGTGGACCAAGCTGTGGCCCCTCAGTTTTCTGTTTTGCAGATTGGAGTCAGTCGTCGTGAGGCTTCTTCCGCCAGCGACTTTGAGGACCGCAATGTTGCCAGTGCCTCAGAACTGGTCTTCCTCCTGCCTGCAGATGCTGCTTCTAAATAAAGCAACAATTTGGTCCCCCGCTCACCACTTATTTCATCTGTGGCTTCCAGTGTGGTGATATTAACAAGGATTGACAGGCTCAAAGTCGTTTGTTTACGCTGGTGGTGAATTCCTTTCCCCGTGAATTGTGCAAGGAAGCACATCGCAGCTTGCCAGGTGGTATATCATGGACTCGGGAGCATGTGGGTCTAGTCCTCGTCAACACTAACGCTCATTATTCTGGTCAATCACACATGAGCTGTAATTATTGTATTTTGAAGTATTTTTAAAAGGGTCTAGAGAAACGCAAGAGGCAAGCTGAGAACCTGCCTCAAAACCGGCAAAACAGAAGGCAAAATAGAAACCTATACAAGTGGAGCCTGGAATTGTCGTTATAAATATGGGAGAATTCAATTTTATTAAAATACCCTGGAAGACATTAATGAATTTCAAATGGTAAAGGCACATCAGGATGCATTAACCAGAGGTGATACAGTGAGTTTTAGGAGTCTTTTAGATGGCTGAGCTGGCAATGGTTCCCAAACTGTGGTTCCCAAACTGTGGGTTGGGACCCTTCGGTGAGTCACGAGTGATCTGTCCTGCTAGGCTCCTGTACAAGCAGAGGTGCCAAAATGGGCATGCTGCTTTCTGTGGGAGCTGTGGGGACTGCCATGGTCTCCTCATGAGAAGGGGACTTTCATCCCTTCCCCCCCCCCCAGGAAAACTGTGGCCCAGCAATGGAGCTACTCCAGCCTCCACTATTTTGCAGAGCCCTGTATCAGGCCTCCAAGCCTGGCATGGTTGGGGATGAGGTGGCAAGTGTGGCCACCAGTCCCATCTCCTCCTGGGGCCAGTCCTCCCCTCCCCCACTCAGTCACCCTCCCCACACCGTCCTCCCCTTCCCCATGACTCCTACCAGCCAAAACCCAACCTGCTTGTCCATGGTGGAGGCTCTGAAGTGCTGAGGCTCGGTGTGGTAAAGCCCTTGGTGTTGCTATGAACGTGTATGCGGAGAAAGTAGGTTTTTTGCCTCACTTGGATTAACAAATCCATATATCTATCAATGGCAATGTGTTCAAACCTTTAGCTCCTGAGGGCACAATCCTAACCAACTTTCCAGCATTGACATAGCAGTGCCAATGGGGCATACTCTATGTTCTGTAGTGGAATAGTAGTCACGGAGATCTCCTCAAGGTAGGGGAATGTTTGTTCCCTTCCCTCAGAGCTGCATTGCCCTTACCCCAGTGCTGGAAAGTGGGTTAGGATTGCGCCCCAACTCAAGAGATTGCACCCCAACTCAACCCAACTTAGAGTTTCGTGATTAGATGCCCAATCCTTGTGACCAGCTATCACACTGTTTAAATCTCCACAAAGAATGAATTCCCCTTTAGCAACGACCTCAATCTGTTGAGGGAATCGGTAAAATCTTGCTTGAGTTTAATGTGGCCCAACATTTCACGGAGGAGGTTTCATTCAGTGAACTTTAGAAATCAAGCGAGCAGAGAAGACAAGTCTTTTCCCACCAGCACCCCATGAAGAGAGGTTGGAAAGTTTAAATGCATTCAACCCACGCCAATGACAGAAACAACACAAGCAATTCAGGGAAAAGACAGTTTGCCAAAGAGAGACCCTGGGGAACACGTCTAAAAATGGGTTCTGATCTGCTGGATGCGAAATGGATTTCTCATTTCTCAGATCCCCACTCGACTTGCAACTACCTAGCCCCAATGACTTGAGTCCCTATCCCATTAGTGTGTGTGTGTTCTTGCTTCCTTTTTTCATTGCATCCATGTCATGCCGAAAGACCTCATGGGCAACCCTGAAGCTGGAATTCAAAAGGACAGCAGCAGTGGACCTAGGGAAGGGTGGCTTGGGTCCAGGGGCTGGGAAGGATCGAGGGGAGGAAAAAGGCTTAAGTTTTCTTTTTCTGGATGAGGGAGGGGGAGAAGGGTGTGCCCAAAGGATGGGGGATGGGATTCTTGTAAAAGGAGAATGTAAAATTCTGGGTTCGATGCAGACTCAGCTCAACAAGGCAGATGCAGTCAACATTTTATTATGCAGCAACAGAACAACCAAACTCTGAACACAGGCAACAGGCCTAACTAACTGCAGGATTCATCCGCTCCTGATTGGAGGGGGGGGATTAACTCCACCCTCCAGTCCTCTAGCTGAGATTTAACCCTCACTATCCTCCTGCCTACATAACAGAGCAAATGGCTGGAGGTGGTTTTTTCTTCCCCCCTCCTGTGCAAGCCTCAACTTGGGAGGGGACTCAACTTGTTTCTGGAAATGACTCTGACTCATGACTTGAAAGACTCAGAACTTTGCTCACATCCAATCACAATGGATGTGCCCTTTGTCTTGTGAGTTGAGTTGCAGGGTCTCTGACTCAGGACTCAACTCACAACAGGCTCAGTGACTTGAGCACATCCCTGGTGAGTGGCAAATCTCACTGGCCATTGGAGCCATTCTGGACAGCGATGGCAGCACAATTGAATGGACACCCAAAAACGGATATGAACTCAAAAACGGATATGACTCAGGGCACAATCCTCACCAACTTTCCAGCACTGACATTGCTGTGCCAATGGAGCATGTGCTGCATCCTGTAGTAGTCATGTGGAGTAGTAGTCAGTAGTCAGAGTAGTAGTCACAGAGGCCTCCTCAAGGTAAGGGAATGTTTGTTCCATTACCTTGGAGCTGCATTGACCTTATCTCTATGCTGGAAAGCTGGTTAGGTTTATGTCCTCACCCTCAATTGCAACATAATCTTTTTTTTTTAATGCTTGCATACCCTGTCTATGGGGATGTGGTGGCGCTGCGGGTTAAACCGCTGCTTTTGGGCTTTCTGACCGGAAGATTGGGAGTTCAAGACAATGTGATGGAATGAGCTCCCGTTGCTTGTCCCAGCTCCTGCCAACCTAGCAGTTCAAAAGCACCTAAAAATGGGAGTAGATAAATAGGGACCACTTTGGTGGGAAGGTAACAGCGTTCCGTGCGCTACAGCGTATAGTCATGCTGGCCACATGACCACGAAAGCTTGTCCTCGGACAAACACTGGCTCTTAGAAATGGAGATGAGCACCGCCCCCTACAGTCAGTCACGACTAGACCATTCGCTTGTGGGGAAACCTTTACCTTTTTACCCTATCTATAGAACATTATTCTTCTTTTATGATCCACAAAAAAAGAAAGCTTGCCATTTATAAAAGTGCATATGATAAAGAATAGTCCAGATACCAGGGAAAAAGAAAGTCAAACCGTTTGGAGTCAAATGCCGAGAAGGCGTGGAAGGGTACTGAAAGACCATTCACGATATAGGGGTCTGAAGAACTGCCAGTGGTCTGTGGAGAAGCACATGTACAGGGTGTTGTCCTTATGTTCTAAGTCAGGGGTGTCAAACCTGTTTCGTATAGCAAGCCGAACAGAATTCTTGGCACCTGCTGAAGACTGCAAGTTGCACCGTTAAGCAGGAAGTGATGTCATTAATCATATCATGGCCAAAAATAAGCACTTTGTTATCAAGTTTGTTCTCAAGGTCTCATCAGCAGCAGTGGTAGTCCTGCCATCGGCTGGGGAGGGCAAATGCCGGCCGGCACAGGTGCTGCCAAGCCCTTTAAGGGTGCCTCCACCATGCTCCAAAGAACCAGAAGTATCGGACAGGAGCAGAGCTTTGCACAAGGGAATAAGAACATAAGGACATAAGAAGAGCCCTGCTGGATCAGGCCAAAGGCCCATCTAGTCCAGCTTCCTGTATCTCACAGCAGCCCACCAGGTGCCCCAGGGAGGTATGAGACAACAAGACGCCTGCATCCTTTTGCCACTCCCTTGCACCCGGTACTCTGAAGTAGCTCACTACCTTTGTAAGGAGGTTGCACAATCCATCATTGCCTATAGCCCACGATGGACCTTTCCTCCAGAAATCCGTCCAATCCCCTCTTAAAGGCATCAAGATCAGATGCCATCACCACCTTCTGTGGCAAAGAGTTCCACAGATTAACTACCCGCTGGGTAAAAAAGTACTTCCTTTTATCTGTTTTAACTCTCCCAACCCTCAGTTTTAGTGGATGCCCCCTAAGTTTGCTGGCACAAGTCCAAACGATCTAAATTGGGGCTGCGCGGCCCAGAAACAGGGGTTAGGATCTGGCCTAGACTCTGCCCACCTTTTCATTCATTCATTCATTCATTCATTCATTCATTCATTCATTCAAACAGTATTTATATACTGCTTTTGAACACAAAGTTCACAAAGCGGTTTACAGGCAAATAGTAACAATAAAGTTAAATGGCTCCCTGTCCCCAAAGGGCTCACAATCTAAAAATATGCAAAACGCCACCAGCAACAGCCACCAGAAAGACACTGCGCAGGGGTGAAGAGGGACAACCACTCTCCCCCTGCTAAACATAAGAGGAGCACCACGTGAAAAGTGCCTCTTGCCCAGTTAGCAGGGGTAACTTCCTGCCCTCCCCAAGCCCCAAGGCTGACCAGGAAAACAAAGCTTCCCTGGGCCAGCACTGGTGCTGATGTGACAGGATGTTTGCAACCCTTAAGGCTGCAATCCTGGAAATACCAATTTGGAAGGAAATCCCATTGGATTTCCTATGGGATCTGCTTCTGAATAACCACATCAAGTAATCGGCTCAAAAGCATAGATCCACCTGCTTAAAATAAGGCAAAGTGCTTGACCTGAGGGGGACTGTGAAGTGTAAAGAATTAACCACAGCAAACATTCTATCATCCCCAGAAATTAAAATAATTATCACTATTACTGTATAAACTATTCCTATCACTATAATTATTACTATAATAAAAGCTTCTTCAAGTATGTTAGAAGCAGGAAACCTGCCAGAGAGGCGGTTGGCCCACTGGATGGTGAGGGAGGGAAATTGGAGATAAAAGGGGACTTGGAGATTGCAGAGAAGTTAAATGAATTCTTTGCGTCCGTCTTCACAGCAGAAGAACTTGGGCAGATACCACAGCCCAAACAGCCCTTCCTAACTAAGGAATTAAAGCAGATAATGTTTAATAAAGAAGATGTTTTAGGTCAAATTGATAAACTACATATAAATAAGTCACTAGGCCCAGATGGTATGCACCCAAGAGTAATTAAGGAACTAAAGAACGAAGTTGCTGACCTCTTAACTAGAGTATGCAACTTGTCCCTTCAAATGGCCACGGTGCCAGAGGATTGGAGGATAGCCAATGTCATGCCAATCTTTAAAAAAGGGAGAAGGGGGGACCCTGGAAACTACAGGCCGGTCAGCCTAACGTCTGTTCCGGGTAAGATGGTGGAAAGCCTCATTAAAGATAAAATCCTAAAACATGTAGAGGAACAAGTACTGCTAAAGGAAAGTCAGCATGGCTTCTGTAAGGGTAAGTCTTGCCTCACAAACCTTTTGGAATTCTTTGAAAAGGTCAACAGGCATGTGGATATGGGTGAACCTGTGGATATCAGGATTTTCAGGAACCTGAATTTTCAGAAGGCGTTTGACACTGTCCCCGACCAAAGGCTGCTGAAGAAACTTCACAGTCCGGGAATAAGAGGGCAGATCCTCTTATGGATCCAAAATTGGTTGAGGGCCAGGAAACAGAGGGGGGGGGTCAATGGGCAATTTTCACAATGGAGAGAGGTGAAAAGTGGAGTGCCCCAGGGATCTGTCTTGGGGCCCATGTTTTTCAACTTATTCATAAATGACCTGGAGACAGGCATAAGCAGCAAGGTGGCCAAGTTTGCAAAACTTTTCCGGGTGGTGAAAACCAGAAAGGATTGTGAAGAGCTCCAGAAGGATCTCTCCAAGTTGGGGGAATGGGCAGCCAAATGGCAGATGCGTTTCAACATAGACAAGTGTAAAATGATGCACATTGGGGCAAAAAACCAAAACTTCACCTATAGGCTAATGGGTTCTGAGCTGTCTGTGACAGCTCAGGAGAGAGATCTCGGGGTGCTGGTGGACAATTCAATGAAGGTATCGACCCAGTGTGTGGCAGCAATTAAGAAGGCCAATTCCATGCTTGGGGTCATTAAAAAAGGGGTTGAGAATAAAACAGCCAATATTATCATGCCATTGTACAAATCGATGGTAAGGCCGCACCTGGAATATTGTGTCCAGTTCTGGTCGCTGCATCTCAAAAAGGACATAGTGGAGCTGGAAAAGGTGCAGAAGAGAGCGACAAAAATGATTACGGGGCTGGGGCACCTCCCTTATGAAGAAAGACTGAAGTGTTTGGGACTCTTCAGTCTAGAAAAAAGGCACCTGAGTGGGGACATGATTGAGACATACAAAATTATGCATGGAAGGGATAGAGTCGATAAAGGGATGTTCTTTTCCCTCTCTCAAAACACCAGAACCAGGGGGCATCTGCTAAAACTGAGGGTTGGGAGAGTTAAAACAGATAAAAGGAAGTACTTTTTTACCCAGTGGGTAGTTAATCTGTGGAACTCTTTGCCACAGGAGGTGGTGATGGCATCTGGCCTTGATGCCTTTAAGAGGGGATTGGATGGATTTCTGGAAAAAAAGTCCATCGTGGGCTATAGGCCATGATGGATTGTGCAACCTCCTTACAAAGGTGGTGGGCTACTGGTACCGGGTGCAAGGGAGTGGCCACAGGATACAAGCATCTTGTTTTCTCATGCCTCCCTGAGGCATCTGGTGGGCCGCTGTTAGATACAGGAAGCTGGACTAGATGGGCCTTGGCCTGATCCAGCAGGGCTCTTCTTATGTTCTTACCTGCTGCAAGCCCAAAGTTTGAAGTTACTAAGGGCTAGGAACAAGCGGTTCTAACTAACACCAATTGCAATATCAGGTCATGCTCTGCCCACTGACCCGCCTCCTGTTTTCACAGTGTCCAAACAACTTAAGTTCTGCAGTCAGACTGGAGGCAGAGTGAGGGGGGGGCTCATAAATTCCTGTGAACAAGGATATGAGCCCCTTGAAGCCAAAGGAGTCAGTGCCCATGTTTCCTTCCTGCTCTGATGACTTAAAACGGTACAAATATGTGCAACGAATAATGCAGGCGGCTGCAGTTTCTTCATCCTTAGGAAAATTCCTAAGGTCGCCTCCAAGCGGACCATTTTTGCTGACTTCAGCTGGTCCGCTAGAAAACGAAATTAAAGTTGAGTGTGCTGCGATGAACAAGGAGGGCAGAACGAGGCTTCTTTCAGCTTGCAGCAACGTATAGACAGTTTCACTGCGCAATCCTAGCCCGGCCGTTGAGTCGGCACTATGTCATAGCATCGACACGACACTGTGAGCACTGACGTGGGGGTACCCCCGCAGCGGTGCTCGAGCAATGAGGCAGCAGGCAGCGGCGGTCCTGGTCAGTAATGGCATCTAAATGATTTAGCAACAGGTACTCACTTTTGATTGGCACTTGTGTCGGGGCCCGCCCACCGGAAGTGAGGTCATAGCCGGAACCCAGGAACCGCCCCCAGGAACCACCGCACCTCCTCAGTAGGCCACGCGGTGGCCCGGGTGAAGGCCCGGGAGTCCTGAGCCTTCCCCAGGGCTGCCGCGCGGGCTACTGATTCCCCCCCAGGAACCGCCACATCTCCTTAGGAGGGAGCGCCAGGCAGCCTACCTGCTCACGCTGCTGCTGCCGTCGGTCTCCCTCGCTCCACTGCCTGCCTGCCTGCCTGCCTGCCTGGCTCTGAGAATGTGCAGGCAACTCAAACATGCAGGCAATTCAAACGTTGCAGGGGGCGGAGTGGAGCGCCGGCGGAGTCGACGAGTGGGCGGGCGAATGGGTGGGGCCAGCCCTAATCCTAGGAACGGGTACTCGTGTACCCCCACGTACCCGCTACATGACATGTCTGGTCCTGGTGTGCCTGTGTCGAGCATCTTTCAAATCAGCCAAAGCCGGCTGGCGTGAGGGAGGCTCCGTGTCCATCCAAACACGGGATTGGTGGGGGGAGGGGGTTGTGGGTGGGATGTGGGCGGGCTTGGGAATCGGCCATAAGGCTGAATCCTGAACCCGATTGGGAGGCTGCACAGCCCTGATTCAGGCTGTGCCGTTTCCTCAGATCTGCGCCTGCTACGGGTAAGGGCACAAATGTGCCTTTGCTGCGGGGAAGGTCCAGCCTTCACTGTACTGCCTTGGACTTGGCACGGGCCGTCCTTGCCAATCCAGCTCAGTATAGGATAGCACCCTCACCAGAGGCGGAGGAGGCGGCGGGCGCCATTGCACGGAGTAACCCGCGTGCTAACCCGTGCTGTTTGGCCCTCCTGCCCTCCCTGATGTCCGTTTCGCTCCAAAATGGAGCCATTCCGGGTGCAGGGAGGAGTGGCGGGGCAATGCACGGGGGTGACGCGACGTGCTGGGGTGTGGTTTCATCGCCCTGCCATGGGCGCACTTGGTGCTCAGTTCGTCTCTGACCCTCACAAACACAACCAATTTGCCTCACACTGCCATTAGCCCTCTTCTTTATTTCAGTGCTCTGTTGTTGTTTTTGTGGGAGTGCAATCTTAACCTAGAGTTTGGCCAGCGCAGTTAGGCCAGCAAAGTTTGGCCGGCACAAGGGCCACTGTAAAGTGCATTTGGATCATTCTCGGAGTCAGAGAGTGGCCAGCACACAGACATGCGCCATCCTCCCAGACTCCGAGAGTGGCCCAAACGTACTTTATGATGTCCCTTGTGCCGGACAAACTTTGGTGGCCTAACTGTGCCGGGCTAACTCCAGGCTAGGATTGTGCCCTGTGTGTGGTTAATGCCATAGGTCAGTAGTTTCCAAACTCCAGCCTGCGGGCCAGATCTGGAGACCGCTTTTTCCCTCCGCTGGGTGACTGCGCTTACCATTCCACCAGGGAGCATTGGGAGAGCTGCAGCTACAGCCTTCCAGTGTTGCCACGTCCTGGTTCTGTTGCCCACTGCAGGCTGCGCGTGCCACGTTCTGGGTAGGCACAGCTGGCCGCGATGACACTTGGGGGCTGTAGTCGTGGCTGTCCCAACACTCTCCAGTGGAACAA
Organism: Lerista edwardsae; assembly: GCA_029204185.1. Classification (NCBI taxonomy): domain Eukaryota; kingdom Metazoa; phylum Chordata; class Lepidosauria; order Squamata; family Scincidae; genus Lerista; species Lerista edwardsae. The sequence continues at coordinate 28,135,608 of JAJKFI010000007.1, forward strand.
TTAGCTCCAGTCGTGCCTGGGAGCCTTTTAGGTGCTGCAGCTCCGGTTTGGAGACCGTTGCCATAGCTTATAACAAAACTGCACTTTAACAATGTGGAGTAAAATGGCATATAGGTAAACATGGCATACCAATCATTTGTCATTACGACAACCTGTCCCATGTGCTGGTTTGTAATGGGATCATTCTGTCAGCATCAGTTAGCCAATGTTGCGGATTCAACCAGTAAGAAATGCCCCCAAGAAAACACAGGTGTGCCCAGGTATCCGCCTGAAATAAGTTCCTAGGCTCCCTGCAGATACCTGAAACTGCGGATAACAGTGAACCCTACGTTCTCTCCTGTTCCCACACCCTGAGCAATAATAATAATTATTATTATTTTTGCAGTGCAGAAGAGGCCTCAAGAGGTGCCTGGCAATTCATTCTGACCAACAGCATCACTCGGCTGGCATCCCCTTCCAGAAAGACTCCGGAAGTCCTAGAGTCATATTCCGGAAGGGATAGAGACGATAGAGGGATGTTCTTTTCCCTCTCTCAAAACACCAGAACCAGGGGGCTTAAACTGAGGGTTGGGAGAGTTAAAACAGATAAAAGGAAGTACTTTTTTACCCAGCGGGTAGTTAAATCTGTGGAACTCCTTGCCACAGGAGATGGTGATGGCATCTGGTCTGGATGCCTTTAAGAGGGGATTGGACGGATTTCTGGAAGAAAAGTCCATTGTGGGCTATAGGCAATGATGGGTTGTAACCTCCTTACGTTAGTAGTAGGCTATTTCAGAGTACTGGGTGCAAGGGAGTGGCAACAGGATTCAAGCATCTTGTTGTCTCATGCCTCCCTGGTGCACCTGGTGTCAGAGGCAGATCTAAGGGAGGGCAAAGCTCTAAGTTTTGCAAGAAGCCTTACCTTGCAGTGGAAATCACTCCTCTCCTGCACCGTTTTAGCCAATCCTCAAAGGGAACAGCAACATCTTGGCGTTGCTTACTGGCTACAGCAGCAAGGGAGAGGAGGGATTGACATGACAGGGTAAGGCTTCTTGCAACACTTAGAGCTTTGCCCTCCCTGTGGATCCGCCTCTGCCTGGTGGGCCACTGTGAGATACAGGAAGCTGGACTAGATGGGCCTTTGGCCTGATCCAGCAGGGCTCTTCTTATGTTCTTATGTTCTTAATGACTCCAATTTGGAGCCAAACATGCCCAGGGGCGGGCCCAGCTTGTGACTCACCACACACAAGCTTGTAGCTTGTACTTTGGGAAGCCCAGCTCTAAGTGATAAGAGAAACCAGTGACTGGCTTTGCTTCGCTGGCCAGGAGGCCATTATCACTCCAGCAGTGTGCGTTCCTCTGGGCTGAAGTAGCTACTTACCATTGGGCGATCCAATACGGCCCAGGTTAGTGTCAGAAAGTTGTGGAGCAATTTGAAGACCAGGATCGGGCTGCATTTGCGGACCAAGATGTGAGCTTCTCCCATGAATGAGAATGCTCCGTGAGGGGTGATTTTTGTTTGCTGTGACTCCTCCACCTTTACAGTCAGGGGCTGTTACATAACTTCAGAGTTCGGAGGGGAGGGATCTGTGGAACACGACAACGCTGTAATTATCTCTTGCATCTTTTGTGCAACTGAACCAATTCCCCAAAATAGAACTTGCTATTATTTCTAGTACTTTTGCTGTAGACTCCTCAGTAAACTTATGAACATAATACTTCTGAGCATCACTGATATTTCAGCGTTCCACCCGTTACTGCAATATACTGTACATAGTCCATAGGATTGTGCTGCCAGGTGTAAGATAAACTTAAGTCCACACAAGTGCATAACTGCAATCCACACAACTGCCCCAATCCAGTGGTGTGTGAAAGCTGCGGTATGCAAAGACTTTGAATGGCAAGGTTTTCCCTGTTCCTTCCAATGGAGAAACCACCAACTGCACACCTTCCTTTGGGTGTGAGAGTCGACTTCCTCTGACAAATAGGCTGACAAGCGTTCCATGCATATAAGAGCTGCTCCAGGGGCTTTGGTACGGGGGGGGGGGGAACGCTCCACCCGTGCAGTTCCATTCTATGCATGAAATATTAGATAACTCATCAACTATTTTTGTTAGTGGGTCACTTCAAGAAGGAAACACGGAGTAGTGGCCACCCCAGTTTCCATAGAGCCCTGTACTGTAAGTACAACGTCTACTGGTGCACATCCAGCGGTGTCATGCAGCCGGAACGCTGGGCGGGAGGAACGGCTGAGTGGCAGCCCGCCCGTTGCATACCGCTCCGTTTCGCTGTCTTCCGTTTCGCGGGGGTGGGGAAGACTGCAAAATGGAGCGGTACGCAGCGGGCGGGCTGCTGCTCAGCCGTTCCTCCCGCCCAGCGTTCTGGCTGCATGACGCCGCTGTGCACATCCCTTTGAGTTGGTGCCTGGAGGGTCAAGTGTTTCTTCTCCAGAGTGAGATTTGGTCCAGGCAGGGACCTCTGGTTGTGGATTCCCCATTCACCTTGCCATAAATGGGCCAGTCTCTGTTCACGGGAATCTCATCTTGCATATTGCTGCTGGGTTGGCATCACTGTATATACAGTCAATCCTCATTAACCACTAGGTATTAATTAACCACTGGGTTAACCACTCATTAACCACTAGGGTTAGGTTCCTGAAAAGCATCACAGATAACAAATTTGCAGAAAATGAACCGTTGATCCTATGGGATCAATGGAGTTGGGTGCAAAGGGTAGTTTATCTGCCATCTGAAGAATCCAGCAGACCCCCTCAGGAAGCCAGCAGACAAATAAAAAGCAGGAAGTGCAGAGGCAGATCTGGGGGGGGGCAAATCTGTAAGTTTTGCAAGAAGCCTTACCTTGCAGTGGAAAACACCTCTCTCCTGCACTGTTCTAGCCAATCCTCACAGGGAACAGCAACATCTTGGCGTTGCTTACTGGCTACAGCAGCAAGGGAGAGGAGGGATTTACATGACAAGGTAAGGCTTCTTGCAAAACTTACAGATTTGCCCCCCCCTTAGATCCGCCTCTGAGGAAGTGCCAACTGACCTCTGAATGCTTCAGGGACCTTCCAGAGGCTGCAGGGACCTTCAGAATGGCACCTGCAACCAACATCAACATGGAACCCTTAATCATGGCTGAAGGATGCTTCTGCTGGCCATGTTAAAGGGGTCAGTGCTGGCCACAGGTGCCATTCTGAACGTCCCTGCAGCCTTTGGAAGGTCTCTTCCTAGTGGATAATGAGGACAGAGGCACAGATAATGAGGAAAGTAGCAATTCTGCCCCTTGCAGATAAGCAAGGTCGCAGATAGCAAGGTCGCCTATAAAGAGGATTGACTGTATGTACCTATGAATGCTTGATACCGTTGGCTGAATTATGTTTATTTTACATTGTAGCAATATTTTGTTCTTTACAGCTTGATCTTGGTGCAAACAATGGACCTACCCATCAAATGGCATTCTTGCTTTCCACCTCCCCCTTCAATTTTTTTATAATATAGATCCTTTATTGGCATAAGACAGGCATAACATAGAACAAAAAAACAAAAGAGCAAAACCAAACACACACATTAAATCATCCAACCTTCGTTTTTTTGTGTTAAAATTGTCAAACGTTCCCTGCAGAAATGTTGGGTTAACCTACCGCACCGTAGGCTGATGTACAATAATCTGAAGGCATCTTCCTTTTCAGGCAGATGCAGGGACAGCTGGACCTCGGCTAATAAAGGCAATGCTTGTCATGAAAATGTCAAGTGCGGCTACCAGAGACAGCAGGTTCCAAATCAGTTGAGCAGCACTAATCCAATATGTAGACTCTTCTTTGTGATGTAGATATTACTCACACTTGAAGTGTTAGGCTCTCCTAGCCACTTTTCCCCTTTGTTTTCATACATTTAAGAGCCTGTTTTGGGGTGTGTATATTTTTGATGTGATGCAGTCTCACTGTAAAGACTGAACATGCCGCTGGGTGCACATAAGTTGTGTCCCACATTGGCATTGCATTCATTCCATTTTGGACAGACACACCACTTTCTCTCAAGCATCAACCCTCAAGTTGAAGTACATGTTAACTTACGCTGAAATATTGCCATGTAATGTGGCTTTTAGAAAAGCAGAGGATTCTTTCTTTCTTTCTTTCTTTCTTTCTTTCTTTCTTTCTTTCTTTCTTTCTTTCTTTCTTTCT
>JAJKFI010000007.1:28139779-28182577 GCA_029204185.1 Lerista edwardsae
TCTGTCTGTCTGTCTGTCTGTCTGTCTGTCTGTCTGTCTGTCTGTCTGTAGAATTCATATCCCACCTTTCCCATACTGAAGCAAATGCCCAATAGTGCGGCTTACGTGGGCAGGCAAGCTTACGTAATAGCTTACGTGGGCAGGCAAGTCAAAACCACTATTTTTCAGTAGGATTTTGACAAATACACAGTATTCTGTGACTCAACAAATCCTCAGTCCCAGATGCAGCCATAGCATTGTGGTTGGGTGCATGCCATCAAGCTTTGGCGGGCGATCGTAAGTCAAGCCAGGACCAGTCCTCAAGGTCGTACTCCATTCTTTCGCAGGCTGGCCTTCTTGCACACTCCCCCGCAACTCTCACTTGCAGGGACTAATCAGCTCATCAGCTGCTCCGTCCTGCCACAACAACTACAGCAGTTTGTCACAGCCTGACATTCTGTTTCCCATCCAAAAACAAGACCATGGATTCTCCTGCTTCGCTTCAGGCAGTACCAGTAGCTCAACCATCAGTTCTCACTTCCTGCTTGAGGCAGCGATGGGATTAATGAACGACCTGGGGGAACGCTGGGCGGGACATACACAGAACTCCCGCGCGATTGGCTGCCCGTCCGTTCTGCCCTGCCGCCTTCCCCACTGCCGTGCAGGCCGCCCAGGCCTTGGAGGGGGTGCCTGCTCGCCTGGGGCCCCCCCCGGGTGCCCGGGCACACAGTGGTGGGGCGTGCCAACCGGGGGCAGCGGGCCCAGCCTGCGTGGCCGGCGGGGACAGCGGCGGGTCGGAACAGACGGGCTGCCAATCACGCGGGCTGCCAATCATGGGCTGCCAATTACGCGTTTGTCCTGCCCAGCGTTCCCCCAGGTCGTTTGTGAATCCCGTCGCTGGCCTGAGGGGAACAGTGACATTACTAGGTCAGGGCAAAGGTGCTAGAATGGGAATGTTCCCATTCTGCTGCCTTCAGAACTTCCATACCCAGGCAAAGACAAAGCTGTAACATTGCAAGGGCAGGAAGTGATTGACTGAAGATTGGGGCCATCCATTAAGGGTCAAAGTACCAATCATGCCCATTCTGGAAGCTTCACCGCAGCAGCTTATGGACTCAGGTCACACAGGATTCTGTGATATTTTTTATAGTCAGGGCTCCAGATCTTGCTCTCCCTTCACACGTTGTCAACGGCCATGAAATAAAACAAATTCCTGTTGAACTGCTTTTGTCTATATAAACCTACCCACCCTCTCCGGTCATCTGAGGGAGCCCTTCTGTCTGGGCCGCCACCAGGAGAGCTGAGGAGGTGGTGGCTAGGAACAGGGCCTTCTCAGTAGTGGCACCACGCATATGGCATTCCTTTCCCTTGGAATTGAGAAGTAAGAACAGCTCCCTCCTGGCAGACTTTTTGACAGGGCATTAAGACCTTTTTATTTGTGAAAGGTTTTACTGGCACTGCAGGCTGGCGTTTTTAGTGAGCTGTATTCTAATATTCAGGTCTCTGGTGTTTGCTTTGTTTTAATTTTTGTTTTAAGCTTTTTTTTAGTATTATTTTTATTGTAATTGTATTTTTTTAATTTTTTAATTATTAGCTGGGTCCCCTCAGTGTGGAGAAAGACAGGCTAGAGATACAATAAATCACAACAACAACATAGTGGTGTCTTCCATTATATTAGGCCATCCCATACAACCTTGACAAAATTGTGTACCAGTTGGTAAATCTCTTGGGTTCTCTTGAGCAGAGACGTCATCCAGGCGCGCCAGGAACTAGAATGCCTGGATGATTGACAGCCCTCCGCCCCTATGGCGGAGGGCAGCCACGCCTCCCTGCGCCTCACAGTGCCCGAATCGCTCCATTTCAGCTCGCCCATCCTCGGGAGAGGCAGTACGGCCTGGGCCCATCCGCAGAACTGGCGGAACGGTGTACCAGGCCGTTCCGCCAGGATGACACCACTGCTCTTGAGTCCCCTCAGTAGGAGAAAAGTGGAATACTAATACTAATGATACTAATAAAAACCCCACATTTCAAGTTCTCTAGGATGCCCGTTCACTTCCGATCTCAGCTTAAAGGTCCTGACCTTTAAGGCCCTTCATGACTCAGGCCCAGCCTACCTAAAGGACCGCCTTCTCCTGTACATACCAGTTTGCCCTCTTAGATCATCTAAAGGGGCTCTCCTTCCAAGTGTCCCCTCTGTCCCAAGTTAAAGGGATGGCAGCTCGGGGGCGAGCCTTCTCTGTAGCAGCTCCACAAATATGGAATTCCCTTCCAACAGAATTAAGAACTACACACATCCTCATGGCCTTTCGAACTCAAATCATACCTATTGCGTCTGGCCTTTGGATGATGGTTGGCTGCCTGCCCTCTGTCCCTCTGGTATACTGTCATAGTTTGTTCACACCCCTGGTCAATTAATCTGTAGTTAATCTGTGGAACTCCTTGCCACAGGAGGTGGTGATCTGGTCTGGATGCCTTTAAGAGGGGATTGGATTGATTTTTGGAGGAAAGGTCCATCTTGGGCTATAGGCCATGATGGATTGTGCAACCTCCTTACATTAGTAGTAGGCTACTTCAGAGTACCGGGTGCAAGGGAGTGGCAACAGGATCCAAGCATCTTGTTGTCTAATGCCTCCCTGGGACACCTGGTGGGCCGCTGTGAGATACAGGAAGCTGGACTAGATGGGCCTTTGGCCTGATCCAGCAGGGCTCTTCTTAAGTTCTTAAGTTTTTAATTGTTTTTCCCACCCTCCAAATGGCCTGATATGGAGAATTGAGTCTAGTTTCATTCTTGTACACTCCCAGTGTTCCCCTTACTGATTCATGTTGCTGTTATTGTTTTAATGGTTACATTGTATTTTGTTGTTCTCTGTAAGCCACCTTGGGCATTTGCTTCGGCATGGAAAAAGATGGGGTATAAATTCTTCCAATAAATAAATGTTGTTATGCCACCTTTTCTTTGGTCTTCCTTTTGGTCTAGTTCCGGTACTTTGGGCATTATATGCTTGCTTGACCAGACGAGAGTTGTTCATGCAGAGTATATGGCCATACCACAGTATATGGGCAGAAGATTTAGCCGAGAGGGTTAATGCCTCCGTTTGCCCGGAGATAACAGCTGAAGATCTGAAGGTCGTGAGCTTGAGACTACCGGAAGTCTCTGTGAGTGGCAGACCTTGCAAACTGCGGCTGATTAAAAGCTGAGTTCCAGCTGCCTCATGGGAGGAGGAGTGTGCTGAAGTCAGCTGCGTCTCTGGTGGGAGCAGGGAAGCCTCTTATCAGCCAGCAGAAGACAGACAGGTGGCTAAGAAAGAAGGCTAAATCCAGAAAGAAAGATCTGTATGAGTGTTGTTCTTGAAAGATAGAACGTTTCTGTAAATTGTAAAAACCTTCGGGTTTGTGATAAAAGTCTGCCTATGTAAACCACCTTGAGTTACAGTCATTAGAGAAATCTAGTGATCTTAAGAAAGGCGGTATATAAATACATGTATTATTATTATTTACCGGCGCAAACTAGGTTTTAAAACCTGCACTGGTTTCTCATTGGCTGGGATTGACACATCTATATTTCTCCATTGCTGCCAACACCCGACTGTCATTATTTTACGGTACATAGACAATGGGTGGCAAAACTGTGTATTTTTTTTGTATCATGTTACTTTAGAGCAGTGGCTGCCAAACTCAATGGAAATCCTTCCCCAGAGTGTTCCACGGAAGGGCCACTCCATTTTCAAGCTGAACTTGTGGCAGGAACACTCTGGGCAGTTGTCTCTCTGCCCAGTGTCCTGCCGCACAGCCTTCTGGGACACCAGGCACAGATGCAACTGCCCAGAGCATCCCTGCCACCAGTTCAGCTTGAACATGGAGCAGAGCTTTCACAGAACAGTAAGCTCTGCTCACCAGGGGCGGGTGGGGGGGAGGAGGATGTGTCCAAATCCCAGGTCTGGCCTGGAGGCCCAGGCTTGGAGATCCACACTTTTGAGTTCAGGTCTTGCAGCCATACAATAAAGTAGGAATAACTGTGGTCTTAGAAACTTTGATTTGTGAACTTAGTAAGAACATAAGAACGTAAGAAGAGCCCTGCTGGATCAGGCCAAAGGCCCATCTAGTCCAGCTTCCTGTATCTCACAGGGGGCCACCAGGTACCCCAGGGAGGCATGAGACAACAAGGTGCTTGCATCCTGTTGCCACTCCCTTGCACCCGGTACTCAGAAGTAGCCTACTACTAATGTAAGGAGGTTGCACAACCCATCATGGCCTATAGACCACAATGGACTTTTTTTTCCAGAAATCCGTCCAAACCCCTCTTAAAGGCATCTAGACCAGATGCCATCACCACCTCCTGCGGCAAAGAGTTCCACAGACTAAGCACCTGCTGGGTAAAAAGTACTTCCTTTTATCTGTTTTAACTCTCCCAACCCTCAGTTGTAGCGGATGCCCCCTGGTTCTGGTGTTGTGAGAGAGGGAAAAGAACATCCCTCTGTCATCTCTATCCCTTCCGTGTATAATTTTGTATGTCTCAATCATGTCCCCCCTCAGGTGCCTTTTTTCTAAGCTGAAGAGCCCCAAACGCTGCAGTCTTTCTTCATAAGGGAGGTGCCCCAGCCCTGTAATCATTTTTGTCGCTCTCTTCTGCACCTTTTCCAGCTCTACTATGTCCTTTTTGAGGTGCGGCGACCAGAATTGCACACACTATTCCAGGTGCGGCCTTACCATCGATTTGTACAATGGCATGATAATATTGGCTTCTTAAATATAATACTTCTTAAAAGGTGAATGCTGTATCATGAAACTAGCAAGGAATATCAGAATATTTATGGAAATAGGTATTTTGGTGCTTTTTTTCTTAAGCACGTGCTGCCATTTCAACAGGACCGCAACAGAAAACAGCAAGCATGTTTCTCTTGCATCTCTCCCAAAGCACCTATTTTGGGAAATATCACAACATCCTTGGTGTCGGCAGAGATAACACCTGTACATTGATGCTGCTCGCTGACCTTAAAGGGAAGGGATACAAAGACGGAGGGAACGGCACTGTGCGGGGGGGGGGCGCATTTGCGCAAGTTCTGCACGCTCAATATTACTTGGCCTCGTGCCACTGTGTGCAGAATTAAAAGATGGATTACTGTGGATTTGTTTTCATTGGGGAATTAGGACTGGCACCAGCTTAGCTTCAGTGGAGGTATTAACCGAAATGCATTTCTGCCTTACGGCTTCATCCCATTTAGCCAGTATGACTTTGGAGTGACTTCCAAAGCAATCCATTCAGGACGAGTCGGCAGATTAGCGCTAACTTTCATGTTGGGATGGGCGGCCCTGCACACAGAAGTCGGGAGAGCAACCGCTGACAGCCAACAAGAACAGCGAGACATAAAAAGAAAGACATTCACCAATGCTAACAAGGCTTTTTGCCAACATAGAAACCATAACATGCCCGTTCTGGCTATCTGAAAACATCAACTCAGTTTGGATGCCCTCCTTTATGGCCAGAGTCGGAGGTAGGGCAAAAGAGAGGCCTTTTGCTACTCATGGGAAATGTCTGGCTCAGATGCAATCTGTTCTCTTTTTCTCCCACTGCCTTGGCAGCTACGGAGCTTAGTCATAAGAACTGTCACAGGAGTTCAGGAGGGATGCCCTGCAGTGGTGTCATCTAAATGATTTAAGAACAGGTACTCACTTTTGATTGGCACGTGTCGGGACCCGCCCACCGGAAGTGACGTCATAAGCCAGAAGTGATGTCATGGCAGGAAGTGACATGAAAAAAGCCCTTTTTGAGGCCTCAGATGATTTTAAACTGACCCAAAAGTTGCAACAGTATTCCACAGCACCCCCAGAACGTGTTAAGGAGGCCTGGCATCATGTTAAAACCCCAGAGCAACTCATTTTTCAGTGGCAAGGAAAGGAAAGGCTCTGCTCGCTGCCTGCCTGCCTGCCTGGCTCTGAGAACATGCAGGCAACTCAAACATGCAGGAAATTCAAACGTTGCAGAGGGCGGAGTCGACGAGTGGGCGGGCGAATGGGCGGGGCCAGCTGTAATCCTAGAAACCGGTACTCGCATACCCCCGCGTGCCCCCTGCATGACATCACTGATCCCCTGTGAAGGCAGAAATGGGATTGACTTCTTCACGCGCAGAAAGTTTGCAGAAAGTCACACTGGGTCTTCTTTCCTGAAGCGTTGCAGAGTTCCAGGTAAGACTCTTAGGGCGTAATCCTAACCTGAAGTTAGGTCAGTACAGTTAGGCAAGCAAAGTTTGGCTGGCACAAGGGACACCGTAAAGTATGTCTGGACCACTCTCAGAGTCAGAGAAGCCAGCACACAGATGTGCACCATCCTTTCAGCAAACAGACGTGCACACCATCCTCCCTGATTCTGAGAGTGGTCCAAACACGCTTTACAGTGGCCCTTGTGCTGGCCTAACTGCTCCGGCCCAACTCCAGGTTAGGATTGCATTCTTAGTCAAAGGAAGCATTATGAGAAGGGAAGGAGTAGGAGGAGAAAGGTGGCAGGCCAGCACAGGTTGCCAGGCCCCTACTGCCAGTTCGCAACTTTTCCCACCTTGCCACTTGAAGCAAGGGGTTCAGCGGGCCTGAAAGCTTGGCCACCCCTGAGTTTATCTGATCTGGAGTTTATCTTCTAGCCTGGACCGGAGGCACGTTTAAAATGGCAATTAGGCTGGTATTTTGACAGCGCTTCCCAGGTGAATTACTTCAGGACCGGTTTGGCCTGTGCCATATCCAGCGTGGGGCTGGGCCTGGTTGCAGTGCAACCTGGGACAAGGGAAATCAATTCCCCTTACCCAGGGTAATGTGGCAGTGGTCTGAATGGGGCTACTTGGATGTGTGCTCCTGAAACCGATGGCACAGATTCAATCAGCCTAGCACAAGGCCAGGTTGTCCAAGATGGGGGTTAGGATCTGGCCTAAGTGCCTGATCCTGACACCATGGCTCTCACAGCCCACTCCTCCCATGGGCCCACCCATAGCTTCCCTTTCCCTCTGCCCGCCTTCCTTCTGCCCCATCCACCTTCCCCCCCTGCCCTCCCAGCCCCTGCACCAGCCATACTTGGCAGATGCATATTTACCTGCTTGCGACAGCTGGTTTCTGCCTCCTTGTGTCAACCCAGTGGACTCAGGTCAGACCAAACCTGACTTACGGCCAGTAATGGCATCTAAATGATTTAGCAACAGGTACTCACTTTTGATTGGCACTTGTGTCGGGGCCCGCCCACTGGAGGTGAGGTCATAGCCAGAACCCAGGAACCGCCCCCAGGAACAGCCGTGCCTCCTCGGGAGGGAGCCCCAGGCAGCCTACCTGCTCACGCTGCTGCTGCCATCCGTCTCCCTCGCTCCGCTGCCTGCCTGGCTCTGAGAACGTGCAGGCAACTCAAACATGCAGGCAATTCAAACGTTGCAGGGGGTGGAGCGGAGCGCCAATGGAATCGATGAGTGGGCGGGCGAATGGGCGGGGCCAGCCCTAATCCTAGGAACGGGTACTCGCGTACCTCTGCATACCCGCTACATGACATGTCTGCTTACGGCACATTTGCAACACCGGGAAGCAAGCACAAGAGACTTGTGCCAGCCAAGAGCACACTTAGCTTGCAATCCTAACCTGGTATTATATTAGGCCAGCAAAGTATGTTTGGCGCACTCTCGGAGTCAGAGAGGTCAGCACACAGACATGCGCCATCCTCCCTGACTCCATGAGTGGTCCAAATGCGCTTTCCAGTAGCCCTTGTGCCGGCCAAACTTTGCTGGCCTAGCTGGGCCAGCCTAACTCCAGGTTAGGATTGTGCTCTTAGAATTGCTCTCTGAATGAGATAATTATATGGCCAAGTGACCAAGAACAAAAAATTATTCTTAGGAATATGTATATCTCACGGTTCAATTAAAAAAAGCTTTACAAAACAGTTTTCATTCCAAATAAACACAGACAGGCTTATTTTGTAACTGCCCCCAAAGAGCCTAAAATCTAAAATGATGCTAAAGAAACGCCAGCAAACAAATACTATCTGTGTGGAATGACCAAGGGGCATTTGCTCACCCCTGCTAAATATAAAAGAACTCCACCCGAAGGGGGGAAAAAATGATTTTTGGGTGGATTATAGTTTTATTTATAAATATTAGTGATGATTGATTGATTGATTGATTGATTGATTGATTTCTACAGCTACAGTTTGGGTTGGGGAAAAGAGCTGCATAGGGAGAGGGTACATAGGATGATACATTAGGAATCTGTCGACCAAAAGCATATTCATTTTCTAAACAACACAGCTGGTAATCATATCTTAAAAGAATGAAATAAAGCAAACAAAAAACAATCTAATCCATTTTTCTAATTGATTAAACTTTAAACAAAGCAATTCTTTTTATCTTCATATTACTGCCAAGTACGTGTCTAGCCATATATAGAATGTCTTCCATATATTTTTAACTCTATCCACTTCAACATTTCTAAGTTTTTCAGTTAAAATATCCATCTCAACTATTTCGTATATTTTCTGTATTAACATTTCTACTGACGGTATATCTACATTTTTCCACATCTGTGCATAAATAAGCCTTGCTGCAGTATTTACACGTATCATAATATGTTTTTCTTCTTTACTATAATTATTTGGTGTAATATTTAAGAGAAACAATTCCAGTTCTAATAGGACTATACTTTCAGGGATCATTTCTATAGTATGAAAAAAAAAATGCTTTTTTGCCCTGTTAGCAGATGTAGATGATATATGAATTTTTTTTTTAAAAAAAAAAGTGGTTACAATGCCATCTTGCAAACAAAACAAAATTCATCCAACAACAGATATACAGAGCTTCCCTATGCCAAAAAAACCCCAAATCAATACATTTTGGCACCATTGACACTGAGCCAGTCTCTATAGGATTTTATCTAAAACAAGACATCTTCCTTTTATATCATAAAAAGGCCTTCTTATAGACTGATACCCAGCACAATCCTATGCATTTCTACTCAGACGTATGGACCATTGTGTTCAATGGGACTTACTCCCAGGGAAGTGTGTATAGGATTACAGCCATCCCATGTTAACTTGTCTCCATTTTTTGGGTATTCTTGTTAAAAAGGGAGCCTCGCGCTAAGCAGGTCTATTTCCTTTGACCTTTTAAGATCACTTTCAGGTGAAGATTTCAAATAAGGCTAATCCATGATTTGTTGTTTCTGCTGAGGTTATGAAGCTTCGGGTGTCTGAACTGCATGCCAATTGTCTCGGCAATCCTGATGAAAGCTGATTTCTCAGGCTAAGCCCATTTTCAGTGTGCTGCGGACTGCACTGTCACACTGAAGTCAAAACCATTTTTTTAAGCGTTTGCTTCCATGGCTCTATCCACCCAATTCCTTCCATCCTCCAATTATTGTTCATATGTATGCCTTGGGCAGCCCAATCCTAATTGCCCATTGGGCTAGTGCAGGCCTCTCTGATTCAGCTCAGAATGTTGCAAACGTACCATAAGGCACATTTACGCTTACTTAGGGCACAATCCTAACCTGCAGTTAGGCCGGCGCAGTTAGGCCAGCACAGTTTGGCTGGTACAAGGGACCATGTAAAGTCTGTTTGTACCACTCTCGGAGTCAGAGAGGCCAGTCCACGGATGTGCGCCATCCTCCCTGACTCCGAGAGTGGTCCAAATGCACTTTATGGTGGCCCTTGTGCTGGCCAAACTGTGCTGGCCTAACTCCAGGTTAGGATTGCATTCTTATGAACATAAGAAGAGCCCTGCTACATCAGCCCAATGGCCCCTCTAGTCCAGCTTCCTGTATCTCACAGTGGCCCACCAGATGCCTCAAGGAGCACACCACAAGATGCTTGCATCCTGTTACCACTCCCTTGCACCTGGCAGTCTGAAGTAGCCTACTGCTAACGTAAGGAGGTTGTACAACCCATCATGGCCAGCTGGCCAAGCCAACACAACACAACTTGGGAGCTGGCTATGCCAACACAAAGACATGTGGTGGCAGACACAGGTCAGATTGCGTTGGGCAGCACAGGGGTGAGGGAGAGTGGTGGGAGGGCATTCTGGAGGCAGGGGGTATTTCTGGGCAGGGGGAGGGCAGAAAAGGTAAAGGATCAGGCCTGGGATGGGGGTGGAATTAGTGGCAGCAGCATGCTCCATATCCTAACCTCCCTCCCAGCTCAGATTTGAATAGCTCCAGAGGGCAGTCTGGGGGGGGTGAGTGGAGGTAAGGGGGAAAATATCTCCAGCCTCTTAGCCTGTGCTGGACAGTTTGACTGTGGCCTGGCTGTCCTGGTACATGTTAGGATTGCGCTGTTACTTGCATAGCAGCACATGGTACTTTTTGCACAGATACGCTCTGTTGCTAGAAGCCAGACCTCAATGACTTTCCGGCTTCACTCAGAGCACAGTCCAAACCCTAAGCCGGAACTCGCAGGCTGAAAGTTCTGCCTTCTATCCAGCCCAGGGTTGGGACTGGCTGCAGCCCAACCCAGGGCAAGAGGAAGAGGAAACTTCCTCTTGCCCCTCCCCCAGGTGATGCACAACAGCCTGAATGGGGCAATTTGGAGCTGCGCCAGCAAAATCACTGGTGCAACCCTTAGCCGTGTGGATCAAGGCTGACTGGGCTGGGGTGGGGGTCAGGATTTGGCCCGAGTGCTGGATCCTGTCTCCAGTCCCTCCTGAGGTTGGTCCACCCATGGGCTCACCAGTGGTGTCATCTACAAACAAGGAACGGGAACGCTGGGCGGGACTTGGGCGGGACTTCCGCGTGATTGGCAGCCCACCTGTTTCGTTCCGTGTCTGCCCTGGCCTCGGGGGGGGGCTGCCCCCGGTTTGCGTGCCCCACCGCTGCTTGCCCAGGCTCCAGCGCGCCCCCACCCGTCTCCCCCGGCGAGCAGGCACCCCCCCCCGAGGCCAGGGCAGCCGCGGAATGGGATGGGCAGGCAGCCAATCACGCGGAAGTCCTGCGGAAGTCCCGCCCAGTGTTCCCGTTCCTTATTTGTAGATGACACCACTGGGGCTCACCCACCCATCCTTCCCACCGCCTCATTCCGCCTCCCCCCTGTCCTGTTCCGCCTCCTTCTGTCTTCCCCGAGCCCCCTGCGCTGGGCTCTGGAGGTCAGCCTTACCTGCTCGTCAGTGGGGCTGGGGCCAGGCCAGTGGGGCTGGGGGCAGGGCAGGCCAGGCCTTTTTCCTGGAATGTCAGCACGTTTTACGGCACATTTGTGACACAACTGGGCCAACCCGAGGGGCTAGAGTGTCCGTATTGCAGTCTTACTCATGTAGACGGAGAGCACAATCCGAACCTGGAGTTAGGCCAGCACAAGGATGTGCGCCATCCTCCCTGGCTCCGAGAGTGGTCCAAATGCGCCTCCCTGACTCTGAGAGTGATCCAAGTGGCTCTTGTGCAGGCCAAACTTTGCTGGCCTAACTCCAGGTGAGGATTGTGCCCTCCGAGTCAGAGAGGTCCACACACAGACATGCGCCATCCTCCCTGACTCCGAGAGTGGTCCAAACGCGCTTTACAGTGGCCCTTGTGCCAGCCAAACTTTGCTGGCCTAACTGTACTGGCCTAACTCCAGGTGAGGATTGCACTCTGATCCTCTATATGTCTTCTTGCAAATAAGTCAAACTGCGTTCAGTGGGCCTTACTGTCTTGTCAGTGTGCATAGGATTGTCTCCTTAGTTTCTAAAATAATGACTGCAGCATCGGGATTCACCGAAAGTACTGGTACAATGATATAACCCCTGCTAACTGGGCAAGAGGCACTTTTTCAAGTGGTGTCCTCTTATATTTAGCAGGGGGAGAGCAATTGTCCCTCTTCACCCCAGCGCAGTGTCTTTCTCGTGGCTGTTGCTGGGGGTGTTACCCTCGCACCCCAATAAAGACAGACAACCGTGCTGGATGTGAACAGGCCATTTATTATAAAATGACATTATAACTTATGCATGACTTGCAACAGGAACAACTAACTCAGCCTTAGTAAACTATCTAGCTGGGTGCGGGTTATGCTGCCTTGGGGAGGATGCCTGGCATCCACCCCTTTGAGGTTCTCATAGGGCGATCCAAACAACTCGAGGAGGCACAGCCTTACGCCCGTGCCTGCCTGTCTTCATTGCCCCATTAAGGGACCCAAGGCCGCTGGTGGACACCGCTGCAGGTGTAGCTCGCAGCACTGTCCCCCGGTGGCTGGGTCATGGAAAGGCAACTCGTCCGCGCCGGTTGAGCGTCATCAGAGTTACCCTGTCCATTCCCCTCCACCTTGCCGCCCAGGCATGGATACCGTGAGATCTCCCTACCTCTCCTCCACCCCGCACCACTCAGGCCACAAAGAATGACAACCTGGCGTTCGTCATTCTTGACCCCCACAACTCAAAATCCTTCTAATACCCTGTTGCAAGTCACGCAACAGCAAGTCATTGCCGGACGGCGACAGGTGCACACCGTCGGTGTGGTAGAGAGAGGGTTGACTGTGCACAATATCAGGGTGGCGTATCACCTGCCCCCCTTGTGCCAACACTACCCTCCCCAGGTAATCGCTGACCCTACGTCTGGCTACATCAATACGGCGGATGCTTCGGGCCTGCCGCCATACTCTCCTGGGTAGAAGGCTGGACCAGGCAATTACAATGCCTGGCAGCCACTGCTGGATGGTCGCGAGGTCCTGACTGGCCTGGACCCGCAGCGAAATGGTAGTTTGCTGCCCCAGGTCGTTCTCGCCAAGGTGAATCACGATTACCTGCGGAGGGCTGCGCCCGGTCGCATGCTGGTGTAACATTGGGAGCAACTGGCCCCACCTCATACCCCTCCTTGCAGACCAGGTGATGCACGCTATGCTGCTGAGACCCAGCTGAGTGCCAAAACTAGACTTCTGCGCCCTCTTTCTGGCCCAAAATATGATGGAGTGTCCGCAGATTAAAATCCGAACCGGATAGCTCCACCGCGGGCCTGCCAAGAGAGAAAAGGCGGTGAGTGATCAGCAAATATAACGAATAACTGACAACCAAACCGGGACCCCTCGGGTACCCGCGTATCAACCAGGGAACACTGCCCTCCGAAACAGGCAACTGCCTCAGGCAACCCCCCAGTGGGGGGAGCCAACTAGCGGGGCGAACCCCCGCGAAGCCTTCCGGCTGTCACGTGCAGAGCCCCTTCGCCTGCTCAGCTGCGCACATAACTCCGGTAAGCCTTGGACCTCCAACGTCCAATCCTCTGAATACTTGCCACTGGGAATCCCCACTGCGCCGCAGCTGAGGCAGCACCGATCCTGAACGAGTGCAGGCCGTACTCACAGGCTGGTAAACCCAAAGATCTAAGAGCCCTCTTGAAAACAATAGAGAATTGATTCACTGTTAAAGGGGCTACATCCTGATGCCTAAACAATGGACCGGCCCCGGAGGGGGCAGACAACCTGTATCTCTCCATAGCCGCCACGGGGCAAAGCCCTCCCGTGACTGCTCTGCGAAGACGTACCCAATGTCCCCGCCCTGCCTGGTCTGTTTTGGATTTCTGTAAGTGCAAATACATCATATTCCCTTGCATAACGCAGTCCCCCCATTGGAGGGCCCTGTCATATCGGTATCGAGAACAGGCCAGGATCTCCGACGGGCGAAAGGCACCGAAGAAAAAGACCAGGCAGGCGGCAGAAAAAAGGGCAGTTTCGAACTGGGAAAAACATAGGAACTGAAACTCGTGCAACAATCCTTCCAGAACGTGAACTGAAACTGGACGCCTTGTGTCTACTGCTGGGGGCGCCTCCCTCTTGATTCCCTCCAATACCCTCCTGACCCTAAAGTCCCCTGTGTTGTCTGTTGTACCCACAGTCTTGGCCTGAAAGGCCAAGGCCGCCAGAAAAACCGGTAAGGAAGAAGAAGACAGACCGCGGTCTACTAAGTCAAACAAAAACCGAATGAGGTGTTCAATGGGAATTGGCCAAACCTCCTGCAGCTGATGGCCTCGCCTGAAACTACTGAAAGCCTGGATCTTCCTCAAGTAGCTTGCCCTGGTAGTTGTTGCTAGCGATGCCCACATTGCCCTGTGGGCTCTGGCGCGCCAAGGCTCCACAGCCACAGGGGCATAGGCTCTGGGTCCTGGTGTGCCTCCGGGGCCAGCAGCCGAAAACGTTCTACCTGTGAACGAGATAGGGCATCGGCTATGCTGTTCTGGACCCCGGGGACATGCCTGGCCGTGAATTGGGTGTTCGTGCCAAGGCACTGGCTAACAAATGCTCGCACAAGCCGCATGACCCGCCTAGATTTTGAAGTCTGTTTGTTAATGATGTGAACAACCGCAAGGTTGTCACACCAGAAACGCACGGCAGCGTTGGCAAACTCAGACGCCCAAATGTGTGTTGCCACAACAATTGGAAAAAATTCCAAGAATGTCAAGTCAGATGTGATACCGGCCTGTCGCCATTCCTCAGGCCATGGGGCGGCACACCAACGGCCACGGAAATATACACCAAACCCATGCCCTCCCGCTGCGTCAGAACACACTTGCAGCTCTGCTTCGACTGGTAACAAATCGCGCCAAAATGACACCCCGTTGTACTTGCTGAGAAAGCCAAGCCACAACTCCAAGTCCTCCCTCATTTGTGCTGTGACCCTGATCCTGTGGCTGGGGCGCTTCACTCCCGCCATTGCGTCACATAACCTCCGCAGAAATGCTCGTCCCGGTGCCACTACACGGCACGCGAAATTAAGGTGACCGACGAGGACTTGAAGCTGGTGCAGTGTGACCTTCCTGGCTTGCACAACCTGAGCTAGTAAGGCCACCGCCTTCTGCAGTTTGTCAGTGGGTAGCCGACTCTGTTGTAAGCGTGAGTCAAGCTCAATACCTAAAAAGGTGAGGCGGCTGGCCGGGCCCTCTGTCTTGTCCTGAGCTAGGGGGACACCCCACCTGTCACACAGTGAAATAAAGCCTTGGAGCCACATGGCGCATTCCTCGCTGTCTGCAGGGCCTGCAAAAAGATAGTCATCCAGATAGTGGGCGGAGCTAGCCCCGCCCATCTGGGCCCTGAGGCAGAATTCGAGGAATGTGCTAAAAGATTCAAAATGGCTACAGCTAATCGCCAGGCCCATCGGAAGAGATTTGTCGTAATAAAAGTCTCCGTCAAACTGGAAGCCGAGATGGCAGAAGTCATCCGGGTGTATGGGCAACAGCCGAAAAGCGGACTCTATGTCCGCTTTGGCCATCAATGCCCCAGGGCCGCATTGCCGCACCATGGCCACTGCTTGGTCCAGTGAAATATACTTGACTGAGCACAGGTATGATGGAATTTTTGAATTCACCGAGGAGCCCTCAGGGTATGACAAATGATGGATAAGCCGGTATTGACCTACTGCTTTTTTGGGCACTACACCTAGCGGCGAGACCTGGAGGTTAGCAATCGGTAATGTTTGAAAAGGTCCTGCTACTCTGCCAGCTGCGACCTCCTTGTCTATTTTCCTGCGCACCACGTCCTCCATACCCCTCACTGAGCGAAGGTTCTCAGAAAAGGAGGGGCCGGAAGGAGGCGGTGCGCCGATCCGAAAACCGTCCCTGAATCCCTCTTCCAAAAGTTTTGCCGCCGGCCTGTCAGGGTAAGCCTCAAGCCAGGACCGTAACTCTGATAGCTTAATCGGTGTTGGACCCCTTTGGGGCTCCACCACCCTGTTGTTGATTGCCTCCTTTCTTGTTGTTGAATGGACCCCTCCCAGCTGCTCGATTGGATCCCAACTTGGGGCAGGCAGCGACTGCATGTTTGGCCCCGCACATTCCGCAAGAATGCGCAAAGGAGCAGCGTGCTCGGCTGCATTTCCCAGAAGAGTTAAACTCGTAGCAGATTCTCGAACCTTGAACCCACTGGGCACCGCCGGGTGCCTTTCCAAGGTCGGATTTGTTGCGAGCAATCAGGTGACCGCTGTCCGAGCGGTCACCCCATGCTGCGCGGGTAGGGATCACCAATTGGGACCATAACTCGAATTGAGGCAATTTCCAGTCTAAGGCCGGATCGTGGGCGGCTCGAAGCCTGAAGTGCTGGTCATAGGCCACCCAGGCAGTCCCGGAATAATCCCGGAATGCCCGGTGAACTATGTCCAGATATTTGAAAAGGGCAGTCGCTTTAGCAGGGTACATCTGCAAAGTAACAGATGCATAAATGAGGTAGCCGTTAAGCCAATTGGCC
Source organism: Lerista edwardsae (assembly GCA_029204185.1). NCBI lineage: Eukaryota > Metazoa > Chordata > Lepidosauria > Squamata > Scincidae > Lerista > Lerista edwardsae. The sequence goes on from JAJKFI010000007.1 coordinate 28,155,897, forward strand.
CAATTCTGATCTATTTTTCGTTTCCTGACGGCTTCTTCGTCTCTCTGAGGCTCCCCAATTTTTGGTATTGGTTCAGGTTCCATATGGAGGAGGCTGAATATGTCAACATATTCGCCCCTCCATATCTTTTCTTTGACTGAGAGCGCCAGGTGTCCACCCAACGGAAGCGCTACTTCCCCGTATGCAATGCGTGGGCGCTCAGTTTGCTCTGTGACAAGGCCACTTGGCATGTTGCCTCCCTGGGGCGGCCCCATGAAAGAACCCAGTGGGGGGGGGGTGCTGCCTGGCCAGGAGGCTGGCGACTGGTAGTTACCTAGTTGCCCCATCAGGGACCCCTGGATTTGATTAGGAAAGTAAAACCCACCCGACCATGGATGGGGTTGGCACCCCGAGCTCATCTGAGAAAAAGGCAGAATTGGCAAACCCCCCGCCAAAGGCGGTGTTGCCGTTGCAGTGGTAGCCTGCTCAACAGCCCTATCGTCCCACACTGCTGATAAATCCTGTGTGTCCAAGGGTGCGGCCTCACCTGCTGCCGGCTGTGTTGTTGGTGCAGATGTAGCCGCTTCCAATGCTTCATCCTCAAACTCCTGTTCCAAGGCTCGAGATGTATTTTGTGCTGTTGAAGGCCCCATACCGCCACCCATGTTCTTCGGGGTGGATCTCCTAGATGATAGATAATCCATAAGTTTAGCGCCTTTACCAGGTCTGACTGACCTTCTTGTGGGTTTGGGCACCCCCCTTGAAAAACCGCCCACATTGTTCCCAAGTTTCCTGCGGGCTTTTTCTTGCCTTCGTGCCTCCATACTAGCCAGCAACTGGCGCACTTGCCCCATATCCTCCCCCTCATCTGAGGAAGAGGAAGCAGAGAGGGGTGGCGGGGGAGGTCGCTTAGGGGCCCTACCACCCTTTTTCTGTGTCTTCTTTCCTTTTCCAACCATGGCTTTGACTCTCTAAGCAAACGCAACCGGGGGGGGGGAGTCGCCCAAAAGCCCAGTGCAATCGAGAGTGTCTGGTTGGGAAGCCTCGCTGTTGCCCTTCTCCCTTTAAGGCAGGTAAAATTCGGCGCCGCCCTCACCCCTACGCAAGAGAAGGAGCCCGTTACAAGGAGGGGGGGAGGGGGGAGGGGGGAAAAATCCGAGCCCGACTCTCCGCTTTTCTGGTGGGGGGGAGGGAAGTCCCAGTCCCGCAGCCTGGCAACGACCCCCAAAGCCCTTCCCAGCCACGAGCCCTCGCGGTACTCCCTGCTCCAGGCGGCGGTTGTGTGTTCCGTGCGCCGGCTGCCTCTACTGATGAACTCGCGGCAGCAGCAGGAGGGGGGGGGGAGAGAGGGCGGATTGCGCTTAAGAACGCTGCGAGGGCGGGCTGCTGGCCTGCTTCGAAGCCCCGCAGCGGTGCGCGTCCTCTCCCGTCGCCGTCCGGAGCCGCAATGAGGCTCAAGGAGGGAAAACGCTCGCTGCACGGGGCAGCGCCCGCGCAGCAGCGCGCTGCCCTCCAATGGGGGCCCGCCACAGCAGCTTGCCTGCCTGCTGGGGGCGGGGCAACCCCCGTTAGCGCGCCATGGCGCTAACGGGCATTTCTCCATTCTTTTAGATTGTGAGCCCTTTTGGGACAGGGAGCCATTTAACGTTAATGTTATTATTTGCTTGTAAACCGCTTTGTGAACTGTGTGTTGAAAAGCGGTATATAAATACTAGTGATTGATTGATTGATATAGGAAGTTCGAAAAGAAAAACACTCCTCTTTCAAAACAGGTTCTTCTGTCGTTTGCGGTTTGCTTTGTCCTATGTCTGTAGTCGTACTCGCTAGGTCTACTCTAGCTTGCTTCTCTAGTGCAAAGTTAGTGAGTGGACAAATTCAACAGTTTGTTGCTTGTCTGGGGGAGATGATTGAGGCCACCAGCCGGCCACCAATTAGTCTGGCTCTTTGAGAAGGAAGGCAGGGAGGGTTATGAACTTTGAAAGACCTCACCCTTCATGGTGGATGAAAAGGTGAATTAAGGCTCAAGGTGGAATTACCCAGTAGGAGGCAATGAGATGAAGGCCCCCCAACAGTGCAAAGCTCTGCAGGGCACTTCAGGACAAAGGGGAGAGAAAAGGCAATTTAATGCGTGACTGAGAACGAAGGGGAGAGGAAATGCCTGAAAGGTCACGAGAGAGAGGGACTAGTGAGAGGTGTGCAAACTTTTTGCACTTGCAGTGAGCAGCCTTGCACTTTGGCTGCACAAGAACAAAAAATGTGGGAAGGGCAGCAAACATAGACCATTGAGGAAACACCAGCAGGCAAGCTTCAGTGAAAGGGATGGCTCAGTCCTATCATAGATTGGTCCAGCGCACTGATGGCTTTACAACAGTTCTGCTGTCATAAACTGGCCTCCAGTGGTCACCTCCAACGGTCATTTTAGGTGTTCCGCAGTGCTGGAGGAACAATTGTCGAACCAGTTTACAAAAGGTATGTGTGGCCGTGGCCGGGGACGAATGGGGGAGTGTAAAGGGTCGAATGGAGGCGAGGAAGGAGATGGACAGCTATTGGCAGCACCCACGGGTGTTAATATCCTAACCCCATCTGTCTCCCTTACTGTCGCCATTACACACCTCAAATTTACATCTCCTAAAGAGTAGGCATGGACAAGAACATAAGAAGAGCCCGGCTGGATAAGGCCAAAGGCCCATCTAGCCCAGCTTCCTGTATCTCACAGTGGCCCACAAGATGCCTCAGGGAGCACACAAGGCAACAAGATGCCTGAATTCTGTGGCCACTCCCTTGCGCCTAGCATTCTGAGGTAAATTCTGAGGTAAACACACTGGTGGCCAGTCAAGATTCTCCACAGCATTTGTCTTGGACACCCACCAGAACCAGATGCTCCTCTTCAGACATGTACTCATAGGAACAGCCCCACTGGATCAGGCCAAGGCCCATCTAGTCCAGCTTTCTGTATCTCACAGTGGCCCACAAGATGCCTCAGGGAGCATACAAGACAACAGGCTGCATGCATTTGGTGGCCACTCCCTTGCACCTGACATTCTGAGGTAAACTCAGGCACCATTTGGCTTCTGTTCCCTGCAGGTCAGTTCCAGCTTAAGGCCTCGGGCTTGCCAGAGGCGCAAGCCTCTGGCGCGAGCCGAAGGGCAAGAGCCAAAGGGCTCTTTGCCCGTGGCTCTTCGCCTGGGGAGCTGAGCCGGGAGCCTATACCATCTGCTGCTGTTGCTGTGTCCTGGCTGCCTCCTGGTTTACCGTCCTGTGGATCGTCACGCTCCAGCCACGCCTTTACTGTTGGAGCCTAGTCACCTGTCAACAAGCCAACCCCAGCCTTTTAACTGAGTGAGTGCTTGTACGAGTGTGACTTCCTGGCCGGAGTGAGAGTCTGGCCAGGGAGTGGAAGGTTATCCCTGCCTCTGTGAGAGGGGGGCAGGGAGGGAAGGAGCGAGGACCCTGCCTCAGTGAGAGGGAGGCAGAGGCCTGCAGCAGCCCAAGCCTCAGTGGGAGTGGGGTGAGGGCTGCTGCACCGGTTGTTGGTGGGAGTGTGTGTGTGTGTGTGTGTGTGTGTTGGTGTTTTTTAGTTTTTTGTATTGTGCTGGTGGTTGGCTTGTAGGTCGCTCCCGCCGGAATTATGTGCTTGACACCTCGAGGGAGCTCAGGGGGAAGGAGGGAGGCCACCATTAGCAGAGTTACGGGTTACGGAAGATATGGCGGTGGGGTCGGGGCTGGACATTACAGGAGAAGGAGGGTCAGTCGTAGACAGACTGTCCCTCTTTCTGGCCCTTCCCTCATCCCTCTGACCCTTGGAAATCCTGGCAACAGTCCCCTGAGTCTGAAGCTGCTGCTTCTGAATGCCAGGTCGGTGAATAATAAGACCTCTCTTATCCATGATTTAATATTGGAGGAGAAAGCCGACCTGGTATGTATCACGGAGACCTGGTTGGATGAACTGGGAGGGGTTAATCTTTTCCAGATTTGTCCGCCGGGTTTCCGGGTACTTCAGCAGCCACGACTACAGGGGCGGGGAGGTGGGGTTGCGATGGTCTATCGGGATTCCATCCGTCTCACCAGATACCCTGTTCAGCAGTCCACCGGGTTTGAGTGCCTTCGCGTTGTGTTGGAGGGGCGAGACAGAACGGGGATTCTGCTGGTGTACCGCCCGCCTTGCTGCCCAGCAGTCTCCCTGCCTGAGCTGACGGAGCTGGTCTCGAGCATGGTGTTGGAGTCCCCCCGCCTTTTGGTGTTGGGGGACTTCAATGTCCATGCCGAGGCCCCGGGAACACCTGCGGCTCAGGATTTCATGGCCTCCATGGCAACCATGGGTCTGTCTCAAAGAATATCTGCCCCTACGCATGATGCGGGACACACGCTGGACCTGGTGTTTACTACGGGGCAGGTTGATGGTGATCTGGAGGTGGAGGAGATTAAGATCACTCCTTTGTCATGGACAGATCACTGTCTGGTGGGATTTAGGCTTGTCGCGGCTTCTCACCTCTGCAATGGCGGGGGATCGCATTTTATGATCCGCCCTCGGAGGCTGATGGATCCAGACGGATTCCTGAGGGCTCTGGGGGATTTTCCTGTTGCCAGAGTTGGAGATCCACCCGGTGCCCTGGTGGACCTCTGGAATATGGAGATGGCCAGGGCCCTGGATGAGATTGCTCCTGAGCGTCCTATGCCCAGTCGCAGAATCAGAGCCGCTCCTTGGTTTTCTGAGGAGCTGCGAACGATGAAGCGACAGAGCAGACGATTAGAGCGTCGGTGGCGAAAGACTCGTGCCGAATCTGACCGGACACGGGCTAAGGCCCAATTAAAAGCTTACTCCAGAGCAATGGTGGTGGCGAAGAGAGCTCACCTCTCTGCCACCATTGCGTCTGCAGAGAACCGTCCGGCTGAGCTCTTCCGTGTGGTCCGCAGTCTGTTACATCTTGCCCCCCTTACTGGTAGGGAGGAGCACACGGAGGCTCGCTGTGACGAGTTCGCTAGACATTTTGCAGACAAGGTTGATCAGATCCGGCATGACTTGGACGCTGCTGTGGGCAGATCTAGTGATGTCCCCGGGGAACCTGTCTATCCTATCATTTGGGATTCTTTTCAGTTTGTAGAGCCTGAGGATGTGGACAGGATTCTCTGGAGTGTGAGACCTGCTGCTTGCCCGCTCAATCACCTTGCCCAGAAATGGGATATTGGATACTGGCCGAAAGTTGTTTAAATTTGAGGGATCCAGGGAGGGCTTCTTCAGGAGGGGGCGAACCACCGCCCGCTTCAAAGCAGGCGGGAGCACCCCCTCCTGAAGAAGCCCTCCCTGGATCCCTCAAATTTAAACAACTTTCGGCCAGTATCCAATATCCCATTTCTGGGCAAGGTGATTGAGCGGGTGGTGGCGTCCCAGCTTCAGAGGGTTCTGGAGGAAACGGATTATCTGGACCCATTTCAATCTGGCTTCAGGCCGGGGTTCGGGACGGAGACTGCCTTGGTCGCCTTGGTGGATGACCTGCGCCGGGGGATGGACGGGGGAAGTGCGACCCTGTTAGTCCTGCTGGACCTCTCGGCGGCTTTCGACACCATCGACCATGGTGTCCTTCTGGGTCGATTGGCTGGGTTGGGGCTTGGAGGCACTGTTTTGAAGTGGTTCCGCTCCTTCCTGGCTGACAGATCCCAGAAGGTGGTGCTGGGGGACTCTTGTTCGGCACCCCGACCTCTTAGGTTTGGGGTGCCGCAAGGTTCCATCTTATCCCCCATGCTGTTTAACATCTACATGAAACTGCTGGGAGAGGTCATCCGGGGGTTCGGAGTAGGGTGCCATCAATATGCTGATGACACCCAACTTTATCTCTCCTTTCCCCCTGATTCTGAGGAGGCGGTTGAGGTCCTGGATCGCTGTCTGGAGGCAGTTGGGGGCTGGATGCGGGCGAACAAGCTGAAATTAAATCCGGATAAGACAGAGGTGCTTTTGGTTCGGAAATCCACAGCTCGGGTATTGGACTATCGTCCTGCTCTGAATGGGGTCGCACTTCCTCTGAAGGAGCAGGTTCGCAGCTTGGGGGTTCTCCTGGATTCACAGCTACACCTGGACTCCCAGGTGGCGGCGGTGGCCAGGGGAGCCTTTGCTCAGCTTCGGCTGATCCGCCAGCTGCGGCCGTACCTGAGCTGTGCGGACCTGGCCACAGTGACCCATGCCCTAGTGACATCAAGATTAGATTATTGCAATGCGCTCTACGTGGGGCTGCCTTTGAAGACGGTCCGGAAATTACAACTAGTACAGAACGCAGCGGCTCGGGTGGTTGCTGGGGCACGTCGGTTTGACTCTGTCGAGCCGCTGCTTCGGCGACTACACTGGCTGCCGGTTCTGTTCCGGGCCCAATTCAAAGTGCTAGTTTTGACTTTTAAAGCCCTTTACGGCTCGGGTCCGGGGTATTTGAGGGACCGCCTCCTTCTATATAATCCAACCCGTACTCTTAGATCATCTGGGGGGGCCCTTCTGACTGTGCCGCCACCAGGAGAAGTAAGAGGAGTGGCGGCCAGGAAGAGGGCCTTCTCGGTGGTGGCCCCCCAACTCTGGAACACCCTTCCCCTTGAATTGAGAACTGCTCCCTCTCTGTTTACATTTCGGCGGGGGCTGAAGACCTTTTTATTCCAAAAAGCTTTTAATTGTTGACAGGTTGGCTGGCTGGTTATTATGATCCACGGGGCTTGTGTCTTATTTTATTTTTTAATTGTTTTTAAATTGTTTGTGTTTTTTAATCTTGATTGTTTATTGTTTAATACTGTTTTTAATTGTTTTTAATGTTAACTGTTATACTTATTTTTATCCTTTTTAATATTGTAAGCCGCCTTGGACATCTGCCTTGGCAGAGGAAAGGCGGGGTAGAAATTTCTTAAATAAATAAATAAATAAATAAATAAATCCTGAGGTAAACACACTGGTCAAGATTCTCCACAGCATTTTTCTTTGACAGCCACTAGAACCAGATGATCCTTTTCAGACATATCGGAACATAGGAACAGCCCCACTGGATCAGGCCAAGGCCCATCTAGTCCAGCTTCCTGTATCTCATAGTGACCCACCAGATGCCTCAGGGAGCCCATAAGACAACCAGATGCCTACATTCCTTTGACACTCCCTTACATCTGGCATTCTGAGGTAGCTTATTTTGAAGTATGGAGGTTGTACTACCCATTATGGCCTTTAGCCGACGATGGATGTTTCCTTCAGAAATCTGTCCAGTTACCTTTTAAAAGCACCTAGGCCAGATGCCATCAGCACCAACTATGGCAAGGAGTTCCACAGGTTAATTAGGCTCAACCTGTGAATATTGGGAGCAAGATACCATAAACACTGTGCTCATGACCCAACCATCTCCACCCAAACAGGGCCTGGGCTAAGAATGGAAGTCCCAGTTTGCAATTGGAATCTTTGTGGGAATATCACCTGCAGCCCAGGGATTAATGCCATCTCAATTACTAAGGAAACTGTCTTCAAGATATTACGCACACTCTGCCATGTGTGTAATTTGAGAAAATAATCAAGAATAATAATGTCTTTCCCTTTTCCAGTTGAAGCAATCTCCTGATCTGATGCGCCAGGAACACTTCAATTTTCAATCATCCGTTCACTCACTCTGGTGCACAATATCTAACAGCATCAGTCCTGTAGCAGTAATTTCTTCAATAGTGGTTCATTACCAGCACTTAACAACCCCCTTCTGGCCTCTAATTAATTACCTTGTTTCTGACTCTTGATGAAGGGAAACGAACGTCAAGGGCATTGTTTGCTCAATTACCCCAAAGCTCTAGACAAATGCTGAGAAATTAGCGCAACAATAGAAAGCTCCCAACATTCCAGCCGTTTCATTGTGTTTCCTGTGAAGGTTGTGAAGTCTGAATAGTGTGTATTCTAGCAATACTGGTCTAGTGCTGTAGGTTTCTCCACTCCTTTTATCGGTCCCACCATTACTGGTGTCAGTCAGTTCCAATGACTCTTTATTGGGAATCAGCAACCCCATGAATACAAGACACTGAGGGTGCAATCCTAACCTGGAGTTAGGCTGGCACCAGTGTCTTAAATCTAAATGATTTAAGAACAGGAACTCACTTTTGATTGGCACATGTTGTTGCAGTTTCACATCTCACAGTCCAGAACTGGCTGAAACTGGCATTCCGTCTCTCCGTCTCAGGATCAGATAGTACACCTGTGTGTCCTTCAGCAGGCAGCTTCCCAGCTTGTTAGGGATAGTAGTTGTACTCCCTTTCTGATAGTGTAAAATAAGCAGGCAGTTTCACACGGGAAGCCCTGGCTGCAAAACACTGCACATTCCCATGAGCTCATAGTGTTCTAAGGGTCACCCCATTGGGTAAGATGGGGCACAAGGGGTCTTCAGGTATCCACCTACCAGATATACTCTGGTTACATCCCTTTGTTCTGTTGTTAGAAGGAGTTTTTCACTGTGTGTGCTTAAGATGTAAAGCTGCACTGAAACGGCCGCCTGCGAGCGGCATAGACTTTACCGGCTTTCCTAGCCGGCAGATTGAACCTTTGTACCTTTCTTACTTTCGCTACAATAAAGAGACTTTGTTATGGAAATGTGGCGATTGCTTCAATCCTTCGCTTCGGAGCGCTAAGGCAAGGCGCTGGAATGGGTCTCCAAGCCCCCAACTCTGCTACTATTTACACAAATACACAACACATGTCAGGACCCGCCCACCGGAAGTGACGTCATAAGCTGGAGGCTGGTGGAGCCCAGGTCTACCCGTGGCTGGTTCCTATGGGTAGACTGGTTCCTATGGGTAGACCCCTTCGCCCCTCTAGGAATCCAGAGTCGCTCCCTTTAACCTTCTGAGTGCCGGCCAACCAAGAAGAAAAGCTCTTTGCAGAGGAATCGGGAGGGGAAGGAGGGGGAAGCACCACGGAGTGAAGTGGGCGGAGTCAGCCCTAATTTTAACAAGTGGAACTGAGTTCCCCCGCATTCCCCCTGCATGACAGCACTGGCTGGCACAGTTAGGCCAACAAAGTTTGGCCGGCACAAAGGACACCGTAAAGTGTGTTTGGACCACTCTTGGAGACAGGGAGGTCCGTTTGGGGCAGGGGGAGGTGGGAGGGGTGAGGAACTGGGGAAGGGAGGAGCCAGCTGTGAGGCAGTGGCTTGGGCAACCCGACAGAGGGCTGCTTAATTCACAGCCAGCAAAATAGCTGGCTGTGAGCCAAGAAGTCCCATTGCGGGCACCAGGACTTCCATTGCGGGCTCCAGGGCTTTCCCCAGGGGAAGGAGACAAATGTCACCTTCCCCCAAGGAGCCACTGGCAGCTGCCCGGTTCCCGTGGGATGCAGCAGTCATCATTTTGGTCCTTCTGCTCCTGCAGGAGCTGGTGACTTCAGGATTGGGCTCTGAGTTTGATTGGGATGTCTGTGATTGATGTGGCTCATCCTTCTTGGTACTGTAGATTCTTCTAGTCTACGTCAACAGTGGGGTTTGCAGGTGCCTGCATGGGCCAATTAGCATTCAGAGTAAGATGACAGAGATGCTGAGGCAGCTGATAAGTGAGCTGCAGGAAGCCGTCTTACAAGACTCAGCAGGCTCTCTTCTGCATCTTCTGCAGGGTGTCTTCCACAGGAAATATAAGGCAAATAAAATGGCTGGAAGCCCAGAACCCCTGGCTTATCAAGGACACTGTCATTCTTTTTACCTGGCACTGAAGAACAGCTGTTGTAGAGGAATGTTTGACAAAGGTGATCTTCTCACTTCCATTCGTATGGACAGAGCCTTATTCTATGTGATTAACGCAGCAATAAAAATGTTTTACGATTCGGCATGAAATGAAGCAAATAGTAACTGGAGCAAATTTGCTCCAGTTAATGCAATGCAATGCAATGTGTTGTTGTTGTTGTTGTTGTTGTTGTTGTTCAGTCACTAAGTTTGGCCGACTCTTCACGACTCCCTGGACCACAGCACGCCAGGCCTCCCTGTCCTCCACTAGCTTCCGGAGTTCACCCAATTTCATGTTCATTGCTTCGGTGACACTGTCTAACCATCTCATCCTCTGCTGCCCCCTTCTCCTTTGGCCTTCCATCTTTCCTAGCATGAGGATCTTTTCTAAAGAGTCCTCTCTTCTCATGAGGTGGCCAAAGTATTTGAGCTTCGCTTCAGGATTTGTCCTTCCAGAGAGCAATCAGGCTTGACTTCCTGGAGGATGGACCGATTGGACCTCCTTGCAGTCCAGGGGACTCTTAAGAGTCTTCTCCAACTGCATAATTTGAAAGCAATGCAATGTAGTGCACTGCAATCAACAATGAGCAAAATCCATGTCATTCAGAGTGCAATCCTAGCCTAGAGTTAGGCGGGCACAGTTAGGCCAGCAAAGTTTGGCTGGCACCAGGGACACTGTAAAGCGTGTTTGGACCACTCTCGGAGTCAGAGAGGACAGCACACAGCCGTGTATCATCCTCCCTGACTCCGAGAGTGGTCCAAGCATACTTTATGCTGTCCCTTATGCCAGCCAAACTGTGCTGGCCTAACTCCAGGTTCGGATTGAGCTCTCAATTTCTTTGGAGGTACAGAACAGCTGGGCCAAGATTGTTCAGAAACAGAAATCCCCAAACTTCAATCTGTGGGCCACATCCGGCACAGCTAAGCCAAAGCAGGAGGTAAATTGCCCCCTGGGATGGAGTGGTGGTTTCCTGCCATCTCTGATGGGTTGGAAGTGACAACACTTCCTGGAGGCACATGGCAAATGCTGTGAAATAAGCCCTCCCTCCCACGGCCGGCTTTAAGCCCATGTGATCGATGTCGTCACATTGGGCCCCGCGCTTCAGGGGGCCCCGCACTAGCAGGGTGAGCATATTGCCCGTGGTGGCAGCTGGGTTCTCTGTGGGCTGCAAGTCAGTGGGGCGAGCAGAGCAGCTTGACCTTGGTCTCTCCCACCTGCCTCTGCCTCTGAACAGCCCAAGATGGGCCACCTGGAAGCAGTTGGCGGTGATGTGATGATATCACCACCAATTACTTCCACATGCCACGCTTTGCACGTGGCATGAACAGAGCTCTTCGTGGTGAGTGGGGAGCCCTGCAGGGAGAGTTGGGGGCCCCGCAGGAATGCACCACATTGGGCCCCGCCACTGCTAGAGCTGGCCCTGCTCCTTCCCTGCAGAAGATTTAGCCGAGAGGGTTAATGCCTCCGTTCCCGAAGATAAGAGCTGAAAATCTGAAGGTCGTGAGCTCAAGACTACCAGAAGTCTCTGTGAGCGGCAGACCTTGCAAACTCCGGCTGATTAAAAGCTGAGTTCCAGTTGCCTCGTGGGAGGAGGAGTGTGCTGAAGTCAGCTGCGTCTCTGGTGGGAGCAGGGAAGCCTCTTATCAGCCAGCAGAAGACAGATGGGTGGCTAAGAAAGAAGGCTAAATCCAGAAAGAAAGATCTGTATGAGTGTTGTTCTTGAAAGATAGAACATTTCTGTAAATTGTAAAAACCTTCGGGTTTGTGAATAAAAGTCTGCCTATGTAAACCGCCTTGAGATACAGTCATTAGAGAAATCTAGTGATCTTAAGAAAGGCGGTATATAAATACATGTGTTATTATTATTATTCCCTCCCTTGCCCCAGGGCCAGGGCTGCACATGCATGAAGGAGGGGGTGACAGTGCAGGCAGGGAGGTGATTGGGAGCATCACTGCATCACCTGGCTTCAGGTACCCGCCCCCTCCAGCGACACTACTGCAGCCCACCAACACATTTGGACCAGCACGCTGAACCTGGGGCCCAATCCTAACCTGGAGTTAGGCCAGCAAAGTTTGGCCGGCACAAGGGCCACCGGCACAAGGGCCACCTTTGACCATATTCAAGGTGCGATCCTAACCTGGAGTTAGGCTGGCACAGTTAGGCCAGCCAAGTTTGAGAACACAGCCACTGACTTCCAAGGCCAAGTCAGAGACACTTCAAGCAGAGACACTGTAAGTCGGAGACACTTGAAGCAGCCCCCTCGGCCGTGGAGTCGGCCAGTGAGCCCGTCAATGAAATGAGGCACGCACAAGGGTGGGTTTACCCAGTGGCGTCATGCTGCCGGAACGCTGGGTGGGAGGAACGGGTGAGCGGCAGCCCACCCATTGCGTACCACTCCATTTCGCTGTCTTCCCCGCCCCCGCGAAACGGAAGATGGCGAAACGGAGCGGTACACAACGGGCGGGCTGCCGCTCACCCGTTCCTCCCGCCTAGCGTTCCGGCAGCATGACGCCACTGGGTTTACCTCTTCAGAGAGAGATATTTTAGTTGCAAGGGAAAAATCAATTAGAACAGTCCGGATAACAGTCCAAGCTCCAAGTACAGTCGGTCAGGATACATATACAGTACATTTACTTTTTTTATACTCTCTTTGTATATTTTTAGGATCCACAGGGCTTGTTGTTTTTAAATTTTAATTATTTTAACATTGTTTTTAATTATTGTTTTTAATTGTCTCATTGTGATTTTATTGCATTTTAATGTGGTAAGCCGCCTTGAGTGCCCATGGGGCAGAAAGGCGGGATATAAAATAAATAAATAAATAACAAATAAAATATAGCAACAGGACAGGCTGAGAGCAGCAACAGATGGTTAAAGGTGGCTGAACATTCCAGCAGCACTTGGCAACCCTCTCACAACTCACGGTGAGAGAGCTTCTGGTCACCGTATTTATCTGTGACTGTGACCAATCAGCTTAGTGCTGAGTCATGGCTAGGTCTTCTTGCCCAACTGCAGGCATACGTGCATTCTTAGGCCCTTACTTAGGGCCTAAGACCAATTACTTAAGGCCTAAGGCCCATTCTTAGGGCCTTAGTTAGGCCCTGCAGGTTTCCAGAGCAAAAGTTCTCAGAGGCTTGACTGAAGTAGCTCTGACAGGTTTGGTCTGCACAAGGGCCACGTAAAGTATGTTTGGACCACTCTTGGAGCCAGAGAGGCCAGCACACAGACATGCGCCATCCTCCGAGAGTGGTCCAAACGCGCTTTATGGTGGCCCTTGCGCTGGCCAAAACTTTGCTGGCCTAACTGTGCTGGCCTAACTCCAGGTTCGGATTGCCCTCTCGGAGTTGGGGGGATGGCGCACATCTGTGTGCTGGTCTCCTTGACCCCAAGAGTGGACCAGACGGTGTCCCTTGTGCCAGCCAAACTTCGTTGGCCTAACTCCAGGTTAGGATTGCACCCAGCGGTGTCATGCAGCCGGAATGCTGGGCGGGAGGAACGGGTGAGCGGCAGCCCGCTCGTTGCGTGCTGCTCCGTTTCGCCATCTACCCCGCCCCACGGGGGTGGGGTAGACGGCGAAATGGAGCGATACGCAACGGGCGGGCTGCCGCTCACCCGTTCCTCCCGCCCAGCATTCCAGCTGCATGACGCCGCTGATTGCACCCCTAGTGACATTATAACTGCATGCAGTCCTTTCTCCTTCCCCTCCCCCCCGCCTACCAGCACACACCTCCTCCTTCCTGCTAGATGAAAGAAGTAGATAAATCTGACTCGATAGGCCCGTGTGGAGCTAGGTCACTGTCACTGGCAGCCCAGATAAGAAGGGCAGGCAGGCAGGGAATCAGACAGACAGCAGCCCCTGAGCAGCGAATCCTTTGCCAGTGCTTTTCTCCTATTGTGAACGTTTTTTAAGTTGCATGCAAAAAATATATAATTATCATTTTCGCTGGACATGTGTCTAATACACGGTTTTTCCCTATTCGTGGAGCTAATTAGAAAGGCGCATCAGATCACCTCCTGAAAACTCTCAGCTATGATGACAGCAGAGCCACTTTTGAAACACTCTTAATTCCTCCGATTGTTCTGTGCGAATCACAAGAACCCAGGTTGACACTCTGTTATAGAGCGTGAGCAAAATGTCACCACAGGTTTCCCTGCTGCCCTCAAAAGATAATGATGATTAATCCGGTGGCATGCACACAGCAATTCTCCAAAGATACCAGAACAGAAAATCCTAGCCTCTCCTCCTTCTCTGAGTTGCAATCATTTCAATCCATAAGCGTAAAGATAAAAAGGAACAAGGAACACGGCAAACATTTGTGTTTTGAGCAAAATACCATCTTCAGAAACCAGGCACTTCAATTATGTCCCATGAAGCCTGTTCCCAGAAAATTACAGTTCAGTCAGTCATATTATAAAATTATATTGTACGTCAAATTTCATGTGCTTCTGGGACTTCTCCTGGAGAAGTCCCAATGAAGTGAGCCACTAGAAAAATATTTGACAGTTTTCCAATATTTAACGAGAGTATTGATCCTAGAGGCAGGAATGATAGAATTTGAGAAACTCTTCAATGTAGGTTTAGAATGTAAGGGTTTATTATGAACACAGCATCCTTGGTTGTGTGCTTAGAAGAGCAATGGGCTAAACAGTTTGAAATAATTTTTGAATATAAAAAGTGTGCCAACAGGAGCACATGCATGCATGTGTGCCCCCCCCCCACAGAGCTGGAATTATGTGTACTTTAATGCATTTCTGACAATCCAGCTTCTTTAATTTAAGGATATGTAAGTATATAAAGAGGGGAAGCTCTAATCTGTGACTTTTTTCTAATAGCTACTGAAAATCTTTTTGCTTAATCTGAAGCTATTTCAAGAATGAAGCAAACATGACATTTGTCTAGGGGTGCTGCTGAAAATGATCTCTCATGGTTGCTGATCTACCTATAACCTTCCACATCTTTGTGGTGTCAAACTGTGGAGTCAAACTGTACCGCAGAGACCCAAGTATAAGACCATCTCACAGATAAGTCAAGGAACGGGTTTTGAGCCAAAAATCATGGAATTTTCTATGACTTTCAGATAAGTTGGAGGAAAAGCTTAGAGGGGTATCTGTGTATAATTTGATCTGATGTTATTGTCCCTTGTTTCTCCCATGCTGAGAAGGTCAGGAGCCAATCAATGCAGCAAGGGGAGAGTGAGGGAAATTGTGAGGAGGAGCATAAATAATGACATAAGACAGATGCCACCCAAATAATGACATAAGACAGATAGCATTGAATTGTTGTTGTTGTTGTTTTGTTTGTTTTTTTAAACCAACAGATTCAGGGGAACAAAACATATACAGGAAAAAAAAACATACTAAAGGGGAAAAAAACCCACAGGCTTAAAAACACACCACAGCTTAGCAACTTCAGAAAGTGTTGGGCATTTAGGAGTTAATAACATGGCCAGAAGAGCTAGCTGCTGGGCTGTAACTAATATAAACAATGAAACAGAGATCAAAGGTGTAATCTAAAGCTTCGAAGCTCTCTGCAAGCCTCTCCAGGATAAAAAGTAGCTTCTGAGTATGCATAGCTGTAGAATGCAGTGGTACAGTATAGAGCTGTACCGCGTTCAGCCACTAGATGGGGCTGAATATAATTCCATTCAGCCCCATCCTTTGATTGTGTGGATCACAACAAACTGTGGCAAGTTCTTGAAGAGATGGGAGTTCCAGACCACCTGATCTGCCTTCTGAGAAACCTTTATGCGGGTCAGGAAGCCACAGTTAGAACTGGACATGGAACAACCGACTGGTTTAAAATTGGGAAAGGAGTACGACAAGGCTGTATATTGTCACCCTGCTTATTTAACTTATACACAGAGCACATCATGAGGAAGGCAGGGCTGGATGACTCACAAGCTGGAATCAAGATTGCTGGGAGAAACATCAACAACCTCAGATATGCAGACGATACCACTCTACTGGCAGAAAGTGAGGAAGACCTAAAGAACCTTTTGATGAGGGTGAAAGAGGAAAGTGCCAAAATTGGTTTGAAGCTCAACATTAAAAAGACTAAGATCATGGCAACCACTCCCATCACTTCCTGGCAAATAGAAGGGGAAGAAATGGAAGCAGTGACAGACTTTATTTTCCTGGGCTCCAAGATCACCGCAGATGGTGACTGCAGCCATGAAATTAAAAGACGTTTACTTCTTGGGAAGAAAGCTATGGTGAACCTAGATAGCTTAATCAAAAGCCGAGACATCACTCTGCCAACAAAGGTTCGCATAGTCAAAGCGATGGTTTTCCCAGTAGCCATGTATGGCTGTGAGAGCTGGACCATAAGAAAGGCAGAGCGTCGAAGAATCGATGCTTTTGAATTATGGCGTTGGAGAAGACTCTTGAGAGTCCCCTGGACTGCAAAGAGATCCAATCGGGCAATTCTCCAGGAAGTCAAGCCTGATTGCTCCCTGGAAGGACAAATGCTGAAGCTGAAGCTCCAATACTTTGGCCACCTCATGAGAAGAGAGGACTCTTTAGAAAAGACCCTCATGCTGGAAAAGATTGAAGGCAAAAGGAGAAGGGGGCGACAGAGGATGAGATGGTTAGATAGTGTCACCGAAGCAATGAATATGAAATTGGGCGAACTCAGGAAGCTAGTGGAGGACAGGGAGGCCTGGCGTGCTGTGGTCCAGGGGATCGCGAAGAGTCGGACACGACTTAGCGACTGAACAACAACAAAGTGGCTGGATGCCTATGCATTGTGCGGCTTTGCAGAAAGACAAAACTGAAAGACATTTAGATGGGCACCTTGGCATCCGCTATGAGTCAGATCTGTGGATGCTGCATTGGCAAATGCTGGCGCCTCAGAGTACAGCATGTTTTCCAAATGGTGCAGACAGATAGGGTGTTGCACAGAAGTTCATGATGCATAGACAATAGGTCTGTGTGGAGGGTCTGGAAAAGAATCATTGTGGCAGGGCAGCTAGGCAGGTGGTTGGTTGTGGTTGGTTGTGGGCATGGGGGCAACCCTTTCAGGCTTCAGCCTGGCTTCTGAAGGATAAAGTGGCTAGAGAGAGGTTTTTTCTCCCCTCTCTCACAATACCAGAACCAGGGGCCATCCACTAAACCTGAGTGTTGTCAGAATGAGAACAGATAAAAGGAAATACTTTTTCACCCAATGGCTGATTAATCTGCGGAACTCCTTGCCACAGGAGGTGGTGACAGCATCTGGCCTAGATGCCTTTAAAAAGAGGATTGGACAGATTTCTGGAGGAAACATCCATTGCAGGCTGGAGGCCATGATGTGTAGTGCAACCTCCATATTTTAGAAGTAGGCTATCTCAGAATGCCAGGTGCCAGGGAATGGCCACAGAATGCAGGCAGCCTGTTGTCTTGTGTGCTCCCTGAGGCATCTGGTGGGCCACTGTGAAATACGGGAAGCTGGACTAGATGGGCCTTTAGCCTTATCCAGCAGGGCTCTTTTTATGACATCGGTTGTGACATCCAAGCAGCTTATCCATGCGTACTTACTTATCCTACGGCAAGATAGAAATTCAGATAAATAAATTCAGTATAAGGAACCTGTAATAAATATTAGGTACTTAATAATTACAAATGTGTCATATTTTGCCTCGGAATCGCAAGCACTCACACAATACTCGCCGTGAATAAATTGCAAGTGATCTGTAAGCTGAAATATGTTCACACAATTCCTTTGGCAACTCATTTCAAATAAAGCTCAAGTTCATAGAAATGAACAACTCTTCAAAGATAATTAACAAGCAGACAAGCCATTGAGTAAATTGCAGCGAATGGAGCAGGCAACACAAGCTTTGAGAGGATGGCCTGATATTTATTAATGAAAGTGGACTTCCGAAGCACTCAAGGTCTCACTCCATTTCTGATTTGTTTAAATAGTTTAGAAAAATTAAACCGACGATCTGGAATGGCAAAAGAACAAGGAATCATAGGCTGCAAACCTCTGCACACTTTCCTGGGACTTACTTCCATGTAGGACCTACTTCTGAGTCAGACTGTGCCGCAAGTCCCAATTTTGCTATGAGATATTCTGAACCTGTAAACTGCAGAATTTGATGAGAAGCACAAAATAGCAAGAATCTCAGTTCTGGGACCTGTCTGATGCCAGCTTTGGGGCAGAGGCAGACCTAAGGGAGGGCAAAGCTCTAAGTTTTGCAGGAAGCCTTACCTTGCTGTGGAAATCACTCCTCTCCTGCACCGTTTTAGCCAGTCCTCACAGGGAAAAGCAACATCTTGCTTACTGGCTACAGCAGCAAGGAAGAGGAGGGATTTACATGACAGGGTAAGGCTCCTTGCAACACTTAGAGCTTTGCCCTCCCTGTAGATCCGCCTCTGCTTTGGGGGCTTGGGGATGTTCTGTTGCATGACCTGTTCCTTCATGCTTGATAGCACTGAAGTCTTAAGTCATGGGGGAGAAGTTTAGGTCGTGAGAAGAAGTTTAGGTTATGGCTCCGTCCCAAAGCATCAGGAAAGGAAGTCCTGATACATATGCAACACGCTGATTTGAGCAGGGAATAGCCAACGACTCAATGACTCCTGAGCCATTAGTGGCCATATTGGAAGAGACTCTGAACTGTTAAGAGATCATAAGCCTACCCAGTTGATTATTCTTTTGATAATTCTTTTGTGGATATCATACACCTGGATTTTCAGAAGGCGTTTGACACGGTCCCCCACCAAAGGCTGCTGAGGAGACTTCACAGTCAGGGAATAAGAGGGCAGGTCCTCTTATGGATTCAGAATTGGTTGAGGGCCAGGAAACAGAGAGTGGGGGTCAATGGGCAATTTTCACAATGGAGAGAGGTGAAAAGTGGAGTGCCCCAGGGATCTGTCTTGGGGCCCGTGCTTTTCAATTTATTCATAAATGACCTGGAGACCGGCATAAGCAGCGAGGTGGCCAAGTTTGCGGATGACACAACACTTTTCTGGATGGTGAAAACCAGAAGGGATTGTGAAGAGCTCCAGAAGGATCTCTCCAAGTTGGGGGAATGGGCAGCCAAATGGCAGATGCGTTTCAACATAGACAAGTGTAAAATGATGCACATTGGGGCAAAAAACCAAAACTTCACCTATAGGCTAATGGGTTCTGAGCTGTCTGTGACAGCTCAGGAGAGAGATCTTGGGGTGCTGGTGGACAATTCAATGAAGGTGTCGACCCAGTGTGCGTCAGCAATTAAGAAGGCCAATTCCATGCTTGGGGTCATTCAAAAAGGGGTTGAGAATAAAACAGCCAATATTATCATGCCATTGTACAAATCGATGGTAAGGCCGCACCTGGAATATTGTGTCCAGTTCTGGTTGCCGCATCTCAAAAAGGACATAGTGGAGCTGGAAAAGGTGCAGAAGAGAGCGACAAAAATGATCACGGGGCTGGGGCACCTCCCTTATGAAGAAAGACTGCCAGCACTTGGGGCTCTTCAGTTGGAAAAAAGAGGCCTGAGGGGGGACATGATTGAGACATAAAATTAAGCACGGGAGGGATAGAGTCAATAGAGGGATGTTCTTTTCCCTCTCTTACAATACCAGAACCAGGGGGCATCCGCTAAATCTGAGTGTTGGGAGAGTTAAAACGGATAAAAGGAAATACTTTTTTACCCAGCGGGTAGTTAAGTTATGGAATGCCTTGCCACAGGAGGTGATGATGGCATCTGGCCTAAATGCCTTTAAAAGAGGACTGGATGGATTTCTGGAGGAAAAGTCCATCGTGGGCTATAGGCCTTGATGGGTTGGGCAATCTCCTGATGTTAGTTGTAGGCTACTTCAGAATGCCAGGTGCAAGGGAGTGGCAACAGGATGCAAGCATCTTGTTGTCTACTGAACTCCCTTAGGCTCCTGGTGGGCCACTGTGAGATACAGGAAGCTGGACTAGATGGGCCTTTGGCCTGATCCAGTGGGGCTCCTCTTATGTTCTTATGCATAAAATGGAGGGTCATGTTTCCTCCAAACACAAAAGGACAAAAGGCATCGGATGCACTTATTTGTGTGGAATGTCCCACCAACCCATATCTGGAAGTTAACAAAGCTGAACATGTAGTCTATATAGATTAGAGGGTGGTCCTTATAGGGTAGTCCAGACTAAGGAAAATGGGGATTAATAGAGACTAAAAAGGACTAATAGACTAGGCGCACAATCCTAGCCTGGAGTTAGTCCAGCAAAAGTCCCAGGAGAGTCACAAACATGCCATAAAGCACATTTCAACACTCTCAGAGACAGGGAGACACTCCTAGTTGTGGGCTGCGCCCTAGGGCAGTGTTTCTCAAACTGTGGGTCGGGACCCACTTGGTGGGTTGCAACCTGATGTGGTGGCTTTAGGAGGGCAAAGACTTGGGCGCTCTCATCTTGGAAGCTATAGCCCTTACTCTTGCTATACTCCTTTTGTGAATATCCACAGTTTGAATTTTCAAGGGAGGGTTTTTAAAAATGTTTTTAGTTCAGTGCTTTTATATACTATTTGTTCCCAAACTTGCTTTACGGGCAGTGCCGGTCTGGGAGCCGTAGCACTGGCGCAAGGGTGCCGCTTGGTGTCCCCACATTGGCGCGAAGGCCATAGCACCGACGCAAGCACATTGCGTTGGCGCTATGTCCCTTCCAGGATTGCACTGCCCTTGTCATTATGACCTTCAGTACTCTCAGAAGTGTAGATTTCCTTGTATTTCCCCATCTCCAGCAGTTTATTTCACTTTTAGCAAAAGCAACAAAGGCTAGAGAATATTAGTAACCCATTACAAAAAAAAAACCAAGTACCCTAAAATGACCACATACAATTTTTTTTTCACCTGAGTGTTAAGGGCAAAAAAGGGACATGTGGGATGGATTAACCCATTCTTCTCCGAGAACATGTTTAATTTTAACCCAGGGTAATATATAAATAGTAGAGTTACACACACACACACACACACACACACACACACACACAAAAAAAAAATCCAGTTATCTTAGTTAGCATAGTCCCAGATTCATGCCCCGTCATTTTTTGTTAACTTCAAACCTCTGGCTACCCACTCACAGTCTCTCATGACAATCTGAAAGCCGCAAGCCACTGTTCTGAAACTGGGGGGGCGGGGAACATGCCTTGAGTTGAACACGGCGAGATTTCATATATAGAAGTGAGTGCATGACCTGGTATTTGGAACACAGCAATACAATTTGATGGCAAAAATCTTTGTCTCTCCCCCTCCACAATATAATATAATATAATATGTGCCAGTGATGTCACCCCCCCCATGACTCCACAGGAAGTCTCATTCCGGCCCTATCCCCTCTCAAGAACTGGGCTGACCCAACGATGGGATTCACTAATTGACAAGGGGACTTAGGCGGGACTTCCGCTTGAGTGGCAGCCCGTCCGCAGCGTTCTGCAGCTGACCTGGCCTCGGGGGGGGGGGCTCCTGCTCACCGCGGGGGACAGGTGAGGGTCGCACCGGGTGCCTGGGCAAACAGCGGTGGGGCGTGCTAACTGGGGGCAGCCCCCCCCGAGGCCAGGGCAGCTGCGGACAGGCAGCCAATCATGCAGAAGCCCCGCATTAGTCCTGCCCAGAGTTCCCCTTGTCAATCTGTGAATCCCATCGCTGGGCTGACCTTATGGATACAGCCACTTGCTGCAGGATCTGCAGGGGAGGTTGCCCCTCCCACCACCACACCCCCAAACCCTCTAGTGATGCCACTGAAAGGGACTAATTGGAACAGGCCCCTGATTGGTCACTCATGGGAATAACTCTGGAGAACGTACAGGCTGCTGCTATGGTGTTCTTCCTACTCTTTGAAGAAGAGCACATCAGAAGATTGGCGGGGCAAGGTGAAGTGGCTAGATGGGTGACGGGCCAATGGAGGTGGTGAATGAAATGCAGTTGTAGGAATTGCCACCAGGGGCATAGCTACAATGGTGCAGGGGTGTGCAATTGCACCAGACAACAAGCTTTAGGAGGGCAACAAGCTGAGCTTGACTAGTGGTCAAAATGGTGAAAACCTTGGTAGTTTGTCTTAGTACGGATAAGACTAGAATGGATAAAAGGAAATACCTTTTTTTTACCCAGAGGGTAATTGATCTGTGGAACTCCTTGCCGCAGGAGGTGGTGATGGCATCTGGCCTAGGTGCCTTTAAATGGGGATTGGGCAGATTTGTGGAGGAAAAGTCCATTGCAGATTACAGGCCATGATGGTTAGTGCAACCTCCTTACGTTAGTAGTACAGTAGGCTACTACAGAATGCCAAGTGCAGGGGAGTGGCAACAGGATGCAAGCATCTTGTTGTCTCATGTACTCCCTGAGGCACCTGGTGAGCCACAGTGAGATACAGGAAGCTGGACTAGATGGGCCTTGGCCTGATCCAGTAGGGCTGTTCCTATAATTCTATTATTTATCTATTTTTAATGTTAATAAGGCCATCTTAGATTTAGTTTATGTATCGTTTGGGCAATTTTGTTTTTTTCCCATATTCTCGCTCAGAATAATAACATCTGAGTGTGCCCTATCGGTGCTTTGTATGTTAGGTGACTATGTTGTACTGTGTTTTGCTATGCCAATAAAGGTATTCTCTCTCTCTCTCTCTCTCTCTCTCTCTCTCTCTCTCTCTCTCTCTCTCTCTCTCTCTCTCTCTCTGAGTCCATGTCTGAAGAGGAGCATCTGGTTCTGGTGGCTGTCAGAGAAATGCTGTGGAGAATCTTGACTGGCCACCAGTGTGTTTCCCTCAGAATTTACCTCAAAATGCCAGGTGCAAGGGAGTGGCCACAGGATGCAGGCAGCCTGTTCCCCTGTGTGCTCCCTGAGGCATCTGGTGGGCCACTGTGAGATATAGGAAGCTGGACTAGATGGGCCTTGGCCTGATCCAGCAGGGTTCTTCTTATGTTCTTGTGTTAATTATGAATAATACTATCGTGTTATATAACATTGGAAAGGTAATTTAATACAGAATGCAGTGAAACAGCGTAATATCTTTACTCTATCAAAAAGTATTACCAAAAAAACTAGAAAATAAAAATATACCTGCCATGTAAAAACTGTCATATAACTGTCATGTCATTTCGCGTTGTTAAAATTGTGATTTGTAGTAATAATACTGTCATTATATATCATTCAATGCAGAATGCAATGAAAAACTGGATTGTGTAGTAGATATTACATGAAATGTAATATCTTCATGCTATCAAAGGATATGGCCAACCTCCTCCCCCCCCCGCAAGAAAACAAAAATACAACGGTGACATCACTTCCTGTTGTGACATCACTTCCAGGGCATCATTTTGCCCTCTGCACTGGGCTACACTTTCATTGTAGCTGCACTTTCATTCAGTGTAGCTGCACTCCTGATTGCCACAGGTGTCTTGGCCATATCACAACGAAACACATCAGATGAGTCTCGGGATCAATTTGTAGACTATGTGTTGTACTCAGAAATTGGACTCCAAGTGCAAAATATACCCATTTAGATCCCTTCACGAAAGGCAGCCATGTCTGCGAATTCCATGATTTTCAAGATCCTAATTAGAGGAGGCAGAGAGGTAGGCACAAGGCTCTGGCACTGTGGCCTTGGGAGGGCAATTTAGATGGGGGATTAGCTCCCTCCGGTGAAATTCTGAGTTCCCAGACTCTGCTTTAAAGTAAAGATGAAAATGCCTTGCGAAGCTCGGCTGGAAGAAACACATTTCAGTTTCGTTGTCTCCATTTGAAAGAAAAGAGAAGCCCAGTGCAGCAACCATCCAAAAAGTGGCAAGAGATTCACACAGATCCTCTGTAAGCAGGAGCTGCCTTTGGACAATGCAAAGGACATTCTTTTTCCTTCAGTAAATACAATAAAAAACATATAAACACTTTTTTTTCTAATATCCGAAAAGCCGTAAACAAGCAACGCCAAAGAACTTCAAGACAAGCTGCCCAACAAGGTACGAAATGGAATACTTTAAAAATAAAGAAAGTGGACTGGGGAGCAAAAGCAACCGAAAGGAACATTGCACAAGCCCAACAGACCAATCCTGAGCTGCCTAGCCGCCGCGGGTGCAGCCGCCGCCAAATGGCTACCATTGCATCCCACGGCAGCCAGGCAGCCACCCGAGGAATCTCTGGAGAAGGGGACGAAACCCAGAGACCCGCCAATGTGTCTCCTTGCATCTGTGCTGGCTATTTAGCTGGTGCAGACATGAGGGCTTCTGTGTCAAGCTGCGCAGCCCAACATGGAATCAAGGATCCAGTGGCTCAGGTGGCTAGAATGAGACCAGACTGTGAAAGATCCGCTCTGGAATGCAGCTCTTCTTGAAAGATTAGAACTTCTTTGTGATTGTAAAACCACCACCACCCAGTGGTGTCATCCTACCGGTACGCTGGGCGGGACATCCAGGTGATCGGCAGCCCGCCCGTCACGTACCGCAGCATTACGCCATTTGCGTAACGTACGCAAGTGGCGTAACTGGTTACGCAAACGGCGTAACGTTGCAGCACGCGACGGGTGGGCTGCCGATCACTTCGATGTCCCGCCCAGCGTACCGGTAGGATGACACCACTGCCACCACCCCTCGGGGGCTTACAGAAAGCTTGCCTTTGTGAACCACCTTGTATTAAAGTCAGAGGAGTAATCCAATGACCAAGAAAGGAGGTATATTATTATTATTATTATTATTATTATTATTGTTGTTGTTGTTGTTGTTGTTGTTGTTGTTGTTGTTGTTGTAGCCTAATCACACTGCTGCATGTCAATAATAATGCTAAATGAACTCTAAGGAATCAATTTCTGGAGTTGCACCGCATTCAAGATATTGAACGGCTTTATTCCTTTTAAAAAACCCTTTGGGTGGCATTTCCATTAGTGCTTCCACTGTCAGTAGCTCCTTCTGAAAACAGAAGCTTACTCTGTAAACAGAAAGATTGTTCTGCTCCCTGAAGGGTTCTTTGCTTCTGTGTGCAGAGATTGCTGATGACCCTGGGGAAGCGCTAGTTGGGTGCCACCTTCTATTTTTCGTTAAAAACAGCCTTGGAAAGAAAGTACATATAATTCTTAAGACAAGTGCGTTCCTTCGTCTTGTCACATCCTCTCCCAGCACTGATGTGTTAACGAGAGGTTTACGTCTAAGCCCATCATCTTTCCTCAGCACAGATGACTGGCCCGTGCGTGGTAGGGCTCGTTCTTCCGTCGATGCTAAATGCTCCTTGAACAGCCCTTGTCACTCAAGGCTATTTGGACTTAGCATTTGGCAGGTACTGCAGGTGCGATGATCGCCATTTTGATTTCCCAAATAATGGGGTTGAGGATGCAATCTTAACCTGGAGTTAGGCTGGCACAGTTAGGCCAGCAAAGTTTGGCCGGCAGAAGGGACACCATAAAGTCTGTTTGGACCACTCTCAGAGTCGAAGAGGCCAGCACACGGACGTGCGCCATCCCCCCTGACTCCGAGAGTGGTCCAAATGTGCTATACGGTGGCCATTGTGCTGGCCAAACTTTGCTGACTTCACTGTGCCAGCCTAAGACCAGGTTAGGATTGTGCCCCAAATTGTTCAACCAGATTGGCAAGTTGTTCAACCAAGTTGTTCCCCAAGTTGTTCAACCAATGAAATTGGCAGTGCAATCCTAGCACACCCTTAGCATCAATATTATGTGGTAGCGTTGTTGCGCCATCAGAAGTGTCGACGCGGGGGCGCCAATCGGCACCCCTGCGTCAGCGCTAGTGCTCTCAGGCCGACGCTACGAGTGCGCCAACGGCAAGTCTCCTTCACACCGACCAAAGTTGGCTGGCGTGAGGAAGGCTCTGTTCCACTCTGGGATGGGGATTGGCAGAGAGAGGGAGATTGTGGGTGGGGCGAGGGTGGACTCCGGATTCAGCGATAAGGCCGAATCCTAAGCCCATCTGGGAGGCTGCACGGCCCCAATTCGAGCTGCGCGGTCTCCTCAGATCTGCACCTGCTGTTTAACAGGCACAGGTCCAAGGGCGCAAATGTGCCCTTTCCATTGGGGGGGCTCCAGCCTCCTCAAAGCAGATTGGATTTGGCACTGACCGGCCTGCCTTGCCAATCCAGAGCTGCTTAGGATTGCGCCCTCACTCACACCCAATTCAACACTGGTTCCTGCTGGCAGGACAGGCATGTGTGGGGTTGCAAGCATGGCATAAAGCAAGTTGAGCCGGCCAATCAGATTAAGTACACCACCAGGTGGTGGGGAGGTTAGGGGAGGGGTTCGGGGGGCAGGGGGGGCAGGAAGGAGAGCAGTTCAGGTCTGGGACAGGATGGGATTGGGGCGGTGCTTCTGCTGGATTCTATCCTGGGCCTGAAAGCCCTACATGGATCAATCCAGATCTGTGCCAGCGATTGAACTGGTCCAGATCTGAGGCTGCTTAGACTCAACATGAGGTAGGTGAACAAATGTTCCCTGACCCTGTGTAGACCTCCCTGGCCCCATGGGATACATTTCAGTGCTGCTGACTGATGGCGCATACATCCCCATTAGGATTGGGTTCTTGGTTCTACAAAGCAGAATCCTTTTCAGCCCCAAAACACTCAGGGACCATTTAGAAGCTAGAGGTGGATGAATTACAATCACTAATAACCCAATCCCATGAAATGCAAGCATCACAATTGCTGACATAGATCTCTTTTGACCAGATCCATGTGCCCCAGAGTTCAGTTTCAGGCACTGATCTGATAGGAAGTGAGACCTTCCTACGGGTGATTCAGACATTACTGGTAGAAGTGAAAGTAAATGCGATAACCAAAGCCTTTGTAAATGACACCGCAGGGAGCCAATAAGGTGTTAGTATATATCAGAGCTAATTAATCTAGTGAATACTATAATAATAATAATAATAATAATAATAATAATCCTAGATTAATACTATCAGAGCTAAAACAATATCACTACATTAATACTATTCAGTTATGTGAGTGTCATCACTGGTTTTGTGTTGGTTACTGATTTATTGGGTGACCTGTACTGTTACATACATACATACATACATACATACATACATACATACATACATACATACATACATACATA
>JAJKFI010000007.1:28186383-28203800 GCA_029204185.1 Lerista edwardsae
GTGTGTGTGTGTGTGTGTGTGTGTGTGTGTGTGTGTGTGTGTGTGTGGACTATAGCCCCACCACCAACTACAGCCTGGGTTTAGATTTCTGGCAGCTGCTATTTGCAAAGGAAAATAAAGCAAAGGGTATGTTGTTCATACAAGGACGCAGTGGCACAGAATTGTCCAGGTGACAATTGTCCAGGTGAAAAAAGAATTGTCCAGGTGAGCCTAGCTCCTGGGCAGACAAGAACTTGGTTTAATTTCAGGCAGGACTTGTCATTGTATACACCTTTTGTCAGGAACCAGACTTGCATTTCAAGACTCTGAGGGGAAAGGAGACTTACAGATGTCTCTGGCATCAACCCTTATCTTGTGCTGTCCCCTGAGGATCACCTATGTGACCTCCTCTTTGCAGGACAGCACCTCATAACTCGTGGGACATGGTGGCGCAGCGGGTTAAACCGCTGCTGCTGGGCTTTCTGACTGGAAGATTGGGAGTTCAAGACTGTGCGATGGAGTGAGCTCCCGTTGCTTGTCCCAGATCCTGCCAACCTAGCAGTTCGAAAGCACCTAAAAATGGGAGTAGATAAATAGGGACCACTTCGGTGGGAAGGTAATGGCGTTACGTGTGCTACGGCGTAGAGTCATGCCGGCCACATGACCACAGAAGCTTGTCCTCGGACAAAATGCCGGCTCTACAGGCTTTGAAACGGAGATGAGCACCGCCCCTTACAGTCGGTCACGACTAGACCATTCGGTCGTGGGGAAACCTTTACCTTTATGTTGTTCATAAGCACTGGTTAGCTCTGTCAGATGCCAAACCTGACAGGCGATGTGGTGGGGTCTATGCAGTGGGGCTGTGGCCACCATCACCACTCCCCTTAAGGGGGAAAGACAGGTTTCCAGTGTCCCAGGTTGGGAACCAGTGCTCTAGGGGGTCTGCTTTGGCACATGGACACCTTTGGCAGCTGCAAGGCACTGCTACTTAAGTTTCATGGTACAAAATTCAGGACTTTAACCTATTCAGGGGCAAAACTGGACATGTGGGCACAACACCTTTTTGCCAAGTATTTGAGAACAGATCTCTTTAAAAAGTGTGGCCATATCTTAAAATAGTCAGAATCTGAGAAGTACATTGTTTTGACATTTTATGAAATTGTTACATCATCCAAAAGTTAAAAGAGGACAGCACAGACAAGCATCTTATAGATGAGTGGTTCTCAAACCTTTGAGCACCAGGACCCACTTTTTAGAATGGCAATCTGTCCGGGACCCACCAAAAGTGCCATCATGGCCAGGAGTGCCATTATTGTGACATCAGAGCCTTCGGCTTTCCTGAGAATGCAGGAATAAGTTGGGCTATTTCTCAGCCGTTTTCCAATAGCAAAGTGAAACAGAAAGGGAAAAAAGCCTATTTATGACCTTGACACAAGCAAAACAACCACACGGCCCTCCCCTTTCCAGCATCCCATCTTCCCTTATTTTCCATATGGCTGCTCTAAGTGCTTCGCGACCCACCTGAAATTGGCTCGTGACCCATTGGTGGATCCTGGCCCACAGTTTGGGAACCACAGTTATTGATGCATACTGAAGGGGCAATTTTAAAATGTCTCCCTATTTTGTCCTCATTTCTAGGTGAATTATTTTAAAATAAAGCATTACATCACATTGGAACATAACTGAAAGAAAAACCCGTTACATCAGATATTGTTGTAATACGATGCTCAACATGTCAATGAATCAAGTAGCCCTGATATTAATGAATGAACAAACATGCACTTGGGGACATGCATTGGCCTATATTTGCACTCGTTTTTCTTTTTGAAACCAAAGTTTACCAGTTCCTTTCACAGCTATTCATATGTTCCATTAGTGCCCTCTTCAGTATTTTGCAAGAAAATGCAAAATTCTCCAAGCCATAAAACATGTAGAATCCTGCTTCTTGTAGGACATTTATTGAAAGGTTACCGTAAATCTATATTGAGGGTTATCATCTGGCATGTACCACAGTATACTAAACTCTTAAATTTATACTAAACTCTTTATACTATACTATACTAAACTTATACTAAACTCTTAAATTTGGAAAATTGCTTCCTCCTCCTTTATTAGTGAGCAGAAATAAGAACGAAACAATAACAACAGCAACAGAATCAAAAGGAAATAAAAGAAAAGAAAAAGGGAAATAATAAAAAAAAAAAGGGCGCAATCCTAACCTGGAGTTAGGCCGGCACAGTTAGGCCAGCAAAGTATGTCCGGCACAAGGATCACCGTAAAGCACGTTTGGACCACTCTCGGAGTCAGGGAGGATGGTGCATGTCTGTGTGCTGGCCTCTCTGACCCCGAGAGTGGTCCACACATACTTTGCGGTGTCCTTTGTGCGGGTCAAACTTTGTTGGCCTAATTGTGTGGGCCTAACTCCAGGTTAGGATTTAGGAGCTCTAAAAGTAGCTTTTTGTCTTTCATATGATGACGTTCCTGTAAGAGTTTAACAGCCCAATCCTAAACTGCCCAACTCCAGTCGGAACAGGTGTCTGAACAACTCCAGTCGTCCCATGGGTGTTGCAGCAGCTGTAGGAAGCTCCTACAGAAGGGTGTTCGACCAGCAATGGGCCTCCTCAAGTATGCATTGGCTATTTTGCCGGTGCACAGTTCAGCACCTCCGTGTCGGGCCATGTGACCAAACATGGAGGTAAGAATTTGAGAGTGGAGGCCACCACCGATCCCACCCACCACCCAGGCCCATTCCTCCCCTCCCCTTGCCCAGTTCTGTCCTCCCCATGCCCTCCCCTGCCCCCAAAGAGCTTGCCAGCAGTAAAGACTTAGTCTGCTGCACTTCATATTTTTCAAGTTAAAGTTTTATCCCATCTTCTTTATGGGGTGCCTATTTGGATAGAAGCAGCCAATTATGACCTTGATCTTCTTGCTGCTTCCTTTCTTAGAAGAATCTTAGGTTTGCCCAACTCCATTCGCCTTTCTACCATGCTATTGGAATTGGGGATTCATCTCCCCTCCACCCTTGCTTGGTCTCAAACATTTAAATATTGGCTCCGGCTGTTTCTCACCAGTCGTCCTGATCCCTTATTGTCTGATCTCCTTAAAGACTCTTATCATTCAAATTGGTTAAAACTTCTCAAAGTTAAATTATCATCTCTTGATTTGTCTCTGGAATTGTTAGTAGATACCGAACTATCTAGAGCCCACTCTTTAATCAAAACAAAACTTTTTCAATTAGAATTTGACCAACTCAGCTCTTCTCTTAACCCTACTTGTTTCCCAAGTTTTTTTGGTCTGCCCCCCTCTCTGGGTCAACCCTCCAACTATTTTAGTCAAACCCTTGCTTGAGAAGGGCGTTCATGCTTGCTCACCTTAACATTTTCCCGTCGGCTATGCATTTTGGCCGTTTCTCTAAACTCCCATTTGAAAAAAGACTATGTCTTTTTTGTCACCTTACCCCGGATTCATTGGAACATATAATACTTAGATGTCCAGCTCTCCAATTTCTAAGACGGCTGCATCTAGACTCTCGGTTATCCTCTCTTTCCAGTGCCTTCCCTAACCCCCTCCCTATCCTCCTTAGCGATCTGTTGCCCCATGATCACTAATTCTGTTGCTAGCTTTTTAGCTACAATTATGGAATTAACCCTTTCCTTATGATCCTCTGAAACCCCAGCTGTTTTGCGATATTTTTTTGTGCTTACTTTGTATGCCAATAAAGGTTATGACGATGATGTTGACGTAGCCCTTACGGCACATTTGCAACACCAAAGCAGGCAATAAGAGCTTACTGCCAGCTGCAGGTCCAATAGGATCGGGCCATAAGAGGCCCCACAGAATTAATACGAATTTAAATGGGTATCACTTCAGGTCAATTCCAACCACATTTGTGCTCCCAGCCATGGTCCTGGGGCGGCGGCTGTTGACCGTAGTCACTATATTTCTGAACAGGGCCTGTCAGGAGGGTCCTGGACTCTCTCACTTCAGCCGCAGTGGAATGATAATTGGCTGACATTTAGGATTCTTTTTACTTGGAAATTTTGGAACATCCATAATGTAGTGGGGTGATGAAGGGGTTGGAAAGGAGGGCAGACGAGGTCCGGGAGGGGCAGGATTGGTGGCAGTGCTGCATGCTGAATCCCGAACCCTTTCCAGGCCTAATCTGCCTTCCCAGAACAACATGTGCCAGCGATTGACCTAGCACAGGTCTGAGTTGCCACTTAGTGGCTGGTACCCCTCAGGCTCTGCCCTAGTTACAGCTCTGTTAACACTGGGTGTCAATCATTGTTTTGGCTCTTAGGGCACGGAAGATGCTCTTCATACTATCATAAAATATTGTGGGCATACTGAACCTAATGGTCCTATCCAAACTAGGGTTACGTAGCCCGTATGACCATGGAATACAGTTCCACTATAATAGTATTTCTCAAACTGTGGGTTGGGATCCACTTGGTGGACCACAACCGGATGTGAAGTGGGTAGCAGAAAGCTGAGAGCAGCCATCTTGGAAACAGCAGACCTTACTCTTGCGATATTCCTGTTGTGAGTGCTAACAGTTTGAATTCTCAGCTGAGGTTTTTGCTTTTAGTTCAGTGTTTTTATATAATAATATTCTGTCTTAAACATGCATTCCGTCAGAAATGTTTCATGGCTGGGCAACTGCTACAGTCCAAGAATGCCAGTTTGCATTCCAGGAGTGTCATTCAATTATGACACAATGAAACACCTCCTGCTTGATGATGTCACTACCAGGTTAATGACATCACTTCTGGTGGGTCCCAACATGACTACCATTCTAAACAGTGTCCAGGTGCTAGAAAAACTGTACAATTGTCAATGACCATACAGTGACAGGCTAAGTGCACTGCAACAAATGGTAGTGGTGCAAGGAACCTGCAGGTAGCTACACCCCTGGGAACAAGAATAAGCTGGCAGCAGCAGAGAGGGTGGGTATAACAGAGGCAGATGGGGAGGAACAGGGGAGTTTCTGGTTGGGGAGGAATGATCCCTTTCCTCCAGGATAAAGTAAATGCTCTGTTGGTATGACTGCATCAGCAGGGATGGGGTTTAGATTGAATTGGGCCACAGGATATGCAGGTTAGAACGTAAGAAGAGTCCTGCTGGATCAGGCGAAAGGCTCATCTAGTTGAGCGTCCTGTATCTCACAATGGCCCAAATGATGACTCAGGTTGACAACAGAAGGCCTGAAGTTGCCTCAGAAGACAACAGGCTGCCTGCATTCTGTGGCCACCCTCTTGCAACTGTCATTCTGAGGTAAATTCTGAGGTAAACACACTGGTGGCTGTCAAGGTTCTCCACAGCATTTCTCTTGCTCCTCTTCAGACATGCACTCATGGGAACAGCCCCACTGGACCTGGCCAAGGCCCACCTCATCCAGCTTCCTGTATCTCACAGTGGCCCACCAGGTGCCTCAGGGAGCACACGAGACAACAAGATGCCTGCATTCTGTGGCCACTCCCTTCTGTCTGGCATTCTGAGGTATATTTCTGAGGTAAACACACTGGTGGCTTGTCAGGATACTCCACAGCATTTCTCTTTGACAGCCACCAGAACCAGACGCTCCTCTTCAGAAATGTATTCATAGAAACAGGATCAGGCCAAGGCCCCACTAGTCCAGCTTCCTGTACCACACTGTGGCCAACTAGATGCCTCAGGGAGCACACAATACATCAGGCTGCCTGCATTCTGTGGCCACTCCCTTGCACCTGGCATGCTGAGGTAAATTCTGAGGGAAACACACTGGTGGCTAGTCAAGATTCTCCACAGCATTTCTCTTTGACAGCCACCAGAACCAGATGCTCCTCTTCAGACATATACTCATAAGAACATAGGGATCTGGATCAGGCCAAGGTCCAAGGTCCATCTAGTCCAGCCTCTTGTATCTCACAGTGGCCCATCAGATGCCTCAGGGAGCACACAAGACAACAAGATACAATTCGAGCCTAATTATCAGCCAATTTTAAATCCACTGATTTGTCTCAATGCAAGTCCCCTGGGCCTGGGATAAGCTACGTTCAGGCTAAACCTGAAGCCTCTGAGGCCTGCCAAGGCCACGTGGGTCCTCCCATGGCCTTGGTGGGCCTCCAAATGGCTGCGACGGCTCAAAAAAATGTTACTTCTGATGTTTTTAACACTTTAGCATTATGAGGCATGGGGAAGGGTCCTCCCGCCCTGGGCCTGGTAATCTCTTATAAGGTATTAAAAATGTTTCGTTTTTTGCAAACACCGAAGAAGTCTTGGGGGGGGGCTTAAAGGCCATTCTGAGGCCTGCTGAAGCCCCTGGGTGACCAGCACAGCCTCGGCAGGCCTCAGAAAGCCCTATGGATTCTAAGGGAGCACAGCTCCAGTGGGATTCGGGGTAGGCTAAATCCATGGGTTTAATTACCCACTGATTTTTTTTGTCCACAAGGGTTCCAAGAATGGTAGCCTCTCGAATAAAAGGGCTCCACCTGTACTTGCTTCTCATTGCCACTCCCGTGCACTCGGCATTCTGAGGTTGCCAACTTCTAAAATAAAGAGGTTGTATGAAGAGGGACATGGTGGTGCAGTGGGTTAAACCGCTGCTGCTGGGCTTTCCGACCGGAAGGTTGGGAGTTCAAGACCACGCAACAGAGTGAGCTCCCGTTGCTTGTCCCAGCTCCTGCCAACCTAGCAGTTTGAAAGCACGGAAAAATGCGAGTAGATAAATGGGGACCACTTCGGTGGGAAGGTAACGGCATTCCTTAGAGTCATGCCGGCCACATTACCATGGAAGCTTGTCCTCGGACAAAATGCCGGCTCTGCAGGCTTTGAAACAGAGATGAGCACCGCCCCCTACAGTCGGTCATGGCTAGACCATTCGGTCGTGGGGAAACCTTTACCTTATGAACACGTAATCAAGTAGCCACTATAAAGAAAGGGAGTTCTCATAAGGAAACTAATTAAGATCAATGGAGCACAGAACCATCTCAGTGAGGTATTTTGTGATAAGAAGGTTTGTTTCCACACCTGGGTGGGGATCCTTCCTGGTTTAGAATTCAGGATGCCCAGTATTCAAGATTCACAAGGAGAAATTCTCCCCAAGACAAACACTATCATGGGGGGTGGAGGACAGGGGACGGTGGCGGCTACAGAGCACTTTGATATGTACCTGCGTGGGGACACGCTCTCCTGCCCCCAGTAACCATTGTCACTGCAGTTAGGTCCAATAAATGTGAGCAGAGAGCTAGTTGTTATCACTGATTCCAAACCCTTGTGTCCAGAGTCATCATTCTCTTTTTTGAACTCTTTTTTAGAGCATTTTTACTAAAACTCAGGGGAAGGGGACAAGAACTGACAGCACAATCCTATGCATATCTACTCAGAAGTAAGTCCCATTCTGTTCAATGAGACTTACCCCCAGGAAAGTTTGCATAGGATTGCAGCCTGTGGGTGAAATCCTAAAATGTGTTAGGCCGGCATAAACTGAACCAGCAAAGTTTGGTCCAGCACAAAGGCCACTGTAAAATATGTTTGGACCACTCTCGGAGTCAGAGAGGCCAGCACACAGACGTGAGCCATGCTCCCTGACTCCAAGAGTAGTCCAAACATGGTTTATGGTGGCCCTTGTGCTGGCCAAACTTTGCTGGTTTAGCTTATGCCAGCCTAACTCCAGTTCAGGATTGTGCTCTGTGTCAGTTAACAGAAACATTCCATCTTGATCGGTTGATGTCAGGCAAGTCTATTTGTCCATTAAAAGATGTACAGTACATATAAGCACACCGTTTTCAGCCAATGTTTCCTTCTGCCACAAGGTGGCACCTGACTGCTCTGATTTCCTATCAGGGATTTTGCAACAGAACTTTGACACCCTTCTGAAACATTTTTTTTTTAAATGACAGATGAGAGAAGCTTTTTCGAACACTGATCATACTACACATGATAACTTGAATGGCAGAGGGGAAATGGAACAAGGACTTTAGACTGAAGGGTCATCTAATGTAGGATCCTAAAGTGGAGTTAGGCCGGCACAGTTAGGCCAGCAATGTTTGACTGGCAAAAGGGACACCGTAAAGTATGTTTGGACCAGTCTCCGAATCAGAGAGGCCAGCACACAGATGTGAACTCAATAAATAAATAAGCACGTTGAGGGTCCTCACCTCCAGTAGTGTGTGTAGAAATGTAACCTGGCTACTAGGCAGGGACGAATGGAGGCCCGAGCGTGCCCATAGCAGGGCGACGAAACCCTGCCCCCAGGATGTCGCCCCGCCCCCGTGCATCATCCAGCCACACGTCCCTGCACCCTGAATAGCTCCATTTTGGAGCGGAACGTACGCCAGGGAGGGCGGGTGGCCGAACAGCATGCTGTTTCCTCCGTGGACTCAGCGCAATGTCGCCCCACCGCCCCACCGCTGCCTGGCGCCCATGGCTTGTGCCACCCCAGGCTACACAGTAAATATGCCTTTGCTACTAGGTGCCCTCTCTGCTGGGGTCTTGCCCCAGCTTTCCTCTTCTGGAACAGCGATTCCTTTGATGCCAGTTCCAAGCTCTTCATTTTCTGAGTAATACTTCCGCAACTTTCAACAAATACAGAATTATTGCTCTAAAAGTGATCCCGGTGAAACAGTGTGTTAATATGGAGCTCCAGGTTTTATTTATGACACCTTGGTAAGAATTCCATAATTCAGCATTAATTAGGCAACAAGGCATGGCAGGATGTGAGCTATGGGATAATTATTCACGTTTACTGGAGTTCAGCCTCGTGCCATCTTCTGCAAGAAGCACGTGTAATTAAACGATAAATCAAGCCGTATTTCGATACGATCCTTCGAATGCAAAGGTACGACAAAACATGTTGGGGGTGGCTCAGCTTCTTTGCACGGCGACGCAAATATAAATGCTAGAGGCTGAGCACATGATTTTTTTGACCCCCCCCCCCCCCCCCCCCCGATGTAGAATATGGCAAAGTGTTGGCAGCACAAAACTTGGATCTCCTTCCTGGATGTACTCATGAACATGTGGCCCTGCGTCAGCTGAAATCTGAAGTCTGGTGAAGCATCTAAAAATACAAGTGGAACCTCTTGATCCAAGGACAAATTGAAGACAAATATGAACATCCACACTGCACAAATCCTGGCTTTGGTATGGCTCAGGAACTGGTGTGGCTCAGGGGCTAAGAGCCCAGTATTATACTTACCATGGACAGCCACTTGTACTCGGTTCCTTTTCTGCCGTGGCATTGATTGCCATAAATAGGGGTCTCCAAACCCTGGCCCGGGGGCCAGATGCAGCCCTTGGAGTGGCCCGCGGCAAGCCTCTGGTCCCCTATGAGCAGTGGTGTCATCCGAATGATTTAGGAACAGGTACTCACTTTTGATTGGCTCTTGTCGGGGTCCGCCCACCGGAAGTGAGGTCATAAGCCGGAAGTGATGTCATGGCAGGAAGTGAGGTCATAGCCGGAAAGTGATGTCATATTGTTGCCATGGATGTGATCGTGTTCGTAATAACTTCAGCTTGTGGTTAGTGTTGATTTAACTTCTATTGCTTTGCTTTCTAGAGATGTGTATAGACATAGTTTGCTTCAACTGTTCCCTGGTGAAATAGCAGGCTAGACTGTACTAGATTGTGAGCCCTTTTGGGACAGGGAGCCATTTAACTTTAATGTTAAATGCAAGGAGCCGGCAAGGAGCAGGAGGGGGAACGGGCGACCAAAAAAGACCACGTGGGGGCTGGGGCTGGGGGGAGGCTGCAGGAGGAACCAGGATGCTGGATCTGCGCGGCTGGAGGGAGTGGGAGCCCCAGGCAGCCTACCTTCTCACGCTTGCTGCCTTATTCCCGGGTCTCTCTCGCTGCTGCTGCTGCCGCTGCTGCCGTCACCACCATGCTGCCTGCCTGCCTGCCTGCCTCCTCACAGAACGTGCAGGCAATGGCTGCGGGCGTGCAGTACGCAAGCGCAGCTGCTGAGCCAACCAGCCGACGGGGGCAGCTTCGAGTGGGCAGGGCCAGCTCAACTTCTAGGAACCGGTACTCGTGTAGTGGTGTGTAGTGGGTGCATGACATCACTGCCTATGAGCCTCTGGCTCTCTTGACATTGCTGGCATGGGTTGCACCCTCCAAGCTGTCCTCTGGTTGTGTGCAGAGGGTATTCTGATGGCAAACAGCCTCCCTGGCCCCCAGAATGCCTCCAAAAGGCCATCGATAAAAGTGCCCTCATTATGACGCCAGAGCCTGCTGCTTTCCCGAGAATGCCACAAGAAGTTGGGCTATTTCTCAGCCATTGTCCAATAGCAAAGTGTATCGGAAATGAAAAAAAAAAAAGCCTCTTCACAACCTTGACACAAGCACAGCCCTCCCTCTTTCCAGTGTCCCACCTTCTCATATTTTCAAGATGGTTGCTCTAGGTGCTTCGCGACCCACCTGACATTGGCTCGTGACCCACTGGTGGGTCCTGACGTACAGTTTGGGAACCACTCTGATAAGGTAAAAAAAAAATCCATTCATGTACTTAGCAGCACAGAAAATATTAGACTAGCAATATAAATAGTGAATAAACAAGATGCATTCTCCTCTCTCTCTCTCTCTCTCTCTCTCTCTCTCTCTCTCTCTCTGTCTCAAACACACACACACACACACACACACACACACACACACACACACACACCTCACACACCTCCCTTCGATTTGTTCTTACACAGCAATTGACTTAGATTTTGACAGCCATCGATTGCTTTCTTTTTCACTCCCAGGCCTGGATCATCAGCACTGTGCTATGGATGCACAAGGGGGCAGTATTTCACAGGGGAACAAAACAAAACAGGCCGCCTGTATTTATACGAAAGCATCATGGAGGATGCTGGCACCAGCTTTCCCACCCTGACTGCATCAGCCCAGACAGTCCAAAGCCAATCGTTCATCCAGTTTAATGAGTCCAGGGAACCGAGCAAATTAAGAACATGTTTTCCTGCTTCTTCATCTCCTGTACACGGCCACTTTTGTCTTCGGCGCTCCAGGCGAGAAGGAAAGTGTGGATCCTGCCAGCAGTGGCAATAGCAGAGCACTCCTGCAAGCCGCAGCCAATATTTGATAACGGCAACAATTGACTCAGCAGCAGTCACTGGCTTTTCTCCTCCAAGGTCACCTTCGGGTAGCCGGTGCAGACTTTCCAACTGCGCTCCAAGTCCCTGCGTGTGGCATCCTTCTCCCTGGGACGCAAAAAGAACTGATTTCCGCATAATTGTACACAAATAAAATGCAACGTCAGTTCAAAACTTTACTGAAATATTGTCACACTGTTTGACAACACGGCACAAAACTGTGTGATTAACCCCAGTGGCAGACAAAGCCCTGTAATTGCAATCACCCAGGCGGTGGAACATGCGTCGTAAATATTGCCTGTACTCCCTCCACCCACCTCGCAGTGAATACAAGAGACAAGTTGCTTGGAATCTAAATTGGACCTTTTTCTTGAAAGTCCATCACATCCACAACCCTGCAGCCAGCCCAGCCTCAGGACTCTTTAGTTCCCCCTAGTGGAGACAGCAAACCACCATTCCTCTTTTGGGCATTCCGTCCCTGATTCAGAGCGCAATCCAGTGGTGTTATTCAGGCGGAACGGCCCGGTACGCCGTTCCGCCAGTTCGGCGGATGGGCCCCGGACGTGCCACCTCTCCGGAGGACGGGCGAGCTGCTGCTGGGCCCGCCCGCCGTCCCTTGCGTCCAGAATCGCTCTAAAATGGAGCGATTCCGGCGCAGTGAGGCTTGGGGAGGCGTGGCAGCCCTCCGCCATAGGGGCGGAGGGCTGTCAATCATCCGAGCATTCCGGTAGTTGGCGCGCTCGGATGACATCACTGGAGCAATCCTAACCTGGAGTTAGGCTGGCACAGTTAGGCCAGCAAAGTTTGATCGGCACAAGGGACACTGTAAAGTGCGTTTGGACCACTCTCGGAGTCAGGAACGATGGCGCACATCTGTGTGCTGGTCTCTCTGATTCTGATAATGTCCATTGTGCTTGCCAGACTTTGCTGGCCTAACTGTGCCGACCTATGTCCAGGTTAGGATTGCATCCTGATTGTCTTTACCTTGTTTTACTATGCAACACCTCCCCCCCCCCCAGTGTCCTTTTTAGAGTAGAAAGTTAGGATAAAAACTCCACTGAATCAATAAATGCTGGATTTCAATGCAATTTCAATGCAAGGGATGCTCAATACCATCATAAGTGGCTGACCAACTTCAATGTAAAATAATGAGTTTTATACATTTGAAGCATTTCTATCCCACTTTTCCCATGCTGAAGCAAATGCCCAAGGCGGCTTACATGGGCAGGCTAGGCTAAACCACCATTTCTCAATGGGGCTTTTAAAAATATACAGTATTCTGTGATTCATCTAATCCTCAGTCCCAGATGTAGCCTCCAGAGTGTGGTTCTCTCTTCTGGCTGTGTGCCATCGAGCTTCAGCAGGCAATTGTAAGTCAAGCCTGGACAGATCCTCAAGGTCGTACTCT
Organism: Lerista edwardsae; assembly: GCA_029204185.1. NCBI lineage: Eukaryota > Metazoa > Chordata > Lepidosauria > Squamata > Scincidae > Lerista > Lerista edwardsae. Next base: position 28,198,843 of record JAJKFI010000007.1, read on the forward strand.
GTTCTCTTGCCGGCTGGCCTTCTCACACACTCCCTTGCAACTCTCACTCACAGGGACTAATCAACTCAGCAGCACCTCCACCCTACCAGAACGAGTACAGACATTTGTCACAGCCTGACATTCTGTCTCCCATCCAGAAATAAGACCATGGATTCTCCTGCTTAGCTTCAGGCAGTACCAGCAGTTCCACCAGCAGCCCACACCTCTCTGCCCAGATTATGAATTTACTTGAATTTGAGTCAAGGTCCAGGCTATTAAGTCTGGGCATCGTCAAAGCTATGGTTTTCCCAGTAGCAATGTATGGATGTGAGAGCTGGAGCATAAGGAAGGCAGAGCGCCGAAGAATAGATGCTTTTGAATTATGGTGTCGGAGAAGACTCTTGAGAGTCCCTTGGACTGCAAGGAGATCCAGTCGGTCAATCCTACAGGAAGTCAAGCCTGATTGCTCCCTGGAAGGACAAATCCTGAAGCTGAAGCTCAAATACTTTGGCCCACCTCATGAGAAGAGAGGACTCTTTAGAAAAGACCCTCGTGCTGGGAAAGATTGAAGGCAAAAGGAGAAGGGGGCGGCAGAGGATGAGATGGTTAGATAGTGTCACAGAAGCGATGAACATGAAGTTAGGCGAACTCTGGAAGCTAGTGGAGGACAGGGAGGCCTGGCGTGCTGTGGCCCAGGGGGGCGCGAAGAGTCGGACACGACTTAGTGACTGAACAACAACAACAAATTAGGTAGGAGTTGTAGCAATGACTCAGCATGGCGACTCATTCACTCCAGTCAGCAATTTTGTCAAAGCAAAATTAAAGCAAAAAAAAAAAAATTACCCCATGGCGATTTTGGCAGCTGAAAAAGAGCTACGTTGGTGCAAAAAATCAGATGCATGCTGAAAAAACTTGTGGGTACCATACACTTAGTTGCTTCTAGTCATCATGAGAGCATCTGAAATTAACACTATAGTGCAGTGTAAATAGCCATCCAGTTTGAACGAAGAGGATAGGAGAGTCCTGTAAGGGCATAATTATCGCACTTCCCAGATGCATGCGCAACTGACTTTTTCTTCCAATTTTCCCTTTGGTTGCTGTTGCCAAAAACACACCAGGAGGCACAGCGCTTGAGTGCGTGCACATAAACACATACAGTGTGTATGTCGATAAAGTTTATAGAGGGATGTTCTTTTCCCTATCTCAAAACACCAGAACCAGGGGGCATCCGCTAAAACTGAGGGTTGGGAGAGTTAAAGCAGATAAAAGGAAGTACTTTTTTACCCAGCGGGTAATTAATCTGTGGAACTCTTTGCCACAGGAGGTGGTGATGACATCTGGCCTAGATGCCTTTAAGAGGGGATTGGACAGATTTCTGGAAGAAAAGTCCATCGTGGGCTATAGGCAATGATGGGTTGTGCAACTGCCTTACATTGGTGGTGGGCTACTTCAGAGTACCGGGTGCAAAGGAGTGACAACAGGATGCAAGCATCTTGTTGTCTCATGCCTCCCTAGGGCACCTGGTGGGCTGCTGTGAGATACAGGAAGCCGGACTAGATGGGCCTTTGGCCTGATCCAGTGGGGCTCTTCTTATGATCTTATGCTCTTAGAGTTTTAAATGCAATTTGGCTATTCTGTACAGTAAGAGGAGGAACAGTATCGGAAATGACAAGACCAAGTGCGTGATGGGCACATTCCGTTCTGGACTGGACTGTGGCAATTGCGATGGGTCCTGCACATGTCTAGAACCCCAAAGCCCTCCACGCCGGTGGCATTTTTGCTCTAAGTGAGGATTTTGCTGATGGGTTCAAAATTTTGCAAGTTAATGCCTTTCGGAGATTTCTCGACGCTCTGCCCTGCAAGCTCTGAAGACGCAACCAATTTAAAAGGGATTCTAGCATCCTCTCTCCAAGGTGTCTCTCTTCATCTGTGCTAAATTCAGCTCTCAGTGCTGGGCCGCAACAAGGCCTGGCCATTGCCCTCTAATAATTTCTGGATTTTCCTGGTTGGATGAGCTTAAGAGTTTGCAAAAAAAATTCTCGTTTCTCCCAGTATCTTTTATCCCCTAGCACAGCTTTTTAGCACCGGGACCCACTTTTTCAATGATAGTCTGTCCAAGACCCACCAGAAGTGATGTAATAGCTGGAAATGCTATCATTGTGATACCAGAGCCTGTTGCTTTCCTGAGAACACAGCAATACGTTGGGTGATTTCTCAGCCATTTTCCAATAACAAAGCGAATAGAAACAAGTCTATTTACAGCCTTGACACAAGCAAAACAACCACACAGCCCTCCTCCTTTCTAGCATCCCATCTTCCCATATTTTCAAGATGCTCTGGCTAGTTTGGTATTCTGGACAGACAGTAGTAGGGGGAGCATGCTTGACAATACATCAAAAGATACCTCAGATATAAAGAGAAGGGAGGGGGAGGACACTGGGGTTCTATAACCCAAATCCTTTAAAGTGGTGGTTCTCAAACCTTTTAGCACCGGGACCCACTTTTTAGAACGGCAATCTGTCCAGGGCCACCGGAAGTGATGTCATGGCTGGAAGTGCCACATTATGATTCCAGAGCTGGCTGCTTTCCTGAGAAGGCAGCCATCAGTTGGGTAATTTCGCAGCCATTTTCCAATAGCAAAGTGAATCAGATAGGGGGAAAAAGCCTTGACACAAGCCAAGCCACCACACAACCCTCCCCCTTTCTAGCATCCCATCTTTCCATATTGTCAAGATGGCTGCTCTGGGTGCTTCACAACCCACCTGAAGTTGGCTCACAACCCACTGGTGGGTCCTGACTCTCAGTTTGCCCTAGCAAGTAAGCATCTAGACATTTGTTGTTGTTCAGTCGCTAAGTCGTGTCCGACTCTTCGCGACCCCCTGGACCACAGCACGCCAGGCCTCCCTGTCCTCCACTAGCTTCTGGAGTTTGCCCAATTTCGTGTTCATCGCTTTGGTGACACTATCTAACCATCTCATCCTCTGCCGCCCCCTTCTCCTTTTGCCTTCAGTCTTTCCCAGCATGAGAAAGGCCAAAGTATTTCTCTTCTCATGAGGTGGCCAAAGTATTTGAGCTTCAGCTTCAGGATTTGTCCTTCCAGGGAGCAATCAGGCTTGACTTCCTGTAGGATTGACCGATTGGATCTCCTTGTAGACTTTTCTTGAGGTTTCCATCTCCATTCCTTCCCGCTTTCCCTTTTTCTTAACCTTCTGCAATTGGTGTTCAGAGCAATGAAATGTTCTCCTGAAGTCTTTCCTGCAGTTGAACCTGCCTTGGCCAGTTACACATCTGCACTCTAATCCAAAGTGACACATCCTGAGAAAGAGACAAGGTAGCTAAGCCTGCAGTGGGACTTGGTGAACAAAAGCACGAGGACATTTTGTATTCATCCACTTAAGTTCCTTGGAACACAGGGATTCTTGAACATGCTTGTGCGCATTATTATTAAACATTTATTATGAGCAGTATTTTGCTGCAGAGCTGTGGTACGAATGCCTGGTACAAATGTCTGTGGTACAGCACCCCAGGTTCCATCCTCAGTGGAGGGGTTCACCATTGAACCCCAAATTTCAAAAAATCATGAATTTAAGGAATACTACCATCATGCGGTATACCGTTGGATGTGGAATTTCACCGGGAAGTCAATGAAAAACCCCGGAGTTTAATATCTTTATTCTAAACCCTTATTCTAGCAAAAGTTATGGCCAAAAAATTATTAATTAATTAATATCCCGCTTTTCTGCTCCATGGGCACCCAAGGCAGCTTACAACAATAAAAATACATTAAAATCACAAAGTTAACAACTAAAAACAATGATTAAAACAATAATAAAATAATTAAAAACTTAAAACAAGCCCCATGGATTCTAAAATATACAAAGCAAGTGTAAAAAACCAGCCAGCCTGTCAACAATTAAAAGCTTGTTGAAATAAAAAGGTCTTCAGCCCCCGCCGAAATATTGCCAAAGAGGGAGCAGTTCTCAATTCTAAGGGGAGGGTATTCCAAAGTCGGGGGGCCACCACTGAGAAGGCCTTATTCCTGGCCGCCATCCCTCTCACCTCTCCTGGTGAAAACAAAAACAAAAAACCCGAAGTACGAGTGTCTCATACAGGGCTGTCAAACATCTAGCCTGTTGGCCTGCATAACGAGTCCACAAATTTTGTTGGGGAGTGTTAAACATTTAAGGGGTCCAGGTGCAAAATGACCTAGCTACGCCACTGCTGGGGAGCATTCTGAAGCCTGCAGAGGCTGCAAGAAGTTGTATGCAGCTCCTGTGTTACCAGTAAAGTTCCCTCTTTCTTTATTTTGCTTTATTCATGGTTATATTTTAAAATCAAGCAACAATCCACAGGCCTAAAGCAATATGCAGGATGAACTCAGAGGCAGAGGTCACAAGACTTTGGTCAAGCCTAAAGACTCCTTACCTGCCCCTTCTACCACACACCCTGGAAGGAAAATGATAATCTCATCATCTCTAGACGAACGTAATCCTGTCAGGCGTCTTTGCATTGTTTACATTTTGCATTTACTCTCCTGAATGCAACTCCAGGAACTCTTGTATTTTAGAAACCTACATTTTACATTAACCCAGGCAAACCTCATTTTGCTAGCCATCTTGATGTATTGACTAGAGTACTGTATATTTTTGCTGACACCACTAGCTGTGTGCACATCCTGCTTGGTTAGGGGGAAAAAATCCCTTCATTCACATCCAGGTTATCCATTTAATTCCCAAATTAACTCCAGACACACAAAGTTACACATTTATCCCCTGCATACAGACGCAACTCCAAAAATCCTTAAATACTAAGGCAATTTGACTAGCAGTTTGTCACTCCCTGAATGTCCAAATGCTGCACATAGAACTGCTGACCAACGGACCCTACATCTGGATAGGTAACTATCACAGCGCTTTGATTCTCTAACTCTCCTTCCTTCCTTCCTTCCTTCCTTCCTTCCTTCCTTCCTTCCTTCCTTC
>JAJKFI010000007.1:28203810-28291081 GCA_029204185.1 Lerista edwardsae
TTCCTTCCTTCCTTCCTTCCTTCCTTCCTTCCTTCCTTCCTTCCTTCGTCTTTAACGTTAGCAACTTGGGGTAACAGAGCCCCTGCTCTGTTACCCCATAAACCCTTTCCCCCGATTTCTATCGGGTGCACCCAAATGCACTTGCCTTACACTGCACTCACCACCATAGGTAAGAACATAAGAACATAAGAAGAGCCCTGCTGAATCAGGCCAAAGGCCCATCTAGTCCAGCTTCCTGTATCTCACAGCGGCCCACCAGGTGCCCCAGGGAGGCACGAGACAACAAGATGCTTGCATCCTGTTGCCACTCCCTTGCACTCGGTACTCTGCAGTAGCCTACTACTAATGTAAGGAGGTTGCACAATCCATCATGGCCTATAGCCCACGATGGACTTTTCTTCCAGAAATCTGTCCAATCCCCTCTTAAAGGCATCTAGGCCAGTGATGTCATTCAGGGGGAATGGACCAGAATGGGCGTTCCAGATCCTAACGGGCTCTGTGGCTGGTTCCGGGTTCCCGACAAGCAGTGGCTTTTCTACAGGGATGGCAAAGTTCTAAGTTTTGCAAGAAGCCTTACCTTGCAGTGGAAATAATTCCTCTCCTGCACCGTTTTAGCCAATCCTCACAGGGAACAGCAACATCTTGGCGTTGCTTACTGGCTACAGCAGTAAGGGAGAGGAGGGATTTACATGACAGGGTAAGGCTTCTTGCAAAACTTAGAGCTTTGCCATCCCTGTAGAAACGCCTGTGCCGACAAGTGCCAATCAAAAGTGAGTTCCTGTTCCTAAATCATTTGAATGACACCATTGATCTAGGCCAGATGTCATCACCACCTCCTGTGGCAAAGAGTCCCACAGTTTAACTACCCGCTCTGACCAAGGTATTACACTAGCTTCTTCTTTTAAGTATTTATGAGTATCTTTCTCTTCATAAAGACACCATGTTATTGGAAGTATTTCTCTCAGTCTCTTCTTGAAGAAAACAGGGATTTCTGCATTAAGCCGGCTTGCATCCAGCCTGTGGTCCTCCTGTTCCAACTGAGCTGAAGCTGTACAATATATTAATTCCCCTAAAACTCAGCTCTTTTGGGTAACAACTGCAGGTCTCAGAAAGCCTCCCAGATGCAACTGGAATGAGGCTCCAACCATCTAGGATGTCTTCAGTGGGTCCATCCATGGGTTCAGAATCCATGGATTATGAAATCTGCAGATATTGAACCCACAAATAATGGGGGCCCACTTTATGTACCTCACCTTCATCCCTTCTGGCTACACTATTGCATGGAGCTGTGTGGTTCCTATGAGATAGGGAAGGGAGCTCTGTCTTAATCTCGACAATAAGTAAATACTGATTTTATTACAAGGGGAAAATATCCCCTTGCCCCATAGTGAGTTCCGGTGCAATCCTACCTGGTGTTAGGATGGAGCTCAGGCCAGGGACGAACGGAGGCCCAAGTGTGCCCGTGGCAGGGCGACGAAACCGCGCCCCCAGCACGTTGCCCCGCCCCCGTGCGTCGTCCAGCCACGCCTCCCTGTGCCCGGAATAGCTCCATTTTGGAGTGAAACGGAGGCGAGGGAGGGAGGGATGGCCAAACAGCATGCAAGTTCATCCGTGGACTCTGTGCAATGGCGCCCCGCCGCCCCGCCGCTTCCCGGCACCCATGACTCACGCCACCCTGAGTTACACCCTTCCTCCGCCTCTGGCTCAGTCCTGCTGGCCTGCCTGCTCCTGTGCAAGTTAGGATTGCGCCCTAGGAGACGTTGCACAGGGTCACCTTAAATGTAAGAAACCGACATAACATGGCCAATAAGGAGTGAAATTGCCAGGTATGTTTTAGGTGTGGACTTAATTTCAGATGATGGGAAGGAAAACCAAAGGGGGGGAAAAATATGGGCGTTGTTGACTTGAGTCGTTTTGTTTGTCCCTGACTCTGCCTTAGCAAGAGAGCAAATACAGTGAAGTCTCCCAGAATCCACTCTTGTAGGAAGCAAGAGGCAGGGCAGAGGGTGGTTCATGAATTTCAGAGAGGAGCTCATGAATGTGCAGATGCACCTGCCGAGAACTGATAGTGGCGACGCCTCCTCAGCCAGCCGTCGGTCTAATGCACTTCGACACAGTTACTCAAGAGGCAGTCAATGAACGGCAGTTCTTGTCCCGAATGTTTGAGCATGAAGAAGCCGTCACAGCTGTGCCATGTTTAATTCATAAAAAAATGGCCTTGAGGAAATTAAGGGAAGCCGATCTTCTCTGATAGGATTTCCTGAATCACGGCAGAAAAGCACAGCCAGTTGCAGGGCAAAGAAGCCAGAGAGAAACCCGGTTTGGGGGTGGGCAGAATACACCGAAGACGGATATTGATTCCAAGAATTGCTTGAAACATGAGGCTGGCACAGTTAGGCCAGCACAGTTTGACTGGCACAAGGGACACTGTAAAGCCTGTTTGGACCACTCTCGGAGTCAGGAAAGATGGTGCACATCTGTTTGCCGGCCTCTCTGACTCTGAGAGTGGTCCAAACGTACTGTACAGTGGCCCTTGTGCCAGCTGAACTTTGCTGGCCTAACTGTGCTGGCCTAACTCCAGGTTAGGATTGCGCCCTGACTCTGGCACAACTCGAGACTCGTGGCAGTGAAACAGGAAAGAGTCATGAGTCGAATCTGACTTGAATCCTGACTCTCTTTTGTGTTTGTGTGTCAGCTTACGTTGTTTCTCCTGTCGCTTCTGTGCCACCCCAAACGATCTTGTGGTTGTATTGACCCAGAAGCCATCCTTCATACCAACAGCAGCGATGGGAGGAGGGAGGAGGGTTTCAGGAAGCAGGGCAGGGAAGGAGGAGGAAGGTTTAAGTTTTTTGGTTTTTGATTTTGCTCAAGGACCTGACTTTTTTCTCAGAATGTTGAGACTCGAGTCAGAATAACTCAATTTTTTTCCACAAGTCAAGTTGCAAAGGGGTGCACTATGACTCGTGGCTCGACTTGAGTTGTGACTCGAGACTCGAGACTCGCCTTGCTGACTCGACACTCTTGGTCACTGACTCGAGACTCGCCTCGCTGACTCGAGACTCCGGCACATCCCTGCAGAGTCGGGCTCTGCATTGCCCAACTCAAAAGTAGACAGATCAGTTGTTCCGCACCAGAATTGGCAAAACTGAATGGATCCATTAAGGGCCCAATTCTATCCAGCTTTCTGGTGCCAGTGCAGCTGCAATGTAGCCTCAAGGCGTCTCCCCCACTATTGAAGTTTCTATCGCGAGCTTCCCAGGACAGAGACCTGCCTTCTGACTCCGCAGTTCTGTAAAATGCCATGTAGATTAATTGGCATTGCCAGTAATCGTTTGCAGAGGAGCAGTTCACAAGACCAGCCATTCCTCCACTGCCAAATCTTTTTCCTTTGCAAAAGTCTCTCTTGGGCAGTGCAATCCTATACTTGCCTTGCACCGGCGCTGCGCTCTTGGGCTGGCTGAACGCTGTCGCAAATGTGCCATAAAGCGTGTCCACGTCAGCACTATGGTGCTGGGCTGGCACATGCAGCAGTGCCAGCGCTAGGTGCTGGCATGACCGTTGGCAGCACTAGCCAAGCGCCGCCATTGTTTGGTCAGAGCAGGGCTTCCACTAGGGCATTCCAGAGTCATTCCGGGGTGTAACTGGGCAGTGCAGTGGGCGGAGACGGGGGTTGTGACACAGAATGGCCATAGTGCCATATCCTAACGCCCGTCCCTAGCCAGAGCAGCCCTGATTCCGGCCGCGCATGTCCACGTTCCTCTGCGCCTGCTATTTTGCTGGCACAGAGCTGAGCAGGCCCATAGGGGCGACTGGGGCTTACGCGGGTGCAAGGGGTACACTTCTCCTTGTCCTGCATGTTGCTGCTGCTGCCTCCTAATGGGCCTTAGGATACTGCCCTGCTATGTCAGCCTTACTAGGCCATCATAGTATAGGATTGCGCTCTAAGACACTTTTTTTTTCCAGACGTCAGAAAAGCCATGGCAGGAGAAAGTAAAAATAGAGCATAGGCCTTCAGTCATCTTTCAAAGATGACATCCAGCTTGTTGGTGCACTGTGATTCACAAGGTGCAATGGTTGAAATTGGCCTCCATAGAAAGAACACATTTTTAGCACATCCGGGGCCTCCGTAGTCGTAATACAAGCCTGTGTTGATTTTAATATCACACCAGACCTTAGAATAGTGTCTACACAGGGAAAAACACCCGCCCACTCACGTATCTCATGTGAGTGCTCATCAGTGCCTTCACTTGCATATCTGCATTTGTCCTCCAGACCTAAGAAATCGTTGGCCACCCATCTCAAGGTAAATCGTGCATATGAAGGGACCACTGCCTTGTGGAGCCTTGTGTTTGAAATGGGTTGAAAAGAGCACTCATTTTATTTCCAGTTCGTATACGTTCGTTTGGGGCACATGATTTGCACCAGTGGTTTTCAAACATTTTAGCACCGGGACACTCTTTTTAGAATGGCAATCTGTCCGGGACCCACAGGAAGTGATATCATGGCCGGACGTGATGTCATTGTGACGCCAGAGCCTGCTGCTTGCCTGAGAACACAGCAATCGGGTTATTCCTCAGCCATCTTGCAGAAGTGAATTGGAAAGAAAAATGCCTACTGACAACCTTGGCACAAGCAAAAGACCCACACAGCCCTGCCCCTTTCCAGCACCCCATCTTCCCATATTTTCAATATGGCTGCTCTAGGTGGTTTGTGATCCACCTGAAATTGGCTCGTGACCCACAGTTTGGGAACCACTGGTCTAGAGACATTTCGGGACTGGATGTGGGCAAACTCGCTGAAATTGAATAAGAGAGGTTCTCCTGGTCCGGAAGGCCACAACTCAGATATTGGACAATTGTCCTATTCTGAGAGTACAATCCTAACCTGGTGTTAGGTTGGCACAGTTTGGCCGGCACAAGGGACCCTGTAAAGTATGTTTGGACCACTCTTGGAGTCAGAGAGACCGGCTCACAGACGTGCGCCATCCTCCCTGACTCTGAGAATGGTCCAATCGTGCTTTATGGAGGCCCTTTGCCAGCCAAACGTTGCTGGCCTAACGCTAGGTTAGGATTGCGCTCTGAGACTCGGAGGACGGGCGCCACTTCTAGCTGCAGGACACTGCTCTGGAGGGCTCTCAGGCCACTACAAGCGTACTGAGGTGCCTGGATCCTCCGATACTCAGAGGGGGCGGGCAGTGCTTTAAGAACATAAGAAGAGCCCCGCTGGATCAGGCCAAAGGCCCATCTAGTCCTGCTTCCAGTATCTCACAGAAGCCCACCAGATGCCTCAGGGAGGCATGAGACAACAAGATGCTTGCATCCTGTTGCCACTCCTTTGCACCCGGTACTCTGAAGTGGCCTACTACTAATGTAAGGAGGTCGCACAATCCATCATTGCCTATAGCCCACGATGGACTTTTCTTTCAGAAATCTGTCCAGTCTCCTTTTAAAGGCACCTAGACCAGATCCCATCACCACCTCCTGTGGCAAAGAGTTCCACTGATTAACTACCCGCTGGGTAAAAAAGTATTTCCTTTTATCTGTTTTAACTCTTTCTACTGCCTCCTCCTTCCCCCTTTTTTAAAGAAGGAGGCAGCCCTGAACACCCCCTGCCCAAAGGATTGCAGTAACATGGTGATGGAACTGCAATGACTTCTGGGTCGGGGCAGGGGGCAGCAGATCAGGGGCAGCCCCAGGGGCCCAAGCCCTGGTCCCGCCACTGCATCATTGGAGAGATCTTAAGGTGACTGTGGGACAAATCCTATGCCATATCCCAGCAGCCAATGGGCCTAGAACCGCATCCTGGGAGGGGGGGCAGTCAAGGTGGCCTCAACCAGGTAAGGGAAGGTTTGTTCCCTTTCCTTGGTGCTGCACTGCTGCTCACTGGCAGTGAAAGGTGGGATAGGATTGGGCCCTGGGGGAGGTTTCAATATCTGAAAAGGGTGGGGGGTTGACCTTAACATTCATTTACAAAGGCAGTGGAGTTAGAGCTAAACAGGATGCAGAGTAACTGGAGATTGGGACCAAGGCAGGACAAATATCAAGCTGTGCTTCAAATCTGCAAATAAGAACATAAGAACTTAAGACTAGCCACACTGGATCAGGCCAAAGGCCTATCTAGTCCAGCTTCCTGTATTTCACAGCAGCCCACCAGATGCCTCAGGAAGCACACAAGACAACAGGCTGCCTACATCCTGTGGCCACTCCCTTGCACCTGACATTCTGAAGGTAGCCTACTATTAACGTAAGGAGGTTGCCCAACCCATCATTGCCTATAGCCCATGATGGAGTTTCCCTCCAGAAATCTGTCCAGTCCCCTTTTAAAGGCATCTAGGCCAGATGCCATCACCACCTCCTGTGGCAAGGAGTTCCATAGCTTAATTAACAGCTGGGTAAAAAGACTGGAAAAGATCAGTTTACATTCCAATCCCAAAGAAGGGCAATGCCAAAGATTGCTCAAATTACCGCACCATTGCACTCATTTCACATGCTAGCAAGGTCATGCTCAAAATCCTACAAGCTAGGCTTCAGCAGTATGTGAATCGAGAACTACCAGATGTACAAGCTGGTTTCCGAAGAGGCAGAGGAACTAGAGATCAAATTGCCAACATTCGTTGGATCATGGAGAAAGCAAGAGAGTTCCAGAAAAACATCTACCTCTGCTTTATTGACTATGCTAAAGCCTTTGATTGTGTGGATCACAACAAACTGTGGCAAGTTCTTGAAGAGATGGGAGTACCAGACCACCTTATCTGCCTTCTGAGAAACCTGTATGCGGGTCAGGAAGCCACAGTTAGAACTGGACATGGAACAACCGACTGGTTTCAAATTGGGAAAGGAGTTCGACAAGGCTGTATACTGTCACCCTGCTTATTTAACTTATATGCAGAATACATCATGAGGAAGGCAGGGCTGGATGATTCACAAGCTGGAATCAAGATTGCTGGGAGAAATATCAACAACCTCAGATATGCAGACGATACCACTCTAATGGCAGAAAGTGAGGAAGACCTCAAGAACCTTCTGTTGAGGGTGAAAGAGGAAAGTGCCAAAATTGGCTTGAAGCTCAACATTAAAAAAACTAAGATCATGGCAACCACTCCCATCACTTCCTGGCAAATAGAAGGGGAAGAAATGGAAGCAGTGACAGACTTTATTTTCCTGGGCTCCAAGATCACCGCAGATGGTGACAGCAGCCATGAAATTAAAAGACATTTACTTCTTGGAAGAAAAGCTATGGCGAACCTAGACAACTTAATCAAAAACCGAGACATCACCCTGCCAACAAAGGTTCGCATAGTCAAAGCGATGGTTTTCCCAGTAGCAATGTATGGCTGTGAGAGCTGGACCATAAGAAAGGCAGAGCGCCGAAGAATAGATGCTTTTGAATTATGGTGTTGGAGAAGACTCTTGAGAGTCCCCTGGACTGCAAGGAGATCCAATCGGTCAATCCTACAGGAAATCAAGCCTGATTGTTCCCTGGAAGGACAAATCCTGAAACTGAAGCTCAAGTACTTTGGCCACCTCATGAGAAGAGAGGACTCTTTAGAAAAGACCCTCATGCTGGGAAAGATGGAAGCCAAAAGGAGAAGGGGGCGGCAGAGGATGAGATGGTTAGATAGTTTCACCGAAGCAACGAACATGAAATTGGGCGAACTCCGGAAGCTAGTGGAGGACAGGGAGGCCTGGCGTGCTGTGGTCCATGGGGTCGCGAAGAGTCGGACACGACTTAGCGACTGAACAACAACAACAACAACAAAAAGTACTTATTTTTATCTGTTTTAACTCTCCCAACAAACAATTTCAGTGGATGACCCCTGGTTCTGGTATTGTGAGAAAGAGAAAAGAACATCCCTCTACCGACTCTATCCCTCCCGTGCTTAATTTTGTATATCTCAATCATTGCCCCTCTCAGGCACCTTTTTTCTAGGCTGAAGAGCCCCAAACTCTTCAGTCTTTCTTCATAAAGGAGGTGCCCCAGCCCCGTAATAATTTTTGTCACTCTCTTTTGCACCTTTTCCAGCTCCACTATGTCCAGTGATGTCATTCAGGGGGAACGGACCAGAACGGGCGTTCCGGATCCTAATGGTCTCTGTGGCTGGTTCCGGGTTCCCGACAAGTGCCAATCAAAAGTGAGTTCCTGTTCCTAAATCATTTGAATGACACCACTGACTATGTCCTTTTTGAGATGTGGTGACCAGAACTGTATGCAATACTCTAGATGTGGCCTTACCATTGATTTGTACAATGGCATAATAATTTTGGCTGTTTTATTCTCAACCCCTTTTTTAATTACCCCAAGCATGGAATTGGCCTTCTTAATTGCTGCCGCACACTGGGTCGACACTGCGTCACAGACAGCTCAGAACCCATTAGCCTATAGGTGAAGTTTTGATTTTTTTGCCCCAACATGCATCAATTTACACTTGTCTATGTTGAAACGCACCTGCCATTTGGCCGCCCATTCCCCCAACTTGGAGAGATCCTTCTGGAGCTCTTCACAATCCCTTCTGGTTTTCACCACCCAGAAAAGTTTTGTGTCATCTGCAAACTTGGCCACCTCGCTGCTTATCCCTGGCTCCAGGTCTGCGCAGCCTTACTCAGCATCATTTCTTCTCGTCCGTGATCATAACTCCTTGTGTTAATGCCTTTCTTTTCCCCAGGGTGTTTCTCCCAGAGTTTTACAGAGGAATAAAAATTGACTAGGAGGCTGTAGAATTGCTGGGCTGATTTCTTTTCTCTCCCTCTTTTTGGAGAGAGGCTGACCTGTTCGCATTCTGGAGTAGTGTGGAAAACAGCAGGAAGAGCTTAGGGGGCTACGGGTGATGTGGGGCAGAAGGCATCAGAGAGCTAAAGCAGCTGGCCCAAGGAAATGGGAGAGTGGTTGGGCAGTGGCTCCCAAATGTTTTAGTGCCAGGACCTTTTTTATTCAAAACAACACTCTTTCTTATCAGGACCCACAAACCTTTACAGGCTCTCTTTAGGATACTCTTATCCACCTTCTGGAGCGTTTGTTGATCTCCACCCACGTTGATCAAATTGGGACCGTTCCGGTAGTCTTGTGTTCCCCTTTGCCTGGCCTTTGATAAGAGCCAAGGCGAGTTTGCCTACTCATGAGTAAACACACACGCGTTGCTCAGCTTCGCTTTCCGTAGGGCTCGATACGTTGTCCTCGACAGCTTGGAGGGTGGGACCTCCTTCTTGGAAGAGGGGGTTTCAGTATTGAGTGTTCTTTGAGCTTCATATTGAGTGGATCAGGACCATTCTGATGACATTACATTCCCCTTGGCCTGACATTTGACGTGGACCAAGGCACGTTTGCTTCGTTGCTGTTCAGTCGCTAAGTCGTGTCCGACTCTTCGCGACCCCATGGACCACAGCACGCCAGGCTTCCCTGTCCTCTACTAGCTTCCGGAGTTCACCCAATTTCATGTTCATTGCTTCGGTGACACTATCTAACCATCTCATCCTCTGCCGCCCCCTTCTCCTTTGGCCTTCGATCTTTCCCAGCATGAGGGTCTTTTCTAAAGATTCCTCTCTTCTCACGTAACCTGAGGGTCTCATCTTCCAGTGTCATATCCTTTAGCCTTTTAGTTTTGTAATCCATGGGGTTTTCTTGGCAAGAGTACTGGAGTGGGCTGCCATTTCCTTCTCCAGCGGAACACATTTAGTCAGAACTCTCTACTATGACCTGTCCATCTTGGGTAACCCTACATGGCATAGCTCACAGCTTCATTGAGCTACTCAAGCCCCTTCGCTACGACAAGGCAGTGATCCATGAAAGCATGTTTGCTTACTCACCCATAAATTTTGGCTCAATTTCGTCTCCATAGAACTCACTACGTTTTCCTGGTGAACTATCAGCTTGTTAGTTTCATGACACACCCAAAATTGGATCATGACCCGGTTGGTCCCAGCCCACAGTTTTGAAACCCCTGATCTAGAGGAAAGGGAAGGGAGGTCAGATGAGAGGAGAGAAAAGCAAGAAGTACACTGAGACATGCTTCAAACTCTGCTTGTAAAACTCTAGTTATGTGTTGTTGTTTCAATTAGCAGTTTATCTAAATTACCTTGCCATAGAATTACAGCCTGGTAGAAAGCTCTGTTTTGATCTAGCAGTTTGGATTTTGCTAAATGTCGCTTAGCAACTTGCCAAACAGCTGATCTTGCTAGATTAGCGAGACGAAATTTCCCCCATCACCTTTTAGCACATCTTATAGTGAACCAAGCCTGATTGCTCCAAGTCAAGCCTGATTGCTCCCTGGAAGGACAAATCCTGAAGCTGAAGCTCCAATACTTTGGCCACCTCATGAGAAGAGAGGACTCTTTAGAAAAGACCCTCATGCTGGGAAAGACTGAAGGCAAAAGGAGAAGGGGGCGGCAGAGGATGAGATGGTTAGAGAGTGTCACCGAAGCGATGAACATGAAATTGGGCGAACTCCGGAAGCTAGTGGAGGACAGGGAGGCCTGGCGTGCTGTGGTCCATGGGGTCGCGAAGAGGCGGACACGACTTAGCGACTGAACAACAACATAGTGAACCAAAACAGCACACGCTGTGTGCTTCCCTGCCCTGTACAACGTACAGAAGACCTTATCCTTGCAGAATCAGGGCTTTACTTTTTAGCCATGTCCTTTTCTGTTATAACAATGTGAGTGATCATTTGACTTCTGTTATTTCAAGCCAATCCTACTTTTTGAGTGAGCTTAAGCCACTGATAAAAACTGATAAAACTGTGGGTTAACTCTTCCCCTGAAATCAGATTTATACTCAGAAATTTAAGGAGGTGAAAATGTTTATAGAGAAGGTGAAATAGACAGCCACAATAAATGGATCTGGGCAAGGACTAGAGCAGTGGTTCTCAAACTTTTTAGACTGGGACCCACTTTTCAGAATGGCACTCATTTTAGAATGGCACTCATTTTAGAATGGGACCTGCAGGAAGTGATGTCATAGCCAGAAGTGGCATCACGAAGCAGGAAGTGACGTCATTGTGACATAGTGAAATGACACACCTGGAATGCAAACTGCAATTCCTGGACTGCAGCAATTGCACAACCATGAAACATCCCTGGCAGAAAGCAAGATGAGGACAAAATAGGATGTAAAAGTACTGCAATAAAAACAAAATTCACACACACACACACACACACACACACACACACACACACACACACACCCTTCATTTGAAAATTCAAAGTGTTCACAAAAATACTAAATACTCACAAAAATACTAAAGCAAGAGTAAGGTCTGCAGCTTCCAAGATGGCAGCTTCCTGCTTTCCATAACCCACTTTCAGAGGCGTTTCTACAGGGATGGCAAAGCTCTAAGTTTTGCAAGAAGCCTTACCCTGTCGTGTAAATCCCTCCTCTCCCTTGCTGCTGTAGCCAGTAAGCAACCCAAGATGTTGCTGTTCCCTGTGAGGATTGGCTAAAACGGTGCAGGAGAGGAGTGATTTCCACTGCAAGGTAAGGCTTCTTGCAAAACTTAGAGCTTTGCCATCCCTGTAGAAACGCCACTGCCCACTTTGACATCAGATCTTGCCCCCCCCCCAGTGGATCCCGACCCACAATTTGAGAAACACTGGATTAGAGAATAAGCTACTAACTGAACACTACAAAGCGATATGAAGATGGATGTTTCATGACAGAAAGTTCTCCAGCTAGTAGCAAGCAGGGAAAAAAAAGTCAATCTCACCCGCTCCTCAGTTATCTTTGCTTGCCAGGTGATCTGCAGTCATGCAAGCATTTCTTGGCTTGCGATGATATTATTGCAACTATTTCTCTGCCTCCGAACATTAACCTCCCTGGTACGTTCACCAAATTGCTGCACATTTTGTTTGCTGACACAGAAAAATAACACTTCCCCAACAGCACAACACCAGATGGTAATTGCATTCTAATAATAGAACAAAATAGTGAGATTGCCTGCTATTT
This sequence comes from Lerista edwardsae, assembly GCA_029204185.1. Lineage (NCBI taxonomy): Eukaryota > Metazoa > Chordata > Lepidosauria > Squamata > Scincidae > Lerista > Lerista edwardsae. The sequence goes on from JAJKFI010000007.1 coordinate 28,215,745, forward strand.
AGTTGTGCTTTAACTGATGTGACAGCAGAAAGCCAGCCAGCTGGTAAATACCGAAAGAGGAATGGGATTTGCAGTTGTGCCCCCGCCCCAAGTTTAGAATAAGAAATGAACAAGTGCCAGGGGAACGTCAGCACACACACTGAAGGTGATATCAAGGAATCTTGAGAAGTCTTTTGCACACAGGGCCCTTCGAGGCTGGTTCTCATATGCATGGTCACCACAGCATCAAGTAATACCTACTACATGTATGAAAGAGCCGATGCAGATCTAAAAGCACAGTAGACTCTACATGACTGTACATGAGAAAGAGAAGATGGGAGGCCATGATGGGTTGTGCAACCTCCTTGCATTAATAGTAGGTGACTTCAGAATGCCAGGTTCAAGGGAGTGGCCACAGAACGCAGGCAGCTTGTTGTCTTGTGTGCTTCCTGAGGCATCTGGTGTGCCATTGTGAGATACAGGAAACTGGACTAGATGGGCCTTGGCCTGATCCAGTGGGGCTGTTCCTATGAGTACATGTCTGAAGAGAAGAATCTGGTTCTGGTAGCTGTCAAAGAGAAATGCTGTGGAGAATCGTGACTGGCCACCGGTGTGTTTCTCTCAGAATTTACCTCAGAATGCCAGGTGCAAGGGAGTGGCCACAGAATGCAGGCAGTCTGTTGTCTTTTGTGCTCCCTGAGGCATCTGGTGGGCCACTGTGAGATACAGGAAGCTGGACTAGATGGGCCTTGGCCAGGTCCAGTGGGGCTGTTCCCATGAGTGCATGTCTGAAGAGAAGCATCTGGTTCTGGTAGCTGTCAAAGAGAAATACTGTGGAGAATCTTGACTAGCCATCAGTGTGTTTCTCTCAGAATTTACCTCAGAATGCCAGGTGGAAGGGAGTGGCCACAGGATGCAGGCATCTTGTTGTCTCGTGTGCTCCCTGCGGCATCTGGTAGGCTGCTGTGAGATACAGGAAGCTGGACTAAATGGGCCATGGCCTGATCCTGTGGGGTCCTGATCCTGATCAGGGGATCTAGGTAGTAGCCTTAGCTTAGAAACAATGCAACAGCGCCAAGATTGCTTTCCAAATGGAAGGGCTTGCTAAGAGCAGCTCAGCAGGTTCTGGAGTGGCAATTGATGCAAAAAAACAAAAACAAAATTTGGTTCGGGAGCACTGGAGCTGTGGCATGAGATATAGCTCGGGGGGGGGCATGGGGAAGAAGCAGGATTGGCCCTAGAAGGAGGGGGGGCAGGGAAACTCAACTAGTGTGCCCCATTTTATGCCCATACATACATACATATATACATACATACATATATACATACATATAAAAATTGTGTGTCTGTGTGTTGTACAAAAAATAAGTGCTGAAATTAAGATATATCCTAAAATTCAAACTAATAATACGGTATATTTAAGTTCATTGATTCCCTAACAATAACAGAATATCTCTCTCTCTCTCTCTCTCTCTCTCTCTCTCTCTCTCTCGCTAGTCACGACCAAAGTTCATGCTAAGCTGTGCGGCCATGGAGTTTGGGAATTACATGTGACTTCATCACTGAGCATCTGGTGATAATGTTGGAGATGGTGTTGTGACGGCACATAGGAAGAAAAGAGGTCCAGACCCTGGCAGAGACCCCTTACAGGGAATATAGCTCCCAACCCACTTGACGAAGAGCAAGGGCACCCAGAGAAGGCTGCCAGAAGGTGACTTCAATCATGCTCCCATGCAAGAGTTATCACCATGTGGCAGCAGAGTTTCTGTGACGCCACACTGTGAGAAGGGCAGTTTTCTCCATGACACTGTGCTGGTTTGGCCCTTATTCCAATGACCCTCTCAGTGAGTTCAGGCAGGGAGCCTATGCTCACAACTCTCCCTTGTCCCTCCCATCTGGTGTGCCATCATCCAGCCATCCCTGGTCACACAGTGGGCTGATTCACAGCTGCCCAGCACTGTGGTGGGATTAGATATTAACCTGCACCCCTGTGGTGCAGATTGAATATACTTTAAAGTGCCTGTTGAGGGGTGGTTTGGAAGTGCACATCCATGCTCCTTCCACATGGGAATTGGATGGGCCTGTCAGGACTGGTCAAGGTCTGACCCAGGCCTAGAGTCTCTGTTCCCTCCTGGAGAGCTGATGGCAACAGGCCAGGCACCTGTCTTGCCTATAATAAGTGCAGATTTGATACACCTGTGCTTGGTGGGACGTGCAATGCTGCACGTCTCCCATGGAGCTGCTAGCAGACTCCGGATAGGGCAGCATGACCCAGCTAATAAGTACTTAAGGAAGGACTGCATCCCAGTTCCTGTGTGGGTCTTTAACATGAGGAGGGGGAAATGCTGTCTGTCTGTATATCTAATTAATCTGCTGTGAAACACCTGCTGAATCCTGTTATGCTGCTTGATGTGAGCCAACCTCTGTTTTACTTCTGCCTGGACCTTGACTGTGAGCTGTAACAAATACAAGCCTTTATCTTCAGTACAACAATGTGTGTCGTGGCTTCTTCATGTCTGCAAGCACAGCCGCCGTCCGTGCTGGTAAATGCCTCTGCTGCGTTTGGTTGTTACTGCCAGACCCGGGCTTCTTGCGTTGCCAGGCAGAGCCCTCAAGTCTGGGAGTGCTACACTAAGCAAACCTTAACAAGATGCATCCGAATCAGCCCACTAAAAACCTTGATTTATTATCGCAATGCTCACCACATAGTGTTAGTGACCACAGAGGCACACACACATAGGGACCTCTTGAAATTGCTCTGCGCAGTGAGCAACGGCGCATCTTTCATGCACCAACAAACCTTCACTTAAGAATACGGAATTATTTCCAGGAAACGAACAAGAAAGAAGCCATAGTTTACTGCAGTAACACGTCTGCATTCTGCCAAGAGACCAAGCCTTCACTATTGCTTGTCTGAAAGGATGCATTACATAATTGTTGGGGGCTCAATGGCTAGCATGACTGAACCCCTAATAATTATGAACCTGCTGAGACACCTTGTAGATGGGGCTGCCAATAGCAGAACCTATGACAATTCTTCCTCTGCCATGCCAATATGCAATAGCCGGTGCACACCATAAATAGAACACTTGACTGCTGCTAGATGGTTTCTCCAATAAGATATGGGTCTCTCATCTTCAGTGATTTGATAGTTCAGTGTTAATTAATGCTGATCTGTAATGTAGCGTCATTGCCTATTTTGCTTTTCCGTACATGTGCCACACGAGCATACACAATAGGCACATTAGATGAGGGATTTTCCATCTTTTTTCAGTTCATGGCACACTGACAACATGTGAACATTTTTTAGGGCACACCATCAGTTTTTTGACAACTAACAAGGCGCGCTGCACTGCTGGTGGAGGGCGGGCATCGCCCAGTGGCCCTACTTATAAATGACCTTCCCCCAAACTCCAGCAGGCCTCCCCTGCAGACCATTTGTGGCACACTGGTGAAAATTGGAAGTTCTTTTCTGATGCCTTTGGAGAGCTTTCTGAGACCAGGAGCGACTGTGCACAACACCCCTGGACACAACTGGAAGACACACCTGGAGGTCCACCGATGGCCCCCGTCAGTGGATTCCATTATCTGTGGGTTTCAGTACTCACAGAGGGCTCAGGAATAGATGCCCTGTGGTGGACTTGCGTAAAAGCAAAAAAGTTTTGGAGAGATGTACATACAATATTACAAGAGATTTTACAATGCTTAATTCCTTTTAAACCAGAGATATTTTTGTTAAATATTTTACAAGGTATTATAGATGTAAAACAAAGATATATTATAATGCATGTTACTACAGCAGCAAGATTGATATATGCACAAGAATGGAAAAGCGAAAACACGCCAAATATAGAACAAGTGATAAGTAAAATATATGAAGTAGCTGAAATGGATATTTTGACAGAAAGATTGCGGGAGGTGAAGACTAATATAGTAGAACAAAACTGGCGTGTATTTTATGAATGGATGGATACTAAATGTTAATAGATGATAATAAATAAAAATAGAGGTTTAAATATGATTTAATGAAACTTTGGATATGATATAAGGAGTTGCTAGAAATGATTCTTAAGAGAAATAAGATACATTGCAATAACCTCCTCTTGTTTGTACCTTGTTAAACCCCTACCCTGAGCCAGGAGTGGAATGATACCTTCTCCTGGCTCTCTTACACAGGGCAACTGATCTCTCAGAATCATAACTGTGACACTGGGAAGTCCCACTTCCTCCTCCTGATTTTAGATGTAGGATACCTCAGACCAGGTGCTAGGGAGAGCCAGCAGGATGTAGGCACCTTATTGTGTGCTCCCTGAGGCATCTGGTGCCCACTGTGAGATACAGGAAGCTGGACTAGTTGGACCTTGGCCTGATCCAGTGGGGCTGTTCCTATGATTACATGTCTGAAGAGGAGCATCTGGTTCTGGAGAATCTTGACTGGCCACCAGTGTGTTTCCCTCAGAATTTACCTCAGAATGCCAGGTGCAAGGGAGTGGCCACAGAATGCAGGGAGCCTGTTGTCCTGTGTGCTCCCTGAGGCATCTGGTGCTCACTGTAAGATACTGGAAGCTGGATGAGATGGGCCATGGCCTGATCCAGTGGGGCTGTTCCTATGAGTCCATGTCTGAAGAGTTCTCTGGTTCTCTCTGGTTCTGGTGGCTATCAAAGAGAAATGCTGTGAAGAAACTTGACTGACTACCAGTGTGTTTCCTTCAGAATTTACCTCAGAATGCCAGGTGGAAGGGGAGTGGCCACAGAATGCCAGCAGCCTGTTGTCTTGTGTGCTCCCTGAGGTATCTGGTGGGCCACTGTGAGATACAGGAAGCTGGGCTAGATGGGCCTTGGCCTGATCCAGTGGGGCTGTTCCTATATGTCTGAAGAGGATCATCTGGTTCTGGTGGCTGTCAAAGAAAAATACTGTGGAGAATCTTGACCAGTGTGTTTACCTCAGAATTTACCTCAGAATGCTAGGCGCAAGGGAGTGGCCACAGAATGCAGGCATCTTGTTGCCTTGTGTGCTCCCTGAGGCATCTAGCAGGGCTCTTCTTATGTTCTTATGATCCAGGATCAGAAGTGCACTAGTGGCTTCCATTGAGGCCATAATCCTATGCATGTCTACTCAGAAGTAAGTACCATTGTGTTCAATGGGGCTTACTCCCATGAAAGGAGGTATAGGATTGCATCCTAAGAGAACTAGAAATTTGTAATTAAAAAAAAAACAAAAAAAAAACTAAGATGGTTATTCTGTTTAGCACTGATGCATCAGCTCATTCCCATTCCCCGAGAATTTCAGTGCATGTTTCACCTTCCTTTCAGGGCAGAAGAAAGCCAATTTCTTGGGGTCAATTGCATCAAAACCAGGGAAGAAAAATATGCCCTGAATCCACTATTTGGCCAGGATGTCCAACGGAGAACGCATGTTCTTGTAAGCAGCTACGGAGACTGTATATAAATACATGTTTGAAATTTTGTCTCAGTGCTTCAGCATTCCTAACCCTTTCCAGCACCACTTGCACAGAAGAAAAGTGCTGCATGCTCAAAGCCGCTTGTCAAGAGAACATGACAGCAAAGTTCTTGGGGGAAAAAAAAAAGGCTTTCCAGCCCCTTAGAATCCTACTGTCGTTCACACAAGGATGAAACCTCCTACTGCATTTACAGGACGCTGAATGTGAACAGCTCCTACAAAAAAGAAAATTGTCCTCAAAGCAAACATATCTGCCTGGAACCATTATGCCAAAAGGCTTGTTGTATGTTAGAGAGACGTGCATGTTAGGGGACGTGGTGGTGCAGTGGGTTAAACCGCTGCTGCTGGGCTTTCCGACTGGAAGGTTGGGAGTTCAAGACTGCGCGATGGAGTGAGCTCCCGTTGTTTGTCCCAGCTCCTGCCAACCTAGCAGTTCAAAAGCACCTAAAAATGCAAGTAGATAAATAGTGCAAGGACCACTTCGGTGGGAAGGTAACGGCGTTCCGTGCACCTTGGTGTATAGTCATGCCAGCCACATGACCACGGAAGCTTGTCCTTGGACAAACGCCGGCTCTTCAGCTTAGAAATGGAGATGAGCACCACCCCCTACAGTCGGTCAAGACTAGACCATTCGGTCGTGGGGAAATCTTTACCTTTATGTCAGAGAACCTATGGTTTCTGTTCTTGATTTTGCACCCCAGCTCAATGCAACAGGGGTTAGACATAAGAGGTGTGTTAAACAGGATTACAGTCAGTCCTCCTTATGTGCGAACTTGCTATTGGCGAATTTGCTTATCTGTGAGGGGCAGAATTGCCACTGTCCTCAGTGTCCACTATGCAGAGACCTTTCAAAGGCTTCAGGGACCTTCAGAATGGCACCTGCAACCAGAACTGATTCCTTTAAAGCTTCCACCAGCCATGTTTAAAGGGTTCAAGCTGGTCACAGGTGCCTTTCTGAAGATCCCTGCAGCCTCTGGAAGGTCTCTGCAGCATTCAGAGATACTTTGGCACTTCCTGCTTCACTCTGCTGGCTTCCTGTGGGTCTCTGCTGGATTCCTCTGATGGCAGAGAAGGTACCCCTTGCACCTAACCCCAACGATCCCACAGGGTCAATGGTCTGTTTTCTGAGAATTAGCTATCTGCGAGGAAACGTATGGTTTCCAGGAATTTAACTCTGGTGGATAATGAGGACTGACTGTTTATAGGCTTGTGCAACAGCTGTGGTTCCCAAACTGTGTGAGATCTAGTGTGATCTAAGGTAGCCATGCCCAAAAGTAGCCAGGATTAAGAGCAGAGATGTCATGCAGGGGTTACGCGGGGGTACGCGAGTACCGGTTTCTAGGATTATGGCTGGCCCCGCCCATTCATCCACCCACTTGTTGACTCCGCCCCCTGCAACATTTGAATTTCCTGCACATTTGAGTTGCCTGCACAATCTCAGAGCCAGGCAGGCAGGCAGGCAACGAGCGGAGCCTTGCCTTGCCTTGCCTTGCCTTGCCACTGAAAAATGAGCTGCTCTGGGGTTTTTGGAACTGTTGGGTCACTTTAACATGATGCCAGACCTCCTTAACATGTTCTGGGGGTGCTGTGGAATACTGTTGCAACTGTTGGGTCAGTTTAAAATTGTCTGCGGCCTCAAAAAGGGCTTTTTTCATGTCACTTCCTGCCACGACATCACTTCCGGTGGGCGGGTCCCGACATGTGCCAATCAAAAGTGAGTACCTGTTCTTAAATCATTTAGATGACACCACTGATTAAGAGGCCTCAGGGGGGCACCCTGAGGCAGCCCTATGACTTTGCCACAGAGCCTGCCACTGCTGTCAGGTGTCCCTGGTGGTTTCTTAGTCCCTGGTGGTTTCTTAGTCCCAACTCTCCTGGGCACGGTCGTCTTGGACCGCGCAAGATCTTGTGAGGACCACATGAGATCTTGCACAACTCTTGTGAGATTTTGCATGATCCAAGATGGTGGCACCTAAGGGAGCCAGAAAGAGGAGGCCATTGGGACCATGGTAGGTGAGCACAGCCTATCGCAGTGGTTCTTCTAGTCCTGGGGCAAAGATGGGCGGATGGACTTCGGAGGCTGGGCTGTACTTGAAGGGAACAGGATGCCGTTAATTCACCGTGGGCGCAATCCGAACTTGGAATTAGGCCGGCACAGTTAGGCCACTAAGGTTTGGCTGGCAAAGGGACACCATGAAGTATCTTTGGACCACTCTCGGCGTCAGAGAGGCCAGCACACAGACGTGCTCCATCCTCCTTGACTTCAAGAGTGGTCCAAATGCGCTTTACAGTGTCCCTTGTGCCAGCCAAACTTTGCTGGCCTAACTGTGCCAGCCTAACTCCAGGTTAGGATTGTACCCTATATCTGTGACAGAACCTGTCTCTGATGACCCCACTACTCTTCCTTCCCAATGAATATCCCCACACTCAAATACTCACCATGAAATGTCTGAGGATGCTTCTTCATACATCACTGCACTCCCCCTGGTATTTGCCAGATGCAAGGGAGTGGCAAGAGGATGCAGGCATCTAGTTGTCTTATGCAGTCCCTTCCCTGTTGTCATCACTACATCCTGTGGCAAGGAGTTCCACAAATTCGGGGTAAAGAAATGTAGTCAAGATGATAGCACCCAAGAACTGGCACCTGCTGGGGCCATAACTCAGAGCGCCTGGAGGTTTGCCATGGTATCTGAAAAGGCTGTAGCGCTCAATTTGGAAACTACTGTATTAAAGGACCAGCATAGGGCTTTTCAAACAAAACAGGCACGTATGGGTTTATCCAATTTCCAAGTTTATTTTATGCCCCCCCCCCTCCTGTTTGGCTTCATCTGGGCCTTTGGAGGTGACAGTCAAGTGTCAGCCAAGAGCTCCAGGTCTCAGCAGGGCAGAATGACAATGAGATGCAGTCACAATCCAGGGACCTTCAGGAGAAGGAAATGGAACTGAAGGAGATTGATCTCATGTGCCAAGTGCATATCAAAAACAGCTGCTGCAATTAAAAAGTAATTACGGGCATCTAAAATAAATGGAAAGACTTCAAAATGTATCGTGGAGGAAACCTATGGAGGCTGCTGCATGGTACAGAACAGCCGTGAAGTTGGTTGTCCCATTTTTTTTAAGTACGATGGTACGTTTGGTAAGCAAACATTCATAATCTTCAATCCTCCATGAACAACTGCTAAGCTAGAGACTTCTCCGTGTGTGTCACCAATATGGCTCAGAGATGCGCAAATGCATTACTTCCGTCATCTGAAGGCAAACCCAACACTGGATCAAATTTGCCATAATTTGCAAGGCCTGATTGCAATTGTGAGCACAATCCTAAACGGGAGTTAGGCCGGCATAAACTAAGCCAGCAAAGTTTGGCCAGCACGGGGGACACTATAAAGCGTGTTTAGACTACTCTCGAAGTCAGGGAGGATGGCTCACGTCTGTGTGCCAGCCTCTCTGACTCCAAGAGTGGTCCAAACATACTTGTGCTGGCCGAACTTTGTGTCGGCCAAACTTTGCTGGCTTAGCTTATACCGTCCTAACTCTGTTTAGGATTGCACCCTGTGTGAGTGCTAACTTACACAATAGGTTTGTCAAATGAAGGAAGGGGATTTTGATCTGTGATGGAGACTTTTCAGTTAAGGGGGTGATATGCGGCTGTCAGGATTGGTCCATAGCATAGCTGGAGGGGGAGGTCCAGTAAGTGTTGCAAGTGCTATAACGCACCATGGAAGCATCCCCTCCTACTTCCTGTCCAACCCATTCTGGGAAGTTATGGCAATGTGCACACATTGCACACACATTGCTGTCACTGCCCAGAATGGCTCCAATGGCAATTGGGAGGGGCCATTTACATGGTGCATGTAGGTTTGGGCACTGTAATCTTGGATCGTGAGAGATCTTGTGAGGATCACATGAGATCTTGCGCCTAGCACCTGGCACACTTCTCCTTGCCCCTCTTCCAACCTTGAACTAGGGTTAAAATGGGATAATTGTTAACCATTGCCACAAACAAAGACTACCGAATATTCATTCAGAGAGAGATAAACTTAGGCAAAACTTTCAATCAGTGTGGCAGGAAGCTCCCAAACCTGGGGAAGGGTCATCTCCTTAAAAAACATGATAGCAGGAGAGGCAGGTAGGCTGAGAAGATGGGACAAACTGTCTCCCCCCATAAGAAGAAGAATGAACATAAGAAGAGCCCCACTGGATCAGGCCAAGGTCCCTCTAGCCCAGCTTCCTGTATCTCACAGTGGCCCACCAAGTGCCTCAGGGAGCACACGAGACATCAAGGTGCCTGCATCCTGTTGCCATTCCCTCGCACCTGGCATTCTGAAGTAGCCTACTTCTAACGTAAGGAGGTTGCACCACCCATCATGGCCTATAGCCCACAACGGACTTTTCCTCCAGAAATCTGTCCAATTAAAGGCACCTAAGCCAGAAGCCATCACTCCCTCCTGTGGGAAGGAGCTCCTACATTATCCTCTGGGTATAAAAGTATTTCCTTTTATCTGTTCTCACTCTCCCAACACTCAATTTTTTACAATTTTTTCAGTTCACTCAATGAACTGAAACTAGACAAGTGAAACAGTCCAAATGAAGGAAATTTTAAAAGAGGGCTTAAGAATAAGAAAAAATAAATGAATAATAATAAACAGACCAAAAATGTATGGGAATTAAGGGAAGAAAATAAGGCACTTTTGGAAACCAAGGAGAATGTCCTGCTACGCACAGGAGGGTGGACCAGATGACCTTGTGGGGCATTTTCAACTCTATGAGTCTATTATTCTATAACCTGCTGGAATGACTGGTCTGGATGGAGCTCATGCAATGAGCTGGCTCAAGACCTCAAGCAACCCACAGTGATGTCTGGGGAGGGACCACAAAGTATCCCCCAAAGTTGCGACACTCAGCAGTAGCAATAGGAAGCCTCTGCCAAGGTCCCCGACTATCTACAAGTCGCCCAAAACGTGTCGGTTGTCTGTCCTGTTTCCCTGTCGTGTTCACGGTTTTGATCATGAAATAGAAATAGAAATAGAAATTTATTGTCATTGTACTCAAGGTATGAGAACAACGAAATGAGGTGCTCTTCCCATCATACAACTTCATATCATACAACTGGACAACACCAAAAAACAAAACAAAAAAACACACACACATACAAATAACAATTAAAACAACACTAAAAACCATGAGGTATACATTTGTTAAGACCACCAGATTCAAAGCTCTGCATTTAGCCTGATCACCGCACTTGGGTAAAAACTATATTTAAATCTGCTTGTCATAGCTTCCAACACTCTATATCTTCTTCCCGACGGTAAGATTTCAAACATCGAATGTCCTGGATGTGAAGAATCTCTCAAGATCTTTTGTGTCTTCCTACTACATCCCATGTTATACAAATCCTTCAGTGAGGGAAGAGGGCAACCAATGATCTTTTGTGCCCTCTTTATCACTCTTTGGAGTGCCTTCTTCTCCACCCCTGTACAGCTCATGAACCACACACAGAGGCATGTTGCGCGGCTTGGAAACGTTGACAGCTTCACAGGGTTCTTTTTCAGCTCCGAGGCAACTGCTGGAGCCCATATGGGCTCCGCGTCGCCTGGCTGACAAGAGACATCCTCCACGGGGCGGGGGGAGTGTGTATTGCAAGGAGCAGCCCGTCCGCTTGCTTTTGGTGTGTCCACAGCTGTCTCCAATATGCGGATGTCTTATTCTTGGCCCACCCTGCTGGCCGGCCGGCCCAGCCGCTACTGCTGCCCCACCTCCTGCTGGGAAACAAAACACTAACTCTGACGGCGGAGATGGAAGAGGTGCCATTTCCTCCTGTCTGCGGCGACGGCCTGCGCTGGGCTTTGCTCCCAGCGAGACGAGAAAGCTGCAGCAGCAGTGAGCAGGCAGGCAAGTAAGCAAGAAGAGCCAAACATGACACCACCGTGCTCAACTCCCTGGTGCGCTAGAGGCAGCTGCTTGATATATATCGTATTCCCACTGCTGTGTGGACTTCCTTGCTAGAGGACATCCATCTTTGACCATGCTTCTGCTGCCAGTGTGGTGGGCTCGGGACTAGGGGGACGTGAATTCAAATCCTGACTCAGCTGCAAAGTCGATTGGGAGGGCAATCCTAACTGTGCCCTAGGCTGACACAAGTCGCTGGTGCTGGCCTCCGGCTGGCCACAGATGCATCATAAATGAGGATGGGGTTTCGGGGTGATATTTTTTCCAAAATTTCTTGATTAAAATTGTGGTGTTGCGTGTTTTTATCCAATGTTTTATTCCAAGTTGTACAAATCAATCAATCAATCAATCAATCAATCACTACTATTTATATACCGCTTTTCAACATAAAGTTCACAAAGCGGTTTACAGGCAAATAATAACATTAAAGTTAAATGGCTCCCTGTCCCAAAAGGGCTCACAATCTAAAAGAATGGAGAACACCACCAGCAACAGCCACGAGAAAGACACTGTGCTGGGGTGAAGAGGGACAATTGCTCTCCCCCTGCTAAATATAAGAGGACACCACTTGAAAAAGTGCCTCTTGCCCACTTAGCAAACTTGCCCACTTGCCCACAAACAGCACAATAACTAAGAGTGAATGGCCCTACAAAGGGAAGCAATCACTAGGACACACAGCCCAGCTCAAAAATTCCCAAGCTCCACCCTGTTGCTGCTTGGAACGTCAAGAAACTGCTACTTACTACTTCCACATTCCTTTAAAGTCGCCCCAGCATGCACTGTGAACTATCAACATGTGTGTTCATGCAAGTTTAAGCAAGCTTCTTCCTGTTTCTTCCACTCTTCCTCCTGATCCCTTACTGAAAACTATATGCGGATTCCTCAAAACCGTGTCAAAAATAATCAAAAGTAGTTAAAACAAAAACAAAAACGGTGTAATTTCATTTTATGTAGTATTTTCACTTAGAAATTTAGAAATAGCATTTAGAAATTCTCATTATTTAGCATTCTGTGTTGATCACTGAAAAAGAAAAACCCAACCCTAACCACAAAGCGTGTTTGTGCTATTTTGGAGGACCTCCTGGAGTCTGGCACAAGCAATTTGTGCCAGGCTCTCTGAGCCCGATCCCAGCCCTGCGCTGCAAAGATAAGACCGAGCTTGCTTGGCCAGCACAGGGGCTAGGGGAGGGTGGAGGGAGGCAGAACGGAGTGGGGGAAGGTGGAGGACTGGCAGGTCCATGGGTGGCCTGGCAAGAAACGGAAGTGTGTGTTTGAGCAGGAGGGTCTGGCCGAATGGAAGAGCTGCAGCCTCTGAAGCTTGACATGAACTGGGACGGCAGTTCGAGTCAGCCAGAAGTAACTGTGAACTTTAAACGCTGCTCACTGAGATGAGTTTCTCCAGCTGGTGAGAGGAGCAGAGATGATGACTCCCCCCCCCACCAGTGAGAGTGGAGGAGTTGCCTGTCAAGCCATGCAAGGGAGTGTGAGCAGCCAGAGAGATGCCGGAGTGTGAAGGCGACCGCCTGGACTGCAGTGTTCTTGAAAGGTAGAACTTGTGATTGTGACAACCCCTATATGGGGTTGAGAAAAGCCTGCCCGTGTAATCCGCCTTGAGTCAGAGGAGAAATCCAATGACCAGAAAGGTGGTATATAAATACTGATATTATTATTATTATTATTATTTGAACCCTAAATGGAGCTTTTCTTCACTGTAGGGAAGCTGCAGGGGGCTACAGACCCTGCAGAGGGCAACAGGCCCCCCCAACCCTGTCAAAGGCCCTCTGACCCTCCAGGTATGTTCAAATGTATGTACACAGCCTGATTGCTGTGGTACCGTCAGAATACCCACTCCAGCCCTGGCCCCCACCCCTGCAGCTACTTACAGTGGTCCCAACATCCGAGTAGGACTTTGGGAACCGCTGCCCTATAGAACATGTAATGGTGTTCTTAGACATCCTGCATCAGAGGAAATTGTGCTTCTGGGGCACAAGTAGAGAAAAGCTTGTGACATGCTAAAAAGCTTAAGACTCATGCTTAGGTGCTTATATTAGGATGTTCGTTTTGATGGTATTAGGGGAGCTTTCCATGAAATCCGTCCTCTCGCACTGTTTAAAACATGAACTGATGCGCCTTAAGCAGGTTAGCATCAGATGAAAGGATTAATAATTTTATATTGCATCACTAGAAAGCCACGGGGACGTTACCTGCAGAATGGATCAATAGGAGAGCGTGTTGTTGTTTTTCCAGGTCCGTGGACTGAAGACAAAAGTGATTCTCACTCACTTTTGTAGGAAGACAAAATTCCACCTCTTTCCTGACCCACCGAACAGCTTGAATGAGATCACTGTTCTACAATGCACAGGAGAATTCTAATGTTTCTAGTCGCTAGTTTTAAATTGTCCCGATACAATTGAGGGGCAATGAAAAATACTGATTCTCACGGTCGGCAAGTCCTGCTGAAATTAATAGCAATTAAATGTCCGTTATTTTCAGCAGAGAAAACAGGAGTCTGAGCCCAATCCTAGGCCTGTCTACTCAGATGTAACTTCCATTATGGTCAATGGGGCTTACTCCCAGGTAAGTGTGCATAAGCTTGCTGTGTCATTTATTTACATTCACGTATTTTTTTTTCCCATGGGTGCTCTTCCAGAACCTCACACACAAGGAAATCACTGAGAGAGCACAAAACTAGGAGATTCAAATGTTGAAAATGAAGGCTTCAGACAAGGACTTAAGTCAATTTTATATCATTGGCAGTTTTCCCAGTTTATTTCAGTTGCACATTATGAGAGAAACATAAAAATCCATAATCCCATATTTCCCTTGTAGTGTTAATGCAGTAGTAGAGGATGCTTGTTGTGGTTCTTATTTATGATTTATACAGGACCATTGGTGTACATAGTGCTTTATTATGGAAGCACTATGCTTCCAATGGAATTGGAAGCACAAGTCTCTGCCCCAAGGAGTTCACAATCTATTGACCCAAGGAACTGAAGCAAGCATGTAAAATATATGGGATTCTTTTGTACAAACATGAAAAAGTTGAAGGAGAAATTTTGGTTTTTGCTTTAACTAAGTTGTGTTGGCCTATAATCTGTTTTTTTTCCCTAGGTTGAAAGCACAAACTTCAGACACCATCTTGTCTGAGTCACCGTTCTTAGGGTGCAATCCTAACATGGAGTTGGGCCACAGTTAAGGCAGCAAAGTTTGGCCGGCGCAAGGGACACATAAAGCATGTTTGACCACTCTCAGAGACAGGGAGGATGGTGCATGTCTATATGCTGGCTTCTCTGACTCCAAGAGTGGTCCAAACATACTTTACAGTGCCCCTTGTGTTGGCCAGACTTTGCTTTATTTACTTCATATTTACCTCAGAATTTTACCTCAGAAATTTACCTCAGAATGCCAGATACAAGGGAGTGGCGTTTGGACCACTCTCGGAGTCAGGGAGGATGGCACATGTCTGTATGCTGGCCTCTCTGACTCTGAGAGTGGTCCAACTGTACTTTACAGAGGCCCTTGTGCTGGCCAAACTTTGCTGGCCTAACTGTGCCGGTCTAACTCCAGGTTAGGATTGTGCCCTTAGTGTGGGAGGACAGCAGGTCCCAGAGACCCCAGAAGTTGCTTGAGCATCAGAAAACCTTGTATCTCCAATCTTACCCACTTCCTATGGAATGTGCATGCAGAACTTTGGGTGCCAATGTTTTTTTCTTTCTGTCTGTCTTTTCCTTGTTAGGGTGTTTTGATTTTTATGGTGTCAAGAAAGACTGTTTTGGAGTCGTGCCCTACTAAGCCTGTTTTTTGGTGATTTTGGTGATTGACAGATACTCTGTCTTATTTCTGACTATCTCTTTGTCTCTTGAGACTATAAGATCAGCGTGAAAACTTTATTTGGGGTCAGATTGCCTTTGCCTTGTGCCAGGGTTCGCACTCAGCACCGTCCAATGACCCAGATTAGAATTCTCTCTCTCCATGCCTTGTGTTGTTGAAACAATTCTCCTACAATGTACATAAGACTTTTTCAGTCCTAACCTACTTTCCTGCACTCACGCAGCTGTGCCAATGGGGCATGTGCTGCATCTAGCAGTTGGGGGACAGTCAGGGAGCCTTCCTCAGTGGAAGGGAATGTTTGTTCCCTTAACTCAGAGCTGCTTTGCCCTTATTCTGGTGCTAGAGAGGTGGTTAGGATTGCACCTTTAGGCTGCAATAAGAACATAAGAAGAGCCCTGCTGGATCAGGCCAAAGGCCCATCTAGTCCAGCTTCCCATATCTCACAGCGGCCCCACCAGGTGCCCCAGGGAGGCATGAGACAACAAGATGCTTGGATCCTGTTGCCACTCCCATGCACCCAGGACTCTGAAGTAGCCTACTACTAATGTAAGGAGGTTGCACAATCCATCATGGCCTATAGCCCACGATCAACCCCAGGCCCTTCTGGTTATATGAATGCGAAAAAAGTGAAGCTAGTGGGCGGGGTTAGCGGTGACGTAAATATACCCAAAACAATGCTGATTCCAAGCATTTCCAATGGGTTTTCGCATGATGTTTAGGGCTGAATCGTTTACTCCTGAAGTAAAAACTTACCAAAATAACAATGTGTGATCGTGGAGAAACGTCATTGGTAACCTAATTATGAGTTAATATGCAATTCCAAGGTTTAATTCCGCGTAATTATATTACTGAACATACCGGACGAAATGCCGCTTGCTGTCTATTCAAACTCGGATTGCACTGCTTTGACAGACTTACTTTGACGCAGGCATGATTAGAGACATTGAGATTAACTTTACCACACGGGCAGGGAGATTTTTGTTCGTGACGCCGCGGTGGCAATCCTCCTTCGCGGCAATGATCTGAGATATACCCATGGCTTCAAGTCTGTGACGTCATGGCCAATCCAGTGTATCTAACATCCTTGCCCACGATGGACCTTTCCTCCAGAAATCCGTCCAATCCCCTCTTAAAGGCATCAAGACCAGATGCCATCACCACCTCCTGTGGCAAAGAGTTCCACAGATTAACTACCCGCTGCGTAAAAAAGTACTTCCTTTTATCGGTTTTAACTCTCCCAACCCTCAGTTTTAGCGGATGCCCCCTGGTTCTGGTGTTGTGAGAGAGGGAAAAGAACATCCCTCTATCGACTCTACCCCTTCCGTGCATAATTTTGTATGTCTCAATCATGTCCCCCCTCAGGCGCCTTTTTTCTAGACTGAAGAGCCCCAAACGCTGCAGTCTGTACACTGCACTGTACACTGTGCACAGGATTGCAGTCTGTGCAATCCTGTACACTTGCCTGGGAGTAAGCCCCAATGAACACAATGGTACTTACCTACAAGTAAACATGCATTGGATTGTGCTGTAGAATCCAAGTAGTAGAAAAAAGGGAACATTTGTGCACAGGGATGGAGTTGCCTCCTCTGTCTCAGCCCAGATGCTCATGTGATGTGGTGATAGCAATTCCGAATTCTCCCTGGAGGGTGGAGCACTGCGGTGGTTTCTTTCCCTTTGGAGAGGGTCTGCGTACGCAAAACATATACAGGGCAGCAGTGTTGTCATCCGCAAATGAACTACCGGAACGCTGGGAGGGACTTATGCGGGGCTTCGCCATGATTGGCTGCCCACCCGTTTCGTTCCACGGCTGCCCTGATCTCGAGGGGTGCCTGCTTGCTGGGGGAGACAGGTGGGGGGCACGCCGGGTGCCTGGGTAAGCAGCGGGGGGGCTGTGCCAACCAGGGGCAGCCCCCCCTCAAGGCCAGGGCAGCCCCGGAAAGAAATAGGTGGGCTACCAATCACGCGAAAGTCCCGCCCACGTCCCTCCCAGCGTTCCGGTAGTTCATTTGCGGATGACGACGCTGCAGGGCAGTGGCAGGGATGGACAAGTGGGTATCTGAGGGGCTCTCCACTGTTCCCCCCCCCAAAAAAAAACATTTTCTTGTGGAATGCGGGGTTCGGACCATGTTAGCCGAGCTTACCATCCCAGTTTGGCATGGAACTCAGTGTGGCAAGGGTCCGACGTCTGACACCCAGAGCCCAGGCATGTCTACTCAGAAGTAAATCCCATCATAGCCAGTGGGGATTACTCCCAGGTAGTGGTGGAGAGAGTTGCAGAGGATTGCATGGAGAGGATTAGTTTTTGCACATTTCCAGCTGCCAGGATTGATACAGGCTCTCCGGATATGTTTCTAATGGAGACAGATCACTTTTTATACTACCAGCTTCTTCTAAGTGGCATCTCAGCATGGGTTGGTGCCCCTCTCGCTTTTTTCTAGCTTTGGAGATTTAGAATGCATCCATTCCACAGCAGAACATTGATCTTTAGTGCTTTGTTTTCCTTAAGACACTTACGATGTGACACTTTTCCTTATATGCATGTCTTCATTGGTGTGAAAACACACACCAGGGATGGACTTGGCCCATTAAAAAAACAACAACAAACTACTAGAAACTATACTCCAGATCATAGCAAATGATTCCTAACGCCATCAGTCAATGGGAGAAAGATGCAAGCCCAGGAATAAGGACATCGTCCAGGTGATGAAATATGAAGCGGCAAAGGGCAGGGGAAGCCATAAACCATCGCGTGCAATTGCACGGCTGCACCAACAGGGAGCAAGAGAGGGGAACGGACGAGACATAAGAACATAAGAAGAGCTCCACTGGATCAGGCCAAAGGCACGTCTAGTCCAGCTTCCTGTATCTCACAGTGGCCCACCAGATGCCTCAGGGAGCATACAAAACAACTAGGTATGTGCATCTTGTTGCCACACCCCTGCATCTGGCATACCAAAGTAGCCTACCTCTAAAATAAGGAGGTTGCACTAACCATCATGACCATCATAACCTGCGATGGACGTTTCCTTCAGAAATCTGTCCGCTCCCCTTTTAAAGGCTCCTAGGCCAGATGCCGTTACCACCTCTTGTGGCAAGGAGTTCCACAGCTTAATTACCCGCTGGGTAAAAAAGTATTTTCTTTTATCTGTTCTCACTCTCTCAGCACTCCATTTTGGTGGATGTCCCCTGGTTCTGGTGTTGCGAGAGAGGCGAAAGAACATCCCTCTATCCAATCTATCCCTCCCGCGCAGAATTTTCTACGTTTCAATCATGTCCCCCCTCAGGAGCCTTTTTTCTTGCCTGAAGAGCCCCAAGCGCTGCAATCCTCCTTCGCAATGGAGGTTCCCTTTGCCCAGGAATCATTTTTGTCGCAACCCATGGACGTAGAAGTCCGCATGTTCCCCGATGAAACAGTCCATTCCTTGGCATCCGGAACCAGACCGCGGATTCAGACCGTCACTTTCCTAAGCTCAACGCTGGGACCCAGTGACGTCATGCAGGGGGAACGCGGGGGAACTCAGTTCCACTAGTTAAAATTAGGGCTGACTCCGCCCACTTCACTCTCCCCCCTCCCAATTCCTCTGCAAAGAGCTTTTCTTCTTGGTTGGCCGGCACTCAGAGGGTTAAAGGGAGCGACTCCGGATTCCTAGGGGGGGCAAAGGCAGTGATGTCATTCAGGGGGAACGGACCAGAACGGGCGTTCCGGATCCTAAAGGGCTCTGTGGCTGGTTCCGGGTTCCCGACAAGTGCCAATCAAAAGTGAGTTCCTGTTCCTAAATCATTTGAATGACACCACTGCTGGGACCGTTCTAAAACCAAATGCTTCGGAAGGCCTTGGGGTAATTAGCGAGGTCTAATACTTCTGAAGTGCTCTCCCCGTTGCAAGCAAAAGCTGGGAGTCAGAAAAGTGCTGCGGGCAGACAAATGGTACCTGCCCAAGCCATCTGTCTTCCAAATGATCCTGTATGTACAGCTATTATTTCAGTCAGACACCGGCAGCCCCGCCATTGTTCACGGCCTCCATGAAGAATAGCGGCTGTCAGGAGAGTTGAGAATGGGACGGCTTTTAACAGACCCGTTTGCAGCTTGTCTGCAGAGCTGAGGAACGGCATGCAGGAAACAAACGAGACCTGAGGCTGGAGACGGCGTATTTATTACATTCTGCTTGCTAAGCAGCAACAGCGCAGGAAAGGTTGCCGTGTCCTTTGGAGTGAAAATATGACGGAATGTATCCGCAAGGAAAGTCCCATACCTGCTCCTGGGCTCAGAAGACCCTTAACTTTCCTCCCCGATCCACCTTCTGAGAAAACAAGAAACTGGGACGCTCTAACAATTCATAGTGGCCTCCCCGTTGAAGCCACTCAACTTCAGCCAGCATTTGCTGTTGGTTGAACTGCAGTAGTAGCACAATGTGATGTTTACGCTTTGCTTACCCAGTAGATGGAGCGTTGGCTATGGACTCTTTCAGTCAAGGGGTGACTTGCTGTGCTGGCTGATGCTTTCAGATTCAGATTCACTGGCTGTACAGAGGGGATTAATCATGGCCTACTAAGCAAGGTGGGGACGTGGTGGTGCAGCGAGTTAATCCGCTGCTGCTGGGCTTTCGACCGCAAGGTTGGGAGTTCGAGACTGCGTGACGGAGTGAGCTCCCGTCGCTAGTCCCAGCTCCTGCCAACCTAGCAGTTCGAAAGCACCTAAAATGCAAGTAGATAAATAGGGACCACTTCGGTGGGTAGGTAACGGCGTTCCGTGGAGTCATGCCGGCCACATGACCACGGAAGCATGTCCTCAGACAAAAATGCCGGCTTTACAGGCTTTGAAATGGAGATGAGCACCGCCCCCTACAGTCGGTCACAACTAGACCATTCGGTCATGGGGAAACCTTTATCTTTTACTAAGCAAGGTAGGATGGGCAGGAAGTGTGGGCTGCTGATGGAGCTGCTGGTACTGGCTGAAGCTAAGCAGGAGAATCTGTGGGCTTGTTTTTTGGATGGGAGATGGAATGCCAGGCTGTGACAAGCTGTTGTGGCAGGACGGAGGCACTGTGGAGCTGATTGGCCAGTGTGGGAATGTGTGGGAAGCCCAGCCAGCAAAAGAGCAGAGTATGACCTTGAGGACCTGTCGGGATCGATTTATGATGGCCTACCATCAGAGGCGTCATCCTACCGGAACAGGGCGGTACCCCGTTCCGGTAGTTCCGGGGAAATCGGGAACGGAGCAGCAGCGCACGGCAGACTCCGCGTGCTATTTTTGCCCGCCCCTGCGCCTGGATCACTCTGTAAGAGAGCAATTCCGGGTGCAGGGAGGCATTGCCGGGCGCCACAAGGGGGCGGGGAGCTACAGCTCACCTGTCCGTCCCCGTGGCATTCCGGATCCTGGCGCCATCAGCGTTCTGGTTGCTGGCGCCAGTGAATGACGTCACTGCCTACCATCATCATTTATGATGGCCTACCATGATTTATGATGGCAGCAGCCAGAGAAAAAAGTCAGACTGTGAAGTCTACATCTGGGACTGAGGATATAGTGAATCACAGAATACTGTATCTTTGTAAATACCCCATTGAAAAACAGTGGCTTACACTAACCTGCCCGTGTAAGCTGTCTTGGGGATTTGTTTCGGCATGGGAAAGCCGGGATATAAATTCTTCAAATAAAATAAATAATAAGACAGATTGGAAGCTTGTTGTACCGCTGCAGATATAAGTCATCATTAAGATGTGTGCCAGTGCAAATCCCGTCAGCAGGCTGCTGTAGGCTGGAACAGTCATGCTTCTTCACCATGTGCCGACGGCCAGATAAAATGCTCTGGAAGGCTGGATTTGGTCCCTGGGCCAGGGTTTGGAGAGTCTTTGATATGAAGAAAGCAGACATACCCCACACATGCACAAGCTCTGTCCATTAGTTCCACAAGACTGATGGACAGGATGCTCATGGCCAACATTCTACCAGGGTGAATGGATGAATCCAGTTTTCCTCCCTGTTCCTAGTTTTCTTTCAAGCTAACAAGCAGACAATTCCTTGTATAAAGTAAGGCATCTGTATCACAGATTTATTTTTATAGGTCAACCAAGATGGTTTTGTAGCACAGGTTCCAAAAACCTTTATGTGCAATCTGCAATAAATCAAATCACCATGTCATTTATTCCTCTATTTTATTTCCAGAGGGTCCTCAATATAAAAAGAATAAGAGGGCAGGTCCTCTTATGGATTCAGAATTGGTTGAGGGCCAGGAAACAGAGAGTGGGGGTCAATGGGCAACTTTCACAACGGAGAGAGGTGAAAAGTGGAGTGCCCCAGGGATCAGTCTTGGGGCTGGTGCTTTTCAACTTGTTCATAAATGACCTGGAGACAGGGATAAGCAGCGAGGTGGCCAAGTTTGCGGATGACATAAAACGTTTCCGGGTGGTGAAGACCAGAGGGGATTGTGAAGAGCTCCAGAAGGATCTCTCCAAGTTGGGGGAATGGGCAGCAAAATGGCAGATACGTTTCAACGTATCTGAATGTGATGCACATTGGGGCAAAAAACCTAAACTTCACCTATAGGCTTATGGGTTCTGAGCTGTCTGTGACAGCTCAAGAGAGAGATCTTGGGGTGCTGGTGGACAATTCAATGAAGGTATCGACCCAGTGTGTGGCAGCAATTAAGAAGGCCAATTCCATGCTTGGGGTAATTAAAAAAGGGGTTGAGAATAAAACAGCCAATATTATCATGCCATTGTACAAATTGATGGTAAGGCCACACCTGGAATATTGTGTCCAGTTCTGGTCGCCGCACCTCAAAAAGGACATAGTGGAGTTGGAAAAGGTGCAGAAGAGAGCGATGAAAATGATTACGGGGCTGGGACACCTCCCTTATGAAGAAAGACTGCAGTGTTTGGGGCTCTTCAGTCTAGAAAAAAGGCGCCTGAGAGGGAACATGACTGAGACATACAAAATAATGCACAGAAAGGATAGAGTTGATAGAGGGATGTTCTTTTCCCTCTCTCAAAACACCAGAACCAGGGGGCAACCGCTAAAGCTAAAGGTTGGGAGAGTTAAAACAGATAAAAGGAAGTACTTTTTTACCCAGCGGGTGGTTAGTCTGTGGAACTCTTTGCTACAGGAGTTGGTGATGACATCTGGCCTAGATGCCTTTAAGAGGGGATTGGACGGATTTCTGGAAGAAAAGTCCATCGTGGGCTATAGGCAATGATAGATTGTGCAACCTCCTTACATTAGTAGTAGGCTACTTCAGAGTACCGGGTGCAAGGGAGTGGCAACAGGATCCAAGCATCTTGTTGTCTCATGCCTCCCTGGGGCACCTGATGGGCCGCTGTAAGATACAGGAAGCTGGACTAGACGGGCCTTTGGCCTGATCCAGCGGGGCTCTTCTTATGTTCTTATGTTCTTAATCTTATTCCACAACCTACTGTAAAGGCTTAACTATTCTTTTATTAACCACAGTTATGAAACTTTGAATGGCTAGGAATTCACTTGTGAGCACGTATTTCTTACAGGCATCGATCAAATTCTATCTCGAGGAACCAATTTGTGCTTCCCAGTAGCAGCTCAGAAAGGCACAACATGTTAATCTAGCTTGTCAAGTTTCTACAACTTGCAAGAAACTATTAACAATATTAATTCATTATTAAATATGCAAGAAATTGCATGAATGGAGGAAAGTGTTACAGCAGTGGTTCTCAAACTGTGGGTCGGGACCCACCAGTGGGTCGCGAGCTGATTTGAGGTGGGTCGCGAAGCACCTCGAACAGCCATGTTGAAAATAAGGGAAGATGGGATGCTGGAAAGGGAGAGGGCTGTGTGGTTGTTTTTGCTTGTGTCAAGGTTGTAAATGGACTTTTTTTCTTTCTGATTCACTTTGCTAGTGGAAAATGGCTGAGCAATAACCCAACTCATTGCTGCAATCTCAGGAAAGCAGCAGGCTCTGGAGTCACAGTGATGACACATTTCTGGCCATGATATCACTTCTGGTGGGTCCTGGACAGATCGTCATTCTAAAAAAGTGGGTCCTGATGCTAAAAGGTTTGAGAACCACTGGATTACGGGGATTCTGTTTTAAAAGCAGCAGTTGAAGAAAACTGTGGTCCATTCATCCATAAGAAACGTTGTGGAGAAAGGGAACTGAAGCTGCTTTTTATACTTTCTTAAAAAAAACAGGGCCAAACTGGAGACTGCTGCACCATTGAAAAGGGTCTTCCATTTCGCCCTTGGCCTCTGTCTCAGTAAACTAACTTTGTCAAAGCTTTTCTGCATTAAGAACATAAGAGCCCCGCTGGATCAGACCAACGGCCCATCTAGTCCAGCTTCCTGTATGCCGAGCTCCAGCCCCATAGCTGGATGCTCGCTGATTGGCTTGCCCCCCTCCCAGCCACAGGAGGCAGCTGCTGCCCTCATTGGGCATCTGGCCATGGGGGCGTCGCCAGGAGCTCTCCTGGTGGCGAGGTGGCTTTTAGAGAGCCATTCTGTCTTGGATCCCAAAGGAAAACGGATCTCCTTCTGCTGCTTGCCTCTTTACTTTAGCTCCATGACATGGATCATCCTTCCTGTGCCTTTGGTAATGTATGGGGTATTGCTGAAGCTGTTCTCTGAAGGGGATCCTAGCCCATGGCTGCTGCAGGAGGTAGCAGAGTTCCATGGGGCTTGCTGCTCAGTTGCAAATCCCTGTGTTGCTTTAAGGCATCTGGTGGCTGCATTTGCAGCCGTGTTTGTTTCCCTTCCGTGGTAAGTGCTAATGGTAGCTGAACCTCCTGCCTTAGAGGTTCCTAGGTAAGAGCTTGCTGTTTGTAGCTCCCCGGGTTCCTTACGCTGCTGTGGCCACGTGGTCGCCGCCATTTCACAGCTCCCACGCTGTTTTGATTGCTGGGGAAACTCAGGCGCATGCGGCATGAGATCTCCTGCTTGCTGGGCAATCCTGCCTCATGGAGTGCTCATGTGGGGGCTGGGCAGTACACGTGGGGGAGGATTTTTTGGCTGCACATCCATTAGGAGCGTGTCTGAGGTTGCCCTCGTCGCAGCAGGAACCATGCTAGCAAGCTTTTCTTTTGCAGCTGCTGAGGCTTGTTCCTCCCCCTTTCTCCATTCAGAGCCCCCCCCCCTACTATAGCAATGCACAAACGAGAAGGGAGGGGGGTTCTCCCTTGGGGAAGAAGGTACAGATATTCACGCTGCCTAAGAAGCCCTCTTATCTCTTTAAGCACTTTTCTTAGGCATTCTCTTTAAGATCTTCCTTTCCAATTGTTTTTGCTTAAAGAGTGGCCGTTTGGCTCTGCCCTAGATTGATAAGGAATTTGGGCGGTGATTGTGTTAACTAATTCAGCTGCCTGATTGATTTAAGTGAGGAATGTTGGGGTGTGTTTGGTTTGCCTTTTTACTGCTGCCTTGGGCTGTGTTTGTAGCCACCCCCATCAGGTTTGTATCCCTTCTTTGAGAGGTTGTGAGTTCTAATCCACAGGATTGGCATTCCTTCTCTCTTTTACATATTGATTTATTGCTTATTTAATTTCCTCTTCCCCCCCCCTTTAAAAAAAATATATATTTATTTTTAGGAATTGCCCTTCTTTGCTTATTGCCTTTCTGTGGTAATGGTTTTTTTTTGGGGGGGGGGCTGACTTCTTTGCCTTCTGGGATGATCTGCTATATAACTTAATTCAAGGTAGTTCTATTGACCTCTAAATAACTTGCTGAATGAAATTACAAATTGATTTGATAGCAGTTAATATTTGCTACAACGCCTAGAACTGATGAACCAGTTTTCTAAATTTCTTGTTAATATTTGACTACAACGCCTGGAACTGAATTGATGAACCAGTTTTCTAATTTCTTTCTCATTCCAAGTATGAAGCAGATTATTTCCTTCCCAGCTTTATGTGGCAATGGATTCTCCCTCACTGGAGATCTTCGAGCAGAGGCTCAACAGGCACTGCTGGAGATGCTATAGGAGGGATTCCTGCTGCAGGCAGGGGGTTGGACTAGATGGCCTTGTATTTCCTTCCAACTTAACAATGCTTTCCCTGCCTTAATAGGTTTCCTTGCCTTAAATAGTTGATTATTCAGTTTTATGAACTTAAACTCCTTAGTTCCTTGTCAGGTTAATTTGGCTTGTTCACCCTTGTTTTCCTGGGTTAGAAGGACCTCATTCATGTCGTCCCAATGGCATTTTCTTTCGCATTGCATGACGGGGGATGTTTTTCCCTGCCTCTTGAGTTGCATGAAAGGATATGAGCATTAATGACCTTCTGGTTTCTTTTCCAGGGCTTAGTGAACTCCACCTTCACCTCTCTGTTTTCTTTGGTGCATTTCTTCCACATGAGGCCTGGGAAGTAGCGGAAAGCTGGGCAATGTGCCCCCGCATGTCAACATTGGGCATTCAACAGTTGGCTACCGCAAGTAGAGTAGGCCATCCCTGTCTGAGCTGATCCAGTTTCTTCTTGCCTGGTTTCCCGATGGGGTCAATTATCCCACAGCCCAGCTATCCCCACAACCACTGCTCTGGCTTTCAGGATCTGGCCCTGACCATTATTATGTGGGGACAATGTTAGACTATGTTTGAGACAGGGCAATAGAAACAGGACAATGTTTGCCCTGGTGTCCACTAATTCATTATCCACGGTTTTAGTCATCCACAGATACCATGAGTACTGGGACTCCTATTGAAAGGATGGGAGAACATAAACATTTTTATGTTTGCATAAACATTTTTATGTTTTTATGTCTCACCTTGTTGCAAAGCCTCTGAGGTTCCCCTGTCTTTCAAGGGGCGTAAGCTGGTATCAATGGTTTTGGGTATCCACGGTGAAGTCCGGAACACATTCTGGGCGTGCCTGTACTTTTTTGTTTTTGTTTTTAGCTAACATGTAACATGCCTGTGCTTTTAGCTAACTGGTAATTAAGCTGTGTAACACCTTGCCTCAGGAAGGGGCAACAGTGTCTGGCTTAGGTGCCTTTGAAAGGATATTGGACAGATTTCTGGAGGAAAAGTCCAGCCCAGGCTACATGCCTTGAGGGGCAGTGCAACCTCCTTGTGGCAGAAGTAGGCTACCTTAGAATGCCTGACACAGTGGAATGGTATTGAAATGCAAGTATCTGCTTGTCTGATATGCTTCTTTTGGATACAGGAAGCAGGACTAGATGGGGCCTTTTGGCCTAATCCAGTGGGGCTGTTCTTTTTGGGGGCTCGCCACTATCCTCTGGTCGCTTGGCTCTTCACAGTAAAATAAATAGGATTTAACATCCTGCCTCCCCCTGCTGCTCAGTATGGGGTACAGAGCCAGCACTCTGTGGCTTGGGGGTGGTCAAAATGGCCAAGATTGCATCCTTATGGTGCCCTCATTAGGGTGCGTCCCTACGACAGAAACTGTGTATAGCATACAGATTCTGTTCCCTGGTGTTCTGTCATCCATGTGTGGGCAGAACTACCTTACAGCCCTTTGGGTTATCCCTAACTATATCCTTTTATTTTATGGAGTGACCCTTGGTTTTAGAGCACGGAGTAGCTTTGTAGCTCTTCAAGGGCACTCGATGCAGGCTAGCCCTCAACAAGCAGCTGGTCTTCAGGTTGTCTGCTCTCTTAGTCAGTACCATAAATACCCTCCACTCTAATAGCATATCAGGACATGGTGGCGCTGTGCGTTGAACAGCCAAGCTGTTGACCAGTAGGTTGGCAGTTCGAGACCAAGCAATTGAGTGAGCTCCCATTGCTTGCCCCAGCTCCTGCCAACCTAGCAGTTCGCAAGCACCAAAAAATGCAAGTAGATAAATTAGGTACCACTTCAGTGGGAGGGTAGCGGTGTCCCTTGCGCTGTGGCGTATAGTCATGCCAGCCACGTGACTAGACAGGGGCCCCTTGCACTTGACCGGCATTCCTCGCTAGCGAGCTAGATATGATGTCAAGTCTAGTCAGCTCCCAGCAGACAAGAATCCATCGCTTCTTGAGCTGCAGTCACTTGCAGGGGGTTGCCCATAGGCTTTAGGTTATAGCTGGCTCGCAGGGAGACATGGCCAGCTGGCTTCAGTTCCTGCAGATTACCGAAGCTGGATATGTAAAACTGCACATAAGGAGTGGCATACAGCAGCTTCTCACATAGAACACAATTTAAATGGAGGACTGCGCATGATATGAATGAAGTAAGAAAGAAATGAATGCAGGAAATGAGCTAATATTCCTAGATTGCAGGTCATCTCGTTGGCTCAGGGCGACTACTCAATTTGTTCCACTGCTCATTAACGCACCTAAGAGGCCAAGCTGCTGATGCTCTGGGATGCAGCCAGCGACGGTGGGGTTTCAGCAGCTATTTTTAGGGGGTGGTGGTGTGCCACACCATGGCCAGAGGAGTGGATCAAAACCAGCCTTGCACCCAGCCACACCTCTCTGGAACACTTCCCCATAGTGATCGCTGTTCACTAGCAGGGCCAGGAGTTTACCAACTTCACCATTTGCTTCAGGCAATAATAATAGTCATCAACAGTTTGCCAAGCCAAATAGCCAGGGTCAAGGGTGTCATCAGGCCTTATGCGCATTAACGCTTTATCCATAGCCCTGCACGACCCAGGAGGTGGCATGGTCAATGCACTGTCCTGGTTCAGAGAAGTGCTTCCATGAGTTGGCCATGAATGTGTTTCTTGCCCTTAATCCCAGGCCCCTCCTGAGGTCCTTTGTTTCATGCCCTGGCACCCAGCACCCGGCGTGGGTACTTTTTGAAGGTGAGAAAATTCACCTCTCCTGAGGTTGAGGGTGGCAGGGCCCTGACACCGAGTCAGTCCATACTGATCAGCGGGGTGGAGGGCAGAAGGCCCTGTGCCTGGTCCACCTGCCCCGGTTCGGGGCATTGTTCCAATTTGCTATGAGACCCTGCGCACCTTGTTCAGTCATGCCCCCATTTTTTGCCAAGCAATTGAGGCCACTTGGCCTTCCCCTGGTGGGGTTCGGGTTACACTCCTTTGGCATGGAGCAAGCCCAGCAGAATCTGGCAGTGCTTACAAGCTGCATTTCAGGGCAGAAGCATTTGGTTTAGTCACCTTCTGCGCCCTTATACAGCCATGGCTGCCTGGTGCTTCAAGGGAGATGTCACATGGGTGGCTTCAGGCATAGGGCCCTTGCCTGCTTACTGCTGCGTGGTGAGCAAGGAGTGCGCCACACATAGGGCATGGGCTCTTACCTGCATACTGCTGCGCGGTGCAGCAAGAGTGTGCCACGCGTGTGGCATCGGGCATGGGGCCCTTAACTGCTTACTGCTGCGCGGTGCGGCAAGAGTGCG
The DNA here is from genome assembly GCA_029204185.1 of Lerista edwardsae. Taxonomy (NCBI): domain Eukaryota; kingdom Metazoa; phylum Chordata; class Lepidosauria; order Squamata; family Scincidae; genus Lerista; species Lerista edwardsae. Next base: position 28,244,221 of record JAJKFI010000007.1, read on the forward strand.
CCACGCGTGTGGCATTGGGCATGGGCCCTTAACTACTTACTGCTGCGCGATGCAGCAAAGAGTGTGGCATCGGGCATGGGCCTGCTTACTGCAGCAAGGAGTGCGCCACACATGGGGCATAGGCCCTTACCTGTTTACTGCTGCGTGGTGTGGCAAGAGTGCGTAATGCATGTGACATCGGGCAGGGGCCCTTGCCTGTGGCATGGGCATAAAGGCTTGAAGGAGGCTTTAGTGTGCATTCAGAAGTCAGCTAAGGCACAGAGTTACCCATCAGCAGGCCCACAGTTGTGGGCAGGGAAGCTCCTGACCTTAAGCCTTAGCCCATCCCAGATGCTTTCTGGCCGGGGCGGGCGCGTGGGTAGCTGCTTCCGCCCCTGCGGGGGTTGGACCAAGAAGGGCTATGCCCATGGAGCTGGCCTGGAGTCAGAATGTTTTGCCTACCAAAGGGGGGTCGGGCAGCGCGTGCCCCCCCTTCAGTTAAGGCCTCACCCCTTTGCCTGCCTCAGTTAATTGCCACTGGTCCCTAGCTCTGTCCTATGGGGTGCACCACGCGTGTGACATCGGGCATGGTGTCCTCACCTGCTCACTACTGCATTGTGCGGTGAAGAGTACGCCACATTTGTGGCATCGGGCATGTGCCCTTACCTGCCTACTGCCTTGTGCAGCAGCACGGGGAGGACCTTCCCCCCTTTATTTTGATGGCCACAAGGTGTGGCATGTAGGCCTGGTGCCTTTATTTATGTGAATCGCCACGTTGTGTGGCTAGGGGCATTCTGCCCCAATTGGTTGCGGTGCTCACTACACTGTCTGCTTGGCCAGGCCTGTGGCCTGATTCCCCCCATGGCCTTAACAACTGCTTGGCTGTCCAGGCTGGGTCCCCTGTATTCACACTCTGGTTTTTCATTCAGGTTGCTTCAGGAACCAACACAAGTGCTGACTGGGACTCAGCTGGGGCTAGTCACCAGTGCCAGGGTTCACTGGGCCGCCAGGCGAGGCATGAAGCGGGGACAGTTGCTCCCCATGGTCTCAGAATTTTTAAGGGCAAATCCGCCCCACTCCAGGTAATAGTAATCCACTGGGCAAAATGACCTGACCCTGGGAACCAGGCTGTCTTTAAGGAGGCAAGCCTGTAATGACATTAGGGTTTTGTGGGAACTGATCCCGGGCTTAGTAGTGGTTTGGTCCGAGCTGTTACAGCGCAGGATCCGGAGAGGGGCGGCTTCCATGCCGCATAACAAGCGCGCACAGAGAAAAGTAAATTGGTAGGTGGGCAGCTTCGTGCGGCAGACTGGCGGCCTGGTCATTCAGCACCCTGCAATCGTTCATTCTTCTCCTTCTCTGTTTGAGGATGACGTGGTCCACTTGCTGGAGGACGGAGCGGATATTTTCCTCGGAGACCTGCAGCGGAGCCTTCATGGCCTTTTGTTTCCCTTGTGGGAGGGGTGGGTGTCAAGCTCTAGGCTGACCCCCCCCCCCCCAGTGGCAGGTTAGCACGGGCACAAAGGCTGGAAGGAGGCTTTTGGTGTGCATCCGGAGGTCAGCTAAGGCACTGAGTGACCCATCGGCAGGCCCACAGTTGCTGACCGGCGCGTGGGGCTGGCAGGGAATCTCTTAGCCTCAAGCCTTGGCCCCGCCCCAGATGCTTCCCGGCCGGGGCGGGGCCTGCCGGCCTGCTGCCTCCGCCCCCGCGGGGGTTGGGAAATGAAGGGTCACGCCCCAAGGGGCTGGCCCAGAGCCAGGATGTTTCGCCCGCCAGGGGGCTGGCCGGCGCTGGACCCCCACCTTCAGTTAAGGTCTTGCCCATTTATCCTGCCGTGATTAATTGCTGCCGATCTCTGGCTCCTCTTCTTTGTGATTTGTTGCAATAAAGTGGCCCGTTCATCCATACGCATCTGTCTCTTGTGGCGTCATTGGGGGGTGCACAGCTAATCTCACAGTGGCCCACCAGGTGCCTCAGGGAGCACACAAGACAACAGGCTGCCTGCATCCTTTTGCCACTCCTTTGCACCTGGCATTCTGAAGTAGCTCCTTACTATTAATGGGTTTGCCCAACCCATCATGGCCTATAGCCCATGATGGACTTTTCCTCCAGAAATCCATCCAGTCTCCTTTTAAAGGCATCTAGGCCAGATGCCATCACCACCTTTTTCAAAGGGCATTGCCGTGAACAAGACTGAAATGATCGCATGCTTGTGTGTGTTCATTCCTACCCTGTAGTTAGGTAGTAGATTATTCCCTAAAGTATTACTATAATGAAGGCAAGAAAACAAAATGCTTCCATAAGCTAAATCACCTACCTAGAACACATTAGATGGTTGTTGTTCAGTTGCTAAGTTGTGACCGACTCTTCGCGACCCCATGGACCACAGCACGCCAGGCCTCCCTGTCCTCCACTAGCTTCCTGAGTTCGCCCAATTTCATGTTCGTTGCTTCGGTGACACTGTCTAACCATCTCATCCTCTGCCGCCCCCTTCTCCTTTTGCCTTCCATCTTTCCCAGCATGAGGGTCTTTTCTAAAGAGTCCTCTCTTCTCATGAGGTGGCCAAAGTACTTGAGCTTCAGCTTCAGGATTTGTCCTTCCAGAGAGCAATCAGGCTTGACTTCCTGGAGGATTGACTGATTGGATCTTTAGATTATTAGATTATTTACACATTAGATATAGATCTCTATTTACCTATTTACCTATGGGACAAAGATCCCAGCACAACACAAAACAGTTTTCGTCTACAATGCACAATTGCATCTAAGTGCGATTCTTGTTGAAACAAAAGACTTCCTTTCTCCAACAAATCCATGAAAAGCAGCACAAGTTTGGAAGATGCAGAGAAGTACACACCTGATACACCCAATAGGATTGGCGAGGTTCAATTGCATTCAATTAGTTCAAGATCTCCAGTTTTGGGGGGCAATTTCCATCTTGCCATATTGTCAGCCAAATCAATAAGAGCTTAAATGAGGAAGTGTGATTACAAAGCCACTAGAAATGTTGATGGACTGGGAAAGCTTTCATGAAAGGGAAAGCTCTGGATATTTCTAAAGGTGATAAAAGCGAACCACCTTGAACCACCTCTTCCTCGAATGCCTACTCAGTTTCTCCTAGGAAAGCTTGCAGCTCTGCTAAAAATAGCGGATTTCTTTTCGTGAAAGTGCTCCCCTTGACACGTATATTTCAGACTAATTTTATTTATTTTGAAGAATTTATACCCTGCCTTTCCCATGCCGAAGCAAATGCCCAAGGTGGCTTGCATGTTACGTTAATAACAAGCACTGGCCGTTTCATTACTTCTCCCTTCGAAGGAGATACTCTGATAGCAGCCATTAAAATCAGCTCTCGCAAATGAGCCTTGTGGGATTTCTTTTTCCAAGCGGCCTCTCTCGATTCTGGCAGATTAGATTGCCAGAACAGCCCTGTACTGTGAAGCGAGTGATTACCGACAAATAGAGGGGGTAACCGGTGACTGCTTGCTGCAGGCAGTGATCTAAAGAGGAGGGAGGCAAAAAGAGAGGATGGAAATGCTGTGCATTCAAAATGCTACATAACCAGAAATGTTCGGAGCCATGCTGAGCTACTGATTCCACGCGCGGCCTTTTAGCTTTGTAGCATGGCTGAGTCATGGACAATGAACTGAAAAGCAATTAGTAGGGTGGGTATTTTTTTGTTGAAAACTGCCTTTTGGCAGTTAAAATATCTGAATAAAAACACAAAACACCACATTTTGGTGTGTAAGATCAATCAATCAATCAATCAATCAATCAATCAATCAATCAATCACTAGTATTTATATACCACTTTTCAACACAAAGTACACAAAGCGGTTTACAGGTAAATAATAACATTAAAGTTAACTGGCTCCCTGTCCCTAAAGGGCTCACAATCTAAAAGAATGGAGAACACCACCAGCGACAGCCACGAGAAAGACACTGTGCTGGGGTGAAGAGGGACAATTGCTCTCCCCCTGCTAAATTTAAGAGGACACCACTTGAAAAAGTGCCTCTTGCCCAGTTAGCAGGGGTTAAGATATTTCCCAGAAATTAAAATAGGTTACTTTTCCAATGAGAAATAATACTGTGGCTGCATCTGCTGACACTATATCATCCCTATCATCTACCTAGTACTCTTTTAAAGCATTTAAAGTTAATAAAAAGGAGAACTTGGAATGAGAAGGTAGAATAAAACACACAACACTGCAATTTGCTATTTTAATCAAGAAATTTTGGAAAAAGTGTCACCAAAAAAACACACCCCTAGCAATTTGTGAAGCGGATCTCTGTAGCCTTCTGGGTGGTCTATGCAACTTGAGAAAGGTGGTGGAGAAACTGGTTTTCCAAGCCTGTGAGCTATTGGGGGAGGGGAGGATAATGCTGTGGCTTTGGACCGATGTTCCTGTTAATCTGGCACTCCGTACATGTATACACTCGCTTTTGCCCTCGCTGCAATGTCACCTGCTGAAATTGCAAATTTATTACAAAGTTCTTCCTTTCAAGGTATGGGACGTGGTGGCCCAGTGGGTTAAACTGCTGAGCTGCGAGCTTGCTGACCAGAAGGTTGGCAGCTCGAGACCACACAACGGAGTGAGCTCCCGTCACTTGTCCCAGCTCCTGCCAACCTAGCAGTTCGAAAGCACCTAAATTTGCGAGTAAATAAATATGTACCTCTTTGGTGGGAAGGTAACGGCGTTCCGTGCGATACGGCATATAGTCATGCTGGCCACATGACCATAGAAGCTTGACCTCGGACAAATGCTGGTTGTTCGGCTTAGAAACTGAGATGAGCACCGCCCCCTACAGTCACTCATGACTAGACCATTTGGTTGTGGGGAAACCTTCACCTTTTTCTTCCTTTCAAGAGCAAAGCAGTACTAGACCTGTACTTCCTGCCATTCAAGAAAGGGATGGTACAAAACAATACAGGCATCCCGCCCTATCTGCCGGGGTTCCTGCTGCCGCCAGGGATACCTGTAACCGCAGATAGTAGCAAATCAAATTCATGCTCATGACTCCCCTCTCTTCTTTACAAAGGAAGCTTTCTGGAGAAGGAAGTAGCTGGCTGAACTCTAGACTTGCAGCTGGTAGTGGAACGCTAGAGGAAGCAGCAGTGAGAATACCAGCATGAAGCAGGTTCTAGCGTTCTTACTATCAGTCTGCTTCTTTGGCTGTCTGCTTCCTGTTTGCGTTCTCACTGTTGCCTCCACCTGCATTCCTCTAGCAACTATGAATCTAGTGTTTCGCTGTTTGCCTCCCTTTTCAAAAAGGCCTGCTCTGATAATCCATTCTAGGGTATGTGTAAGAAGAATGCTCCCTTCTAAATCTTGTCTCCACTTTAATGAGTTTTAGGGGTGTTTGAAAATGGTGGTGTTGGTGGTTTTTTTTTGTAGATGTCATGAAAATGGCGTGTTTTTAATCTGAGTTCTCATTCCAAGTTCCCATTTTTCTTAATTCTAAATGCTTGAAAAGCGTACAAGGTAGGTGATAAAGTGACAGCAGATGCAGCCACAGTATTATTTCAATTTGAAAATGTAACCCATTTTAATTTATGGAAAATATCGTAAACACCAAAATACGTTTTTGTGTTTTGAATTTGGATAATTTAACACCCCAAAGGCAGTGTTTTAAGAACATAAGAAGAGCCCTGCTGAATCAGGACAAAAGCCCATCTAGTCCAGCTTCCTGTCTTTTACAGTGGCCCACCAGATGCCTCAGGGCGCACACGAGACGACAAGATGCTTGCATCTCGTTGCCACGCCCTTGCACCTGGCATTCTGAAGTAACTTACCAATAACATAAGGAGGTTGCGCAATCCATCATAGCCTATAGCCCGTGATGGACTTTTTCTCTAGAAATCTGTCTAATTCCCTTTTAAAGGCATCCGGGCCAGATGCCATCACCACCTCCTGTGGCAAGGAGTTCCACAGATTAATTACCCTCTGGGTAAAAAATGTATTTCCTTTTATCTGTTCTAACACTCCCAACACTCAACACCTTGTGTTTTTATACCAAAAAACCACCCCTAGTTATAGCACAGCAGACATGGCTTTTAGTGACTACTCAACAGCCATTTGTGCATATTTTCTGTGAAGTCGTCCATGTTTGCCAACTTAATTCTAAGCGCCAATGTTCACGATTACAGTAGCCAGAGTTAGTAGGCGTTGACCCCCTCCCTTTTTTTGGCAATTAACACACCCCAGAATATAAAACAAAATTTCAATATTTGTATACTTATTAAAATCTTTATTATGAAAACAAAATCGTAATCTTACAGTTTTACAGGAATTGTCACACAAGAGAAAATATAACAGACAATAAATTCAGATTCTGCCAGGTTCTAGTTCTTACATAAATCAGCATCGCAGGCCAGCACTTCAGAGAGTTCTGGATCTGGGTGGAACAGAAGGAGCCCAACTTCAACTTGCCTTCACAACATTCAGCTTTTGAGCGTTGTGATCATTAGTAGCCACAGTCCCTTCATCCTTCAAGAGGACGGATTGATTCGGCAGTGCTTCATAATGTGCATGCCGCACATTGCTAGGTGCACCTTTCAGTAATGTGAATAGTTGAAGTACGGAAGTGACAAAAGCACCGAATGCAGAATGATGCAACACAAAAGACAAAAAAAAAATCTGTTCTCCAGCTGAAAATATCCATCCATAATCCAATTTTTTTGAGTGGAACGTGCACACATTTCAAGCATTCCGATTTGGTTAGCGGACTCAACATTGCCTCAGTCTAAGGCATACATACAATCAATATAAATCACCTTCATTTGGATTGGCTGATTCTTTGTGGGTCTCAACTATGCATGTGTTTCATTAGGCATTTTCACCTACAACAGAGGAAGCAACAAAAGCTAAGGCCCTACGAGCTGCAGGAAGAGAGTAAGAATGTGCACATGTGTAAATAAATATACAAGGAATGGATGCACAGCTGTACACTTCCCACATAGATCATAATTTGGCACTAGGCTAATGTGTGTATGTCTTACTTGCATGAGTTTTTTTTGGGGGGGGGCACAGGAAGGACAGACAGTGTGGGCAGGGCTATGTAACCAGCTTTGTGAACTATGTTTTGCTGAAGAGCGGCAAATAAATATTCCATTCCTGCTCATTGTTGCGTATATGCAACATTAATCAGAGATATCATTGTACCTTAATGTCAGTGTATGTTATCATTGTATGTTATGTCATAATATCATTGTATGTTAATGGCCCCCCCCCCAAAAAAAAAATCTGGAGGAAACAGGAATTTTGTAGGAAACGGGAATTATGCAATACATGGAACTATGTATTACTTTGCAGTCCACAGTTTACATGTGATGCTATAGTATGAAGGTGAGAGAGATCTAGAAGATCACTTCTGTGACTCACTATGTATGGAAGGGGGGTCATGTCTGAATCAGTCCTGAGACTGCATGCAGACACACCCATGCTCCTCACATTAGGGCCTCATTCATATACAATCGGACCTCAACATCTGTGGGGGTTCCATTACCGGAACCCCTGTGGATGATGAAAACCATGGATTATTGAAGGCATAGTTGGGGGCTGACACCCTTAGCTTAGCCCCGGAAGGCCTTAGAAATGCACTTCTGTTGGGTCAAATCTGTGGGTGAGGACAGACCTGTAACCAGATTATATGGCAACAACGGGTAAAGTCTTGACTGTTGGACTCTAAAGCAACTCACTTTAGCTAAAGCAGTGCTCCCCAACCTTTTTTGCACTGGGACCCCCTTTTTATGTACGGCAACCTATCGAGATCTAGGGCCGGAAGTGATGTCATTAAGTAGGAAGTGAGGTCATTATTTTTTATAAATCACATTTTGAAATGCAAAAGAACCACACATCCTTTTTAGAATTTTCCTAATGCTTTGCATCTCAATGACGTTTGAGTTTTGAGTCCAGTTCTCCTTCAGCACTGAGAACAACATTGCACAGAACACGCGGTCGCTTCTCTATGTCACTGCTGATCAAGGTTGGAAAGCCAAATTCGAGGTAGTCTTCAGAGTACTGACGTTCTTCTCCCCTGTGTGCTGAGACTCACCTAGGCATGCACATGGAAGGCGTGACAGGCCCGCTCGGAAAGAGACCTGGGAGAGACTTCATCATACACACACACCAAGACGAGACCTTGGCAAGGCTAATTTCCCTCGCGGCCACAAGTGTGGAGGACGTGGCAGTTTCATGTGAAAGCAGCGGCGTTATTCACCCGGTACGCTGGGCGGGACTTACCTTTGAACAGCAGTCCGCCCATTGCGTCACGCCACGTTCCGCAAGTGGCGGAACACGGCGTGTCGCAACGGGTGGACTGTCGCTCAAAGGTAAGTCCCGCCCAGAGTACCGGGTGAATAACGCCGCTGTGTGAAAGCCTCTTCCCTAGCCAAAATGAAGCTTCCAAGATGGTGGTGCCCAGCTTTTTAAGATGGCTGCCCTAAGTTCTTCATGAGCCCCTGAAAATTGGTTCGCGACTCCTTCGGGGGTCTGACCACCAGGTTGGGAACCACTGAGCTAAAAGCAAGGCAAGAGTCAAAACCAACTGCGAATTTGGAGGGAACTTGACAGACATGTTATCAGGCTGAAACTGTTAGGAACCCATCTATAGCAAATGCTCCAGTGGTCAGCACAAACCAGTCGTACGAACAGGTCCTCAGTTCAACATTTGCTTCCCAAACAGCTCACTAGAACTGGACATTCCTTTTTCCAAAAGGGTGGATTGGAATTTTTTTTTTTAAAAAAATGTTATAACCTGCGATGTGCATTTACATCCAAATCACACAAACAACCAGATAATGTAGAACAGGGTTTTATCACGGTTAAAATATTTAATTGACAAATACGGGGGCTTCCAAAGATGAATGAGAGAGATCACATTTATTTTATCTTGGCAAAAAAAAAACTGACACCCTTGGGACTTTTGAGAAATAAACATACCAGCAAGAATTACATTTTTGGCATATTAAAGCAAAAACAAACTCTTAAGACCACTTATTTAGAGAGCAAGTTCTGTTAATATTTTCACATTAATGCACAACTGTTATTTTTTTTTTTTTAGCCACAGAAATAGGCTGTTAAGACTGATCTTGCAGTATGACAGTCTAGCAACACAAGATTGGTATTCTTTGCAGAACTTTAAAAAGGTAATAAGGAAACTATTGACCTTGTTACGTTTTACAAATACATTCTTGAATATGAAACATTAACCTGAATTACTGTATACTTTATGTACACAAATATCTAATACTAGAGTTTTATACTACAACTACTGTAGGCTCCAGGATGGCATTTTAAACACTGTTAAGTTTTATCTTCATTATGGGATGTCAGCTGCACCTCCTCTTAATTATCCTAAGAAAATACCATTTGCTTAAATTTACTCAATAGCAGAAGTGAAATAAAATCTACATTTTGGGGGGGGGGATGCACCAAGTTGGAAAAATGGTGGGCAGGTTGTTTGGCAGTTTGAAAACAAGCCCTACAAGAGGCCAAATTTGTCATTGAGCTGAACTGCAAATACGCACCCAAAAAAATCCCCCTCGCAAAATAAATAATGGCGTATAACAAATAATGACTCTGCGTGAGCCATCAAAAAAGATCTGGAATTTAGCAGCATCCTTGTGATCACATACTGTGAACAATAGCATTATCGCGATGCACTCTGAATCGCTTCCCAGTAATTTTAATCTCCGTTTACTTTAAATTAATCTAACCTCAGACTGATGTGCTCTTTACATGCAGCTGTGGGATCTGCTTTTGCATGATGCTCAGGACTCTGGTCTGAGGGCTGTATGCAACTGTGCGTGCGCACAGCAGCTGATGGATGCCAAGTGTATGCTGCCCCATCCTGTACTGTAGCTATGTATAGGGGGAGCACACAGTGTTGTCATTCAGCCGGAATGCTGGGCGGGAGGAACGGGTGAGCGGCAGCCCATCCGTTGCGTTCCGGTCCGTTTCGCCGTCTTCCCCGACCCCATGGGGGCGGGGAAAATGGCAAAACAGACCGGAACGCAACGGGTGGGCTGCCACTCACCCGTTCCTCCCGCCCAGCATTCCGGCTGAATGACAACGCTGGGAGCACAGTAAGTAAGGACTCTCCTGCACATTGCTGCCCAGGATAGCTCTGAGTGGGAGGAGCTCCTTACACGGCACGTTCTGGCACCTGCAACAGTTACCCTGCTGCCCCCTGTAAGTTATGCTAATGGACCCCACCCACACAAAGCTCAAGATGAGTGGGACCGTGTTACAGAAAAGTGGCTCCTACGTGGCTGCAATGAATTCCTCTACCTGCCCTTTCTGAGTATTTGCCAATGTACTAAAACGCATATCCACCAACTCCAAATCATACTCACACTGAGGATGTGTTATTGGGCGAACAGGCTGCTTACCTGCAACTACTGTGTGTTGAGTAGTCAACTAGGCAGGCTACACACAGTGGAGATCTGTACAGGTGCAACGTGGCCGTGGAAGCTTTGAAAGCTTTGTTGAGCACTTGGCCCCTGCACTTGAATGGGGGCACGCATGTTACATTTTCTGATAGCGACTAGCTTGGGGTGGCTTTAAAAGGGGACTGGCCAAAAAGCAATGGAGAAAGACAAATCTATCAATGGCTACTAGCTGTGATGGTGACACCAAACCTCCAAGTTCAGCAGCAAGTGGAAAAACTTCCAGATGTTCTTAACTGAAAGAAATGGCTCCAAGTTGGTAGGAAATTAAGGAATTTTTCAGAATGTCGAGGAGAGGTAAAAAGGAAGGCTTGTAATGACTCCTGTCATAAGGAGCACAGCTGTTTGACTTTCCACCCCAAAGGCACTCTGATTTATTCCTGCCGCCTAAGTTGGCATGGGCGTGATATCCTCCATTTTAAATTTTGCTAGGACTTGCCATAACCTAGTTGGAGTGAGCCAGGTAAAAAGATGCACCTGCCCAGGAGCAAATCTGTGCACCTATCAAACTTGTTAGAATGGATGCCACGTTTATTGGTCTTCTACAGCCAGCAATGACGGAAATAGAAGATGGTGTGCAATCCATTCTGATACCACCCTTGCTAAGACTGAAGTACAACAGTTTTTAAGCCAAGCTACATGCTAAATTGAGCGCAATCCTAACCTGGAGTTAGGTCAGCCAAGTGAGGGATACCATAAAATATGTTTGGCCCACTCTCGGAGTCATAAAGGCCAGCATACGGATGTGTGTCATTCTCCCCGACTCCAAGAGTGGTCCAAAAGTACTTTACGGTGTCCCTTGTGCTGGCCAAACTTTGCTGGCCTAACTCCAGGTTAGGATTGCACTCTAAATGTCTTCTAGGTTAACAGGGTTTATGGCTGGTCAACATTCTCTTAAAACAAAAAGCAAGGCCCGTTCTCTTGTTTAGGATTGTGGTGTCGAGACGAGAGCCAACATTTCCCCCTTGTACCATTTTCCTAACAAAAAAATCACCCTAAAGGGGCTATTTGTAAACAAGTTGGGAGGGGGTGGATTTTCTAGCAGAACTGATTCCAACTCGTGGTTGGTTTTGGCCCATTGCAAGCAAATTAAGGTTCATTTAATATATTGCACAGTTTGGGCCCCACGATAAGCAAGAGTGTGGCAAATGTGTGGCTATATTAAAATCTTGAATAATACAATGTTGACAAAGAAGGGTTAAAAATACTGCATGTATAAAAGGGAAGTGCCAATTTATTGACATAATGCAATTTTTATTTTCGATTTGACTGCTAAATTCCAGACTCATATATAGAGACATTTAGAGATTTAACCATCGGACTATTTAGGCTTTGTCAATTGTGCGTTATATAGTCTATTATTAGTCCAAAAAAAAAAAATCAAGACTTTATTAAAAAAGATTTTTTTTTTTAACTGCAATGCAGCGTTGACAACAGGGTGACATCTCAAGTCCAGATTTGCGCTTTGTAATGTTGGTGATGGCGCATGCAAAATGTGTTTACTTAAGAAGGGCAGAAATGAGAAACCAAGCTGTTTTTCATAGCAAACTATTTTGTTTTGCTCATATATCTCCAAAAATTGTTCTGATGCAGAATTATGGAAAGAAAAAAAAGTGTTTGGATTTTAATTTGGTAATTTTCCCTGCAGCTAATTTTATATCATCCTACTTATGACTGGAATATTGCAGATTTATGCAGTTCAGTATGTCCTTTGGTCCAATTTCCATGTTAACGTCATTTTTATTTTATTCTAAATAATGATAAAAAGTTTGGCAATATTGCAGAATTGCTTAGCAATAGAAAAAAGTAGGAATGCAACGTATTTCCTACATAGTAACTGAAATAACTTGGTTTCATTGAACTGGAGGAAAAAGCAGACATGAGGTTGTATCTCCTGTAAAAATTAATGAACCTAGCTGTTCAGTTCCTCTTGGAAAGATCTCCACATTAGGCATTTTCAACATTTGTGCTTCATGGCAAGCTGGAGAGGGGGGAAAAAGCAAAACAGAAATGTTAAGATACTCATGTTTGCAAATGTAGTCAGACCAATGAAACAGGCTTTGAAATTCTGTCAATAAAATGCAAAAAAAAAAATCTTTACTGATTGAAAAAGAAACAAATTTCATAGAACAGTTGCTTGAGCCTACATCACCCATGGCTTCAGCATGGTACGAAAGGAGGATATGTAATTGCTTGTCCTCTCTTGGGATACAAAAAACGATGCTGAAATGATGCTCTTCACGGCAAAAAAATGATGCTGAAATTTAACCAGGACATTTAACATTCTATTCAAGGATGAAAATTCCATATTAAGTTTAAATACTAATATGGCTAACCATTCTGGAAATATATTTATTTATTTATTTAGAGGACGTTCTATATTAGAGAGGACATTGTATGTGTGTGTATATCCAGTGGTGTCATCTACTCACCAGTAGACGGTACGCTGGGCGGGACTTAGCGTGATCGATGGCCCGTCGACTCACTTCCTCTTTCTTCGCACTCCCTGCGCAGCTTTCCCTCGCCTTGGAGGGGGCGCCTGCTCGCCCAGGCACCCGGCGCGCCCCCCACCCATCCCCCCTGGCGAGCAGGCGCTCCCTCTGAGGTGAGGGAAAGCCGCGCGGGGAGCGCGAAGAAAGCGGAAGTGAGTGGACGGGCCCAGCGTACCGTCTACTGGTGAGTAGATGACACCACTGTGTATATCTATATCTATATATCTGCAAAACATAACGTCCGCCATGCCCCGCTGGAACGCCTGGAGCGACGCGCACCAAACTCGGCACACGCGTGCCTTGTGGCCTGGCGACAAACTCTCCTGGGGTCAGCCCCCCCCTAGCGCCCCCGGGGGTGGGGGTGTGCAGGGGGCACCACATGAAGACGGCCGAAAACGGCCGAAATTGGCACTGAGTCCGTAGTTTCTGGGGTCGCCGAGACGAGTGGCGATGCTCCCGACACGGTTCGAGTCCGGGTTTGGCCCCCCCTTGGCGTAGGGGGCAAGAAGGGGGGCAAAACAAGATGCCCGCCATGCCCCACTGCGATGCCTGGAGCGATGGGAGCCAGACTCAGCACGCGCATGCCTTGCGGCCTGGTGACAAACACTGAGGGAGTCAGGCCGCCCCCAGCGCCCCCAGGGGTGGGGGTGTGCAGGGGGCCCCACGTGAAAACAGTTGAAAACGGCCAAAATTGGCACTGAATCTGTAGTTTCTGGGGTCGCCGGGGCGAGCGGCAACACTCCCGACGCCAACGGAGTCCAGGTTCAGCCCCCCCTCGGCGTGGGGGGTGAGAAGGGGTGCAAAACACAGCGTCCGCCATGCCCTGCTGGAACGCCTGGAGTGATTGGCACCAAACTCAGCACACGCGTGCCTTGCGGCCTGGCGACAAACACTGTGGGGTCAGGCCCTCCTAGCGCCCCTGGGGATGGGGGTGCGTGGGGGCCCCCGCATGAGAATGGTCAAAAACGGACAAAATCGGCATTGGATCCATAGTTTACGGTGTCGCTGAGGTGAGCGGCGACACTCCCAACGCCGTGGGAGTTCGGGTTCAGCCCCCCCTCAACGTGCAGGGTGGGAAGGGGTGCGAAACAAGACGTCCGCCATGCCCCGCTGTGACGCCTGGAGCGATTGCTGCCAGACTCGGCACGCGCGTGCCTTGCGGCCTGGCGACAAACACTGCGGGGGTCAGGCCCCCCCCAGTGCCCCCAGGGGTGGGAGTGTGTGGGGACCCCCGTGTGAGAACAATGAGAAACGGACGAAATCAGCGTCGGATCTGTAGTTTCCAGGGTCACCGAGGTGAGTGGCGACGCTCTTGACGTAATTGGAGTCTGGGTTCGGCCCCCGTCAGCATGGGGGCGAGAAGGGGTGCAAAACTCATAAACTCCGGAAGATCATTTTGTTACCCGGGCAACGCCGGGTAACAAAAAGCTAGTATATATATATATATAAAAAAGAAGAAATTGACGAACAAAATAATTTCCACCTTGGCACCAGCGAATAACTTTTTTGAATCACTTAAGTCAGTGGTTCCCAAACTATGAGCCGCAGAAACCAGCCAGGTGAGCTGTGGAATCCTTGCAACCCCCCCTCCCCCCACCGCCCTATACAGTGTATAGGATTGTAGTCCTAATGGGGAGCAATGACCAATAGCCCAATAGGTCAAGGAAGCTGCCAGTCATGTCTGGGAAACACTGACCTAAGTATTCACCTGCCCAGCAGACAACTTTGGGTTTTGAGGCTTTGCACCTACAAGCTGGAGTGTGTCTTGAGATTACTTTCACGATAAACCAAGTGCCTACCCATACACCGGCTAGGCTGCAGTGGTCTGTGTGGAAGTAAAAAAATACAGAGCTGGAAAGATGACTTTTGCTGGCCCAGAGCTATTAAGCCTTTGCAAAAGCATCACTAAGGGGTGTACTGTGCTGAGGCACCCATCTGTAACTCAGGAAGCCAGTGAGTGCACTTGGAGCACATTGCAGGAGAATTTTTTGCATGTGATGAACCTAAAGCTAATTGTTGGATATGCACACACTGTGAACAGATGCGATTAACAGACATCAAAAGATACCGTTTATGTTGTAATCCTGGTAATCTGACATGTCTAGATTCAAACTGGACCCATGATCAATATTTTGCTCATGGAGAAAGCCTAAATTTTGAATATAACCTTGATATACTGTGTCTCAAGATTACAGAATCTATGCTATCAGCTACAATATCCCCTTTTTTGTATGCTCAAACATCTTTTAAAAAACAGTAATAATTTTGAGATACACAGCAAGTAAACAGCTGCATCTTCCAATATCTGCTCTTGGCAGGTTACCATCTAGCTATTTTGGGATCCACGGCAAAGCTTATTTTTGGGAGGTGCCAGAAAGTGTCTCTCATCGCTGTCTTCTTGACTGAATACATAAATTAATTTGACATGTAGCTTGTCACCGAGAAGCAGTGCAGCATCCAGTCACAACGTTTTTCTCAGCTTCTGATATCACTGTTAAACTTCACTGCATTGGGCCCCTTTTAAAAAATGATTGGTTTCACCAGTACCTGTGAAATGAAACTGCTAAAGCACAAAAATTCGTAAGAACCCTGCACCGGATCAGGCCAAAGGCCCATATAGTCCGGCTTCTTGCATCTCACAGTGGCCCACCAGGTGCCTCACGGAGCACACAAGACAACAGGCTGCCTGCATTTTGTGGCCACTCCCTTGCACCTGGCATTCTGAGGTAAATTCCGAGGAAAAAACACTGGGGCTAGTCAAGATTCTCCACAGCATTTCTCTTGGACAGTCACCAGAACCAGATGCTCCTCTTCAGACAGGTACTCATGAGAACATAGGAATAGCCCCACCAGATCAGGCCAAGGGCCCATCTAGTCCACCTTCCTGTATCTCACAGTGGTCCCCCAGATGCCTCAGGGAGCACACAAGACAAAAGGCTGCCTCTCCCTACCACCTGGCTTGAGGTAGCCTACAGCTAATACCAGTAGGTTGCACATACCCATCATGGCCTGTAGCCTGCAATGGACTTTTCCTCCATTAATCTGTCCAATCCCCTTTTAAAGGCAGCCAGGCCAAATGCCATCACCACCTCCTGTGGCAAGGAGTTCCACAGGCTAATTACCTGCTGGGTAAAAAAGTATTTCCTTTTATCTGTTCTCACTCTTCTTATATTCACTTTAAGTGGCTATTCTCTGGTTCTGGTGTTGTGAAAGCCCTGCTGTCACTCCCCCGCCCTCATGTCCATCTCCGTGCTGTCTGCAAACATTATCAGGAAGCAGGAAGTGCTAACAGGAAGCATGTTGGAGCTTGATGTTTGGTGTTTTCAGCCCTCCAACCCACTTTCTGTTAGCCCTTTCTGCTTCCTGTTAACGTTTGCTGACAGTACAGAGACAGCAGTTTGAATTTGGCTGCTTCTGCCAACAAAGAAGCAGTTGGGAGAAGCGGTTTTACATTTTACTGAAGCGGTTTCCAAACTGTGGGCCCATGACCCACCAGTTTGTCACGACCCAATTTTTGATGGTTCGCAAAACTGACTGGGTATGTGCATCAAGGGCTAAACCATCAGCTACTTGCAGGGAGGGGGAACACTGCTGCCCAATCATCAATATAGCCAAAGATGTCAGAGTGCAAGGGAGTGGCAACATGATGCAGGCATCTTGTTGTCTCGTGTGCTCCCTGAGGCACCTGGTGGGCCGCTGTGAGGTACAGGAAGCTGGACTAGATGGGCCTTTGGCCTGATCCAGCAGGGCTCTTCTTATGTTCTTATGAGTAGCTGGTAAAGTGGAACTTTGGGTTTTTTAAAGGTGGGCCACAATGCTAAAAGGTTTGGCAACCAAATACTTTATTTTTGTGTATAATTTATGGGTTTAGAGCCCCTTAAATGAGATAACTTTCCTCAAAATCAATACTCAAAAATAATGCTACATCGTATTAGGAATTTTCTGGCAACTCGTACTAGATGTCACCGGCATGAAATTTTTGTTGTTGTTGCCTTTTAAGCTCCATGTTACGCATTCCCCACCTTGTGCGCTGTTTCAGCAAACTGCTGTGCACTGTTCTTCATGTCCTCTGTCTTTTCTTCGGCTCGACCTAGTCGCTCCCCGCGCTCATTCAAAGCTTGGCTTGCCTTCTGTACTGCGCTGGTCACGCTGTCTGCTGCCGAGTGTAGTATACTGTTCCCTGAAAAAGTCCAGCAGGCAGTTAGAAATCCAAAACAAGACAACTTCTGTGAAAAGAAAAATCAAAGTGATATTCGAAGGCTGCAATTCTATGCACATTTACCTTGGAAGAAGTCCCACTGACTAGAATAGGACTTACTTTCGAATACAGCGTGCACAGAATTGGGCTAAGAACTTGGATTTCTGCATGCAGACTGGTGCTTCACACCTCCATAATAATGTACACCTCTGTTACCTGCCCCCGCAAAACCCAGTTCTGAAGGATCTTGTACAGACCCTGCAGGGAATCTGAAATCAATGCTTTGCTCCCCTTCTGATGACACTTTGTTGTTGTTGTTGAGTCACTAAGTCGTGTCCGACTCTTCGCAACCCCCTGAACCACAGCACGCCAGGCCTCCCTGTCCTCCACTAGCTTCCTGAGTTCGCCCAATTTCATGTTCATTGCTTCGGTGACACTATCTAACCATCTCATCCTCTGCCGCCCCCTTCTCCTTTTGCCTTCAGTCTTTCCCAGCAGGAGGGTCTTTTCTAAAGAGTCCTCTCTTCTCAGGAGGTGGCCAAAGTACTTGAGCTTCAGCTTCAGGATTTGTCCTTCCAGGGAGCAATCAGGATTGACTTCCTGGAGGATTGACCAATTGGATCTCCTTGCAGTCCAGGGGACTCTCAAGAGTCTTCTCCAACACCATAATTCAAAAGGAAAGAGACATACAGTAGTGCAAATGCATTTTCTGTGCTAGGCTTATTTAACAACAGTTGAATTTATAATTTGTTTTAAAGAATTGCCTATCTAAGAAATTGATTATATAGGGGAAGCAAGTCTCTGAGATAAACCTTGATTTTTGTGATACTGACATGAGCTTAATTAAAGCTTTTCCCATCTGACCAAGTCATTTTAAAGCATACGTGCGTACTCAGTGAAGTCATTTAAAAGCATGTAGTATAACAGCCCCTTTCAGCAGGTTAGTTGCTTAAGACAAATGGGAAAATGTTTTCCATGTATATATTTTAAAGTTTTTTTTACATGATGGATGCTATCCGAGAATATCACCTAGAGAGCAATTCTAACCTGGAGTTAGGTCAGCACAGTTAGGCCAGCAAAGTTTAGTCGGCACAAGGGACACTGCAAAGTATGTTTGGACCACTCTCAGAGAGAGTGCACTTCAGCACACAGAAGTGCGCCATCCTCCCTGACTCCAAGAGTGGTCCAAATGTGCTTTATGGTGTCCCTTGTGCCGGCCAAACTTTGCTGGTCTAACTGTGCCGGCCTAACACCAAGTTAGGATTGCGCTCCTAATCTCATTACTGTGTGCAGGGCAAATCTATACTTACTAAAAAAAATAAAATTCCTGCCTAGTGAGTTTGCGCAGGATTGTAGCCTCAGTTTAAATATATATATGATGTAACTAGCTATCAGGAAAATGGCTTGATAAATTTTGAAGGATATTGAACAAGGCACCTGGACATTGTGCTTTTTCCTTAAGGCGGTTTGGAAAGGAAAACAAATTTTGCTTATTTTCTTTACAGATGTCATGCCTTTTTTCACACTTAGGGCAAACAGAACCCCACTCTATGCATGTCTACTCAAAAGTATGTAACACTATAGTAAATGGGGCTTACTTCCAAGTAAGTGTGGATTGAATTGCAGACTCAGAGCACAATCCTAACCTGGAGTTAGGCCGGCACAGTTAGGCCAGCAAAGTTTGGCTGGCACAAGGGCCAATGTAGAGTGCGTTTGGACCACTCTTGGAGTCGGGGAGCATGGTGCACATCTGTGAGCTGGCCTCTCTGATTTCGAGAGTGGTCCAAACATACTTTACAGTGTCCCTTAAAAAAAAAAATTAAACGTTTTTTAAGGAGAAAAAGTAAAAAATGAAAACAAAATTTAAACACTAATTATTTAAACACAATAAATTACAGAGAGATACGGAAGGGTTTCCATATCTCCGTATCTCCATATCTTACATAAATTTTGTAAATTTATCCATACGAAGTTGTCTTCAATAGACAGCTAGTTCAAATACATAGGGAGTGTAGAGTTTCTCCATCCACTGCAAAGTAGTAGGTGGGTATTTATCTTTCCAGCCTTTCAAAACAAGTCTTTTAGCAATTGTAAGGGCATAGAGAATCCAACTTGGTTGGCCTTCTGAAAGTTTCCATACTGTAGGCAAAGTTCAGGAGAATACGCGTGTCCACTAACCTTAATCTTTGTTCTAATATCACATTGATGTAGTTAATACGATGTCCCTTGTGCCAGCCGAATTATGCCGGCCTAACTCCAGGCTAGGACTGTGCCCTCAATGTTATTAAAACAATAGGTTTCAACCTTATTAACTCCTTTTAACCCCCAAGAGCAAACAACAGCCTAACTGGAAGTGCGTGTGTAGCCACAGAGACAAATTTTGAGATAAGTGTTGTTTTAATTGGAAGAGCACAATTATATAGCCTATTACATGAAGTCTGAAATTAGCTTTTAAGCTGTTACAATTAACTGAACTTGGATGACTGACAGGAAACCTGTTCTGAAGCTTGTGCATGTATATATTATAGATCTATTTATATAACCCTAACTTTTGCTAATAGGGACGTGGTGGCGCAGCGGGTTAATTCGCTGTTGCTGGGCTTGCCAACCGGAAAGTTGTGAGTTCAAGACTGTGCGACGGAGTGAGCTCCCGTTGCTTGTCCCAGCTCCTGCCAACCTAGCAGTTCGAAAGCACCTAAATGCAAGTAGATAAATAGGGACCACTTTGGTGGGAAGGGAACGGCATTCCGTGTGCTACGGCGTAGAGTCATGCCGGCCACATGACCACGGAAGCTTGTCCTTGGACAAAATGCCGGCTCTACAGGCTTTGAAATGGAGATGAGCACCGCCCCCTACAGTCGGTCATGACTAGACCATTCGGTCATGGGGAAACCTTTACCTTTAACCTTTGCTAACTATACTGTCTAACGTTTAAATATAGTGGAACCAAGAGGCAACCATGGGAGACAGAAAATAAACTTCATTAAATCTTCACTTATGAACTCAATCCTCAGGTTTTGTCACCATATAGGGAAGGAGGGGGCAAATTTGAAAATGATGACACTACCATACATCTGAAATGTGTATGGGGAAATTCTCCTTAACACCTTGTCAGGACAACTACCAAGATACTTCAAGCCAGTTTAATCTCTGGGTTCCCAGAACACATCATTACTCCACATAACGAGCATATTAATAACCCATCATTAACATGGTGATATGACAGCAGTAAAATTCAGAACTGTTGCATTATGGTGACCAAAAGTGCGGGAATGTGGTGAGAAGGCCAGCCGGCAAAAGAACGGAACCCAACCTTGAAGACCTGTCCAGGCTTGACTTACGATCACCTGCTGAAGCTCACTGTCACACGGCCAGAGGAGAGAACCATACTGTGAAGGCTACATCTGGGACTGAGGATTCAGTGAATTGCAGAATACTGTCTATTTGTAAATGATGTCATTGAAATATGGTGGTTTAGACTAGCCTGCCCATGTAAGCCGCCTTGGGCATTTGCTTCGGCATGGGAAAGGTGGGGTATAAATTCTTCAAAAATTAAAAAAAATCAAATTGGTCAGTGTCAGCAGCTAAAGATTAACCCTGAAGGAAAGTGGCGGCCTTAGGGTGGACACGATGAGTGACCTTTAGGTTCGTTCAAATGAAGATGCAGAGACTTGTTCTAAACAGAACTTTGTATTTAGAACGTATTTACATAGAACAGCTTCAAAGAAATCACACTCAGCTCTCTATCTCTCTCTCCACACATCTAACAGCAAAGACAGCTCCTCACACACTAACACAGACTCACTGACATGCAGTCCAGTTAAAGCCCGTACATAATCGCAACATTTACCTGAACACATCACATGATCAGGTTCCCGCCTAAAAGCTCAGTTGCTAACCCATTTCAACTTGCAAATTTAACCTAGTGTTCCAAATCATATCCCAACAAACCCCCTGCAGCCACAGGGGATATGTTCAAAGACCCACCGTGGATATCCAGAAAAATGGATAGTTGCAACCCCCGCTTACACAAGTCACTTTCCATTTGCTTAGACACAACCTAACATGTGCATTTTGCTTGTACAGTAAGCACTCATTATCCGCGGGGTATCTGATCCTGGAACCCCCGCGGATACCAAAATTTGCGGGTATTCCAACCCACGGATTTGGGCAACCCTGACCCTCTGAAACCCAACTGGATTTTCTGCAACTGCCCACGGCCTCTGTGGGCCTCAGAATAATTCTGGTATTTGGGGGATGCTAAATAAAGGCTGCAGAATGCCTTTGGAGGGCTCAGGAACGTTGTACGAGACTCCAGATGATTGGAGGGTTGCAGTCTGAGATCCTAGTCCCCAGTGACAAGTGGGCCAGGTATACACACGACTGCCTTCTAAAGCAACAACTCAGAACACAGAACAAAAAAAAAAATGCACCTACAGCTGAGTTCTGCTCCCACTCAACATAGCCCCCTCTTCAGCATCTTTTGCAACTGGCTACTGGAGGAGGAGGAGCTGCAGCTTGGAATTTAACATCAACCCACCTCCTAGGCAGAGCTCTTAAAGAGCTATTACCATCACATGTAGCACTCCCCCACCCCCACACTTACAAAATTATGCATGGGAGGGATAAAGGGAGGTTCTTTTCCCTCTCTCACAACACCAGAATGAGGGGACATCCGCGAAAATGGAGTGTTGGGAGAGTGAGAACAGATAGAAGGAAATACTTTTTTACCCAGAGGGTAATTAATCTGTGGAACTCCTTGCCACAGGAGGTGGTGATGGCATCTGCCCTTTAAAAGGGGACTGGACAGATTTCTGGAGGAAAAGTCCATCGCAGGTTACAGGTATGATCGTTAGTGCAACCTCCTTACTTTAGAGGTAGGTTACCTCGGAGTGCCAGATGCAGGGGAGTGGCATCGAGATGCATATATCTAGTTGTCTTGTGTATTCCATGAGACATCTGGTGGGCCACTGCAAGATGCAGGAAGGTGGACAAGATGGGCCTTTGGCCTGATCCAGCAGGGCTTTTCTTACGTTCTTATAGAGTGTGATGTTTGAATTCATTTTGCCACTTTTATTCCCCTAAACCAGGGCGATTCAACTTTTAATAGCTGAGGGACTGCAAGACCCTATTCATACACAAGTATCCACCCTTAAAGGACAAAAAATACATATATTTCCCACCTCTAAAAATAGGCTGAACAAGAGAGGTTTGCCAGGGTGACAGACTGAACTGTACTCTGAGCAAGTACTGCAGAATCATAAACAAGAACATAATTGGTCTACTAAGGTCAGTACCTGGCGACGGTATGATGATAATCAATATTAGGACAATTGCCTGGAGCAGTGGTTCCCAAAAGGTGTCTCAGGACCCACCAATGGGCCACGAGCCAATTTCAGCTGGGTCGTGAAACAACGCAGCCATCACTTAAAATATGGGAAGATGGGACGGTGGAAAGGGGGAGGGCTGTGTGGTTATTTTGCTTGTGTCGAGGTTGTAAATAGGCTTTCCTTTAAAAAAAAAAATTTCTGATTCACTTTGTTATCAGAAAATGGCTGAGAAATAACCCAACTTATTGCTGCATTTGCAGGAAAGCAGCAGACTCTGGTGTCACAATGACATCACTTCCAATAGGTCCTAGACAGACTGTCATTCTAAAAAGTGGGTCCCAGTGCTAAAACGTTTGAGAACCCCCTGCATTAGAACATTCCGGTAGTTGCTTGCCCTCCCCTGAAGGGGTTAAAATCAATTCCACACCCCAAGGAGATTAAAACCTTAATATTCACACAGGCACCCTGCATTAATTTAAAGCAGATAGAATGAACTATACTAGCTTACGGCATTAACGAAATCATTTTATAGTCTGGTACTTATCACTACCAAATGCAAACATACCGCGGTAGGAAATTTACAGCGGTAATTGCATGATCCGGCAGAAGGAAATGACAGTGCAGGCTCAAAGAGTTTAAATACCTCTGCCTGCCATGTAAACAATTCAACACTGATTAAGGCGTCTAAAAATGCTTTTGGTAGAAGCGTGCTAGCTACTACGTTGAAGGGACTACATATGAACAACTGCGGTGCCCAGGACAGAAACAACATAGAATGGTCTGGAGCAGTGGTTCTCAAACTTTTTAGAACCGGGACCCACTTTTTAGAATACTAATCTGTCCGGGACACACCAGAAGTGATGTCACAGCTGGAAGTGCCGTCATTGTGACGCCAAAACCTGCTGCTTTCCAGAGAATTCAGCAATAAGTTGGGCTGTTTCTCAGCCGTTTTCCAACAGCAAAGTGAATCAGAAAAGGGGGGGGGGGAAGCCTATTTACAACCTAGACATAAGCGAAACAGCCACACAGCCCTCTGCCTTTCCAGCATTCCCATATAGGTGCTATAGGTGCTTAGCGACCCACTGGTGGATCCTGATCCACAGTTTGGGCACCACTGGTCTGGAGAGAAAGCATCCTCTAATTCATGCAGCTAAGGCTTCCCTCTGTATTTTATTTTCCTACCTGTGTTGATCATTAGTTGCAGTAGTGTAGCTGGGTGAGGTTTTTTGCAGACCTCCGTGGTAAGTTTTGCAGACGCCACAAGACACTGTGTTAAGTGGCCCTTTCCAATCGCCATCAGAGTCATTCCGGGAAGTGACTGCAATGTATAGGAGATGCCATTTGGTTCCACAAGTTCCTGTGTGTTGCTGTTGCTGCCTGGAATGGCTCTGATGGAGAGTGGGAGGGGCTGCCTACACAGTGCATTGTGGCGGCCGCAGTACTTACTGCACCACCTCCCTCTGGCCGCGCTACTGATTAGTCCCCAATAAAGGTAAAGGTTTCCCCACGACCGAATGGTCTAGTTGTGACCAACTGTAGGGGGCGGTGCTCATCTCCGTTTCCAAGCCTGTGGAGCTGGCGTTTTGTCCGAGGACAAGCTTCCGTGGTCATGTGGCCGGCATGACTCTAGGCCGTAGCGCACGGAACGCCATTACCTTCCCACTGAAGTGGTCCCTATTTATCTCCTTGCATTTAGGTGCTTTCGACCTGCTAGGTTGGCAGGAGCTGGGACAAGCAACAGGAGCTCACTCCGTCACGCAGTCTTGAACTCCCAACCTTCCGGTCGGAAAGCCCAGCAGCAGCTGTTTAACCTGCTGCGCCACTACGTCCCTCTATATCCCCAATACCCCCAATATAGTCCCCCAGTATCACACTTTTATTTCTTCTCTCTACATGCAAAATCCCTGCAAACACCCAAACAACCATAAAATGCGAAAAATTAGCACACAGGATCTGGGCGTCAGAATAAGTTAAGTGCAATGAATGGTTTTATTTATTACATAAATTTTCCCAGGGTGTCACATCGATAGATCAAACCTAGTTTTCTTGAATATCTTAGTTGGTTTTTAACAGTTCCAGGGCCTTTTATATCTGAATGGCTTTTGTTTCATGTGGCCCATGAAACTACTGACATTACCAGCGTGGATTATTTATAGAAAACCTTGCTAATCTCAAGGAATACTTGGCTGAAGAAAAGCCAATGACTCATTGCAACTATCACAGTGGCACAGAATTCTCCAAGGAGGCACAATTAGATAGTCCATTAGTAACTCCAGCCAGCTGTCACAGAGAAAAAGGTTACAGGAGGCAAATATATTATTGTTCTTTAAAAAAATTAAAGGAGCCCAGATCCCTGCAGCCGTGCCAGAGAGTTATTTTAATTTAGTGGCAAATTGATTGCTTAGAGACCTGGGAGAAGAGGCTGCCCACTGACAAATCCCAGATTCTCCTCTAACCAGGTCCTCTCTCTCCTCCCATTACAAACTTTTGCTATTCGTGTCTTGGCCTGAAGGTGTCAGCAATTCTGTTCTTCAGACACACACACAGCCTTTCCTGAAAAGATCCGCAGGCAAGAGGCAGGACAAAGTAAATGAACACAATTTCTGGCATCCCTTCAGGCAAACAAGTTAAGTCTCCACCAATTACAGATTCTCCACAACCTGATGTCCAGTGATCAGGACATCACTGATAACTTCCAACTTCCTTGGAAATCACTTCTATAGGGGAAGCAATGTTAGCCTGCTGTAGCAAAAACAACAAGAGGCCAGAACACTAGAACCAAGGGGCATCCACTAAAACTGAGGGTTGGGAGAGTTAAAACTGATAAAAGGAAATGCTTTTTTACCCACCGGGTCATTAAGCTATGGAACTCCTTGCCACAGGAGGTGATGATGGCATCTGGCCTAGATGCCTTTAAAAGGGGACTGGATGGATATCTGGAGGAAAAGTCCATCATGGGCTATAGGCCATGATGGGTTGGGCAACCTCCTTACATTAATAGTAGGCTACTTCAGAATGCCAGGTGCAAGGGAGTGGCAAAAGGATGAAAGCATCTTGTTGTCTACTGAGCTCCCTGACGCACTTGGTGGGCCGCTGTGAGATACAGGAAGCTGGATTAGATGGGCCTTTGGCCTGATCCAGTGGGCCTCTTATAATAATAATAATAATAATAATAATAATAATAATAATAATAATAATAATAATAATAATAATAATAATACTTGGATTTATATACTGCCTTTCTTAGGTCACCAGATTTCTCTGATGACTATAACTCAAGGTGGTTTACATGGGCAGACTTTATTCAGAAACCCGAAGGTTTTTACAATTTATACAGAAATGTTCTATCTTGCAAGAACTACACACATACAGATGGATCTTTCTGGATTTAGTCCTTCTTTCTGGCCACCCGTTTGTCTTCTTGCTGGCTGATAAGCGGCTTCCTTGCTCCCACCAGAGAAGCGGCTGAACTTCAGCACAACTCCCCCTCACACAAGGCAGCCGAAGCTCAGCTGTTAATCAGTCGCAATTAACGAGGTCTGCCACTCACAGAGACTTCCAGCTGTCCCGAACTGGCGGCCTTCAGATCTTCAGCTCTTTTCTTCAGGCAAACGGAGGCATTAACCCTCTCGACTAATGTTCTTATACCTCAAAGGCTAACAAATTCATTGTAGGATTTGCTTTTGTGGATAGCAGGTTCACTTCATTCGATGCCTGTGGAAAGCATCTCCTGGCAGGGAGAGCTACCCCTAGAAGGGGGGCAGGCAGGGTGTGGGTCTGGGGCGACTCAACCAGTGTGGGGGCTCCCCCTATTATGACCATATATTGGTCGTGACAGTGTGGGGGCCCAGGGATGCCACCCCAGTTGCCTTACGCAAGGGATGGCTCTGCTGGCAGACACAGGCATGCCCCGCACCTGCCAGGGCTCCATTCTGGACACCTCCGTGGATACCTGAAACCTGTGGATACTGGGGGCACCTGTTTAAAGATAGGGGAACACCCGTGGTTTTGCTGCAACGATGTTCCCCCTTTTTTAAATAGGCGTCCAGGTATCCGTGGGATCTGTGGACAGCTGAAACCACGGATAGCGAATCAGCGGATACCGGGGCACGCCTGCATACCTTGCAGCAGGTAGTTGCCAGCCTAGAACAGTTGACGTGCATCTGATGAAGGGAATAAAGTGAAACTGAAGGAAGGACATGCACAGTGGGGCTCCCGTATCCACAGACCCGGCATCTGCAGGTTGAACATGGGAAGATGCTGCCCCCACGGTTGGGGGGGGCCTCCTGGGAGCTTCTGAAAGGCACCCCCAGGGTTTTTGTGGGGATTTTGGGGGGGGGCAAATTGGAAGTACCTTCCAGTCGTGTCTGGGAGGCCTTTTGAGGCACAGGGATGTCACACGTGGCCAGCTCACAACTCAGAACGCCTCCCACGCACTCCTACAACACACTTCCCGTTGGCCAGCACCCACCCTCCATGAGTTTCATTATGCATGAAATTTTGGATCAGTGGGTGGGTGGGTGGGTCCTGGAATGGATCCCCGGCAGATACTGAGGGCCAACTGGATCCTCCTTCCCCCCAGTTTTTACTCCCCTCCCACTCCTGTGTCGTTTCCTTCGTGTTTTTCTAGATTGCACATCCTCCAGTTCTGGGTTCTGTCCTCTCAGTCCGTGTCAAACATTCATGATTCTATAGAAATACAGGTTGAGTATCTCTTAAACCAGCAGTCTCCAACCTGGAGACCGCTGCACCGCTGAAAATGGTCCCCGGCACAAATGGCCGGCCCGGGATGATCGCAAAGACCCCAACAGCAGCCCCCAGGGGTCTTCATGGTGAGCTGCTTCTGGGGTCAGCCACCCCAGCATGCCTCAGGTGCGGTGTGTCGCACAGGCGTGGCTTTCAGCAAAGAGCTCTGGGGGGCTGTCGCCAGGGTCGTTGCGATCCTCCAAGCGGAACGGCAAATGCCGTTCACGTGGGGGAAGGATCCAGCGGGGGACCGGATCTGGCTGGAGTGTGGAGCACAAGACCTTCTAGTGTGGTTGCTGGGGTTCGTCGGTTCGACTCTGTCGGGCTGTTGCTTCAGCGGCTGCACTGGCTGCCGGTTCCTTTCCGGGCCCGATTCAAAGTGCTAGTTTTGACCTTTAAAGCCCTTTACGGCTCGGGTCCGGGGTATTTGAGGGACCGCCTCCTTCCATACAATCCTACCCGTACTCTTAGGTCATCTGGGGGGGGCCCTTCTGACTGTGCCACCACCAGGAGAGGTAAGGGGGATGGCGGCCAGGAATAGGGCCTTCTTGGTGGTGGCCCCACAACTTTGGAATACTCTCTGCTTAGAATTAATAACTCTTTGGCAACATTTCGGTGGGGGCTGAAGACTTTTTTATTTAAACAAGCCTTCAGTTGTTGACAGGCTGGCTGGCATTTTACATTCATTTTACATTCTTCATCTTATATTTTAAAGGATCCATGGGCCTTGCTTGTTTTAAATTTTTAATTTTTAACTGTTTAAATATTATTTTTAACATTATTTTAATCATTACACTTGTGGTTTGTAAAATGATTTTAATGTTGTAAGCTGCCTTGGGTGCCCATGGGGCAGAAAGGCGGGATAAAAATTAATTAAATAAATAAATAAATAATAGTGTTCACATTACAGAAATTTTTTTAAGTCTTGGACACAAGTGTCTGGATTTTGGATGTCCAGATAAGGGATAATCTGCGTGTAATAATAACTGAAAAGATGTCAAATTGGAGAATCCAGAGGTTTGTTCCCATCTGCTTTGCGGAGTCACAGCCCTGAACTTGCTTCAGCCTTGAAGGTAGGCATCCGGTTCTTCCAAGAGCAGATGAGTTCAGAAAGAATCAAGGGCTCTTGACTTTATCTACAAACTGTACT
This sequence comes from Lerista edwardsae, assembly GCA_029204185.1. Taxonomy (NCBI): domain Eukaryota; kingdom Metazoa; phylum Chordata; class Lepidosauria; order Squamata; family Scincidae; genus Lerista; species Lerista edwardsae. Next base: position 28,272,566 of record JAJKFI010000007.1, read on the forward strand.
GAAAATGTCAAGATTTGAAGAATGTGCCATTTCAGAACAGGTCCAGCTACTATTGTTTAGGAAAGCTGTCTATCTGTGGCATTATCACCAAAGGTTTGCCTAATTCCAACATCAACTATAGTTCTTTGACTGTTCTGGATAATTTCCAGCAGTGCAAAAAACAAAAAAACAAAAAAACAAAAAACCACATTAAAAACATTGAAGAAAAAAACATCTCACCTTTTATGATTTAATGAACATGCTATCCAAATTTAACTGCTAACATCTTTCCATGACCATGAAACTACTAATTACATACTATTGAGATCAGATTTCTGAGAACTGATGCAAAATCATTGGAGTGCACCAGTTTGGCGTCTATTTAATCAGAAAGGCCCCAAAATCAACATTTATCACACAGTTCTAGAGATTAAATAAGGAACCACAGTTTCTTCCCCTTGCTGTAATACTCAATGTCATTGCAAAATTATTTCTTTCAAAGATGTACAGAGGCAGCAGCTTAAGCTATTTTTTTTTAATGATGCAGTGAATACACCCAGCTGGAAATAATTAAATGACAAGTTTAAATGGAATCAGATACTGCCAATAAAGACAAGACTGCACTTTGCTAAGTTTAGAGTTTGGAGCAATGCATTCTGGTTTCTGTTTTTTGCTGCATTCTCACCAATTACTGGGACAGGTAGCTATGCTAAAAGAGAAGAAAAAGTCTTAGACAGAAATCAAGGGAGAGGTCATCCCTTGCAGGAGTACACAACCATTATAGGAATGGTTAACAGTGTTGCAATCCAGCACTGAGGAACAACTTGTTAGAGGAGCCAAAGCTGAAATCCTACAAAACAGTGGTTCCCAAATGATTTAGCACTGGGACCCACTTTTTAAAATGACACTATTGGGGCCCACCTAACCCACCTACAATGATGATGATAATAAACAGTTTCAGCTAACCAGCTGCTCAAGCTTCTATTTATATCCTTTTTTACTACAGTGGAGGGCAGCCTTCTGGAGCATTTGTTGAATTCCACGTTCATTGGATTGGGGCCATTCTGGTTGCCATGTGCTTCGGTTCGCCTGGGCTTTGATAGAAGCCAAGACACAACTGCCAATCCATGAAAAAATGCTGCGTGCCACACAGGGAGGGGTATCTGAAAAGGGTGTTATTTTTTTAACATATTTTGGGATTTGAAAGGCCAAAAGCATTGTGATGTGTTTTTATTCCAAGTTCTCATTTTTAGAAATTTTAAACGCTTTTGAAGTGTACTGGGTAGCTGATACAAGTGATATAGTGTCAGCAGATGCAGCCACAGTATTATTTCTTTTTGGAAAAGTAATCTATTTAAATTTTTGGAAAATATCTTAAAATGCGGTGTTCTGTTTTTACTCAGATATTTTTATACCAAGAAGGTGGTGTTTTGTGTTTTTATGTGGTTTTTTTAAACAAACACCCCTAGCCATAGGACATAGGCGGGGGGAGGGGATTTCCTTCTGTAGTGTTTTTTGGTACTTGGGTTCATTGGATTGGGACCATTCGGGGGGGGGGGGAGGAGGAACGCTGCATTCCTCTCAGCCTGCCCTTCAAAGTGAACTGCAGCATAGTTGCCAAGTCACGAATAAACACGCTCTCAGCTTGTCAGTTTCATGACCCACCAACAATCAGGTCGCAAAGGACATAGTGGAGCTGGAAAAGATGCAGAAGAGAGCAACGAAAATGATGACGGGGCTGGGGCACCTCCCTTATGAAGAAAGACTGCAGCGTTTGGGGCTCTTCAGCCTAGAAAAAAGGCGCCTGAGGGGGGACATGATTGAGACATACAAAATAATGCACGGAAGGGATAGAGTCGATAGAGGGATGTTCTTTTCCCTCTCTCAAAACACCAGAACCAGGGGACATCCACTAAAACTGAGGGTTGGGAGAGTTAAAACAGATAAAAGGAAGCACTTTTTTACCCAGCGGGTAGTTAATCTGTGGAACTCTTTGCCACAGGAGGTGGTGATGGCATCTGGTCTAGATGCCTTTAAGAGGGGTTTGGACGGATTTCTGGAAGAAAAGTCCATCATGGGCTATAGGCAATGTAATGATGGATTGTGCAACCTCCTTACGTTGGCGGTGGGCTACTTCGGAGTACCGGGTGCAAGGGAATGGCAGCAGGATGCAAGCATCTTCTTGTCTCGTGCCTCCCTGGGGCACCTGGTGGGCCGCTGTGAGATACAGGAAGCTGGACATGATGGGCCTTTGGCCTGATCCAGTGGGGCTCCTCTTATGTACAGTTGCCAAGTCACAAATAAACATGCTCTCAGCTTCTCAGTTTCATGACCCACCAACAATCAGGTCGCAACCCACAGTTTGGGAACAAACATTCTCTTACCTTGAGGAGGTCTCCGTGACTACCTCCGCCCTGCAGGATGCAGCACACACCCTGTTGCCACAGCTGCATCACTACTGGGAAACTGGATAGGGCCCCAATAGTGTGTATAGCATTGTTTCTCTTACATCAGAACTGCATGGCGGCTGCATTGGTGCTAGAACATTGGATAGGATTGGGCCCTTAACCAGGAGCCAGTCCCACTGAATTCCATGCACAGGACTGTGCTCAAAGATCTCTTTTGCAGCATGATTATCAACATTTCGTATAATGTGGAAATTATTCCAGACTTTAAAATTGCCCCATCATGAAGGGAACAGGATGAAACGTTTCCTTAACTGCTGAGCAACCATCAGCAGCAAAACAGCTAAAGTGGGTTTTCTCTTCAATTTAATGATTAATCACTGTCTGATTGTGGAGAAACACTCACATTTTCTGATGGCTACTGCATTTCAAATAGAGATGTTCCTTCCTTAACTCTAAAATTTGTCCAACAGCAGGCGGTAAAATGTTGCTTTAAGCTTGATTAAAAAATAGCTCTCTACTACAGAAGTGCAAATTTCCCCGCTTCAGTCCCAAACCATGAAATTTTGATTTTGCCTATAGCGAGTATCTAATAATTAAGAGTAGAGCCTTCAAAAGCCGAGTTATAACCTGAGAGATTCTGGCTTTCTCTCCTGGACTTATATTTACAATTTATCCATCAACCCACTGTGGAATGATATAGCATCTTTTACCCACAGGTTTCATTATACGCGAATGCTGAATTCTTAACTGGAAGTCCCTAACTTCACATCTTGCTCTCCTTCTGGGTCCCCTGGAATGACGGGAAAGGTTTAGGGGAAATAGTGAAATTCATTTCTAAGCAGAATCTAGGAAACGTTTACATACATGCATATGCAACATCTCTAGCAGCCTTAGGAACATTTGTTGTTGTTCAGTCGCTAAGTTGTGTCCGACTCTTCGCGACCCCCTGGACCACAGCACGCCAGGCCTCCCTGTCCTCCACTAGCTTCTGGAGTTCGCCCAATTTCATGCTCATCGCTTTGGTGACACTGTCTAACCATCTCATCCTCTGCCGCCCCCTTCTCCTTTTGCCTTCCATCTTTCCCAGCATGAGGGTCTTTTCTAAAGAGTCCTCTCTTCTCAGGAGGTGGCCAAAGTATTGGAGCTTCAGCTTCAGGATTTGTCCTTCCAGGGAGCAATCAGGCTTGACTTCCTGGAGGATTGACCGATTGGATCTCCTTGCAGTCCAGGGGACTCTCAAGAGTCTTCTCCAACACCATAATTCGAAAGCATCTATTCTTTGGTGCTCTGCTTTTCTTATGGTCCAGCTCTCACAGCCATACATTGCTACTGGGAAACTCACGAACATAGGACCCCAATTATTAATAATTATTAACATAATTATTTCTTTCTGGATTTTTTTTGTCTAGTGGGTAGCAATACATTGTCATTTTAAAAAGTAGATCCTGGTGCCTAAAGGCTGGGAAGCTGTCCTAACAAATACACATACTAGGTCTGTTTTATATAAGCTTCTTAAGGGAATCATAGTTGTACTCCACAAGTTCATCTAGTCCAACCCCCTGCCTGTAGCAGGAAATTCTCCTAGAGCATCTTCAGCAGGTGCCTGTCGAGCCCCTGCTTGAAGATCAAGTAGAATTGCCTAGAGCAGCATTTCTCCAACTGTGGGTCAGGACCCACTCGGTGGGTCGGAACCTGATTTCTGGTGGGTCGCACAGAGCCTCCAATGAAAACATGGATGATGTAAGGATTAGCTAACTAATTGCCTCAATCCCTGAGGCTGTTAAAAATTGAGAGATCTGCCAACTGTCCAGCAAAGAGCTGAACTCCTGCAGTTTACAAGCTTCTGAAATGTTCTCGCATCTTTTTTCTTGTCTATCACAGGTAGTGGGGGCAGGTGAAGGCAGGTTACATAACTAAGCTCCTCAAATCCTGAGGCTATTCATTAGAGCGGCCTCATTACAAGAAATGGGATTGAGTTCTTTTGCAAATAAATAAAATGTAACTAGTAAATAGTGGGGACGGGGTGGCACCGCAGGTTAAACCACTGTTGCTGAACTTGTTGACCAGAAGGTTAGCAGTTCAAGACCGTGTAACGGAGTGAGCTTGTCCCAGCTCCTGCCAACCTAGTAGTTCAAAAGTACATAAAAATGCGAGTAGATACAGTAAATAGGTACCACTTCGGTGGGAAGGTAACGCTGTTCCATGCGCCTCGGCGCATAGCCATGCTGGCCACGGAAGCTTGTCCTCAGGATAAACACCGGCTCTTTGGCTCAGAAACCGAGATGAGTACCACCCGCTACAGTCAGCCATGACTAGATCATTCACCATTCAACTTTACCTTTTAAGTAGTAAATAAATACTGTATATAATTTCTTTCTAGATCACCTTGTTGTTTTTAAAGCTAGGTGATCCCGACAGCGTCAGTTTAAAAAGTGGGTCCTGGTGCTAAAAAGTTTGAAAACCACTGAAATAGAGCATTTAAAATGATTTCTTATGTACCACGTGCCGACTGAAAAAGTCCAGACATTCCAGATACATGCCTAATGTATGGAAATTAACAACTTGGTATGTTGATTAACTTGACAAGTGTTTCTCAAACTGTGGGTCACGACCTGATGTCGACCGAGGTCGCAGAAAGCTGGGAGCAGCCATCTTGGAAGCTGCAGACCTTAATCTTGCTATATTCCTATTGGGGGTGCTAACAGTTTGAATTGTCAAGTGAGGTTTCTAAAATTGTTTTTAGTTCAGTGCTCTTACATAACATTTGGTCCTAATCGTGCTTAGGGTGTTTCATGGTTGTGCAATTGCTGCAGTCCAAGAATGCCAATTTCCATTCCAGAAGTATCATTTTATTATGTCACAATGAGAGCACTTCCTGCATGATGATGTCACTTCTGGCTATGACCTCACCTCCTGGTTAATAACATCACTTCCAGTGGGTCCCAACACAAGTGTCACTCAAAAAGTGGGTCCCTTCTAAAAAGTTTGAGAACCACTGATCTAGATAAACTCTGCAGTATGGCTACATTCCCTCCCAATGCTAGGTTTTAATCGGCTAGAATCATACAAAGGGCAATGGAGAGAATGCTTGAGAATTAACCGTCAGATGAACAGGGTCTGTATTAGGTTATATTCCAATATGAGGAAATAAAAACACACAAATTTGTTGAAAGGTTCCATTCCAGAATGTGACCACTAAAAGGGAAATTCGAGAACAGACATAGTAATCCTGCTCCCAAGTTTTCACAGCTGCAGAACGTACGCACATGTTCATGACCCCTGGCTTAAGGGTGGTTTAAGGCTTAAGGATGCTTTAGGGTGGATCTAGTAACTTGCCCTGACTAGTGGGCATTGAGGGACCTCTCAACAGCCATCAAACAGCTTCCTCCAACCTTCTGCTGGCTGAAGTCTTAGAGACAAGCAATTAATAGAGGCTCTTTAGAAGAAAAATGGAACAAAACCACATCCCAATGTGATCACTGGGACTGTGTCATCCCTTTCAAATCTTCCTAATGCGGAATTTTTGTTTTTATGTCACTTTATATAGTATTTTGCTACTGTAAGCATCTTAAAAAAAATAGAACAAAAGATGCAATAATACACTACTAGGTATGGCACTTAAAACTCCTGTTAGGGAAGGTGTTATAGCATGAATTGCTACTCAGTATCAGACGTGGAGAGAGACCTGCACACTAGAGATCTCCATCAGACCTTTTGCAAACCTCTGAATCCCTAAATTATAGCAACTCTGGAGCAATTTTAGTTACGCTATAAGAAAAGGCCTTTGGAAGCTAGGGACCAAACAAGAAGGGACATATTTGGTCCAGCAGTATAAAGGAAGCAGTTTGCACTCTTAATAGTCTGCCTTAAAGCCTCCATTGACCAATTTAGTTAGCTAAGAGCTGCCAAAACTAACGGCAAGGGATTTTTTTTTACTGGAAACAAGATTGGCAAACAGAGACATCACAAACACCAAAAGAGCGACACAAAAGTTTCCATTATCTGAAAAAAGCAACATTCACTCATATGCTCTGCTGACATCAATAATAACTGGTACATAAACGAAGATGTTTTGGCATAATAAAACAGCACATAAATGGAAGTGCCTTCTATTCAACCATAGCCATTCTAATTTAGCTCTTTTAGAAACACCAACAAAATCAATGTTTGTTAAATGAGAAAGAACAGAATCAGTGGAGAAAGGAATTACATTTTCAGGCCTCTGAATCAATAAGTAGAGAGGCATGTGCTAATGACAGTATTCTTGTGCACTAACGGACAACAGATTAAAAGGAAATAAGAAGTTATAATATATGAAATGTATCTTTCAAGGCAGGTTATAGCTTTTATCACTAAGTGGTACTTAACATAATGGGAAATCTGGATTCAAACCACACCAGATCTGCTTAAACTCTGGATAAAAAGGTAAAGGTTTCCCCACGACCGAATGGTCTAGTCATGACCGACTGTAGGGGGCGGTGCTCATCTCTGTTTCTAAGCCTGTAGAGCCAGCGTTTTGTCCGAGGACAAGCTTCCGTGGTCATGTGGCCGGCATGACTCTACGCCGTAGCGCATGGAACGCCGTTCCCTTCCCACCAAAGTGGTCCCTATTTCTCTACTTGCATTTAGGTGCTTTTGAACTGCTAGGTTGGCAGGAGCTGGGACAAGCAATGGGAGCTCACTCCGTCGTGCAGTCTTGAACTCCCAATCTTCCGGTCGGAAAGCCCAGCAGCAGCGGATTAACTCGCTGCGCCACCACGTCCCTTAGACACCAAGTCTGGATAATGTCATGTAAACTATAATTAATTTAATTTCTTGCAAATTCAGATGAATTAAAAAACATTCAGGCAAACACACATGAGATTAACTCGTTAGAATCATAACCTGAAACCCTCCCATTCTTACATTCAAATAGAAGTAAATATACTTACCTCCAATAATTTTGGATTGGCAATTGATAAATTCTGGCTTTTTGTCGGTAAGGTACCGCTGACAGGTGTGATGAAGAATTTGAAAGAATGTACATTTTTCAGAGGCTGTTGGCGCTATCCACTGGTCAAAAGCGTTTTCAAAAAGTAAATCAAATTCTGGGGAATCCTAGAAAGAGTAATATTAGAGTTACAAGAGAAACACTTTGGATAAAGTTGCAGTTATGGCAATAAAGCGTAAAGGTTTCCCCATGACCGAATGGTCTAGTCGTGACCGACTGTAGGGGGCGGTGCTCATCTCTGTTTCAAAGCCTGTAGAGCCGGCGTTTTGTCCAAGGACAAGCTTCCGTGGTCATGTGGCTGGCATGACTCTACGCCGTAGTGCACGGAACGCCGTTCCCTTCCCACCGAAGTGGTGCCTATTTATCTACTTGCATTTTAGGTGCTTCGAACTGCTAGGTTGGCAGGAGCTGGGACGAACAACGGGAGCTCACTCTGTCGCTCAGTCTTGAACTCCCAACCTTGCGGTCGAAAGCCCAGCAACAGCGGATTAACTCGCTGCACCACCATGTCCCATGTGTATTGTATTGTACAGCAATACAATTGCTTAAAAAAGGGGTTCCTGTTTAAGTGATCACCAAATTTAATGAAAATGATCCTTAAAAAAATACTTTTGTTTCCCAAAAATATTCACCAAATTTTAAACCACCTAATAATCCTGAAGTGATAACCACATATAGAGTTCTCGTCATTTTCGTAAATCATTTGACACTTAAAAAAAGTTTGTCTCCCCAAAATAGTAAAATTTTAAAACACAACCCTAACCCTAAATATAAATTGATTTATAGCCAGAATGTGCAGGTCAGGGGAGGCCAGGTTTCAAATGAGCTTGTTTTATATTGGGTTTCCATTAAACAGAAATTCAGACAAGGCAGGTGCAGCTTGAATGTTTATTGCAACAGGCAATAATCTGAAGTGAACCTAAAGGGCAACAGTCTGTATAAAGTTAACTCCACCCACAGGGCTCCTGATTGGAGGAGTGATTAGCTCAACCCTGCCAACTCTCTTGCTGGGGCTTAACCCCTGGCTATCCTCCTGAGTACATAACAGAGCTCTTGGACCACTGAGACCTGAGCTGCCATGTGTGATTGGAGATGCTCTCTGGTTGAGCCCAGAAGCCTTTCTGCGGCTCTGAGGTACAGCCTCTGTGAGCTTCAGAAAGTCCTGCCAGTGTTTATTAGGTGTTTATCCAGGGGAGGGGGTTCTGAAGTTTGCATGTGACCTCGGCAGGCCTCAGAAAGGCTCCCGACACGACTGGAAAAGGGTTCTGGTCGTGTTTGGAGGCCTACTGACCCAGAAGTGCTACATCACTTCTGGGTCATGTGACATTCTGTGCCCCACTGACACAGAAAGTAACCACACATCCCGGCCAGAACTCCTGTTATTTTTCAAAATATATTAAAATTCTAAATTGTAAACCAATTTTCAATTGTGGCTGAATTCCAGAGGGGAAAAAAATCTGCAATTTAGCCGATGTGTTTTTTTTTGGGGGGGGGAGGCAGGGGAGGGCCTCTCTAATCAAGTAATCTTTATGGAATCTGGGATGGGGAGACTCACACAATTTCATGATGAATCCACAATGAACTTTTCACAAGCCATGACAGCACACACTTTCAGCTGCCAGACTCGGACAACCACATCTCGGACAAACAGATTCCTATCTAGGATGTAATCTGCGTCGGCTACTGTAACTGGCCTTTGATCAGGCCTAACACATATATCTGACACACCAGGCGAGACAAGGGGAATTCCACCTGGAGCAAACGGCAAACACCTGAACCCAAAAACATGCCTCTAGAGTTCAGAAAAGGGGGAAGTACTTATGTTATTTTATAGCCTGCCTCTCCTTTCTTTCTAAGGAAGTGCCCAAGGGCTAGGGCTACTAATATAATATTAAAATCCAATAAAAAATAAAGTCAGTATTATCAAATGGAACCAACTGAAACAAAGGACATATTATCGAAACAGCATAAGTAAAAAAAAAAAGAACAGCAGAACCGATCATTATAACCTTAGGCTCCAAATGCGAAACAGAACAAGAACACATAATCCGTGATCACTGCTACACATTAGCTTGGTGGCTCTCAAATGTTTTAGGATCAGGCCCCGGACCAGGACCACTAGACCAGGACCCACCTAGCTTTATGGTATAAAAAAGTGGTCTTGATAGAAATAATACGTTTATTTACAAATAATATTATTCATTGATTTATTTTGCAAATAAGACATGCAAACATTTATCTCCCTATGGGTGCAATCTTAACCAACTTTCCAGCACTGACGTAGCTGTTACAATGGGGACAGGTCCTGCATCCTGCAGTGGAGTAGTAGTAACGGAGGCCTCCTCAAGGTAAGTTTGTTTGTTCTCTCCCTTCGGAGCTGCATTGCCCTTACCCCAGTGCTGGAAAGTTGGTTAGGATTGCGCCCTATATTTACACGAGCTTGCAGGAGCTCGGCTCTCCGCAGGGCAATGAGCAGCTGTCTTGCAAAAAGTTTTTCTTCCCAATATTCCAAAAGTTGGACAGAGGGTAAACGTGGTGAAGTTTTGAAAACTGGCAAAGGAAATCGCTTTTAAACAATGGAATGGGCATTTAGAATCCTGAAAAATTGCAACTGGCACTGAAAGCATCCAATAGAATACTTGAGTGGAACTGGTTTTTTGCAATGTAAGAGCCAGGAGATATAATTATGACACTAGAGATAATTAAACAAAACACAGACAAGAAACACCAGACCTAATGTATAAGCACTAGTGCTGTATACTCACTCGATGGGGGTCTATACCATTAACCTGCCGCAGCTGTTCAAGCATCCACTGTGACCTTCGCACGAAAGAGGTAGAACCTTCAAACTGTTTGACTTTCGTAATAGATGCCTGCGCAGGTTTCTTGTTTGTCACTGTATAAATAAAGCAAAAAAAAAAGAAAAAAAAGACCGTGGGTCAGCATACCAAAGGGCTTTACACCGGCACATAACCTTCAAGGTGGCTCGCTTATAGAACTGACTCCCGCTTCAATAGTTAACGGCAAGCGTGCTTCGACATATATGAATGGAATGAGGAAGCAGGGAGAGAGGTAGAATAAAAAAGAAAGCTTTTGGCATATTTTAAGAAAAACAACAAAGGTTCTATGGACTATGGACAAAAGGACTATGGACAAAATGGACTATGGACAAAGGACTATGCCAACAAATGTTCGCAAAGGCAAAGCTATGGTTTTCCCAGTAGCAATGTATGGATGTGAGAGCTGGACCATAAGAAAGGCAGAACGCCAAAGAATAGATGCTTTCGAATTATGGTGCTGGAGAAGACTCTTGAGAGTCCCCTGGACTGCAAGGAGATCCAATCGGTCAATCCTCCAGGAAGTCAAGCCTGATTGCTCCCTGGAAGGACAAATCCTGAAGCTGAAGCTCCAATACTTTGGCCACCTCCTGAGAAGAGAGGACTATTTAGAAAAGACCCTCTTGCTGGGAAAGATGGAAGGCAAAAGGAGAAGGGGGCGGCAGAGGATGAGATGGTTAGACAGTGTCACCGAAGCGATGAACATGAAATTGGGCGAACTCCGGAAGCTAGTGGAGGCCAGGGAGGCCTGGCGTGCTGTGGTCCATGGGGTTGCGAAGAGTCAGACACGACTTAGCGACTGAACAACAACAAGAAAAAGTGTCCTGGCCAATGGAACTAAGATTATGGTGCACCTTGTGAAAAAAAATCTAGCTTTTTATTTTGTTATTTTTCAAAAAAGAGTAATAAGAGAATTACAATAAAGTTGAGCAATAAGGAGCAATAAAGTTGAACAGAATTTTGATCACCTGCACCAGGTGTGGACAAATACTGAAGCCCCAAGGGCCATGTGCAGACATTTTACAGACAGTCATAATGCATACTACTTGTAATTGGCATCATTAACTCTCCTTTCATTTCTGTGGAAAAAAAATGTTTTGTGTGTTATTCTTCTTGCAAACATGCAATATTTCAAGGGTAGTTTATTTTTCCTCAACTGTCATACTACTAGTTCTGGGGAAGGTGTTTTGGCAGGAAGTGTGGACTGATGGTTGAGCTGCTGGTACTGTGTGAAGCTAAGCAGGAGAATCTGTGGTCATTTTTTTGGATGGGAGATGGAATGCCAGGTTGGGATGAGCTGCTGTATCTGTTCTGGCAGGGTGGAGGTGCTGCGGAGCTGATTAGTCACTGCAAATGAGAGTTGTAGGAAAGTGTGTGAAAAGGTTGGCCGGCAAAAGAACAGAGTATGACCTTGAGGACCTGTCCAGGCTTGATTTGCAAATGCCTACTTAAGCTCTATGGCAGCCAGCCAGAGGAGAGAACCACACTGTGGAGGCTACATCTGGGACTGAGGATTTGGTAAATCACGGAATTCTACGTATTTGTAAACAAAACAAAACAAAACGGATTAAAAAAAAATGATGGTTTAGACTAGCCTGCTCGCGTAAGGTGCCTTGGGCATTTGCTTTGACATGGAAAAGATGGGATAGACATTCTTCAAATAATCATGTTTCCTTTCCTCTATAGACCAGGGCTTCCCAATCCTTTGAGCACCATGATCCACTTCATTGTTGTGTTGAACAGGCTGCTCCCAGAATGCCTTGCGGTGCCAAAGCTGGAATAAGCCCGCCAACTCTTTCGTGACGCACCAAAAATTGGCTTGTGGCCCACTGTTTGGAAATGGCTGCTGTGGACCGTTCTTTTAAATATGCAGTGCTCTCGGACAAGACACAGGCTTTTTTTGTGCTAGCACAATCAATTGGTTAGTTACTCGAACACAGTTGCATGTCGAAGCAAGACGGCTATTTTGGATGGGCTACAGCATCACGCCTAGGAGAAAAATAAGTCCGTATTGCTCAAGTCCATATAACATGAAAAATACTCCGTATAATCTAGACAGCCGTACTGTTAGCTGTGAACAGAGAGAGGGTCAAATCGGAGGATTTTGTAGGCTTGAACTGGCCCCCAGACCTTACTTGGTTTACCTCTGACCGAGGGGTATAGCCGAAGAAGTGCAGGGGGGTGTGTGCAATTGCACCAGGCAACAAACTTTAGGGGGGATTTTAGTGGCCAAAATTATGAAAACCTCGGTATGTATGAATAATATCATTATGTCATATAACACTGGAGAGATAAATTAATGCAGAATTCAATGAAACAAAACCAGAGTATAAAAGTTATGGCCAGAAAGCCAGAGAAAATGGAAATATAACTGTGACATAACTTCCTGCTGTGATGTCACTCCCGGGGCGACATTTTGCCCTCTGCACTGGGCTACGCTTTCATTAGCTACGTCCCTGCTCTGATCTATCCCCAAAGAGGTTTATGCAACCCAAAGGCTCACGTCCAGAATTAAGGCAGTAGCGATAGTGACAGATCACCTAACTATGTGGCAGGGACTGAGCGACGTCTGCTGGCTTCCTTCGGACATGCTTAGGAGAGCACCTGAGGACTTTGCAGAACAATCTGTTCCAGCTCAATTAATGTAGCCATTACTCCCTGTTTCAACACCTTCACTTAAGGTCGCAGTGCCGTTCTATTCCCCTGGCACCGAATGAACTAGATTTTGTACCTAGGAATAATGCAATCTCTTTCTGCAGAAGGAATTATCTTTTACGGTTCTGACTGAAGTGTGGAATGTGGTTATTGGGTGAGTTTTTATTTGGTTTTAAATTTAGAATCCCTTGTGATATGCTTGGTGGGGGGGGGGGGAGGCTCACCAACCAGATTAATTAAAAAAAGGTAAGGAAAACCTTCCGAAAGCAGGAAAGCGACTTCCTTTTCCCTTGAATGATTTCACACAGAAAACTTTACTTCTGTTTCACCCAGCTTTACTTCTACAGTTATTAGATTCCCGGACCACAAAACAAAGCCACCCCACACACATCTTGAGCAGTGGTTCCCAAATGTTTTAGCACCAGGGCCCACTTTTTAAAACAACCCTATCCGGAACCACATAAGAAGAGCCCTGCTGGACCAGGCCAAAGGCCCATCTAGTCCAGCTTCCTGTATCTCACAGCGGCCCACCAGGTGCCCCAGGGAGGCACGAGACAACAAGATGCCTGCATCCTGTTGCCATTCCCTTGCACCCGGTACTCTGAAGTAGCCTACTTAACTACTAATGTAAGGAGGTTGCACAATCCATCATTGCCTATAGCCCACGATGGACCTTTCCTCCAGAAATCCGTCCAATCCCCTCTTAAAGGCATCTAGGCCAGATGTCATCACCACCTCCTGTGGCAAAGAGTTCCACAGTTCCACCACCTCGCTTTATTATTTTTATACAGTTTCATCTTACCAGCTGCTCAAGCCTCTGTTTCTATCCTTTTTACTACCGTGGTGAGGAGAATTCTGGAGTGATTACTGAGCTTCACATTCATCGGATCAGGACCACTGAGGCACGTTTGCTGACCGGTGAGTAAACATGCACAAGCCGCTCTGTTTCATTTTCCATGGGGCTCAATGCATTTTCCTTGTCAGCCTGGGGGAGGGCACTTCTTGAATGCGTTACTGGGGGCATGTGTTCATCGGATTGGGACCATTCTGGTGGTGCTGCTTTCCTCCTGGCCGGCCCTTCAAAATGGACTGTGGCATGGTCCCTTACTCAAAAGTAAACGCACACCTACAGCCCAGTTTCACTTTCCATACATGTCAATACAATAATAGTCAGCTATTAGTTTTTCAGTTTCAGGACCCACCAACAGTCCCATAGTTTGGAAAACACTGATCTAGTGCTCATCTACATCAATGTTTTTCAACCTGTGGGTTGGGACCCACTTGGTGGGTCACTACTTGATGTTAGGTGGGAGCAGACATCTTTGAAGCTGTAGTAGACCTTACTCTTGCTATATTCCCTTTATGTTAACAGTTTGAATTTTCAAGTGAGGTTTTTTTTAATAAAAAACATTCTTTTTTTAGTTCTGTGCTTTTTTTAGTTCTGTGCTTTGTCCTAATCTTGCTTTCTGTCAGAGATGTTTCATGGTCATGCAATTGGTGCAGTCCAAGAATGCCAGTTTGCATTCCAGGAACATCATTTGATTACATCACAATGCGGGCAGTTCCTGCTTGATGATGTCACTTCTGGCTATGACATCACTTCCAGGTTTATGACATCACTTCCGGTGGGTCCTGACACGAGTGCCATTCTAAAAAGTGGGTTCCAGTCTAAAAAGTTTAAAGAACCACCGATCTAGGTAATTTTTTCTGAAAAGGTTGCAATCCATAGCATGACCATCCCCCCCCCCCAGCTAATCTAGTGCCTGGGAACATGTTATCAATCTGTTGACACTAGACACAGTTTGGTATACTGCTTTTTAGGACAAAGGCCCTAAAAATCCAATTATGTTCAGAACAGCTGGATCCAAGGATGTTTGCAAGTGCACTTAAGAGCTTTTGCACATATTTCAGGGCTCTCCCTGCTTTCCTTTCCAGCCACAGCCCCTCATAGAGCCTTTGCCATAACTTCTGAAAGTCAGGAAGCATGAGCCCATTAAGTACAGTAGCTTCTGGCATAGCACGGCACGAGAAAGAACATGCTGACATACTGAACATTTTTTTTCCTTTCAATAATCTTTGGCTTATATCCCAAGGACTCTTCTGCAAGTGCAAGAACTCGGCAGAGTACAACCCTACGATTCTAAAACGCTTAACAAACCTAGAATAACCTCAGGGCTCCCTGTATATTAACAACTTTACATGATATTCTGTAAAATTTAAAATGCTGGGAGAAAACAAGTAATACACTTCTCGTTACAAACCACTAACCGTCAGCCACGTACAGGGCACAGTAAAAGAAAAAGGCGACTTTCTCTTGCTCAAAAGTATAGTAAATGGCGGGAGTTCAGAATTAGAATAGCTGCATTTCTTACCCAATAAACAGTATTCTAAAATGTGAGAACTTTAAAATAAAGTGTGTATTCAAGTGATAACTATTTTAAAAACACAACAGAGTTTCTTTCACAGCCCCAGTTTATCCAGGGAGAACAGGTGCCCACGTTATCCACGGTTTGGCATTTGCGGATGTCATTATCCGCAGGTGCTGAACCGAGTCCCTCACTCTCTGAACCAGACCAGAGCTGTGCTCCAGTTAGGTCTGGAGGGCTTTCTGAAGCCCGCAGAGGCCGCTTATTTATGATGAGGTCTGGTCGAGAGGGTTAAAGCTGCAAATTACCCGAAGATAAGATCCGAAGGTTGCTAGTTTGAGACCACCCGAAGCTTCCGTGTGCGGCAGACCTCGAGAATGCGGCTGATAAGATCTGAGCTGTCTCAGCTGCCTGTGAGAGGGGGAGTTGTGCTGGGCAGCCAGCTGTTCTTTGGTGAGAGCAAAGAAGCAGATTATCAGCCCGTGGAAGGCAATCGTGCGGCGAGAAAGAAGGACTGGATGATGAAAGTATCATCTGCATGTAGTTGTTCTTGAAAGATTAGAACTTTGTGATTTGTAAAAACCCTTGCCTATGTAAGCCGCCTTGAATTAAAGTCAAAGGAGCAATCTGATGACCAAGAAAGGCGGTATATAAATACCAATTAATTATTAATTATTAATTATTATTATTATTATTATTATTTTGTGGGGTGAGGTCACTGTGTTACAGTCCAATCCTGAGCTGCCTGGCTCCCATAGGAGCAGAGAGAGCAAAATGGCTATCCCTGCATCCCACGGGATCCATGTTTGTCCCCTTCCTCTGGGGAAAGTCTCAGCCCTTCAAATGGGACTCCTCAAGTCTCCGCCGGCTATTTCGCCAGTGGAGACTCAAGCAGCCCCATGTTGGGCTGCCTGGCCCAAAGCGGGCACACAGTCTGGCATTGGAAGCCAACACTGGCTCCTACCCCTCTGCCCATCCCCCTGCCCAGAACTGCCTTCTCACTACTGCTTGCCCCGCCCCAAACGCACTTACCAGTGGCCAGCACTGCTGGTGTGCCAGCGGCCCTTCTTCTTGGCGCTTTGGCCGGGCGCTAACCAGCACTAGCCCAGCACCAGCACTTTCTCCTCCCAGGGCATTGCAAATGTGGCACTTCAAGGCACTTTTGTGACACTTTTAACCAGTGGTTCGCATGCACCGCCAGCAATGAGGGCCTCAGGATTGGGCCCCTCAACTGCTGCAGCCAACACAACAAGGAGCCTTGGAGCACCCTCGAAGATTAAACGGTTTCACCAGGGCCAGCCTCAAGCCAATGTGACCAGTGCCATCACATTGGGCCCCGCGCTTTGGGGGCCCCCGCACCAATGCAATGAGCATACTGCTTGCTGCTGCAGTCGGGACCTCTTAGGATTGTGGGTCAGTGGGGCCAGCAGAGCAGCTTAATCTTGGGCCCTCTCAGCTGCCCCAGCTTCTGAAGTGCCTAAAGTGGGCCTCCTGGAAGCAATTGGCAGTGACGTCATCCTGTCACCACCAACTATTTCCAGGTGCCGCACTTTGTGTGTGGTGCCACAAGTGCTCTTCCTGGTGAGTGGGGTGCCCCACAGGAATGCCCCGCATTGGGCCCCACCACTCCTAGAGTTTCAGCATAAGCTTTCGTGGACCTGCGGTCCTTTGCATCTCCAAGGGAGTCTCTTTAAGTAAAGACCCACCTGTTGCATTATCTTTTGAGGAACCAATGAAGCATTTTATTTATTCCTGTTCCAAATTTATATAGATAAAATTGATATTGATATACATAAATATGACATTTATATCTAGGTTATTAACAATTCCTCATCACAATTTTGTCTGGAGCTCCACCCCCACCCCCCACTGTGGATACCTGAAACCATGGACACTGGGGATGCCTTTTTAAAGATAGGGGAACATCCATGGTTTTGCTGCAACAAAGTAAAAAAAAAAAGATTTGTTTAATGTTCCCCTATCTTTTTAATAGGCATCCCAGTATCCATGGTATCTGTGGATAATTGTAACTGTGGATACTGAATCAGTGGATATCGGGGCACGCCTGTGTTATGGTTGAAGTGAAGGTTAACCAGGTGTGTGGCACACTGTTCCATCTGTGAAAAAGTATCAGAAAGAAGGAGATGAGGACGGACCACACACATTAGTGAAAAGCAATTCTTGGAAAAACGGAACGATTATTGTGTAGGCTGAAAAGATGGAAGCTCATTCGGAACAACACTGCTGTGTTATGCTTTGAGGGAACCACCATAAAGTAAAAGTGATGCGATGTTGCTGCAGCTTCTGCACAATGAACTCAAAATATTCTGATCTAGGTTCATCACCTTCAGTTAAGCTACACGTTAAAGCATCTTGGCTTAGCTGGGTTGTAGACTATCTCGGCAGAAATTTGAATTCTGAATCCAAGAGATGTTGCATTTTGGTTTGAAGGGGCTTTCCTTCAAGTGCCCCCCTCTGTCCCAAGATAAAGGGGCGGCAGCTCGGGGACAAGCCTTCTCTGTAGCAGCTCCACAAATATGGATTTCCCTACCAGAAGAACTAAAAACTAAACACTCCCTCATGGCCTTTCGGAGAGGGCTCAAATCATACCTATTTAGTCTGGCCTTTGGATGACCGTGTGGCTGTCTGCCCTCTGTCCCTCTGATATAGTGTCATAGTCTGTTTCACTCCCCTGGACAAGTGTTTTCCCCACCCTCCAATACGTCCCGATATGGAGAATTGGGTCTAGCTTCCATCCCTGTTTACTCTCGGTGTTCCTGTTAATGTTTAATTGTTGCTGTTTTAATGTGTTTTACGTATGTTTTACTTATTATGGTCCCATTGTAATTTGTTCTCTGTAAGCCACTTTGGGCATTTGCTTCAACCTAGGAAAGGTGGGGTATAAATTCTTCAAATAAATAATTTTTATTTTATTATTTTTAAATTTGCCGTTCGCTCCTGCAGTCTCGATATTTTCATCTTTCTTGTTTCAAATTGGTGGGCTATCACTGTTATAAATAAGTGTGTTGAACAATTGCACTCAAGTTGCTGTAATTCCAAATATTTTTCTTCCAACATAGCTAAAACAACCACCTTTCAAAACAGCACCCAAATTGCTTCTTTGTACGGAGTTCAATTTGAAATGATTGTCGAAAATATTTAAATAAACATTCTGAAAGGATAAGAGTCATTCAGTGAAGTACTATCCAAAATTTCAAGTCAGCCAGCTTTTAAACACACACACACACACACACACACACACACACACACACACACACACA
>JAJKFI010000007.1:28291091-28304329 GCA_029204185.1 Lerista edwardsae
ACACACACACACACACACACACACACACACACACACACACACACACACACAAATCCCAAGTCTCCTATTCTTTGAGCAAAGTATGCTAATCAAAGCAATTTAAATGCAGGTCAGTAATGAGGCACAGCATAATCACCATTTTACTGGTTCAACATCAATCAAATATGAGGGATTAGGTCTATATTAATTATTTGGTAGAACAAAAAAAAGCGTATGCATATTAGAAGCTTTCTTCAGATCAGTATCTGGTAATGAAAACGATCATCTTTGCTGGTGCAGCTGAGCATGAATGGAAGACCACAACCTCGCTAGTATTTTTGCTTCTTTGATATGGCAGCTGATTAGTTTGCTTCATTACAGAGATACCGAACTTCGGCAGGTGTCTTGCTGTTCATCTAGAATACGTTTCTACAACACTGTATTACAGGCCGCCTATCTTCACTGGGGGATAGCCTGTCTGGGCCACCATCTTTGCGATGACCTTTTAATGAGTTATTCAAGCAGGAAGAAGGCACTGTCAAGAGTGGATTCATTAAAATGATGGTGTGTCAACACTGATAAGACATGACTGACAGAAGAACAGGCCCATTTATATTTTAGTCTGAACTTGAATTTGGGTGCACTCCGGAAGCTAGTGGAGGACAGGGAGGCCTGGCGTGCTGTGGTCCAGGGGGTCGCGAGGAGTAGGACACGACTTAGCGACTGAACAACGACGAGTATATAATTACTAAAGGTATACAGTTCTGGAACTCTCATCCAGGCGTAAGAACACAACGTTTTAACTGATTTAAATACATGTCAAGGTAGTAATGTGCGATTAATTATTATCTTTTATTTTACAGTTTCATACAACCCTTCCTCCAAGGCGCTCCGAGTGGTGTACATAGTTTTCTCTCTTTTTTTTGACCTCACAACAACCCTTTGAGGTAGGTGAGTCTGAGAGAGAGTGATTGGTCTGAGGTCAACCAGGAAGCTTAATTGCTAGGCAGGGATTTGCACCTGGACCTTTCAAGAATATTATTTTATTTATTTTATTTGAAGGATTTATACCCCGCTTTTCTCATGCCAAAGCAAATGCCCGAGGCGGCTTACATGGGCAGGCTAGTCTAAACCACTCTTTTTCAATGGGTTTTTTTTTTTTTTTACAAATATACAGTACTCTTGTGATCTGCCAATCCTCAGTCCCAGATGTAGCCTTCCCAGTGTGGTTCTCTCCTTTGGCTACCAATCTCTCCTGAGGCCATCAAGCCTCAGCAGGCAATCGCAAGTCAAGCCTGGACAGATCCTCAAGGTCGTATTTTCGCCAGCTGGCCTTCTCACACACTCCCCCACAACTTTCACTTGTGGTGAGTAATCAGCTCCACAGCGACTCTGTTCTGCCACAACAGGTACTGCAGCTTGTCACAACCTGGCATCCGTCTCCCATCCAAAAACAGATTCTCCTGCTTAGCTTCAGGCAGTGCCAGCAGCTCAACCATCAGTCCACACCTCCTGCCTCCTGAATATGTCCAGGCTCCCTACACCATCCAGGCTAATGCCGAAAAACCAAGGTTTAGTAAAATATACTCATGCTTAGAAGACCATGAATTCCTCTTTAGAAGAGACTAGGCTGTATCTTTATGGCATAATCATCCGAACTGCCAGTTTTCTTGAGTGTTTTTTTCTAGAAGGGAGTGGAACAAATGAACTACTTAAAAGTTATGCAAGGAAGGATGAGTGACCTTCGACTCACTGGAAGGTCATGAACAGAATGAGTAAGACTCAAATGATGATGCCAGTCAGCGATGACTCTAGTTACCACGTAACCATCTGGTACCCTGAAAAATGTCACCATCACTGTGTCTCAGAGTAAACTTCACCTAGAATCTCAGCACAGAAGTAAACCAGTGATGTCCAACAACAAGATGAGGTGATATACTTCCAGTCTCTAACACAAGCGGCCCTTGTTTGCCCATTAAAGGTTTCAGGAGGGGCTGGGCAAGAAAAAAAATCTCCTTTTTATAGTTCCCCACTACTTTATGGGGCAACATGGCTCCTTTTAAGGATAGCTGTTGGCCTTCAATGAGAGTGTTTTATTGCTTCACAGTAGTGTGTGTACAGAAGACTGGAGACCTTTCTTCTCCACCGTGAAGCCTTCTTATATAAAATGGACAACCTAAGTTTGTGATTAGGGCAGTGGTTCCCAAACTAACCACTGCTGCCATTCAACTCCTGGGAACCCAGAAATAAGTGGTAATGAGGCAAAACGTGTCATATTGTGGTTCACTGCCCCTTACATCCGCGTTTGGAGGCCAAATGTGAACCTCCAAATAGTGTTAAGAGGACCTCTTAATAGTGTTAAGAGGATTGAGACAGGCAGGCTTTCCCAGGTGTGCAATTTTTGCACGCTGTAGCTCTTCCTGCCACACTGAGGCTCCTGCCACTGTTTGGAGGCTCGCATCGTAGTCTCGCTGCTGGGTGGAGGGGTTCCACAATGCTGCAATGCACACGTCGGGAACCAGCTAGATTGAAGGAACAATTGTGAACTATAGGAGGTATATTTAAACTATTGGAGATGTGGACTGAGGGTTGAGCTGCTGGTACTGCCTGAAGCTAAGCAGGAGAATCTGTGGTCTTGTTTTTGGATGGGAGACTGAACGCCAGGCTGTGACAAGCTGCAGGACCTGTTACGGCAGAACGGAGTCACTGTGGAGCTGATCAGCCAGTGTGGGAATGGGTGTGAAGGCCAGTCAGCAAAAGAACAGAGTACAACCTTGAGGACCTGTCCAGGCTGGACTTATAATTGTCTGCTGAAGCTCGATGGCACAAAGCTAGAGGACAGAACCACACTGTGAAGGCTGCACCTGAGACTGAGGATTTGGTGATTCACAGAATACTGTATATTTGTAACCCACCCACCCCTTGAGAAATGGTGGGTTAGGCTAGCCTGCTGATGTAGTCCACTTTGGGCATTTGCTTCGGCAGGAGAAAGGTGGGATGGAAATTCTTCCAATAAATAGTGCCTAAGTTAAATTTCAGAAGCAGCTTGTGCTGTGTTGGGACTCCTGCTCAGTTCCGCCGGCTAATACAGGTATATCACGTCAAACATGTTATCTGTAACATCAGACCTCTCAAGCATCCATGAGAGCAACTTATTGTCTCCTTCAGCAGCAACACAATCCTTACTGGTTGAAGGAAGAATGGACTGGACGGATTAGCACTTGGAAGGGGCTCAGCTTCCCCATCTTGACAATAGCTTCACTATTATGGGTGGAAGACAACAGACAATGCTTGTCAAGCTCTCTCATACAGTTTTATACCCTAAAACTTTCCTTCCCCCTCTATTAAAAGGGCAGATTAGCGAGGCACAGTTTTGTGTCTATTAAAACTTTGCTTTGTGACACACGGCTGCATGAAACAATATTTTATCAGCATGGTCTGAAAGGCTCCCTTTCTTTTATTCCACTTGGTTCTCTTAAACCAACCTGCCCCGAAGAGAAAAGGCCATCGTAAAATTTCTTGTAACAGGATGACTTGTTTTAGATGAATAAACAACAGAGACCTTAATCAGATACTACAAAAGCACTAGGACTCAAAGCTCCGCAAAACGAGGAAAGCTTCCCGGGCTCTGGTTAAAATCCGAGAAGCGATGTTCAAAAAGAAAATCTGAGCAGAATTTAAAAGCATGCAAGGAAAGAGAAATATTCCTTTTAGTCCACCAACCTTTAATAAGGAAAAGGAAACAAGATCGCAAGCAAGAATCAAAACATACGTCTCAGGAAAGACGTACGATGTCTTGTCATATAATTTTTTTTCCCTCCAGAATAAAGTGATGACCGGAAATGATGTCATGGCCAGAAGTGCCTGTGAATGCAGCAATAAGTTGGGTTATGCAGCAATGAGCTGCAGTTATTTCTTAGCTATTATTGCAGTCGCAATAGCAACATGAATCAGAAAGAAAAAAAAAAACCGTTTACAACCTTTACACAACCAAAACCAACACAGCTCTTCCCCTTTCCAGTGTCCCATCTTCCCATGTTTTCAAGGATGGCCGCGCTAGGTGCTCCGTGACCCAACTGAAATTGAATCACAACCCCCTTAAGTGGGTCCCAACCCGAAGTTTGAGAAACACTGCTTTAAAGTTACGCTGCATGGACCTTCAGGCTTTCCTCTCTCAGTAAGACAAATTATTACAATTATTTAAACAGCCTCTTTAACAGCATTAACTTAACCGCAAGGGCGCCTTCTGGGCACATCGTATTAATAACTTTCTAAACAGAAATCATAGAACTGCATCCATGAGGCTAACGAGCTTAACCCACCGACACCAAAGATCGAGCAGAAAGTGAAATCGGTTATTCGCCAGGAGCCTGCTTGCATTTAACAGGCGTCTGGCCCTGAAAGGGCTGTTGGGAGGTCATTTTATTTGCCAGCATGATAATGGTAAATGAGTGATCAAGGATGGAGTTGAGAAGCCTCTATCCTTTAATAATAATAATAATAATAATAATAATAATAATAATAATAATAATACATTTATTTATATACCGCCTTTCTTAAGGTCACTAGATTTCTCTAATGATTACAACTCAAGGCGGTTTACATAGGCAGACTTTTTCACAAACCCGAAGGTTTTTACAATTTACAGAATGTTCTATCTTTCAAGAACCACACTCAAACAGATCTTTCTTTCTGGATTTAGCCTTCTTTCTTTAGCCACCTGTCTCTTGTCTGCTGGCTGACGAGGCTTCCCTGCTCTCACCAGAGACGCAGCTGAGTTCAGCACACTCCTCCTCCCATGAGGCAGCTGAAACTCAGCTTTTAATCAGCTGCAGTTTGCAAGGTCTGCCGCTCACACAGACTTCCGGGAGTCTCGAGCTCATGACCTGATCTTCAGTTGTTATCTTCGGGCAAACGGAGGCATTAACCCTCTCGGCTAAATCTTCTGCCCTCACTTTATTCCCCCCACTTTAACCTCTGGGCATATTTAATGTCATGGATTTAAAACTTGCTAACAATACAGTGAGTCCTTGGTATCCAGCGATTTGCTATCCACTGATTTGACCAGAGTCCATCTTTAAATATCTCATAACGAGCAAAAAAAAAAAAAAAAAAAAAAGGCCAAAATCCCATTTCCCACCATCCTACATTCCATTAGATCCCACTATCCACCCCGTTTAGTGGCCGACAGTGCCATCCTAAATGGTGCGGAGTGCTGACGCAACACTGTTGCGCCAGCGCTATGGCATTAGCGCCAACACGGGGTCGCCGAGCAGCACTTCTGCATTGGCGTTAAAGCTCTCAAGCCAATGCTACCAGTAGCGTCGACTTGACAGCGCCAATGGGGAGCCTCCCTTGCACCGACCAAAGCTTCTCTGCGCGAGGGCAGCTCCGTTCCATTTTGGGATGGGGATTGGTGGGGAGGAGGCGGGTTGGGGCCGGGATGTGGGTGGGTCCAAGATTCGGCCATACTGCCAAACCCTAGACCCGTTCGGGAGGCTGCGCGGCCCTGATTTGGGCCATGCGGTCTCCTCAGATCTGCGCCTGCTGTTTAGCAGGCGCAGATCCGAGAGAGGCGCATAGGGGAGGGCTGGAGCCTCCACTATACTGCACTGGATTTGGCACTGGCTGGCCGGCCTTGCCAATCCAGCGCAGTGTAGGATTGCGCTCTGAATGTGGTATAGCGTCTATACCGCTGCATTCTAGGGCGACAATGGAGGACAAGTGGTTCTTTAAAGCTATCTTCCCGTTGATTTCAGTAGCCACTGATTTCCAGAACAGAACCCCGGTGGATAACAAAGCACGACTGTACATCTCACTGGGAAATCTGCAAAGCGGTGGTTTGAGTACCACTAAACTTGTCCAAGCCTTTGGATAACATTTCCGTTTTCAATGGCAGAGCCTCATGCCTTATTTCAGGGGCCTCCAAACTAGGGCCCATGGGCCAGATCTGGCGTCCAGGGAAAGCCTTCCCCATCTTGAGTTGTGCTGATCGTTCCATTGCACAGGTGCTCCATTTTCTAGACAATTGGCTGGCAGCAGGGGGTGGCCCTGCCTTAAGAAGTAATGCGGCAGAATTGAAGCCAGGGGGCAGGCTTAGCGGCCATGTTTTTGAACTCAAAACAATGCTGATTCCAAGCATTTCAGATTGCTTTGCGTGTACTGTTTAGGACTGAATAGTTTACGCCTGAAATAAAAACTTACCAAAATAAAAACGTGTATTATGCTCGTAGCCCGCTACGCCGCCTGTGCAAGAGCTGAGCCGCCGGCTTGGAACCGAGGCACGCAAAAGGCGTGCGAGTGGCGTTTCTCTAATCTCAGCCCCGGTTTACGCATGGGTTGCTGCCGGCTTACACAACCACCGCGGCTCGGATTGCACTATTTTGACAGACTTATTTTTTGAAATCTACACAAGAAAAAATAAAACGGTCATGCCCCATAAAAAAAAATTCTGTACTCACTGAACGGTAGTTTTATTGAACCGATGTAATGTGAATACATGAATCTTTCCGTGGAAATTAAATCCCATTTTTCATACAGCGATTCGCACACCCGTATGCAGAACACGCAGGCATGCTTAAAGAGGTTGAAATTAACTTTTACATGCATGCAGGGAGAGTTTTATTCGTGAATTCGCAGCAATCCTCCTCCTTTGCGGCGATGATCTGAGTCAGCCATATTGATAGACCCATGGCTTCAAGAAAATGACGTCATGTCCTCTCCAGTGTATAATACCTCCATGGCTGGCAGGAAAAAGGAGACGCTGCACAACAGAACAATCCACACCACTCAGGATGGGGAAGGCTTACCACGCACAGAAAGTATGGAGACCACCGCCCGCCTTATCACAAACTACTTTAAAAATGCACAAGTCAAAAGATCCCTGAGGCCTGCAGAAGTCGTCACATGCTTCTTTGGCAGATGCCTATAAGTTCAAATACAAAGATTGCTGGAGATTAACAGCCCGCAAGAGCAAACTTTGAAATCCTTCTGGTAATCAGAAATCTTCTGACAAATGGCTTGATTGCTTCCTTGGGAAAGCCGTCTGCATACTTACAAAGTCCTGAAGGCATCAAAATGTGAACTGATGCAAGAAATTAAGCGTTTGATGCCTTGGAGTTGTTATAAAAGGGAAATGATTGCTACAATTGTTTACATTTTAGCCAAATGACTTTTGGCCCCAAGTGATGCACATTGGGGCCAAAAACCAAAACTTCACCTATAGGCTAATGGGTTCTGAGCTGTCTGTGACAGCTCAGGAGAGAGATCTTGGGGTGCTGGTGGACAATTCCATGAAGGTATCGACCCAGTGTGCGGCAGCAATTAAGAAAGCCAATTCCATGCTCGGGGTAATTAAAAAAGGGGTTGAGAATAAAACAGCCAATATTATCATGCCATTGTACAAATCGAAGGTAAGGCCACACCTGGAATATTGTGTCCAGTTCTGGTCGCCGCATCTCAAAAAGGACATAGTGGAGTTGGAAAAGGTGCAGAAGAGAGCGACAAAAATGATTACGGGGCTGGGGCACCTCCCTTATGAAGAAAGACTGCAGCGTTTGGGGCTCTTCAGTCTAGAAAAAAGGCGCCTGAGGGGGGACATGATTGAGACATACAAAATTATGCATGGAAGGGATAGAGTTGATAGAGGGATGTTCTTTTCCCTCTCTCACAACACCAGAACCAGGGGGCATCCGCTAAAACTGAGGGTTGGGAGAGTTAAAACAGATAAAAGGAAGTACTTTTTTACCCAGCGGATAGTTAATCTGTGGAACTCCTTGCCACAGGAGGTGGTGATGGCATCTGGTCTTGATGTCTTTAAGAGAGGATTAGACCGATTTCTGGAGGAAAGATCCATTGTGGGCTATAGGCAATGATGGATTGTGCAACCTCCTTACAAAGGTGGTGGGCTACAGGTACCGGGTGTAAGGGAGTGGCAACAGGATGCAAGCATCTTGTTGTCTCCTGCCTCCCTGGGGCACCTGGGGTGGGCCGCTGTGAGATTCAGGAAGCTGGACTAGATGGGCCCTTGGCCTGATCCAGCATGGCTCTTCTTATGTTCTTATGTTCTTATGCTCCAACTGCGAAATCAGGAAAGCCACCCCTGGGAGTGCTCCAGGCATTCCCCCCCTTTTTTTTTTCAATGGTAGCTGAGAAATCAGGATGGCTTTGCATACATGGAAAACTGAGTAAGTCATTATTACAACCATTACACCAGTTGGGAGCTTAGAGATAAGAGATGAAATGAGATTTTACAATAAATCAATGCACAGAGTACAAAGATAAATTTAAAGAAACATTTTAACTATTCCTAGGCATCTTGTCGTAAATAAAAAGTGATGTGTCTCCCCCTTTTCTTTAAGAAAAAGCAGACCTCTGCATTAAGAAATTCAGCATAACAAGCTATCATTGCTCAGAGGCACACAAATGTTCTTACAACTCATGTTAATTCTGTGTCATAAGAACATAAGAAGAGACCCACTGGATCAGGCCAAAGGCCCATCTAGTCCAGCTTCCTGCATCACAGAGGTCAGCACACAGACAAGTACCATCCCCCAATTCCAAGAGTGGTCCAAACGCACCTTATGATGACCCCTGTGCCAGCCTAGCTCCAGGTTAGGATTGCGCCCTAAGTCTCTAGTATTATTTTTGAATGTACAGAATATTTACAGTATATTCTGGGAGTTGCTTATAAATGTTAATCATAATTATCACTGAGGGTAAAAGAACATTCCTTCCTATTACAAATCCAAACCTCAAATACAGCAATGAAACCGGATGAACATGCTGTACGTAAGGGTGAATGGTGTGCTATAGCAAGCGGTTGCTTTAAAACAGATCGTGTTCCTGCAATAATTAGGATGTCAAAAGACACTGTAATCTGGTTTCATCATCAGAGGAGGCTTTCGCAATAGACTTGCATTAAATCATACACTATGTCTTAACTGAAGTCACAAGTTATTATTTTTAATGTACTGTACATAATCACTCATATGTCTAACACACAGGAATTCAATATTTAGAAGTACTTCTCCCTCTTCCAAGGAATGCAGCTCAAATTCCATCAATCTACTAATTGTGTAGAGTGAAAATGCAGCACTTTTTGTGAATTTTCAAAAGAAACACATTGATTGAAATTCTGACATTCAAGTTTCCAAAATCTATGAGAGCCACAGCGTAGGACCTTTTATTGTGAGATCAAGTATTACTGGCCCTCAAACCCCAGGACTTCATAGTTTACAGGTAGTACACTATATATTCAGTTTCAGAACACTCCAAATCGAAGAATCCACCAATTATCAGGACACCTTCTTCCCCCTCCTGACTTCATGCTTTGAGTATCTTTAAACCAGAGTGACATAGAATCAGGTCCTGATTCTCAAACTGGGGAGTAAGATAGGATTAACCTCTGACTTTGTGCTGTATTTGGAGATGCTTCAAATACCCTCAAAGGGTACCTCAAAGTCAAAAGAGAAGGCCCTATCTCAGTGATTCTCAAACATTTTAGCGCCAGGACCCACGTTTCAGAGTGAAAATCTGACCGGGACCCTCCGGAAGTGATGTCATGGTGCCATCATTGTGACATCAGAGCCCGCTGCTTTCCTGAGAATACAGGAATAAGTTGGGTTATTTCTCAGAGCACAATCCTAACCTGAAATCAGGCCAGCTCAGTTAGGTCAGCAAAGTTTGGCCTGCACAAGGGACATGGAAAAATATGTTTGGACCACTCTTGGAGTTAGAGAAGCCAGCACACAGAGACGCACTATCCTCCCTGACTCCGAGAGCGGTCCGACCGTGCTTTCCAGTGGCCAAATTTTGCTGGCCTAACTATGCCGGCAACAAAAAGATAAGGCAGTGGTTCCCAAACTATGGTTCAGGACCCATCAGTGGGTTGCCAGCCAATTTCAGGTGGGTCGTGAAGCACCTAGCGTAGCGATATTGAAAATATGGAAAGATGGGATGCTGGAAAGGGGGAGGGCTGTGTGGTTGTTTTGCTTGTGTCGAGGCTTGTTTCTTTCCTATTCTCTTTGTTATTGGGAAATGGCTGAGAAATAACCCAAGGTTGTAAACAGGATTTTTTTTTGCTTTCCAATTCACTTTGCTATTGGAAAATGACTGAGGGCAGAATCCTAACCTGGAGTTAGGCCAGCATAGTTAGGCCAGCGTGGACTGCAGCAATTGTACAACCATGAAACACCCCTGACAAAAAGCAAGATTAGGACAAAATATGATGTAAGAGCACTGAACTGAAAACATTTAAAAACAACAACAACAACAAAACACAACCCTCACTTGAAAATTCAAATTGTTAACACTGACAAAAGGAATATAGAGTAAGGTGTACAGTTTCCAAGATGGCTGCTCCCAGCTTTCCGTGACCCACCTGACATCAGGCTGTGACCTACCAGGTGGGTCCGGACCCACAGTTTGAATAACACTGCTCTATACGGTTTCAGCCCATGTGTGCTATCACAAAAGGACCGTAAAATGAGTTGTAACCATGCAGGGAGCTGGTGCATCATTGGGGAGCCTTTCCACGCATGACAGCGACCATCATGATGCCCCCCCAGAGCAGGTAAGATCAGTGCAGGGGCAGGAGGAGGCTGAGGAGGAGGTGGAATGGGACAAAGCTGGGGCAGGGGGAGGTGGATCAGAACGGGCAGGGGGAGGGGTTCTTTGCATCGGCAACTGCCCCTTCCTGGGCCCGAGCTGCCTGCATGGATCAGAACACATTTGAAGTGGCATGAATTCATTTCACCACTTTTGAATCTTACCAAAATGAGCGGAGGGGGAGAAGAGAGAGTTACTGCTCTATAACACAAGTGTTTTCCCATTCCCTCCCCCCCCCAAAAAAAGAGAGGTATACACATTTTAATTTGTGCAATCCACAACTTGAGATATTTTGATTGGCAGCACAATCCTGTGCTTATCTATTCAGAAGTAAGTCCCATAGTACTCAATGGGGCTTACTCCCAGGAAAGTGTGCATAGGATTGCAACCTTATACTGCAGCCACCCAAACACAGAACAAAACAGACAAAAGTCCTAATAAACGTGGACTTGAAATGTCCCAAGGAAGAGTGAACTGTCCTTTGCAGGCCAGGCTGCCCCCCCCCCCCAAATTAAGAACCAGCACCTATCAGGATTGTGCTAAACCTAGGATCTCTTGATGTTGCTGGGGCAAGATGACATGGTTCATGAAAGTTCATGGGAAATATTAACAAGTAGCTTCCTAACCTCGTCCTAAACTCCACATTAAGTCAAATGTGAGAAAAAGAGAAGCACGGAATTAAAACAAAACAACAACAACAACAACCAGCTAAATAGATGATGATGAAAAATAAATGTACAAAGTTATAGTCTATAATGCAACTACAGGTTAAGTAATCCTTATCAGAACTGGTTGGGGCAGGTCTGTGACTAGAATTCAGATTTGTCTGAATTTCAAAATAATAGCATCAATATAATAAGAATTGCTTCCTCTTTTCACTGTGACCCATTAGGGTATCTGCTGGCCTCTGACTTTTTCCAACAATGTCTGTACAGGGACATACAACAGAGCAGAGTATAGAACTTACAGCCTGTTCGTGAGAATGAGCACAAGACCTTCTAGTGTTCACAATAAAAAGGTAGATGTTTCCCCGCAACTGAATGGTCTAGTCGTAACCGACTGTAGGGGACGGTGCTCATCTCTGTTTCTAAGCCAAAGAGCTGGCGTTTGTTCTGAGGACAAATTTCCGTGGTCATGTGGCCGGCATGACTATACGCCGTAGCACACGGAACGCCATTAACTTCCCACCAAAGTGGTACCTATTTATCTACTTGCATTTTTAATATAAGTGCTTTCGAACTGCTAGGTTGGCAGGAGCTGGGACAAGCAACGGGAGCTCACTCCGTGGCACAGTCTTGAACTGCCAACCTTCTGGTCAGCAAGTTCAGCAACAGCGGTTTAACCCGCAGCGCCACCATGTCCCCACTGTGTTCACAATACAGGAAGCTTAAAAAAAAACCCATGGACAATAATGTCATGGACAAAAATGTCTGGATTTTGGAATAGTCTGGATTTTAGGCATCCGGATAAGGGATGCTCTACCTGTATATCTAAACAGAACTTCGTTCTACATATGCTTGTCTACACACAGTACAATTTTAAATGGGGTGGGGGCAGTGTGACAGGGAAGAAACACAATGATATTTCTAAAAACAACATAGATACTGTCCTTGTACCTGGCTATAAAATAAAAACTTTTAACATGCTTTTTCTCCCCATTCATTTCTCAGCAGTACACCTGAAAACAAACCACCCTGGTTAATCGTTGCCTCTATAGGAACGTTGCAGCCTTTCTGTTATCTGTGTGTCAGGTTTTAATTCTCATGTTCTCAGCCTTCAAGATGAAGTACGTTAGAACAAATTTATAATCTCCGACATGTTTTCACTCTGCTCGGCAAACAGCAGTGGGTAGATTTTGTTGCCTGAGCAAAGGTCTTTGCTGGTATCTGTCTCGGCTTTAATACTTACAAAAATAGAAGTTAAACGTAACCCTAAAGGTCAAGATGGATAAATAGAACTTTAAATTAGGCCAGCGTCAAAAACGGCAGCGCAATGACTTGAATGCTATTTAACATCATCCGCCTATGGAAACACGAGAGCCACAAGAGTGTAATTGAGGGCGATGGGGGGGGGGGAGGCAGAGCGCCACACCATAATTTCTCCTACTGTGGGAGTAGTGACATCATCATCAGGAGAGCTCAGGGGTTGCCTTTCAAAAAAGAGCTTTGCAGGATAGGGCAACAGGAGGAAATGTTCATACAATGCAACTCTCAACACCAGCAGCGTCAAGCACAGTAAAAGCTGTGTCATCAGGCACTCAGAGGAAACGGGAGTTGTCAGTTCATCGGGTGTATTGCTGAAACTGAACAAATGCCATGAAAAAGGCTGTGAGGCACTGCGCCATAAGGTAGTGAGACCACAGTACCAGTGGCGGGTCTCTGCACCAGAAGGACACATCGCTGGAATGGCCAGCGGGAAGGAATCCCACCAGACAGTGGGAAGGCTATTCGGGGTGGGAAAAAGGTGGGGGAGGGGCAGTAGTGTCAGCCTACCGGTACGCTGGGCGTGTCTTCCGGGTGAGCGGCAGCGCGATCGCTGCATTCTGTTGTGTAGTGGCGAAAGCCCGCCCGCTGCGGGCGGGCTTTCGCCGTTACACAACAGAACGCAGCGATCGCGTTGCCGCTCACCCGGAAGACACGCCCAGCGTACCG
>JAJKFI010000007.1:28334329-28354930 GCA_029204185.1 Lerista edwardsae
CTGTCACTAGAGTCTATTTTAGCAATCTATGAATGACCTATTTCATGCCTCAATAGTGCTCATACAATTCAAGACTAAGGGCGTAATCCTAACCTGGAGTTAGGCCAGCAATGTTTTGCTGGCACAAGAGCCATCGCAAAGCACGTTTGGACCACTCTTGAAAGGTCAGGGCGGAGTGCGTACGTCTGTGTACTGGAACTCTTTGACTCCAAGAGTGGTCCAAACATACCTCACCGTGTCCCTTATACGGGCTAAACTTTGCTGGCCTAACTGTGCCGGCCTAACTCCAGGTTAGAATTGCTCTCTGAAACAGGTGCAATCTTCTTCAAGGACGCAATCTAGCTTTAAGGGAGTGGCAACAGGATGCAAGTATCTTGTTGTCTACTGAGTTCTCTGAGGCACATGGTGGGCCACTGCAATATACAAGAAGCTGGACTAGATGGGCCTTTGGCCTGATCCAGCACAACTCTTCTTGTGTTCTTATGTTCCCATGCACACACCTTGACTTTTGCCCTATAAAGTGTTGCAATTCCTCCCAAATGCCACTACCGAAGGTACCCTCAGCAATGTTGTTGGGGGCTTCAAAGGAAGAAGAATGAAAGTTCAAGTGAAGTGGTGTTTTGGATGGTAGTTTTAAAACATGCCCTCTGGCCCTACCCACCCTGCACAAAATCCCATAGCATTGCTAAGCGTTGCCAGGAACATATTTTTAGGGGGAAAAGGGGGTGGGGGACTTTGGAAGATTCCAGAATGAGGAGAGGAAAAATGTCTTAAGATGCCATTCTTTATGCAGATACTAGTTTGGATGTTACCCAATGATTTCTAGAAGGGATTATTATAGTGACAGAATCCTTCCCAAGTCTTCTTTATATTTCAGCAAGAACCACACTTCTGACGTTTTTTTCTGCTGGAAGTATGTGCAACTAGATCCTTTCTTGTTTTGTCAGGATTGTTCTCCGACACTAGAAGAACTATGACCCCTCACATGTCCCAGATTTAACCTGTTCCGGCCCCCTCTGTCTGAACCACTGTTTGCTCCGCATGAGCACCATGCATGCGTACAAACATGCATAGGGGGGAGGCATGATGCAAATGCTAAGATTTCACTAAGAGGAAGCAAAGTCTCACATCCCTGACTGAGCAGAAAAACCTGCTCAGGAAGTCATCCACCTCAATCTTGCCAGAGTGTCAAGCTACAGCTTAGACCAGAGCACACACCTGCAAAACTGGTTGTATCAGGCAATATCACGGGAAGCAGAGGCTTCCACAAGCAATTCCTCCCTTCCAGGATATTAGTAATGGAATATAAAGAGCAAGAGGAAAGTAAACAATATATGTTTATAAAAAAAAATAACAGTTTCAGGGTGGAAGCAATGGTTTTCATTTGTTTGTTACTTTTCATCATGTAAATAACATCCTTGCTAAGTCCTGGAAAGGTGGTGCAGAATAGGGACAGGAGCTGAAAACTCCCTAATTCACACCTCACTCCTGTTTAGATTTTCCTAGGTGGCCTTAGAAAAGCCATTTGACTTTGCAATCCAGAAATAAACCGCTGCTGTTGGGCTTTCCGACCGGAAGGTTGGGAGTTCAAGACTGCGCAACAGAGTGAGCTCCCATTGCTTGTCCCAGCTCCTGCCAACCTAGCAGTTCAAAAGCACCTAAAAATGCAAGTAGATAAATAGGGACCACTTCGGTGGGAAGCGAACGGCGTTCTGTGCGCTACGGCATAGAGTCATGCCGGCCACATGACCACGGAAACTTGTCCTCGGACAAAACACCGGCTCTACAGGCTTTGAAACGGAGATGAGCACCGCCCCCTACAGTCAGTCACGACTAGACCATTCGGTCGTGGGGAAACCTTTACCTTACCTTAACAGCACCCTCTGCAATTGTGCGCCACAATGATGGAATTCCCTTCAGGGGACTTAAGAACTACTCCCTCTTTTACAGCTTTCCAGCGAGGGCTCAAAACATGCCTGTTTCACCTGGCATTGGGTTGACAGGGATTCTGCCCGCTGAGCCTCTATAATAGTGCTGTGATTTGACTGCTTCCTTCTGGACCAAATTCTTACCCCCTCCTAATAGTTCTATGGCAGGGGTTCTCAAATCTGTTAGCACCAGGACCCACTTCTTAGAATGACCATCTGTCCAGGACCCACCAGAAGTGATGTCATGGCTGAAAATGCCGTCGTTGTGATGTCAGAGCCTGCTGCTTTCCTGAGAATACAGCAATACCGGGTTATTTCTCAGCCATTTCCCAATAGCAAAGTGAAACAGAAAAGAGAAAAGCCCATTTACAACCTCGACATCAGCAAAACTACCACACACCCTTCCCCCTTTCCAGCATCCCATCTCCCCACATTTTCATTGATAGCTGTCCTACTCAAAATTGGCTCACGACCCACCTAGTGGGTCCCAACCTACAGTTTGAGAAACACTGCTCTATGGTGTATGCTTTTTGTTTTGTTCTGTTTTAATGATTTTTACTTATTGTTGTGATAAAATGTACAATGTATTAAGAAGCTTTGTAAGCCACCTTGGGCACCTGCTTCAGCTCGGGAAAAGTAGAAATTTTTTCCCCCCAAATAAATAAGGCTTTTTGAGATAGAGTTTTCTGGACTACAAGTACAAGTGCAAAAGCACTACATAAACACAGAGCATTTTTAGTATGATGCACTAGAATGTCCTGCCTTCCAAACTTGCTCCGGAAAGGAAGCAGCAATAACTTATCCTCATTTAACTTGCTGCATGTGCTCTAAGAATTAGACTCTTGTTTCCAGATGAAACTGACCATCCTCCACAAGGAAGGATGAGTGCAATTAAATAGAGTTTGCTGACAGCAGGTCAAGTGTATTTCATAACGTTCCAAATCAGCATGCCTACAACCGTGCCGTAACACAAGACTTGGTCCCATCCACCTGTACTTTTGCTTCTAAAAGGAGATAACATCAAGACTTCCATGGCTCTTTAGAACAGGTGATAATGCCAGAGGTTCTCTTGTCATTATTTGAAAGACACTCTTATTCTGAGCAGTAATTATATCGTTTGGTTAAAAGAAAAACCTGAACTATTTGAGACAGGGTGTAAAGAAAGAAAATTAAGAGTTTGAGAAATACATCTCTATATATAGGCAGATTGAAAGGGTGGGCAGGGGTGAAATTATGGCAACTGTGCTTGGCTTCCTGAAGAAAAAGCGTTTCCAGACTCAAGCTTTGTCATGGTCAACTTTCACGGAAACAAGAAGACTAAAGGCGACTCACCGCTCACATCATAACAAGCAACAGAAAGGGACGAGACTGCACCATGTCATAATATATGCCCTCTCATCCCTAGGGCATCAATAAGATCACCGCTAAAGTGGTTTAACGTAGTCAAAATAGTTACAGTCTCATCTGTTCATGTCTGCCCACTGAGATAATCATGAACATGGTGGCACAGTGGGTTAAACCACTGCTGCTGTACTTTCTGACCGGAAGGTTGGGAGTTCGAGACCGCGCAACTGTGTGAGCTCCCGTCGCTTGTCCCAGCTCCTGCCAACCTAGCAGTTCAAAAGCACCTAAAAATGCAAGTAGATAAATAGGGACCACTTTGGTGGGAAGGTAATGGCGCTCCGTGCGCTACGGCGTAGAGTCATGCCGGCCACATGACCACGGAAGCTTGTGCTCGGACAAACGCCGGCTCTACAGGCTTAGAAACGGAGATGAGCACCGCCCCCTACAGTCGGTCACAACTAGACCATTCGGCCGTGAGAAAACATTTACCTTTAAAGTGGTTTATGAAGAACAGGGTTGCCAAACTATTAGCTATTAACAAAAATGACCCAAAACTGAGGTGGAAATCATTAGTTTCCCAAGAAAGCAGACTAGATATACAATTGATGAACCCCTGCAGTACAAACTGCAGAACTCAAGTGGAACGTTTCACATCTAAAACCACACATCATTCATTCCAAGCAAGACAAAACCTAGAACACCAACAGACGTCCAAAACATAGTTTAAAATGTTGTCCGAGTCTTAAAATACATGGTGGGATTTAGATTAAAATTAAATTGAAATTAATTTACAGATTAAGAAACATTGCGGGATTTAGTCCCAACATTTCACTTGCACGTGTGGAAAGCAGCTTCAGCGGGTCACAAAGAATTTTGTGTCCTCTGCTCACTGTTCTGAATATCATCCCTTTTTTGAGATGCCTCAAGTAGCTGTCTAATTGGCCTCCCCTGATAGGTAGCCACAAACTTACTTGCCAGCTCCTGCTTAAACATTTAAGGGATATTTACACTTTTTTCCCTGCACCTCATCACCACAATTTCCTACGTTGGTTCTCCTCAAAGTTTTTTTTCTCTTTTTCTTTTAAATTCTAATATGTTTAAGTACTAGAAGCTGGGAACTACTTGTATAGCGCATCTATTCCTTTTTATTCATTTTATGTTTTTGAATTTCAATGGCCTCCCTATAGATTCTGGTAGGAAATTGTATAGATATGCCTTTTAAAATTCGCCGGTGCTGCTGCCCCCATGAAGCACCTTGTTTAACCCTTGATGCACAGAGCCTAATCCGCCTTGCCAGTTTTGCAACCCAACAAACATTGGGTCATGATCCACTTACGGGTTCTGGGCCCACAGTTTGGGAATCGCTGGGCTAATTGAAATGATTAAGGGTGCAATCCTATACTGAGTTAGGCTGGCATAAGCTAAGCCAGCAAAGTTTGGCTAGCACAAGGGACGCTGTAAAGTAAGTTTGGACCACTCTCCGAGTCAGAGAGGTCACCACACAGACGTGCAAAATCCTCCCTGACAGAGAGTGGTCCAAAAACACTTTATGGTGGCCCTTGTGCAGGCCAAACTTTGCTGGCTTAGTTTATGTCAGCCTAACTCCAGTTTAGGATTGTGCTCTAGATTACAGTAAATTAATTATGGTATTTTCCATAACAATTTTTCTTTATAACTTCAGGGAATTTCCACTTTCACAGGCAGAATTCTGAAATATTGCTCTTAAAAAGAAGAAAAAAATTATACATAAGATCTAGCCATCTGGTAACACAAGACAGCCGCATAGCTTTAAACAAGTTGCCCCCTGCACCAGATTGTTCTCAGTTATCAACCATTAGCCACTTTCACACTGTTCATCCTCAAAAAAACTGCATTAACACTTAGAGCATTAGCTTAGCTGCACAAAATACTGCCAGTTCCTTTCTGTAGATCAAGCACGTTGGCCAGGACAAAAAGGGCAGCATGCAATGTGCTGCTCATGCCCACTAGGTCATCTTTGGTCATCAGTTCCTGCTGTAGCCACACTGAAAAGTTGCTCCTAGATATCAGCGGACCTGCTAGAGCAGCGTTTAATGCAAGGTAAGGAGCTGTGGACAAGAAGGAAAACAGACAAGACACGGATACACGACATGTACACAGAAATGCTCAAAATTCATGCGCAGGATTCTGGATCTTGGTCTTTCAGCTTTGTGGCGCCAATTGTATTCTTGACTTAACAAAAATAGTTGGGCAAAGTCTTACTTAGTAAGCCCTGTGACAGTGGCATGATCTTTCTATTTTTTTATTTTTTTTTAATGACACACGTTGAAGGAGGTCAGACGACCAAGTGCCACTACATGGAATCTTTCGAAAAAGGACATTGTACTGATGCCCATTTCATAGGAACCCTTATTTTACCCTTCAGCAATCAAGTCTGCAGGTATGCTAAATGCCAAGTCATACGTCAACATAGTTACATTCTCCATGTCTGCCCACCGAGATCATCAGGAAAAAAATGAAGCAATTTTTTAAAATTATTTTTACTATTAAAATTTATTATTTTGTGAAGCATCACAATGGGAGTGGAAATAACACTTCACAATAACCATGACAGACTTTTTTTCCAGTTCAAAAACTGTCTTGGGGGGGGGGAGGGAATTTAAAATAGGCCCACCTGAAGAGCGAGCAACTATCCTGCTGCTAATTAGCTGCTCAAATGAAGGCAGCGTTGATAGGGTATATTTTGGCCATCGATATCCATTTTGATTGACATGCTTCCCAGCAGAAGTCATCCTTCCAGCTTTTCTGCAGTCTGCAATGGGTGAACCACAGACTATTCACAGCAATAATATTGTTATGGCTCTATTATCTACAACCCAGCTCGTACCTATTGCCAGATTAGAGAACAGCCAACTAGTTTTTCTTATATACCAGCTCTCAGTGACTTCTAACCGTTGTACATGTTTAAGTTATCCGATGACGCTTCATCTCTCAGTTGGGAACAGAGAGAAAAGAGCTGTCCAGGAGCCCCCCCCCCCAAAAAAAAAAAACACTTCCTGCAGTCTGCTTTCAAAGCAGTAAGCAAGCACTAAACCCAAAATACACTCTGAATATAGCAGTGCAGCATTCCCAAAGGCAAGACTCAACTACTGCAACAAATCCTTAAAACAAAACAAAACTGGTAAAGAGATAAGCAGCTTTTAATCCCCTCCAGCATGCAAGGTTCCTCGGGGGTAAAAACATCAAGACAATGGAGATCTGTGGCTGAAAACCATTTGGAATCATGACACTGGGAGATAGGGAGGTTAACTATTCCCCTTTGTGCTATTTTCTCCCCTCCCAAAGCTGCTGTTTGTAGACATGCATAAAATTGCACCCAACTGGGGCATTCACAAATCACACACCTAC
Organism: Lerista edwardsae; assembly: GCA_029204185.1. NCBI lineage: Eukaryota > Metazoa > Chordata > Lepidosauria > Squamata > Scincidae > Lerista > Lerista edwardsae. The sequence goes on from JAJKFI010000007.1 coordinate 28,340,989, forward strand.
ATTTTTCCCTGCATTCATGAATCACCCTTAATTGTGCCAATTGCAGAACCTGGTGCTATGCAGTCAAACCACACCATTTTGATGTCTTTTGTCGACACCCTGATAGTATAGAATGGAGCAATCCAATGGAAACTGACTGGGATGCACCTAACATAAAAAGCTCCATTTCTTCCCTAAATAAAATCAGAAGCAAGCAATGGTTGATTGCATGAAGTGGATCTACTGCAGGCTTTTTCAGAGCCTTGTCAGTCACGTCTTTAAAAGGAAACTCAAATGGTGACAGTATTCTCCATCTTTGCACCGCATGCTGTGCAGTTTCCCTGATCAGGACTCACAACCAGATTTTCTTTTGAAAACATGTTGTCCTAATACTGCTTTCTCTCTGATGTTTCACGTTTGTGCAATTGCTGCAGCCCAAGAATGCCAGTCTGCATTCCAGGGGTGTCATTGGATTACAACACAGTGACGGCTCTTCCTGCTAGATGTCACTTCCGACTATGACATCACTTCCGGTGGGCCCCAACAGGAGTGCCATTCTAAAAGTGTGTCCCCGTCTAAAACGTTTGAGAACCACTGTTCCAGATTGCCTGTTCTAGACTACAGTCTGTAGTGACAAACACAACAGAGTCCTTTGGAGGCTTAAAAGACGAAGGGCTAAATCCCTTAGTTCCAATTTTCCAGCCCTGAGGTAGCTGTCCCAATGGGGTGGGTGCTGCATTCTGTGGTGGAGGGGAAGTTATGGAGGCCTCCTCAAGGGAATAGCTGTATACTTACTTTGGGGTTGCATTTGCAGCTGCACCAGAAAATTGGTTAGGATTGGGCCCTAACATTTAATTCAGTAGAAATGTGCACAGAAAAAAAATTCAGTGTTTTTGGTTGGTTCGTTTTGCATTTTATGTGTGTGTGGGTGGGGTGGGTGGGTGTGTTTTGTTTTAGGAATGGAATCTTTCAGTCCCAGTGCCTTCAAGTATAATCAATTTACTGGGAGAGGCAGAGACATGATATGATGAGAAGGGAATGTTTTCTGCCTCTGCAGGTCAAACTGTGTAGACCAGAATTAGGACTGCAAGGACAGTTTTTCCAGCAATTTTGGCAGCTTGAAAATATAAACTGATAAGATAAAAGCAACAGGTTTAACCCAGTGAATTGATTTGCAAACCAACTCTTAGCCTGACACACAAGGCTGAGGTGCATACTTGCTGATAATTGTGGGTGAGTAAATTGTCGGCGACTGCAAAATGAACTGACATTTGGTACGTAAATGGCAGCACAGCTTTAAACTCCATATACGGCTGGGCTACGAAACTACAGGAACATACAGTGACCTTACTTAAATCCAACAACCCTCGCCCTACTTCTGCAATGCGTTTTTTCCACTGCATAGGTAGGAAGGATTGGGAGAAAAGTGGGAACTTTGACACAAATGGTAAATCCGTAAGCTACACTGCACATTTCCCCTGAAAATCAGCAACTGAATAAATGCCTAGTGTTCTCTCACAGCTCAGTAATGCATAAAGGGAATTTTGCTTGGAAAAAAACAAGGTTCTTTGATTGTCTCTTAAAAAAAAAAGTTACTATACCAGCATGTTTTAAGGCAGTGTTTCCCAACTGTTTGGAACAGCAGTCACCAACCTCCTGCCCCTTTAAGGCAGGGTTGTGGACCTTCTGAGGAGCCATAGGCAGCGGCGTCATGCTGCCGGAACGGAACGGCAGCGTCATGCTGCCGGAACGCTGGGTGGGCGGAATGGGTGAGTGGCAGCCCGCCCGTTGTGTAACGCTTCATTTTGCCGTCTTCCCCGCCCCCACGGGGCGCCCCACGGGGGCGGGGAAGACGGCAAAACAGAGTGTTACGCAACGGGCGGGCTGCCACTCACCCGTTCCTCCCACCCAGCGTTCCAGCAGCATGACGCTGCTGGCCATAGGCCATCGTGCCCATCATTTCCAGGTTCTCCACACTACTGTTACTATTAAAGTGTGTTTTTGACCTCCCTGTTGGCATTGGGAAGAATCCGAGAGTGATTGGTGCTGGCACCTATGGGTCTCTGCTGTTCGTCACCCCATTAAGGGGGGAGGATTTTAAAATGCAAAAGGGGCGCAACCATTTTAGCACCATGACCCATTTCATCAGTTGCAATGGCTGGGTAGCACTCAAGAATGCTGTCAACACAGCGCCACAATCAACACTGACACACAACTTTTTTCAACCCCACCTGAAAACAGCCTGTCAGTCAACCGTAAGACACAAAGATTTAGCTGAACTTCGTTGCGACTTACTTTCTTCCCTCTCTGTCAGATTTAACAACTGTGAAGTAAGCAAGAGCAAAACAACACTGAACGTTTATTTCTGAGTTAAAGCTAAAAAGTGAACTTTACAAATGAAGGATAAATTGCGGATGGCTCAATTCAGCTTGACGCTGGGTTAGATTTCGGGTGCTGCCATTTCCAGAGCTAAGCAGCCTTTCAATTACGAAGTTTCCACACATTCCTTTTAGAAGCTGGGCCTAAGTAATCTAATTGGGGGCCACAGGAAGCTGACACACGGAGGCACCGATTTAGAGGTCCCCTGGGAATGCTGCTCTTCAGAGTCCCCTCCTTCAAGTCTAGAGCAAGCAGTTCCCCACAGACAGAGCATAGTAACCAGATAACAAGATAGCTGAGAGTCTGGCTAGAGGGAAGAGCCCTGTTTCTCAGGTAATAAATGACTATTCTCTCAGGCAGACAATATCCCTCAAGGGGCATAGAAGGGGCAGTCAGAAGGCTACCGATACTGGGAGATCTGACCAACAAAAATTAAGACAGAATGCGCTATCTGCTTACAAAAGAGATCTAGAGAATGTCAGCAAATAGAATGTCTCTACAGTTAGGAGTGTGGGACGTGGTGGCGCAGCGGGTTAATTCACTGCTGCTGGGCTTTCTAAGCGGGAGGTTGGGAGTTCAAGACTGCGCGAACCTTCCGCACGAAGGTAGTGACTGCGCGACGGGGTGAGCTCCTGTTGCTTGCCCCAGCTCCTGCCAACCTAGCAATTCAAAAGCACCTAAATGCAAGTAGATAAATAGGGACCACTTCGGTGGGACAGTAACGGCGTTCCATGCACTACGGTGTTGAGTCATGCCGGCCACATGACCACGGAAGCTTGTCCTTGGACAAAAACGCCGGCTCTACAGGCTTTGAAACTGAGATGAGCACCGCCCCCTACAGTCGGTCACGACTAGACCATTCGGTCGTGGGGAAACCTTTACCTTTTTACAGTTAGGGGAGGTGGTGGTGCTTACGGTAAACGTGAGTAGTGGCATCACTCTGGTTTGCGTCACCCGGTGCACAAGGTCAGCGTGTCACCCCCATGATGGACCACCTTTGGTACCACACCATACGAATTGCAGCATCATATGTACAACCTAAATGCAGTGGCATCACTTGGGTTTGCCTATTTTAATATATAACAAAGGCTGCCCGACAAATCAGTAACCAACAAAAAAACAGTTGACGACATTCTTGATGGCCAACTTGTTGATGGCCAACTGTTGACGGCCACCTTGATGACGCTCACACAACTAAATAAGCGTTTTAGTATTATCTCTGATACATGGAAAGGAGAGCTGAAAGACTAACATAGTATTGGTTCCCTGCTGTGTCATAATCAATCAATCAATCGATAGTATTTTTATACCACTTTTCAACACAAGTTCACAAAGCGGTTTATAGGCAAATAATAATAATGAAGTTAAATGGCTCCCTGTCCCAAAAGGGCTCACAATCTAAAAAAAATGCAGACCACCACCAGCAACAGCCACTAGAAAGACACTGCGCAGGGGTGAATAGGGACAATTATTCTCCCCGTGCTCAATATAAGAAGAGCACCACCTCTTTGACTCCGCTTCCATTACAGAAGGCAGTTGCATCTTTTCACTTCCTTGGCTATAATTTCTAATAAAATACTGATATTTCAATGTGGGTTGTTTCATTGCAATCTGCTGCAAATTCTGCATCGAATGGTGTACAGTTACCCTTCCTGTGCGCGTCACCCGTTGTGGCCCACACACTCCGCACCTCCCTAGCAATGCCACTACGGCCAAGTACCATTAACCCTGAAAAATGCCGTCAAAACAATTCTTTTGTAAAAACTGAAGTACAAATGAAACCATCCACTTCTTCACACTGTGCATAAGTCACTTGATGACATTAATTGCTGCCGAATGCTAGCTCACCGTAGCACAGGTAAGCTTTTAGACAAATTAGACAAACCCATGAAGAACAGGTCCCTCAGCTACCGCTAACCATAAAACGCCAAATGGTAACGCAACACCGTCTATCAGAAAAAGGAACAAGAGGTGCTCTCCGTCATGTCCTGGTTGTGAGGACATGCTAATGCTAATGGACATGCTCTTTGGAAGAGGTATCTTAATGGCCATTATTAAAAGTAGAGGATCATATTGTGTAGACCTACGTTTCCATCCAGCAAGGCAATTCTTTGGTTTTCAATAACGTCTTAGAAAGGAAAGAATGCTACATTGCCTTCGTATGTCTGAAGGAACTCAGAAGGAACATACTGTGAACATTCCATAAGAGGACACCAGAAACCAGAGGCGTCGCTCCTATGCGGCATGGCGATGTGCCTGCCACGGGCACCGCTGAGGGAGCTGGGCATGCTGGCGGGAAAATCACTGCGGTGGGACCTCCCGCCCACACCTCCAAATTGCTCCAAATGGACCGATTCCAGAACCAGGGGGCGTGGCGACGTCTTTTGTCACCGCCCTGCCTTGGGCGCAGTTGGAGCCTGGTTCTGCTATACCAGAAACGCAGAACCTTCTCTCTCCCCCCTCCCAACACATTAACGACAAAATCAGCCCCGCTTTGGATAACCTGCTGCCAAATGCACTAAAAATGTGTGAAATTCGGAGGCAATGCACCACTGTCTGCAACGTCTGCTTCAGCTGCCTACAGGTTACTCCATGTATAAGAACATCGGATGATAATGGCCACTGTTGTCCATCTACTTGTTTGATTAAAATTCAGGACGCTGTTTTTATTTTTGGCACCAGACAGCACCCGATCAGTTAATCCAACATCAAAGATAAACTGAAAGGACAGCTAGATGTCAAAATCATTTCTCTTACCTGACAAGCAGATGTAGGTTAAATATTCACCCTGGCCCCCAGTCGCCAGGAATGGAATCTTTTTCTTTGTTCTCCTTTTTACTTGGACCGCTCCCAGCATCCTTTCATCGTGGGGAGCAAAAATCTCTTTATAGATAGCTGACTTGGCACTCATTGTGGGTCAGGGATGGAGAAAGCGGCTGTTCCTAAAAGGAAGTCAAATAGCAAACATTAGTTTTGCTTAAAACTTGGGCTTACACGGCATACTTGGTTTCCCTTCCCCCACCCCAACAGAAAATCAACACAAGATAGAAGTAAAAAACCATCAGAACTGATAGTCAATAGGTCTGTTTGCAAAAGCAGAAAGCTGCAGCCAATTCCTCTATATAGCAAGCAGGAGAAATGGCACGGCGACTTCCATTTGCATTTGATTTATATACAGTCTTGACACATTTGATTTATATACAGGTGTGCCCCAGTATTCACCAATTCAGTATCCATGGTTTCTGTTATCCACGGATACCATGGATGCCTATTAAAAAGACAGGGGAACATTAAACAAATATCTTTTTGTTTACCTTGTTGCAGCAAAACCTTGTTGTTGCTTTAAAAGGCATCCCCAGTATCCATGGTTTCAGGTATCCATGGGGGGGGGGTCCAAAACAGAACCATGCCAGTGGATATCGTGGCATGCCTCTACTCTGCATAATTTCTGTCAAAAACTAAACCTAAGGCTTTTATTGTGTCAAAAAAATAAACTGATCCTTACTGAGCCATGATGTTTGTTTTGTTCTAGTTTAGCTCACTGCATGCTGAAGTATCAAAGGATACAGACTTGCTCTCACTCAGGCCCATATAGTGCCAAGCTATAGTTTGGCAATTGTGCAGAAACATCACAGAATGTTCCCAACTTCTCCTTTCAGTTTCACAGCTCATAGTTATCAAAAAAAGAAAGTAGAGACGTAATACTGTTCAGGGCATCAAACCATGATTTGAAACCACATTCAGAAGCAGGTTTATAAACTGTGGTTTCACATCAACAAGACAAAATGCCGGTGCTAAGAGAACGCTAACCATGGCTTCCTTCAAAAACGGAAAGCAAGGGGGCAAAGGGCAAGCGGAAAGAAAGAGGCAATCCTAATCAAACTATAACTTGGTGCAGCCATTTTCAACCTTTTCTTCTCACATCACACTGACTTCTATAGTCTTCCCTATGAACTATGCCCTCTTGTGAGGTCACTTCCTGCTTCTAGGAGACTTCCTGGTTTCTTAGCTGTTTCTAGAGCAATTGTCTGTCCCTCTTCCTCCACCTGGTCCATCAGAGGAGGAACAGAGATAGAAAACTTGTTACTACAGACAGCTGCCCAAGAAACAGAGCCACAGAACCAGAGGGTTTTTTTTTTTTAGCCATTTGCAACCACTGTGCTCCAAACTTCCATGGCACACCTGAGAACCTTTCATGGCACACCAACGGACTGCAACTCAACAGCTGCAATCGTTCGCTTAGTGACTGGACGGCTTCATGTAAAGTAAAACCCTTTTTTGTGTCCTCCTACACATTTTGTCAACAAGTACATAAGTCTTTTTTGAAAGGCAATCTAAGTCAAGAGGGGGAATGTTTACATTCTGTGCAACACAGGCCGTCAATCTTTCAGTCCCATGGATAGTATTTCAGTTGTGGTAAGACTTGCAGCCTAGTTTACAGGTGAGTCACATGATTTCTCTGAAAGGAGGTAAAGACCAGAGGACAAAAGCTCTCCCAGGACTACAGCTTTACATTTGCGAAACACAGGTGCTGATTATGTCACAATACAGTATCTTTGCATGTCTGCACCAATCACCATCAGTCCCTAAACCACCATAAACACCTAATATGCTATGAAGAAGAAATTTCATATGCTCCCAATGAAAGCATATGTGCCTAGTTGTACCAGATTGCGGCTGTCCACCTTTTACGTTTCATTTGGGTTGAATACAAAATGAGAACACGGAACTATCAAGAGTTCTTCAAAGAGTTCAGAATTCATTTAAGCAAACCCACAAAAGGCTACATCAAAACTGGCGTGAGAGAGATGTGCGTTCTTATTCCAACACATGCTCATTATCATCCTGAAAGCACGACCCAAAGCCCCATATCCAGCACTGGGGTGGAGTTGCTGTGGTACCTGGGGAAAGGGGGAAATATCCCCCTTCCCCCAGCTAATACACAGTGGTCCAGATGGGGCTACTCAGAGCTGTGCTGCCGAAAGTGGTAGCGCAACTCCAAGCGGCCAAATCTGGGCTGCCCGGGCCAGGGACGAAGGTTAGGATCCAACCCAAAGGCCAGATCTGTCTCCCCCCCTCCCTGTTCCACCCATCCCTCTGCCCTGTTCTGTCTCCCGCCACCCTCCCCAAGCCCATGTCGGCCGAGCAAGGCCAGCCCTACTTTTGGGGCCGCAGACCCAGGAACATCTGTGCACTGGCCTATCTCTTCACACAATGGCATAAATGCACTTTATTTTTGTGACACTCAAAGGCGGGGCACAAGCGACTTGTGCCAGCCTTAAGGTAAGTTTGGACTGCGCGGTGAAAGACGTAACTTTTCACAAGTACCTGAACATGGTATCTAACCATCTCATTAAATTAATGTGGGTTGATCACTAAACACAGTAATTAGAGTAATATTCATTAAAGAAGTAGTATAGTCCGAACTAATTATCCACTCGGGTTTGCTTCCTGGAAATCCTCGCAGATAGCGAATTCACAGATAACAAACCATTGATCCTATGGGATCAACAGGGCTAGGTACAAGGGGTACCTTATCTGCCATCAGAAGAATCCAGCAGAGACCCTCAGAAAGCCAGCAGAGTTTAGAAGGAAGCGCCAGAAGATCTCTGAATGCTGCGGAGACCTTCCAAAAGCCGTAGGGATCTTCAGAATGGCACCTGTGACCAGCATGGACCCCTTAAACATGGCTGGTGGATGCTTCTGTTGGCCATTTTAAATGGGTCAGTGCTGGTCGTAGGTGCCGTTTTGAAGGTCCCTGCAGCCTTTGGAGGGTTTCTGCATAGTGGATAAGGAGGACAGAGGTGCAGGTAACAAATAGGAATTCTTCCCCTCGCAGAAAAGCAAATTCACAGATAGTGAGTTTGAACATAAAGAGGTCTGGCTGGATCTATTATCATAGCCTTCCTGCCAAGAATGTTCTGGGAGTGGCCATGAAATTCCCTAGACTTATATACGAGCCAACTGTTGTACCAGACAGTGTGGGATATTTCATTAATTCTTGCAGCAGGATTCAAGCAGGAACCAAAGCACTAGTTACATAAGAAAATAAGAAGAGCCCTGCTGGATCAGGCCAAAGGCCCATCTAGTCCAGCTTCCTGTATCTCACAGCGGCCCACCAGGTGCCCCAGGGAGGCACGAGACCACAAGATGCTTGCATCCTGTTGCCACTCCCTTGCACTCGCTAGTTCAAGCAAGGAAGGAGTTAAAATGGTAAGCAGCACACTTTGCTGCAGTGGATGCTCCTTTGCGATTTTATTAATTGAAATGGCTTTCAGAATATATTGAGTTCTCTGCCTCTGTAGTATTTACCTTTGAAATAATTGTTTGCAAAGCACTTGGATATACATGCGCCAGAGGGAAACCGTGGGCTCTTTCCACTACGTTCCATTATTGTTTTCCTACTTCAAGCTTGGAAATTAAATTACGCTTTGGTCTAGCTCAGTCTTTGCAATCAGTTGCTTACACGACTGTAATGCTTGCCTGACTCTGTGCCAACGCTCATTTCACATTGGGTGTCATTCTTCCTGTATCACCACATTATTCGCCAAATAATCTACTGATTATCTTCAAGGTCTTGGCATTTAGACATATTCACTCCTAATTAGACAGTGCGTATGTGACAGAGGAAAAAAAGATTTTTCACTGCAGTCAGATGAAGATTCCCAAAATGGACAGTTTGAAGAAGGGAACAATCTGCATACTTGGAGGAGATTTGAACCTCAGCCACTCACATCCAAACAGTATTCTAGCCAATGACACGGCCAACCATATTGGACCAAATTAATGAAATACCCCACACTTGTCTGGTATTCCAGAAGTGGGTGCATTGAAAAATGAATGCTTTTATAAAAGGTCACTTTCACATCCACAGGACTTCCATTGTTTGCTTGGCAATTTTTAAGGAATACTTACTTTATAAAAACAAACTGTTCTCTACAATTTTTTAACATCTTTCATTTGACCTGAGCTCAGGAAAAGCCCTTCCCCCTTTTTACTTGCCCACATGGACTCAGCAAATACCCCAGAGACAAGCTCACTAATAACTAGCCATGCACCACTGCCGAGGTTTCCTAGCATCCAAAAACAAGCAAAAACCCTAGGTTGTAAATATAAGCAATAACCTGCTTCTCCTACTATGTCACAGAAGATGAGAACAGATAAGGTTATGGGAGGAATAAAATCCTAAGAAATTTGTCCTCCTAATTGGGGGTATATTTGGGGGAATGGTCTTCAAAGCCCATTCAGATTACAGCTACTGACTCCTCTACTGCTACTAAACATCTATTACAACAGCCATTGGCAGCCCAATCCTGTGTCGCACAGCTGTAGCCAAATGGCCATCACTGCATCTTGGGGCAGCCAGGCCAACTCAGGAGGCTCTGCAAGAGAAGGGGACATCTGTCCCCTTCCTCCGTGATAGGGGTGCAGGGCAGGCAACAGGTCTACTCGCCTCTGCACCAGCTATTTTGCTGGTGCAGATGCGAGGCCGCTCGTGTCGGGCTGCGCAGCCTGACATGGAGGATAGGGTCCGGCGGCAAGGGTCGCCCCTGGTCCCACCCCTCCCCCGCTCAGGAATGCCCTCCCGCCCCGCCCCAAAGCCCACAACACCAACGAACAGCGCACTCACCGTTTGCCAGCTTGCATTGCCGTGAAATTAAAAGATGTTTACTTCTTGGGAGGAAAGCTATGGTGAACCTAGACAACTTAATCAAAAGCTGAGACATCACCCTGCCAACAAAGGTTCGCATAGTCAAAGTGATGGTTTTCCCAGTAGCAATGTATGGCTGTGAGAGCTGGACCATACGAAAGGCAGAGCGCCGAAGAATAGATGCTTTCAAATTATGGTGCTGGAGAAGACTCTTGAGAGTCCCCTGGACTGCAAGGAGATCCAATCGGTCAATCCTCCAGGAAGTCAAGCCTGATTGCTCCCTGGAAGGACAAATCCTGAAGCTGAAGCTCAAAGACTTTGGCCACCTCCTGAGAAGAGAGGACTCTTTAGAAAAGACCCTCATGCTGGGGAAGATTGAAGGCAGAAGGAGAAGGGGGCAGCCGAGGATGAGATGGTTAGACAGTGTCACCGAAGCGATGAACGTAAAATTGGGCAAACTCCGGAAGCTAGTGGAGGACAGGGAGGCCTGGCGTGCTGTGGTCCATGGGGTCACGAAGAGTCGGACACGACTTAGTGACTGAACAACATTGCCGCCTCTAGGCGATGTGGGGCCAGCGTTAGCCTGGAGTTAGCCCAGCACCGGCAGTAACGGCTCACCGCCAACGCTAGAGGTGCCTTATCCATTTTGTGACAAAAGCGCAGGCAGTACGTTTTCCCCGCCTGAGCCAAGGTCCATAGGATTGGGGCCCAAAGGTTATAAACAAGCATTCAGTAATACATGGTGGATAAGAGAAGGCAAAGAACTTGATCAAAACGCAGCTGCGATTTACAACAAATGAGCAAGTCAGCAAGTCAGGAATAACAGAATAGCACCAGTACACTCCTGCGTTTTCCTGGAGCCAAAGTGATCAGAATGTTGGCCTGGGTAGACCTAGTACTGCATCTCCACTCAGAAGAGCCCCACAGGTTTACTCATTGCCCTCATCGGGAACCCTCTGAGGAGCAGGACAAGCTAATCTGACTTCCCATCCTGGAGCTGCAGAGATGGAGACGGTTTCACAGTAAACTGAAAAACCTGCAAGTTGGCAATGGATTGTATTGCTCTGCTTGTCAATGCAGAGCCAAGTCAGCACACCGGAGCAGAAAAGGACGCCAGGACATTTGACCCCACTGCAACTGGCTGAGTGCACCATCTCCCCAAATCCTGTTCAGAGGAGGTTTCTCCTATGGTGCTCAGAGCACTACAGCTAAGCGACAGAAAGTTTCCACACCTCCCTTTCCATGGGAGGAAGTAACCTATGGAAGTTCCTGCTTGGCAGAGGTATCTGGAACATTCCATTGAGTAGCGCAAACAAGCAGGCCAAATTCGCAAATATGTTGATCTTTCAACAGGAAAAAAGAGCAACATGGGTTTCTTTGTGGAGGGGGCTCCTGGGGGGAGAGAATGACGACAACCACAAACAGTGGCACCGACAGCTTTGATAAACATGGGTGCCCATGGCCATGTCCCCGATGTTAACTTATAATGGGTCTACCCATTATAAGTATAGCCGGTAGACCTGGGCTCCGGAGCTCCCTTGGTCAGGAGAGCAGACATTCTGCGCACACGCCAGGAGTCAAAATGGCATCACATGCTCCACTAGTCTGTCTCCCAAAGACCGTGCAGGTTAGCTGTGGGTGCTTTGGAGCGGAATGGGTGTGGGTGCTGGATGCCGAGGGGGCTGGCGTTAACGCGGGGGCTGAAAAAAACAGAGCCCCCCCCAGATAGCACCTATGACCACAAACCATAGTCAAAGCTATGGTTTTCCCAGTAGCAATGTACGGCTGTGAGAGCTGGACCATAAGAAAGGCAGAGCGCCGAAGAATAGATGTATTTGAATTATGGTGCTGGAGAAGACTCTTGAGAGTCCCCTGGACTGCAAGGAGGTCCAATCGGTCAATCCTCCAGGAAGTCAAGCCTGATTGCCCCCTGGAAGGACAAATCCTGAAGCTGAAGCTCCAATACTTCATGAGTATTGGCCACCTCATGAGAAGAGAGGACTCTTTAGAAAAGACCCTCATGCTGGGAAAGATGGAAGGCCAAAGGAGAAGGGGGCTGCAGAGGATGAGATGGTTAGACAGTGTCACCAAAGCGATGAACATGAAATTGGGCGAACTCCGGAAGCTAGTGGAGGATAGGGAGGCCTGGCGTTCTGTGGTCCAGGGGGTCGCGAAGAGTCGGACACGACTTAGCGACTGAACGCCAGAAGTACCGCCAGCAATATGGGGTTTAGGATTGGGCCCTGCACTGCCTTGGTATTTTCCTTGCCATGTATTGTGTAACCTTGGTGTGAACGTTTGGACAACAGGTCTTGTCTGTCTGCAACTCTGTCTCGATGCACCGCTCCTTGCTTTACCAATTGATCCCCTGCAAAACATTTCGTTGAAAGAAATTTGTTCTCTTGAACGGGGCAACCTGAATCTACCATAAAAGCATTTGAATAATTACAGCAGTACTTTAAAAGCCTCAGGCAATCTCAGGCTTACAGGATACATTCTGAATGCAGTTGTGAGCCTTACTCATTTCAATGGCTTTGAAATATTACCGACTAGATGCACCAACATGAATGCAGATGGCACTGTGCCGAACAATGAATTCCTCCATTTGCCTTTCAACAGATTAAGCGTTTTAGTATTACTTGCCAATTCACAGTCAAATACCCATCGAGGCAGCACTTATTCTGACAAAAGTCCAATAAAGTTACAATCCTGTCTAAGATAATTATGTCTCCATTGGAAAAGAAAGATAAGCCTTTTAAAAAAAACTGCTAAGGTCACAAAGATGGTCCAAAGTCTCCAGCATAGAATGAAGACCTGGCACATAACTGGATCACCTTATGAACATGCAACAACATGCAAAACACTATGTACAGTGCCATCCTTGCAGCATCGCGGAAATGCAAAGCAGGCAATTCTGCTATGATTCACTATCTACAAGGGTTCCATTCTCAGAACCCTTGCAGATATCAAAATCCCTGAATATTCAAACCTGTGGATTTGAGGCCACCTCACCACCCAAGCCCAACTAGAGCTTTTAAACAACGGTTTGATACCTCCTTACTTAAAAAGTTTCACTTGCAGAATTCTGCAGATCAAGCCTCCGTTGATACTGTAAAACCCGCTGGGTTGTCTGTTGCTTCCTTCCCCCACCGACAGCGCTCAAGTGGCGCACTGAAATTTTTTTTAGGATTTCTTAATGCATTGTGGGTGACTGATGTTTGTCTCCTTTTTCCTGCACACTTCCTTACCAAGCCAAAGTCAGCCAACCACAGCATTTCCAAATGTATTATTGCTCATCGACCTGTTACATGAACACACACAGGAAAGGGTTAGCAGAAGTACAAAATGAATATATCTGAAGGGCAGCCTGCTGTAGGAGGACTTAGGAAGTGTAGACAGTAGAAAGGAAATAGACAGTGATCCTGTTTCGAAAGGCAAATAATTTCCTTTTTTTCTACTTTTTTATTTAACTAAAACAAAAATACTAATAAAATCTAAACCATACATGGATACATGTGTCACATCAAGACACATCCTACCTACATCAAGACAAGTATATCCTACCTACATACAGCCCTATTCCGACCAAATCAAAATATCAAAATCAACAAAAATATAACCTCAACAGCCCGTCACACTATCTAATTAATACCCCATCATCATCATCATTGTTATTATTATTGGATTTATATCCCGCCTTTTTTGCCCGAAGGCACCCAAGGCGGCATTACAACATGAAAATATAAAATTTAACATTAAAAAACAATTTCAAAACAATACAGTAAGACAAAATTACTGGGACAGGGAGCCATTTAACTTTAATGTTATTATTTGCCTGTAAACCGCTTTGTGAACTTTATGTTGAAAAGCGGTATATAAATACGATTGATTGATTGATTGATTGATTGATTGATTGATTGATTGATTGATTGA
>JAJKFI010000007.1:28354940-28391600 GCA_029204185.1 Lerista edwardsae
TGATTGATTGATTGATTGATTGATTGATTGATTGATTGATTGATTGAAAATTAAAACAAAGCAATAGAATTTAAAAACAACAAGCCCTGTGGATCATAAGGTATAAAATGTAATAAACCAGCCAGCCAGTCTGTCAACAGTTAAAAGCTTTTTGAAATAAAAAGGTCTTCAGCCCCCCTGCTAACTGGGCAAGAGGCACTTTTTCAAGTGGTGTTTCTCTTATATTTAGCAGGGGGAGAGTAATTGTCCCTCTTCACCCCTGCACAGTCTTTCTAGTGGCTGTTGCTGGTGGTCTGCCTTTTTTTTTTTTAGATTGTGAGCCCTTTGGGACAGGGAGCCATTTAACGTTATTATTATTACTATTTGCCTGTAAACCGCTTTGTGAACTTCGTGTTGAAAAGCGGTATATGTTGATTGATTGATTGATTGATTGATTGATTGATTGATTGATTGAAATGTGAACAAAGAGGGAGCAGTTCTCAATTCTAAGGGGAGGGTATTCCAAAGTTGGGGGGCCACCACCGAGAAGGCACTCTTCCTGGCCGCCGTCCCCCTCATCTCTCCTGGTGGCGGCACAGTCAAAAGGGCTTATTTTAATCTATTTCCATTAATTCTATTCAGCAAATCCACACATCATTCAGCCATAGTCTAAAACCTTTGTCCATTATTCTTCAATCAATCAAAGGTATTTCAGTATTTTTTCCAGTATTGTGCATAAAGTATTCCTGCTGCACTTGTCATATATAAAAGTAAAGTCGATCTAATGCAGTGGTTCACCATCTCCTGGTACCAGATGCCTCCCCCTTGACCCGGTGGCGCTCTAGTCCAGTGATCTTTCATTCCAATAAGGCTTTGCAACCCCACTGGAGGCAGGACTCCAAAGTTGAAGAACACCGATATAGACCCTAACCCCCTACTTCCAGGATACTATATGTTAGAGCAGTGGTTCTCAGACTCCAGCCAATTTGTGGTGGCTTGTGAAACTGACAAGTTGATAACCACATGCTTAAGTAAGCATGCACGCCTTTGTCCACCATGAAGGGCAGACCACCACCATCAGAATGGTCCCAGTCCAGTTAGTTCATTAAACTCTTGAGAAGGAAGCACCACCACCCCACCCCCATTCCCGACACCCCACTCCCTCTGAAAAGGAAAAAAGTACTGAACCCTATGGAACATGAACTGAGTTATGTGCACATTTATGCGTGAGTAGGCAACTGCACCTCAGCTCTTATCAAAGACCAGGTGAAGGGAAATGCAAGGCCATCAGAATGGTTCAAATTCAATGAACATAGAGCTCAACAAATGCTCCAGAAGGCAGTCTCACCACCACCACCACCACCACAGTAAAAAGGACAAAAGCAGAGATTTAAACAACTGGTGAAAGCAAAACTTTTTTTAAGCCTTGTAGAGCTAGGTCCATGGGACGTGGTGGCGCAGCAGGTTAATCCGCTGCAGCTGGCCTTTTTGACCGGAAGGTTGGGAGTTCAAGACTGCGCGACAGAGTGAGCTCCCGTTGCTTATCCCAGCTCCTGCCACCCTAGCAGTTTAAAAGCACCTAAATGCAAGTAGATCAATAGGGACCACTTCAGTGGGAAGGTAACGGCGTTCCATGCACTACAGCGTATAGTCATGCCGGCCACATGACCACGGAAGCTTGTCCTGGGACAAACGCTGGCTCTATAGGCTTAGAAACGGAGATAAGCACCGCCCCCTACAGTCGGTCAGGACTAGACCATTTGGTCGTGGGGAAACCTTTACTAAAGCTAGGTCCATCCTGATAAGAGTGTTGTTTTTAGAAAAAGCAGGTTCCAGTGCTAAAATATTTGGGAAATACTGTCTTCCACAAGTGAATTCACCCTCAATCTCAGTGCCTCTTAGATGCCACTGTACTGTTTTGATTTTAATCAAAAATTTTAATTTACAAACGAATACACTTCTAAACACCCAGAGAGTCCCTCAACTAATTAGAAAGCACTTCCATATGGGTAGCCCCTTTTTTGCAGTGAAATCAATAACCAAAACAACATCCGGTTAGAAAGAATGATTAAGGAGAAAGCCAACAGAATGAAAAACATAGAAGGAAAAATTAAACGAGAAAGGGCTGCAGGAAATCTAAGCCTACAAAAGGACAACTCGAGGGAATACATTATGAAGCGTTCTAATATCTAAAAAGGCCACGTGCTGAACACTTGTGCAATTGTTTACCACATCCATTGTAGGCCATTTTGCACATTAGAGTCTAATCCTGCAAAAAGATGAAAGCTTCTCAGCTGTGGAGTCAGTTTCTTTGATCATCAGGCACATGAGCTGTTCAACTGCAGTCACATGTTACTTGTGAAATCACTGGGTACACATTATGGACCTGTAGTCACATCAGTTATGTTGTATAATGTGCTGTAATAAAAAAAGTGGTTGTGTCATAATTGGTCTTTCTTTCTTTATTCGTGTCAGAAGCACCTAGGTACATAAATATAATTTTATACATACATCAAAATATGTTTTTTAGAATAAAATACAAGGTTAAAACTAGATATCATTTGCCCAATGCTTCAACAGTGCTCTCCCTTGCCAACATAAGATCTTCCATTGTGCATGCAGAGGGGCACGGTGTGCACTGTAGCATATGTGAGATGGTTCGTTCTTCTCCACATTCACACAGCATGTCTTTTATGGGGAAACCCCATTTCCTCAGGTTGTCCTTAGATCTTCCTAGCCCAGCACGCAGTCGATTTATTATTATTATTATTATTTATTTGATTTTTACCCCGCCTTTTTGCCCGGGGGCACTCAAGGCGGCATACAACATAAAAAATACAATATAAAATCAACATTAAAAAACAATTAAAAACAATGTTAAAAACAATACAACAAAATTAAAAACAGATACAATTTAAAAAACATGTCCAGTGGATCATAAAATTATAAAAATACACAAATACACAAACCAGCCAGCCAGCCAGCCTGTCAACAGTTAAAAGCTTTATGGAATAAAAAGGTCTTCAGCCCCCGCCGAAATTTAGGGATTTCCATACAGGCCATGGTTGTTCTTGGCCTGGTGGCGGGCATACCTAGGTTTGTGCCCATTCACCCGGCAGCTCCTTGCTTGCTTTCCATAGTTCCAAAGCAGTCTGTGGCGACCGGTTATGGGTGTGTGTGTGGCTGCAGTCCTAAGGAAGCTATTCCGCAATCTCAATCTTGACAGTGGGAGATGATGGCCATACAGTGGGTGTGTTTCTAGGGAGGTCGCTTTAACCCACTCCCATTACTGTCGAGTCAGTAATGGGAAGTACTGCTTGTGGTCTTGTGTGCATACTTCCCCTGAAGTTTCAGAACTCTGGAATGGCACTTGGCTTCCCACCAGCCTCCAAAGAATGAAGCAGAGAGAAAAAAAAACAACTTGTGGGTTTTTAAAAGCAGCAGGCAGCCATACGGAAGTAGAAGGAGAATTACAGACTGGAGAAAGGACTTTCATTCTCCATCCAGAAGGAAACCCACAATGCAGGGGGGAAACACATCTTCCTCCCTCCCTCCCTCCAAGTTGCATCCTCTTCCTCCTCCTCCTATTTTCTTCAAGCATACATTTTGAAAGAAAAGACCAGGGGGTACAGAGGGTAGGGCCCTCAATATCAGTGGGGGATCCATTCTAAGCACCATCCGCAGATACTGAAATCCACGAATACTGGAATCCGCAGGGCAAGTGGCACCACAATGACTCAGAAGGTCTCCCAGACATGACCACAAGCCAGTTCTGGTTTGTGCAGCTGATTTCCAGTTGTGTCCAGGAGGTCTTGAGGTGGCTGAGCCTCAGAACATCTCCCCGAGGCAACCAGAAGTGGTTGCCTTCTGAGGAGGCCTTCTGAGGCCCTCTGCAACATGGGCTTGGCCTCCGAAGGTGCTCAAAGCCACAAGTCTTGGGTCCGCAGATAAGGCAGATCCACTGTATAGGTGTGTCCCAGTATCCATTGATTCTGCATCCACAGTTTCAGTTATCCACTGATACTAGGGGAATATTTAAAATCTTTTTTATCTTGTTGCAGCAAAAACATTGCTATATCCCTCCCTTTAAGAACATACAAAGAACCCCACTGGATCAGGCCAAAGGCCCATCTAGTCCAGCTTTCTGCATCTTATAGGGACCCACCAGATGCCTCAGGCAGCACACAAGGGAACAGGCTGCCTGCATTATGTGGCCACTCCCTTGCACCTGAGGCATTCTGAGGTAAATTCTGAGGTAAACACACGGGTGGCCAGTCAAGATTCTCCACAGCCTTTCTCTTGGACAGCCACCAGAACCTGATAGTCCTCTTCAGACAGGTACTCATAAGAACAGCTCACTGGATCAGGCCAAGGCCCATCTAGTCCAGCTTCCTGAGTCTCACAGTGGCCCACCAGATGCCTCAGGGAACACACAAGACAACTGGGTACGTGCATCTTGTTGCCACTTCACATCCGGCACTCCTCTAAAATAAGAAGGTTGCACTAACCATCATGGCCTGTAGCCTGCGATGGACTTTTCCTCCTTAATCTGACCAGTCCCCTTTTAAAGGCATCTTTAAAAAGGCTGTCCCAGTATCCACGGTTTCAGGTATCCACAGGGGTGGGGGGGGGTAGGGGGTCATCTGGAGCAGAACACCAGCGGATACCGGGGCATGCCTGTACATCCCTTTTGACCAATCACGTTGATCCCTCAAGAAAACTTTAAAGTGGGTGGAGAGCAGCACTGCCATTATACTCTGAACAAAGAAAACAAATTAATCCCTGCGACCTACATCTGGGACGGTCAGCCTGTGTACTTAGTGTTTACGGCACTGCTATTTACAGTGTTGCACCAATTATGATTAAGGGACGTGGTGGCGCAGCGAGTTAATCCGCTGTTGCTGGGCTTTCGACCGCAAGGTTGGGAGTTCAAGACCATGCAACGGAGTGAGCTCCTGTTGCTTGTCCCAGCTCCTGCCAGCCTAGCAGTTCGAAAGCACCTAAAATGCAAGTAGATAAATACGGACCACTTTGGTGGGAAGGTAATGGTGTTCCTAGAGTCATGCCGGCCACATGACCACGGAAGCTTGTCCTCAGACAAAAATGCTGGCTCTACAGGCTTTGAAACGGAGATGAGCACCGCCCCCTACAGTCGGTCACGACTAGACCATTCGGTCGTGGGGAAACCTTTACCTTTACCTTACCAATTATGATGTATAGATGTAATCATGCAAAACAGGTGGATGTGGCACTAAATGAAACAGCAAGACTGGTCACAGGATACCTAAAACCGACTCCAATACAAAAGGTGCATTACCTAGCGGGCTTCCCCCCCCCCCCTCCCAAATTTCATCAGGAGAGTGCAGCACAGAAAGAGTGGGTTAAAGTGACGTCCCTAGAAACACACCCACTGTATTTATGTACCTAGGTGCTTCTGACGCGAATAAAGAAAGACCAATTATGACACAACCACTTTTTTTTATTGCAGCACATTATATAACATAACTGAAGTGACTACAGGTTCGTAATGTGTATCCACTGATTTCACAAGTAACATGTGACTACAGTTGAACAGCTCATGGTGCCTGATGATCAAAAGGGGAAACTAATGGGAAGCAATGACAGTATCAATGTGCTTCCCTGAGTTTGTCTAATAACATGTGACCACAAGCGTGAAATCGTCAACCCAGTTTGATTACAACTGTTTTACTTTTGGTCCAAGAATATAATGCACCATAGCAAGATCTTAGATAAAAAGTTTACAACATTTTTCAACAACTGGCTAGGCCAAAAAAAAAAAAAAACGGTATTGCATAATATGATTTGCAATCTCTAAGAGAGATTTATGATGAAACACAAATCCAATGGCTGATTAAGAATGATTCTGAGACCTAGGTTCACCTTAAATAAATTTTCATTACCAACTGATCCAGAACAAGTGCATAAATGCAGCAAACAATGCATTTTTAAGCTGCTGTGCAATGTCCTGAAGTCATAACTATGCATTAAATGCTTCAGCGTTTGTATTAATCAATGGGAAACAGTAGTTTTTAATTTCTACTCCAGTTTTCCTTGGCACAGCAAAAAAAGCTTATAGATTCATAAGCATTTCCTTATAAAGTTGTACTCTCCACTAATCAACAGTTGGGACGTCTCTAAAAAATAGATTCAGAAGACGAAATATTTTAGGATGATGAACTAACTTCACTAACTTCATATGATGAAGAGTCATACTTGGAAACTTTTGCCAGACATTTATGTGAAACGTGGTACAAATTAGCTGCTGTGAAGAATGTACAGTTGAAATTACAAGTACCTCTAAGGCCAAGGTAGACAATACATCCACTAGACCAGTGGTATTTGAACCTTTTAGACTGGGACCCACTTTTTAGAATGGCACTCGTGTCAGGACCCACAGGAAGTGATGTCATGAACCTGGAACTGTTGTTGTGGCAGGAAGTGCTGTCATCGTGACATAATACAATGACACTCCTGAAATGCAAAGAGGCATTCTTGGACTGCAGCAATTGTACAACCACAAAACATCCCTGACAGAAAGCAAGATGAGGACAAAATATGACGTAAAAGCACTGAATTAGAATTTTTAAAAACCCTCATTTGAAAATTAAGAAGTTTAAAATTGAAAGTTGGCCACCGTAAAGAGCATTTGGGCCACTCTCAGAGTCAGGGAGGATGTTGCACATCTCTCTGAATCTAAGAGTAGTCCCAACATACTTTATAGAGTCCCTTGTGCCAGCCAAACTTTGCTGGCCTAACTCCAGGTTAGGACTGCATCCTTAGTGAGTTGGCAGTGCTGGGGAAGCATCAGGAGGTTAATAAAGTGATGCTGGTCCATTATTCTATCATTGCTAGCAGGAGCAGGGACCATATCCCGTAGAGAGGCTGCTTTCAGTGCCATCTCTATGGCTTTGAAAGAAGCCGCACAAATACCTTTTCGGTGCAAACTTCTGATAGGCAGATCACAAACCAGAGTTAAGTTTCAGTGGCTTAAGATTTGAAAGCCGATTTCCCCTTTTATAATGCAGGCCAGTCACACTGCTTATTTTGCTGCCGTTTTGCATGCATGAGGCTGTTCCAAAATAAACAGCTCACAGACTAGTTTCTTGGCAGTCTAAACCAAGAACGGTCGCTCGAAGTCTGTGGTGCTCGTACTGCATCTAGAAACATTTTTTTCCCCAAATTTGTATAAAGTCTGTTTGCAAATATTTTCTACTCATTTTTTCCACCACACGTAAGGCAGATAATGACTTAAGCTGTCTTTGAGACTAAAAAATAAAGCATACTCTCAGGCCTTTAAATTTGCATTAGCAATTTAGAAACTGTCACATTTTTCCCCCCAGAAGATTCATATAGACAACTAGCAACTTCTTCAGAAACAAGAACTCTACAATGCAGTCACATCTGAAATACTGTATGCAGTTTTGGCCACCAAACGAAATCGCAGTACTATAAAAGGTACAAGGAAAATGATTGCAGGACCGGAGCATCTTTTTGCTACCAGAAAGGCTATAGCTCAGCATTTTTCAGAGAGAGAAACTGACGCATTAATTGACTAGAGAGATTTACGAAGTTCTATACAGTGTGTATCACTGCTGACATCATTTCACCTATATATAGGTGTGTTTGAAAAAGGTGTTATTTGTTCACAGATTTCGTGATTTGAAAGGCAGAAAGCGATGTTATGCATTTTCAGTCTTTCTTATTCCAAGTGCTCATTTTTATTAAGTTTAAAATGCTTTAAACGTATACTAGGTAGGTGATACAGTGTTAGCAGATGTAGCCACAGTATTATTTCTTATTAGAAAAAGTAACCTTAATTTCTGCAAAATATCTTAATCACCAAACAGTAGTATTTTGTGTTATTATTTGGATATTTTAACCTCCCAAAGACTGCGTTTTTATGCATCTTACAAAAATAAACATCCCTACCTATATCATCTCCCTAGTACACTCATACAACAGTTAAAATTAATAATGAGAACTTAGAATAAAATCACATGACATTGCTTTCTACTTTTCAAATCTGCAGGGGGAAAAAACCCCACCATTTTCAAAGACCCTACACTTATGGTTCTTCTCCGAAAGGGTAGCATAGCCTCAAATGAGTATGAAAACACATTTTGATTCCATTCTTTTTCTCTTACTGAAACCAGGACGATCACTCCAAGAGTTAGTTCTGCAATAGACCATGACAGCTCAGAGTGACTACTTCAGAATTTGCAACGCCGACATCAGAGGTAGGCACTGTCTGTAGGCAAACATCCACAGCTCAGCAGGGAGCCTACCACAATCCTCCTGACCCTGCCATGATCCAGCTGCACCACTTGATCTCGCGGAGGACGCAATGACAGGAACGAGATGCAGCCAGAATAAGCAAGTTGACGGACAAGCCAGCCAGCCAGCCAGCAGTCACGAACCTGTGGCCGACAATAGTCTTAGGAAGGAGCAACAGCTGCAGCCTGATTGTGCAGGTGGCCCACACCCTCTGGCTAGACGTCACAGTTGAGCAATGCCTTCTTAAACATTGCAATATGTTTCCCAGTAGACAGCACAACAACAGTACTGAATGTTCACCATTTGCTGATATCAACTAGCAAGAAAATGAGCTTGTATGCTCCGTCAACTGGCAGTTGCTACCTCAAGCAACTGTTGACTGTTGCTACACAGTCTTCAGCTTCAATATGCAAGGGCGGAAGGATTACTACACTGCATTCCAATTCCCCGTTTCCCCTGAGGGAGGGAGGGAAGTACACAAGAAGGGGAAGTGATGAAGAGGAGAATTACGAACACCCGAGTAGCATTCATATTTCCCACCACTAAAAAATATTGGACTCTTTTGGCAAAATAGCCAGATACTCTGTGCATCATATCAGTAAAAAAAAGTAATAAAGGTTTCCCCACGACCGAATGGTCTAGTCATGACCAACTGTAGGGGGCGGTGCTCATCTCCATTTCAGAGCCTGTAGAACCGACATTTTGTCCGAGGACAAGCTTCCGTGGTCATGTGGCCAGCATGACTTTACACCAAGGCGCACGGAACGCCGTTACCTTCCCACTGAAGTGGTACCTATTTGTCGACTTGCATTTTTAGGTGCTTTTCAACTGCAAGGTTGGCAGGAGCTGGGACAAGCAACAGGAGCTCACTCCGTTGCATGGTCTTCCGGTTGGAAAGCTCAGCAGCAGCAGATTAACCCATTGCGCCACCACGTCCCTTAAGTCTTCAGTAGGGGAAGACTAAACAGTAAAAACAAAATGTGAAACATCACCAATATGGGGTTTATAAAACAATAAAACGTGATATGCTGCTCCATTAACGAAACACTATTTACCTATTCAAGTACCTATTACTTTCCCTATTAAAGATGCTGTGGCATGTCTGAACCATTCGGAGGGTTCCTGACTAGGATTCTAAACCCCTAATTCCAGCAGCAGCTCTGCTGCTTTCTCCTAACTGGCTGCAGAATCTTCTGAGCAAGCCCAGAACCTGCCCAGGAAAATTCATGGAGCCCTCTGGAAAGGAGAACTGAGCGGCACTGTGCATTTACTCCCGAGTAGGCAAACGTGCCTCAGTCCAATTCAAAGGGCAGGCTGAGAGGAATGAGACGCCACCCAAATGGTCCCGATTCGATGACCGCAGGCTCCAAAAAAACACTCCAGAGGTGGCAGGTGTATTTAAACCCTATGAAAAGCCACAGGCTAACAGCCACAGGCATAAAACACATATATACCACACAAGTGACAGTGATAAAAATACTTTAAAATGTGAATTTGGAATAAAAGGATATAGCACCACTATCGGGCCTCTTTTTCTTTTTTAGGATAACTCCAAAATCCACAAAAAAAAAAAAAAAGGATTAGATTGCCTCTATATATCGGGAGGGACTTGGTGGCGCAGCGGGTTAATTCGCTGTTGCTGGGCTTTCCAACTGGAAGGTTGGGAGTTCGAGACTGCACAACAGAGTGAGCTCCCGTTGCTTGTCCCAGCTCCTGCCAACCTAGCAGTTTGAAAGCACCTAAATGCAAGTAGATAAATAGGGACCACTTTGGTGGGAAGGGAACGGCGTTCCTAAGGCATTCCGTGCGCTACGGCGTAGAGTCATGCCGGCCACATGACCACGGAAGCTTGTCCTTGGACAAAATGCCTATGAGATGGAGATGAGCACCGCCCCCTACAGTTGGTCACGACTAGACCATTCAGTCGTGGGGAAACCTTTACCTTTTTATATATCAGGAATAAATATAATATGGACAGGATATGACAATACAATGGCAGAGGTGCAAGTATCTTCTATGCCCCCCCCCCCAAAAAAAATCCTAGCCATGTCTTCTCATGAATTTTAATGCTGATTTGTCTACACACACACACAATCTCATTTTAAGTCATTTTGCTATAAAGTCGTTTTTGAAAAGAAAAAAAAAAGCTTCCTGGCCGGGGTCACTTTCCATGTGGAGTCTGCACATTCTCTCCACGTCTACGAAGGCTTTCTCCAGGCCAGAAAGCTCACATTTATTTTAAAATGAGAAGTGTTTTGGGTCTTTATCAGAAGATTTGGTGATGCTTTTGACACCGGAAATATGCTATAGGAATGTAACATTTGTTTACGCAAATCAATTAGTCAACAATAAAATTGGTTGTGTTATAAGGCGCTCTGCTTAAAGTTGCTCTATCTCTCTCCCTCTCCCCCTGTGTGTGTGTGTGTGTGTGTGTGTGTGTAAATAAGAATTCCTTAATTGTCCATGGTTTCTTAGAAGGCTTTTCACTGGCAAAAGAAAACATTTAAAGAAAACAGTATACGGGGGGGGGGGTTGGGACCCTCCAGTGGGTTGAGAAGCACTTACAGCAACCATATTGAAAATATGGGAAGATGGGACACTGGAAAGGGTGAGGGTTGTGCAGTTGTTTTGCTCGTGTCAAGGTTGTAAATAGGCTTTTTTCTTTGATTTACTTTGACATTGGAAAATGGCTGAGAAATAACCCAACTTATTGTGGCATTCTCAGGAAACCAGCAGGCTCTGGCGTCACAATGACTGCAATTCTGCCCATGACATCACTTCTGGTGGGTCCCAGAAGATTGTCATTCTAAAAAGTGGGTCCTGGTGCTAAAAAGTTTGAGAACCACTGCAGTACAGTATATTCGAGTGGTAGCCTCCTGTGCTGCTGAAAGTTTCTATAGAGCAAATACAAAGACACCACAAGATTTCTGTTCAGGCCTCTACAACACAACCCTTCAAAGAGTTAATAAGGTATGCTGAAAGAAAGTTGCCAGACACTCACTAGCCGAGTATACCTCCTGATCACTCTGTAATTTCTATACCCCATGTAATATTACTAGAGTCTGCCGGATCTCAAGACTGATGCAAGTTTCTTGCCCAGAGTTGTAACAACAACAACAACTAGCAGTTGTACCCAGCATTTGAAACCTTATTATTATCTCCATATTACAGAAAGATAGGCAATGACCGAGAGGGTGTGGCTTGCCTTAGGTTACCTTAGGTCATCATGGCAGAGGTGAAATATAAACTAAGGATTTCCCTATTTGTAGCTCTGCTATTTAGCCACTATGCGACACTAAGAAGGTTATAGGATTGAACCTTGTACCCAAGATATTCTCTCCCCTCCCTTTTTTTTATGAACAAAAAAAGAGGGAAAGGCTAACATGGACCATTCTGCATACTGAGGAAGATATAAAAAACAACTGAACAGCCCTTACTGGGGCTGGACTATTTCAGGATAAAGTTGCTGTTGTTCAGTCGCTAAGTCGTGTCCGACTTTTTGCGACCCCATGGACCACAGCACGCCAGGCCTCCCTGTCCTCCACTAGCTTCCGGAGTTCACCCAATTTCATGTTCGTTGCTTCGGTGACACTGTCTAACCATCTCATCCTCTGCCGCCCCCTTCTCCTTTTGCCTTCAATCTTTCCCAGCATGAGGGTCTTCTCTTCTCATCAGGTGGCCAAAGTACTTGAGCTTCAGCTTCAGGATTTGTCCTTCCAGAGAGCAATCAGGCTTGACCTCCTGGAGGATTGACCAATTGGATCTCCTTGCAGTCCAGGGGACTCTCAAGAGTCTTCTCCAACACCATTTACCAGGATAAAGAAGGCATGATAAAACTTCCTGTCCAGTGCGTACAAAATTAGTCCAGTACCGTCAGTCTTCATTATTTACTAGTGTTAGGTACCTGGAAATCCTCGTGGATAGCAAATTTGCAGATAACAAACCGTTGATCCTATGCGGTCAATAGGGTTAGGTACAAGGGTACCTTATCTGCCATCAGAAGAATCCAGCAGAGACCCTCAGGAAGCCAGCAGAGTGCAGCAGGAAGTGCCCAAAGATCTCTGAGTGCTGCAGAGACCTTCCGGAAGCTGCAGGGATCTTCAAAATGGCACCTGCAACCAGTATGGGCCCCTTAACCATGTCTGGCGGGGGCTTCTGCCAGTCATTTTGAAGGGCTCAGCTCTGGTTGCAGGTGCAATTCTGAAGGTCCCTGCAGCCTCTACAAGGTCTCTGCATAAAGGATAATGAGGACAGAGGCACAGATAATGAAGTAAGTAGGATTTTTGCCCCCCACAGATAAGCAAATTTGCAGACAGCGAGATCACATATAAAAAGAACTGATTGTATGTCAAGAGGTAGGAAATGCTCTCCCCACAGGAGGGTTGAGATTTTGACATTTGCATTCTGAAAGCCCCAGGAGGGCCATTCCATATCCTTTCCCTGTTAGAGAAGTGTTCAGAACTTCTGAACCTCTGAACTTCAGATATGCAATCATAGACAGGTGAGACAGGCATTCCATATATAGAAAGAGTTATCTATTTAATCGCCACAAACGCCCACTCACTCTGGCATTAGATTCCACTTTGTAGAAACATAATACACCATCACAATACTTTGTGAGGTTGCATGCAGAGAAGTGGTAGAAATCCATTTGAGAAATGCACAAACAGTGGGGGAATAAAAGGACACTATGAAAGAATTAATAATATAATATCCATTAGACCAATAATGCAAAACGCAACACTAAAATACTCTACCCACATTAAGAACTGTTTTCTATTTTTTTTTTTTTTTGTAGTTGTAATCATAAAGGTAATGTTTTATACAAATTGAGTATCCCTTATTCGACTGCTTGGGATGGGAAGGTGTCTATTCTGGATTTCGGAATAATTGCTTTTTTCACTGTTACCCATTTGGGTGTCTGTGAGCCTCATTGACATTTTTTAACATTGGCACACACCACAGAGCAGAGAATAGAAGCTTATATGTGGAAATTAGCACAAGACCTTCTAGCGTTCACACAACAGATTTTTTCTTAAAGCCTTGGACAAAAATGTTCAATTTCAGGTGTTCAGATAAGAGATCATCTACCTGTATACTATTACAGAATTATCAATATCTGTAAACATTAAAATAACAAATGAAGTTGGATGGCAGGAGAAAGAAAAAATGGATTGAGATTTTCATCCTGTTCAGGGGCTTCACTTCCCTGTTCAGGGGCTTCACTTCCCTGATCCTCAGAGCTGTTTGTGGGATGCCAATCCACAAAGTAAAAAACTTGTGGTGTATTCTGAATTACAGATCTCTTCCAGTTTGAGTTTATTGATTGTTAGGTTCTTCCTACTACGGCAGAGAAGGCAATATTCTCCCTTTGCTCATGCTAACTCTGTCAGCACTTCTTAGTAGCATGGAACAGAGTGTGAACCAGCTACCTCATGAGAAATCACTCAAATGTTTGCCACAAAGAACACTAAAGATATGTGGGGAAAATGTGAAGAAGAGTTTTTGGCAATGCTGCAAATTGTGTATTCACTGGACCCTCCTCATTTGCAGGTTCGGAACCCGTGGATTTGATGCAACACAGGTCAAACTGCAGATTTTATCATCCACATTTTTTGGCATCCTTGGGGGTTCTGGGAATGGAACTACAGCAGATGCCAATTGCCAACTTCTTTACCTTGACAATAGCTCTTCACTTAGACCACGTTTAGGGATGTGGTGGCGCAGCGAGTTAATCTGCTGTTGCTGGGCTTTCGACCGCAAGGTTGGGAGTTCAAGACTGCACGACGGAGTGAGCTCCTGTTGCTTGTCCCAGCTCCTGCCAACCTAGCAGTTCGAAAGCACCTAAATGCAAGTAGATAAATAGGGACCACTTCGGTGGGAAGGTAACAGCATTCTGTGCGCTATGGCGTAGAGTCATGCCTGCCACATGACCACGGAAGCTTGTCCTCGGACAAAACGCCGGCTCTACAGGCTTTGAAACAGAGATGAGCACCGCCCCCTACAGTCGGTCACGACTAGACCATTCTGTCGTGGGGAAACCTAGACCACGTTTGACTTCCCTTTCATTTTTCACAGCAATGAGATGGATGATCACACACACACACACACACACACACACACACACACACAGAGAGAGAGAGAGAGAGAGAGAGAGCTAAATACAAATGTGTACAATTGTCAATATGACATTTTGTGCCTGGTTACACACATTTCTTTCTGTGGAAGAATTTTTCCACATTTGAAATAGAACTTAAATAGAAGAACAAGAATAAAGACAGCAGATCTCTGCCCTGTCCAAACACAAAAGAGGACAAAACCAAGAGGACAAAATCTGAATGCCAGATGCAGGGAATGGCAACAGGATATAAGCATCTTGTGGTGTGCTCCCTGAGGCATCTGGTGGGCCACTGTGAGACACAGGAAACTGGAATAGGTGGACCTTGACCTGATCCAGTGGGGCTGTTCCTATGTTCCTTTGAGTACATGTCTGAAGAGGAGCACCTGGTTCTAGTGACTGTGAAAGACAAAGGCTGAGGAGAATCTTGACTAGCCACCAGTGTATTTATCTCAGAATGCCAGGTGCAAGGGAGTTGCCACAGAATGCAGGCAGCTGGTTGTCTTATGTGGCCCCTGAAGCATCTTGTGGGCCACTGTGAGATACAAGAAGCTGGACTAGATGGGCCTTGGTCTGATCTTCTTCTTATGTTCTTATGAGGCTGGCTGAAGGGGTCCAGTATAATGAATTCTTCAGCACCAATCACTAGACAGGCTAGATTTCTGCAGAGCGCCTAAACACCAGTTGCACAGTCCATCAAGCATTGGACACCTTTTGTCTACTTAAATCCAGCATAGAGACAACAGAAGCAAAACACTCACAGGGTAGAGTGGAAGGGAGCCAACCAACACAAGAACCCACAAGAAGGGTTCTAATCTGCAAAGTGGATCATTATTTCTGATGTTTTCATACCTCCACAATCCTAGACTCTATTTATGAAGAGAGGCCAATGCAAAGCAAGCTGGGGAGTTTTGTTTTTCAATGTTTCTATTAAGAGATAAATTAGTTTTAAGACAGATTTCTCCTGCACCAGGCAAAAGGTTGTTGTTGTTCAGTCGCTAAGTCGTGTCTGACTCTTCGCGACCCCATGGACCACAGCACGCCAGGCCTCCCTGTCCTCCACTAGCTTCTGGAGTTCGCCCAATTTCATGCTCATCGCTTCGGTGACATTGTCTAACCATCTCATCCTCTGCCGCCCCCTTCTCCTTTGGCTTTCCATCTTTCCCAGCAGGAGGGTCTTTTCTAAAGAGTCCTCTCTTCTCAGGAGGTGGCCAAAGTATTGGAGCTTCAGCTTCAGGATTTGTCCTTCCAGGGAGCAATCAGGCTTGACTTCCTGGAGGATTGCCCGATTGGATCTCCTTGCAGTCCAGGGGACTCTCAAGAGTCTTCTCCAACACCAAAATTCAAAAGCATATATTCTTTGACGCTCTGCCTTTCTTATGGTCCAGCTCTCACAGCCATACATTGCTACTGGGAAAACCATAGCTCTGACTAGGCGAACCTTTGTTGGCAGGGTGACGTCTTGGCTTTTTATTAAGTTGTCTAGGTTCGCCATAGCTTTCCTCCCAAGAAGTAAACGTCTTTTAATTTCATGGCTGCAATCATCTGCGGAGATCTTGGAGCCCAGGAAAATAAAGTCTGTCACGGCTTCCATTTCTTCCCTTTCTATTTGCCAGAAAGTGATGGGAGTGGTTGCCATGATCTTCGTTTTTTTCATGTTGAGCTTCAAGTCAATTTTGGCACTTTTCTCTTTTACCGTCATCAGAAGGTTCTTTAGGTCTTCCTCACTTTCTGCCATTAGAGTGGTGTCGTCTGCATACCTGAGGTTGTTGATATTTCTTCCAGCAATCTTGATTCCAGCTTGTGAATCATCCAGCCCAGCCTTTCTCATGATGTACTCTGCATATAAGTTAAATAAGCAGGGTGACAGTATACAGCCTTGTTGTACTCCTTTCCCAATTTTAAACCAATCGATTGCTCCATGTCCAGTTCTAACTGTTGCTTCCTACAAAAGGCAAAACGTAATGTGATCTTAATGCAATCATAATCCTAGTGAGTTGTTATTTTCTGATCCGTTCAGAACAGCTGTATACAAAGACACCACAACAATAATTTAGTCAGCCTATAAGTCATCCACAGCCAGATCTTATATTGATTACTTCATTTGTCCAGTTTCCAAAGCAAACAGCATTTAATTGCTACATCCAGTTCTGGATATGCAAAAACTCATTATACATAGAGAGAAAGAAAGCAAACCAGGAGCTTATCAATAAACCTTTAGAATAGAAAAAAATATTCCACAGTTGGCAAACACAGCAAATCTTTAAACGTCCTTTGATTATATAGTACCAACACCTACAATGTATTGTTTATTTTACTTCAAGGCCTGTTCTTTAATCATTCAGGGACAGGTCACACCTTACGTATAGTTCCAGAATTTTTTTCCCAAGATTGACTTGAAAAATGACAAAGAATTAATGGGAGGACTATCCAAACCAGCCATGTTCAACCATTGTGTTATAGCACATTCGTGTTCCATGGGAATTTGGGGACCGATAATTTATTAGTAGTTCTATGGGGGGGTAACCCCCCCCCACTGGCTGTACAGTGTGCCTTGTCACTTGTCAAAAGCTGATTGTGCGCCTTGACAATTTTAGCATGTGCCAGTGTGCCGTGAGATGAAAAAGGTTGAACTGATCTAAGCCTTTCCCTGCTGTCTGTCTGCTCACAACCAAAACACAGGAACAGCCCCACTGGATCAGGCCAAGGCCCAAGTAGTCCAACTTCCTGTATCTCACAGTGGCCCACCAGATGCCTCAGGGAGCGCACAAGACAACAAGATGCCTGCATTCTGTGAAGATCTCTGATCTAAGCTTTTCCCTGTTGTTTGTCTGCTCACAACCAAAACTCCAGTTGCTTTTCCACCTACAAGGGAAAATATTTTCCCTGCAAGGAAAAAAAAAATCAGATTTTGACCGAAGTGGAGGGGAGAAAAGGAGTCAAGCAACCTTTCCCCCTCCAGTCAACTTCCAAGCTACCTGCATACAAGCATCAGGGAACAGAACTACACATAACGTGGAACGTTGCTCCAAGGGGCACTAAGAAGTCTACAACTAAACTTTGTCATTCTGTCCATTTTTACCAGACACTTCACTTTTGATAGTAGCATAAAACAAGAGTTAAAACCATAGAGCAAGTGAATGCCCTTAATAGCAGTCATCTTGCACTAAACCTCAGAGATATTATTTCAGACGTTTTAACAGCTTTGTGACACTTTTTTTTAAAAAAGGTGCTCATTTCACATTTGAAATATATCCATTTTATTCAAACATGCCCCACATAGGTGTGCAAAGTCCTCTTTCCTAACATTTTGAAATTGTAATTTTAACAATTACATCATTCCATTGACAACTCAGAGAAGTGCAAATATGATCAAGTACGGCAGTGGTGAGGAAGGCCAAGTGCATACCGTCAACATGTGCGCATACCGTGACAGACATAGTGGTTACCACTGTCAATATCACACCATCTCTGGTATTAATTTCTGCACAAGCAGAACCACCGATCCTCAGTAGAAGCATTCTTCACTCTACTGTGCTGCTTCAGAGGGACTCCATTTAGAAACTGATGTAAAAATCATAAGAACATAAGATGGATCAGCTGGATCAGGCCAAGGCCCATCTCGTCCAGCTTCCTGTATCTCTCAGTGGCCCACCAGATGCCTCAAGGAGCACACAAGACAAAAGGCTGCCTGTATTCTGTGGCCATTCCCTTGCACCTGGCATTCTGAGGTAAATTCTGAGGGTGGCCAGTCATGTTTCTCCACAGCATTTCTCTTTGACAGCCACCAGAACCAGATGTCCTCTTCAGACATGTACTCATAGGAACAGCCCCTTTGGATCAGACCAAAGGCCCATCTAGTCTACCTTCCTATATCTCTCAGTGGCCCACCAGATGTCTCAAGGAGCACATAAGACAACAGGCTGCCTGCATCCTGTTGCTACTCCCTTGCACCTGGCATTCTGAGGTAAATTCTGAGGGAAACACACTGGTGGCTAGTTATGATTCTCCACAGCATTTCTCTTTGACAGCCACCAAAACCAGAGGCTCCTCTTCAGACAGGTACTCATAGAAACAGCTCCACTGGATCAGTCCAAGGCCCACCTAGTAAAGCTTCCTGTATCTCACAGTGCCCCACCAGATGTGTCAGAGTGCACACAGGACAACAAGCTGCCTGCATTCTATGGCCACTCCCTTGCACCTGCCATTTAGAGACAGCCTAAAACCAGGAGGTTACACGTAGCAATCATGGCTTGTAATCTGTAATGGACTTTTCTTCTAAAAATCTGTCCAATCCCCCTTTTAAAGGCATCCAGGCCAGACGCCATCACCACATCCTGTGGCAAGGAGTTCTGCAGATTAATTACTCACTGGATAAAAAAAAGTATTTGTCTTTTCCATTAAACACAATTATCTCGGGGGGGGGGGATATTTAATTATGCTTTGGGGCAAGGACTCAGTTTTGACTGAGAGGGCCAGGTAAGAACTTTTTTATATCATCTGAATTGTCCGTGGACAGCAGGTTTTTTTGCCTATCCCAGACTGGTGAGGGAGGGATGGTGTGTTTCGAGTAGGTTTCTTGAATTAAAAACTGGTCACTTGTGTTTAATAAAGTTAAACCCCAACCGCAATCTTGGGGGTGCTGCAAGGGTAATAGGCTACCTCAGCATGCCAGGTGCAAGGGAGTAGCCACAGAATGCAGGCAGCCTGTTGTCTTGTGTGCTCCCTGAGGCATCTGGTGGGCCCCTATGAGATACAGGAAGCTGGACTAGGTGGGCCTTTGGCCTGATCCAGTGGAACTGTTCCTATGAGTACATGTCTGAAGAGGAGCATCTGGTTCTGGTGGCTGTCAAAGAGAAATGCTGTGGAGAATCGTGACTGGCCACCAGTGTTTACCTCAGAATTTACCTCAGAATGCCAGAATGCAGGCAGCCTGTTGTCTCATGTGCTCCCTGAGGCATCTGGTGGGCCACTATGAGATATAGGAAGCTGGATTAGATGGGCCTTTGGCCTGATCCAGAAAGGCTTTTCTTATGTTCTGCAGCCCTGTTTTCAACGGACTACTTCACTGGCCTTGTATACCAACTTAAAAATAGAGCTCACAGTGGGTCCCTCACCCACAGGGTGGGCCCAGCTGTGGGCCTGGCTGTGCAGATGGAATAAGAAGTACATACCAGCGAGTCAAACACGTGCTCATCCATTCCCTGCATGCTTCACTTATGCTGTCTGTGCAACACAGGAACGCACAGTGTCCGGCCCTAGATGCTCTTTAAAAGGGGATTGGATGGGTTTATGGCGGGAATATCCATCACAGGTTACAAGCCACGACGGGTATGAACAGTCTGAGATTAGCAGCTGTAGTGGGGTTTGGACAGGGGTAGGCAACCTTAAATACTCCAAGAGCCATTTGGACCCGTTTTCTGGAGAAAAGAAAACCTCGGGAGCCACAAAACCCTGTTGACATCTAAAATGAAGATAATACTGCATATATAGTTTTTTTTTTTACCCTTATGCTATGTATAAAAAAACTATAGGGAGTGGCAACAGGATGCAAGAATTTTATTGTCTCATGCCTCCCTGGGGCACCTGGTGGGCCGCTGTGAGATACAGGAAGCTGGACTAGATGGGCCTTTGGCCTGATCCAGCGGGGCTCTTCTTATGTTCTTATGAGCGATCGCGGCTGAAAATCGGGTCTCGACATTCGTCATTCGCTGTCTCCAGCTTTCTCTCTCTCCCACCCCCAACCCTGCTGCCAATCCTCCACAGCCTTCCAATCGCACGTAAAAAAACGAACGGCAGAACAAAAACCAGCCACCACGCTGCACCTTGCAGGGCAACGCGGAGGATCGCCCGTTTGCAAAGAGCACATGCGACAAGCAGCAGCAGGATGGGCGGGCAGACCAGACCCCAGAGCCGAGCGAGCAGCTGCCCATGCAACTGCTGCCACTATGGGGTGTGTTGTTGTTTTTTCAAAACAGTGGAGGATTTTTTATTTTTAGGTTTGCAAAAGGGGGATTCCAGGCTCATGCACAGGAACTTTTGCAACTTGCACGCCATCGATGCAAACAATCCCTCCACATTGCAGAAAGAGGGACCGGGCAAAAGATCCTGGAAAACGGGCGGGGGACACACACACACAACTGCAAGACCCAGCGCTTTCCGTGCTTGTAAGCGGGAGCTGCCCCAACGCGTGCAAAACCAGGGGCAACTTTGCAACCCGACCAAGAGCGAGCCAGAAAGTTTTCCCCACAGGCTCTCTGCTGCACGCCGCCGCCCCCCGCCACGCTCCATCCCAGCTCTGCATGCGAAGCAATGCAAACACATGGAACAGTCAACACAAAAAGCCACGCACTCTTCCAGCCGGCAGATCAGCTCTGGGGCTTCGCGGGTTGCCTTCTGCACAAGGCTATCCACGGACCAAGCGGGAGCCCAGCCGCCGCTGCTGCCAGCACGCTCTCCCCGCTTCCCGGAGCAGCGTGCAGCGCAGGACTGTTGCCGAGTGAAGAGGCGCTCTCGGTAGCAGCTCCTGGCTCGGGGGGCTTGGAGGGAAGGGGAGAAAAGGGGGCAATTCCCAACCTGCAGCCCTGAGCACAGTGCAGCCTACCAGGAGGGAGAGCAAGCCCGCGGTCGCAGCCAATGCTGGGAGCCTCCTTTGCTACTTTCACCTGGACTCCGGAGCCACAGCAGACGGCTAAAAGAGCCACATGCGGCTCCAGAATCATAGGTTGCTGACCCCAGGGTTTGGAGATGGCCCAAATCCCTGGGTTTAAATACTCATAGAATTTGGCGTTCGTGGGGATTCCAGGAACAGATCCCCACAGATCTCGAGGGCCAACTGTATATTAGTAGATCTACTGAGAAATTCTGGATTTCTCAATAGAGTTGGGGATTCCCTGACCTAAAAGCTGAAAGGTGTTACACAACTGGCAGAAGTTTTAAAACAATTCAGCCTCCACTTCTTCTAACCACATGCTCAAAACAGTGTTG
Source organism: Lerista edwardsae (assembly GCA_029204185.1). Classification (NCBI taxonomy): domain Eukaryota; kingdom Metazoa; phylum Chordata; class Lepidosauria; order Squamata; family Scincidae; genus Lerista; species Lerista edwardsae. Next base: position 28,376,320 of record JAJKFI010000007.1, read on the forward strand.
TAAAAAATGTCCAATTCATCCAGGCCCAGGAGACTGAGGAACTCTTTCGCCGATCCCATCCATGTTCACTTCATTCTTAAATCTTCTATTTAATTCCATTTCCATCAGCAGCTGTTTCCCTTGGCTGCTTCGCAGGGGAATGCACAGCCAAAAAGCTTCCATTTAGGTAGCTCCTTTCCCAGAATTCTGTCCTGAACTGACTAGTACAGAAACATCACCTAAAAACTGATAGCCGCATTTGCCTGCTTTCCTCTTCCCTTCCTTTTTGTGTTACGTCTATTACATTGCAGACCATTTTTCTGGACCATAAACTACATTGAGTACATTGGCGGAAGAGTGGTATTTAATCAATGCAGCTAATAAATAAAATGAGATTTCCACGTGAATTATGATTTGCAGGAGTTCTCCAGTCTAGTCGTGGTAGGACAAAACAAGGTATCAGATTTCCCTCCTCCAGTTTATCTCGCTTCTCTAACTACCGAAGAATTGCAGAAGGGGCTTTAGTTTATTTGATGTTGCAAAGCCAAGCTTTTTTTTTATTTTTATTTTTTTTTACATCTGGGGATAACGCACACACAAATCCAACTTATTTCCCGAGAGCATTTTGGCAGCAGACATTTCCTGAATTTACTGGAGCTTTGTCAAATTCATGTTTGTTTTTGGCCTTCCGAAGGGGAAAAAAAGTCCTATGAGTCAAGTAGAAATCTTCCTCCAGCCCCCACACCTTGCATTATTGTTGTTGTTCAGTCAAAGTCGTGTCCGACTCTTTGCGAGCCCATGGACCACAGCACGCCAGGCCTCACTGTCCTCCACTAGCTTTCCAGACTGCTAACTTCTTCTGAAATAAGGTGTTGCCCAATTTCATGTTCATCGCTTCGGTGACACTGTCTAACCATCTCATCCTCTGCCGCCCCTTCTCCTTTTGCCTTCAATCTCTCCCAGCATGAGGGTCTTTTCTAAAGAGTCCTCTCTTCTCATGAGGTGGCCAAAGTATTTGAGCTTCAGCTTCAGGATTTGTCCTTCCAGGGAGCAATCAGGCTTGACTTCCTGGAGGATTGACTGATTAGATCTCCTTGCAGTCCAGGGGACTCTCAAGAGTCTTCTCCAACACCATAATTCAAAAACACCTTGCATACCAAACCACAAAGATCTTCTGGGGCCTTGTGGTCTGTTCTTTCTACTAGTTCGCCTCTTCTACTTTCTACAGTTAGAAGTGGCAGTGCACTACTGAGTAGAAACCAAAGAGACAGAAGATTGTTCTCAGGTATCACCTCTGCCATGAACTTAACAGTTGGCCTTTGGGCAAAACCCACTCAGGCTTAACTCCACACTAAGGGGACAATAATCCTTATGCACTTTACAGAGTTGTTTTAAAGACTGTATTACTACACTATGGCAGAGTTCCAGATACATGATGTCACAGCTGACATATGTGATACATGATGTCACGGATATGGTGATGTCACAGCTGATCTGAACATAGACATAGAAGTGCAACCCACTGCAATCCTCTGAGCGTGCATCAAGTGGCAGGAATTCCTTGACATCTTGCCTGCCTTCTTTCCTGAATAAGAAAGTTGAGTTTTAGCATTCCAGACTGCTAACTTCTTCTGAAATAAGGTGTGGCACAAAAGCCTTTCTGCAGAAGCATTTTTCTCCAGCCAGTTTAAAAGACATAACACCCAAACCAAGAAACCGTCGAGGCCACCATCTTAAGATCCAGGGAGTGGAATGAGAAGAGGAAAAAAGTCACTGCTTCTCTTCCACTGTGTTCTGGCTCCTTGCAGCACCCTGTTATCGCTAGTCCAACCTGCATCACAGCAGAACACAAAAAGGTGATCGGCCAAACAGAACAAAAAACAAGAACTGGGCCTGTGTCAGAAACCAAAAGCAGCCAGATGGGCTGCCACCATCCCAGATGGTGCTGCTACTGTGGAAGAAAAGGACTGTAGACAGACAGTGCTTATTATTAAAAATATTTATATCTGACTTTTCCCACAAAAAGTAGTTCACAAAGCAAAATAAAGAAGTCTGTGGCCCAATGGAGGAGAAGCTCAGCCCCTTCCATTGTCATCTCATGCTGGGATCTTCCTGGCGGCCATTTTGCTGAGGCCTGTTTACCTCAGGCCTGCTTCAGCTTCAAGAACCACCAGTAGTTCCTGCCAGAAACACAATTATTTTGTTTTTGTGTTTTAATGTACTGTAAGCTGCTTTGTGAAGCAGAGGCGGTACCCAGAATATTTGAACTAAGCATCAGTCACGCTCAGCAGCAATGACATAAACCCTAGAGCAATTACTACTAGGAAACAGCATGCAAACTATGGAAAAACTGAATTATGATGAGCGCACAGCCAACAACTGTCTCACAACATTGTTCACAGGGCCATCTATTCAAGAATTAAAATGGAGAAAAGGTTTCGCAGGCAGCATTCCAAGACATCTGACAAAAACACAACAGCAATGGGCCGTTGCATATGCCGACAGCAGGACATTAAATGCCATGAATTTAAACCTAAAACCAAGTCTACAGCGCAGGAGAAACAAGAAACATGCAGAAGGTTTAAAAATAAAGCAAATACTTTTCAGAATCGCTGGCTGCAATCCAGGGAATGTTAAGTAGGCTTGAGATTCATTGATTGCAATGGAACGTCTGCACTTAAGATTTCTCTGGAATGCAGTCAGCAATGCAAGGAAATTCTCTTTGGCAGCCCCATTTCTTTTGGTGCTCAGTCTAAACTTTAGCATGTGCACAAATAACAACAACTGCAAACAGTGACCTACTGTAAAGGCAAATTAAGCCTCCTAGGACTATTTCTAAAACTGAGGTCGAAAAAAGCTCCTATTTATGTTTCCAATGCTATTCACAGATAGCAATAAGTGGAGAGACAAAACCATTTTTAAGAAAGTGACATGCAAAGAAAAAGACGGAGCACAAACAATCTAAAGCAGTGGTTCCAAATCATTTTAGCACCGGGACACACTTTTTAAAATTATCACAGCGGTTTTCAACCTTTTTCATCACACAGCACATTGACAAGACAGTAAAATCAAGGCACATCGTGTTTTGTTTTGTTTTTGACAATTGACAAGGCACACTGTGCTGCTGGCCAAAGTTCACGTTCCCAAATGGTCCTACTAATAAGTGAACCTCCTCCAAATTCCCACAGCACACCTGTAGACCATTTGCGGCACAATGGTTGAAAATTGCTGCTCTATCGGGCATAACAGCATAAGAAGAGCCCTGCTGGTTCAGGGCAAAGGCCCAGCTAGTCCAGCTTCCTGTATCTCACAGTGGCCCACCAGGTGCTTCTGGGAGCAGATGGGACAACAAGATGCGTGCATTCTATTGCCACACTCTTGCATCTGGCATTCTGAGGTAAATTCTGAGGTAAATAATAACTTGCAACCCAACTTGGACCTTAAGAACATAAGAAGAGCCCTGCTGGACCAGGCCAAAGGCCCATCTAGTCCAGCTTCCTATATCTCACAGTGGCCCACCAGATGCCTCAGGGAGCATATAGGACAACAAGATGTTTACATCCTGTTGCCACTCCCTTACACCTGGCATTCCGAAGTAGCCCACCACCAATGTAGGGAGGTTGCACAATCCATCATGGCCTAAAGCCCATGATGGACATTTCCTCCAGAAAACTGTCCAACCCCCTTTTAAAGGCACCTAGGCCAGATGCCATCACCACTTCCTGTGGCAAGGAGTTCCACCGACTAACTACCCTTTTACCCATTGTAACTCTCCCAACTCTCAATTTTAGTGGATGTCCCCTGGTTCTGGTGTTGTGAGAGAGGGAAAAGAACATCCCTCTACCCACTCTATCCATCCCATGCATAATTTTGTACGTCTCAATCATGTCTCCCCTCAGGCGCCTTATTTCCAGACTGAAAGGCCCCACTAGCTCATAAAAATAGATATAAAATATTTCTTTTTATTTATTAAAAGACAAAAATGATTAATAATAATTGGGGCCCTGTGCTCCTGGTGCTGCTAGAGACCTTATATTATGTGTTGATATTTCCTGGTCTCTCCCTAGAAACACCTTAAAGACGGTTCACCCAAACCATTTAATTACCGTCATTCCAAGTTACCTAGAAGGCTGAACTGGAGAGCAAGATATGCAGTTAGGGACTTCTAGGCCAGACAAAAGGGTTCACGTGTGATTATTGCCAATTGGCATACCAATTACTAGAGAAAACAGGAAAATGTGACATTTAACTTGAGGGTGTGAAGATTACCTCATACCACAGGCTAGCAACCCAGCTAACCATTTTCTTCTACAAGTCTACTTACAGGCAAATGTACTTACACAGTGGGCTTTCTTTATAATGCTTCAAAAACGTTTTTGTGACCCACCAAACCTCAGCTCGTGACCCACTGGTAGGTTCCGACTCAGTGTTAGGGAAAACACTGATCTAAAGTACTACCTAGGCAATTTCACACGCACGCACACACAAAAATGGAGTAACTGCTTTATACTCTCTCTCCAGTTAAACAGCTCTGGGTTTATTTTAATCAGGAACCCAACCCACTCTACCCCAAACCCCACTGTATCAGCTTTATCAAGCCCCCCCCTACACACCCCTCTCTCCCATGCCCAGGACCTGCCACAGTACACAAATTCAAAGCAGACAGAAACGCACCACCACATTTCTTACCTCATTTTTCTCTCTAAAGAAGACTAAAACATCAACTAACTCTTCATTACAGATAATCTAGATGTGCACAAAAAATGAGTTTAAAAATGCACGGTCAGTGCTTTCCATACCGGAGCAAATAGTGAAATCAATACAGCAATTCCAAAGTTATGGGACTGACGTTCAGCGGAAGAGCAAATGTTTGGAAAGCAAAAGCTCCTGGGTGCAACTCCTGCGTAAGCTGGGAAAGATCTGCCCTGAATTCCTGGAGCACTGCTGTGCGCACATACAAAATGGAGGGGTGGACCAATGGTCTGATTTGTGAAAAGGAACTTCACATGACGTGAGGATTTTTTAAAACTCAATGTAGAATTGGCACTAAACATGCCAAGACTGAGGCGATATACCTGCCTTATGCTACTGTTTTATTTCATTTCTCTTTCTAAGAAAACAGGATATTTAAGACACACATGGAAGTTTCGCTCTACATTTACAGGCGGTGCTGAAACAGGATTAAAACATCACTGATGCATGATGGAAGCTCATGATCTCCATGCTGTCAGAACATAGGAACATAAGAAGAGCCCTGTTGGATTAGGCTAAGGCCCATCTAGTCCAGTTTCCTGTAACTCACAGTGGCCCATCAGAAGCCTCAAGGAGCACACAGGAGAACAGGCTGCCTGCATTCTGTGGCCACTCCCTCGCACCTGGCATTCTGAGGTAAATACTGAGGGAAACGCACTGGTGGCCAGTCAAGATTCTCCACAGCATTTCTCTTTGACAGCCACCAGAACCAGAGGCTCCTCTTCAAACAGGTACTCCTAGAAACAGCCCCACTGGATCAGTCCAAGGCCCACCTAGTAAAGCTTCCTGTATCTCACAGTGGCCCACCAGATGCCTCAGGGAGCACACAAGACCACTACATATCTGCATCTCATTGCCACTCCCCTGCATCTGGCATTCTGAGGTAGCTTACTTTTAAGGTACGCACTACCCATCACAGACTGTAGCCTGTGATGGACTTTTCCTCCAGAAATCTGTTCAGTCCTCTTTTAAAGGCACCTATGCCAGACTCCATCACCACCCCCTGTGGCAAGGAGTTCCACAGATTAATTATGGAAGACACGGACCCAATTCACACATTCAGGTCCATGGTAACCTCATTTGAGTTTCAAGGACCAGGTTTCATATGCTAGCCTGCAACACACGAAGGGTATTACTGCAGATCTGAACAGATCCAGTAGGAAGACCAGGTATCTGATCTTCATCCAACCGTAACTGCAGAGCCATTAACTAATTAATAAATTGACCACCAACACATAAAGATGATTACCTCTATCTGTGTTTCAATTTGGCTACCCTGCTCAAGCAATAAATTCCTGGTTACGTAAGGAAAAAGAAACACCTTGAAATCCCATGCGGTAGAAAACTGAAGTTGTTACGGACTGTGGAAAAATGGCCTGTTAAAATGCAAGTGCAGAAGCATTTCAGAGAAACAAATGCAAAACATAATCTGCCTTCAACTGATATTATGCTGGAACACCGACATAAGACGGCCTTTACAGTAAATACCACTGTCAGCTTGCTATAGTGGCCGGTCTCAGAGAAAATGAGAGAAGGGGGCTACATAGGCGGATTAGAATTACTTCCATGAAACTCATACAGGGAGAGATGATTTTGACAGGAACCAAGGGTGCTGGACAGCTCAAATCCTTTCACGAGCTGGCCCAGATTCGGAAGTTATGTACGGAAGGGATAGAGTCGATAGAGGGATGTTCTTTTCCCTCTCTCAAAACACCAGAACCAGGGGGCATCCGCTAAAACTGAGGGTTGGGAGAGTTAAAACAGGTAAAAAGACGTACTTTTTTATCCAGCGGGTGGTTAGTCTGTGGAACTCTTTGCCACAGGAGGTGAGGATGGCATCTGGCCTAGATGCCTTTAAGAGGGGATTGGACAGATTTCTGGAAGAAAAGTCCACCGTGGGCTATAGACCATGATGGATTGTGCAACCTCCTTACACTAGTAGTAGGCCACTTCAGAGTACTGGGTGCAAGGGAGTGGCAACAGGACGCAAGCATCTTGTTGTCTCATGCCTCCCTGGGGAACCTGGTGGGCCGCTGTGAGATACAGGAAGCTGGACTAGATGGGCCTTTGGCCTGATCCAGCGGGGCTCTTCTTATGTTCTTATTAAGGTAGCTTCAAGGTGCCATCTTACTATGCTATTTAATGGCTGACAAGGTACAATGCTTTGTGAGGATACAAAAACTGTTATTGTGTTGTTAATCAGTGCAAATCAACTGTAGGCTTCATGCTCGTGTCAAGCCTCTCTTTGTATTCCATTTCTCCCTGCACTCCTATCCCCTCTCAATATTCTGGACGACCATATGGGGAGAGACGGTCCTTCAAACATCTTGTTCTCAGACCAAGTTGGGCTTTTAAAAGATCATAAACAACACCTTGAATTGAATGCGGAAGCATACTGGAAATCAATTTTGATGTTTGACCGGCACACCATCTCGCACTAGGATCTGTGCAACAGTGTTTGATACCAGCCGCAACTTCAGGACACTCTTCAAGGGTAGCCCCCTGTACAGCACAGTGCAGTAGTCAAGTTGGGTTGTGATTAGCACATGTGTTACACTGGACACAGTTCACACACCAGCCATAGCTTCTAAAAAGCATCCCTGGCCACAGCGACCACTTGAGTATTGCTACATTTGTTTGGGTTACGAGACACCAGTGGAACCCTTAGAAAGGAGGAGTAAAAATGCCTAACACAAAAATACTGGGAATAAGCTGTCACCCTGCACCTATTTTTGTTTTAGATAGCAGAAAACTGAGTCAGAATTGTATCATACTGGATGACAGCCCTTGCTCAATATGAACAGGTGATTCCTCTTCAGAATTTGTTGCCAACAGAACGTAGATGAACACCTGAAAGCGTCATGCAAAATGTTGCACATAAGGATTTTGTGTTTTTTGCTCAATACGTTATGGTAGTGCAAGCCCTTCTGTGGCTGAGTATATATAGCAAGACAAAAACCAGAGATGAACACTGATAATATGCAGGTAGCCTGCCAAGGAGTTGCTCATTGGCAAGGTGTAAGGCACTGTAAAGCAAATAAATTAAAAGTAATTAACATTCCTTGCAATTTTCATTAGACAGGAAGTCATGAAGAATCCGCCCTACTAGAATATAAACCACACAAGTTATGGCATCGTAGAAGGATATTCCAGGTCCTTTAACTTTAACTTCGTGCTTATGAACAAATATTTGCTTGATGTGCAAATATTTATTTTTCAGTTTCCTTTCCACGAACTTTAATATATTTTTAGAAAATGACATCTAACATCAACAGATCCAGAATAAAGTTAAAGTTGTCTTATGAATATTATTAGCCAGAAAGACATAGATTAGTATTTCTAAATTGTCCTAAAGTCACGCTGTAGATGGGTCACAACAGTTGCTTTAAACTTAAGGAGTCCAAAGAGAACCACTGAGGCGGCAATCCTATACTCACTTCCCTATGAGTAAGTCTTATTGAACGCAATGGGACTTACTTCTGAATAGATTTGCTTAGGATTACGCTGTCATGCATCAACAAATCTACTGTTTCCCAGTGCTGTAATTGTTTGATAATTTTATAGCCTGACTTTCCATTAAAAACGCTCAAGTAAGCAACACGAAACACAAAATCTGAATAGCAGAAGGCAGGAGTCACACACAATCTAATCCAAAAATATTCCATCAATTGGTGGTTTAATTAAACCATGAAAGTGAATAGTCTTGCCTTTGATCCTAATGAATCACTCCTTTGAGGGCTCTTTCATGTGCGAAGAAGGCAAAGTTACTAACAGCTTAACGTATCCCAGAAGGAGGAATAAAATTAAGGTCTGTGCACTGTGAGGTTCACATTCTTGGTGCCCAGTCTTCCTCCATTCCAAACCCTCCATGACATTGTGTCCTTTTCTTTGTACTGTACCATGCACAGTTTCTTGGGATAGCTGAGCACCTTCCTACTTACATCATCCTGAACTGGAGCAGGCAGCTGTATAAGACGTCTTAGGTTCACGACTAGTAAGCAGAAAAGTATTCATCTAAGAGAGCTTATCTGTCTTGTATGACGGAAGGAGAGGGGACTTTCCAATTGCTAACACCCACCCACTGCAATTCTTCATAACCCCCAACTCTTCCTTGTCTATGCAAGCAAGCTGGTAAATCATTTGCATGCAGAACTGCCCCCCCCCAAGTCCCAGCCCTAACATCTCCAGGTACCACTGGGAAAAACTCCATCTTAAGCTTTTGTTTGGATAGCCATTCTCTGAATGATCTGCCAACCAAACAATACTTCCCAAGCCTCAGAATATTTAGGATGTCTCAAACACAGCCAGTGTGTTTGAACAAGGAAGCAAATTAGAAAAGGAACTATGGTGCACTTCAAAAACACTTGTACATATTTTCCTTTGTGCATGCACCTACAACACATACCATACATAACCCTTCTGAATACTTAGAAAACTGCTGTATAGTTCATATTGATCAGTTTTATTTTCCCCAATGAACAGTTTTCCTGCTCAAAAAACATAACATTAAAGTGTTGTTCCTTATCAGCTTCTGCCACATTAATTATTGCTCTTTGCCTTTAAAGTAGATATACCCAAGATCCGACAGAAAAAAAAATCAGAGCCTTTCAAATTAACTAATACATTCCAAATTCTCCTCTGTTTTCAAATTTACATGCACTGAGAGAATCAAACTAAGTACTGCTTCCTTGCCAAAGCTTTTATACAATTTAGGCCAACACCAATCATGTCAACAATTCAATCCACTCAAAACAGCCCATTTCCTGAGCTTTTAGTGAACCTCCTTAAGAACTCCTAGAGACCTGCCCAGCTTCCTTGAAAACGCATGCTTCCGTCTTCGAAACAGCTGATGAAACAGACCAGGGTAGCTAATCTACAGCACAGCGTGTGCCACTTTTGATGTACAGGATCTTGAATGTGCCACTCCAGCTTAACACTGCTTTTCACAATTACCATGATAGCTAAACAGAGCCTTCAAGTTCAGGGGAAGTGTATCTCAAAGTGCAGGAGACTCAGAGCAAGAAATGCGCCCTATTGCCTTTCTCGCCTGTCCATCACTTAACTCTTTTCCCGCCTTTCTCCCTGTCTTCCAACCAGAGCAAACCAATCAGTGTAGCTGATGGAGCCACTGCAGCATTAGAAACTTGGGGGGCATGCTGTGTAAGGAGTAGCAAAGAAATCAAGCAAAGCATAAACTGCTGCGGTGCTTTCTTTGCTGCTATTTAATTTTCTTTTTTTCCCCAAAAAGTATATGGTGACTTTGCAAAACTACACTCAGGGTAGTTTTGCATCATAAAACCAAGACACAACAGGGGAAAAATCAAAACGGATGCTTCTGAGTATTCTGAAGGTCAGGCAACACAGATCTTGCTTTAAAAAACAAAAACAAATTCAGGATTATACAACACCTCTATAATACATAGGAATTTATGATGATGATGATTGGAAGAAATATATTTCTGTGGTTTTTCAACCACGGCAAGTTATTCTGCTTGTAATGAAGAAAATGAAAATAACGTACTGCTGCCCCACCTAACTTTCAACAGGAGGCCCATTCTTTGCAACGAAGCAGAACCGCAATACCTCAGAAGACCTGCCAGCATTGTTCTTGTCACATCAAGTAGGACTCCTAGGAGAGTCTTAAGCAGCATTTGTTTGCAAAGTGCAGGATATATCGATTTTGCTGCTATCTATGCTATGAAATCACAAGCACGCTCACCTGGGTCTCAAAATAAATTGCAGGAATAAAAAGGCAGACTGTGAAGTTGGAAACGCAGGTGACTCGCTGTGCTTTCTGAAGAAACAGAGAGGCGAGAGACAGCGGTAGGAAAGAATGAGAGTTTGTACATTAACAGAAAGCTTTAAACAGGTGCTGAAATCTAAGCCACTCAGAACTACACACCAAATCTGATCAAAATGATATTCAACTTATTTCAATTGTTTCTATTTGACAATCCATATGCTTTGATCTGACAATCCAAATAAAATGAAAGGAGGAAAGACATTAAGGCTGCAATCCTATGTGCATGTTCCTGAAAGTAAGCTCTACTGAGTACAATGGGACTTACTTTTGGGTAGACAAGCCTAGGATTGGGCCCTGACATGTGGCCAGGCGCACCCTCAGAGCTACACGTATATGTCAACAGCATGTCTACTCAGAAGTAAATTCCACTGAACTCCCAGATATCAGACTGCAGTCTTTCCTGATGAATTGTTTGATCTTATTGCTGCAGAGAGAGGGTTGGTTGCTTTACTATGTGAGGCCTTTGACATTTTGTAAACCGCTTTTGCCGGCTTCCACAGAAGAATGCGAGAAAAGAGTGCGGCAATTATTCCACGTCAAGTTCTGACTTCCACAGAACATGACTGCTGTCAAGCTCCCCACGTCTCTAACTCCCAGGCCACACCACATCTACTTGACAGCAGCTCCCACAGCAAGGCAGGACCCCTGCCTGGACAGCACAGACCACCAGCCCAGACACAGGCAGCGCGAGAGTGGGCAGGGAGCATCCCTTTCTGGACTGCAAAAGCATCCTGGGGCTGTGGGGCTTGCCTTGCGTCCCAGCATCCGATTACCAGCATGCCAGATTTGGAGAAGGAAAAACCAAGGGCAGGAGAGGGGAGGGCACTTCTTCCAACAGCTTGCAAAAGCTCCCCTTCCCGAGCAACCTCCCCTCCCCAAATCCCCCAGTGAACAGACCCCAAAGAAGGGCTCCTGCTCCAGAAGCCTGCGCGGCTCGGGCCAAAGGGCCAACGATCGAGGGGAGTGGCTGGCTTCCAGCTGCTGGCTGATGTCCGGGTCTCTGGGGCAGCCTCGCCCCAGCCTGTCCCGCGCGCTTTAGGCGAGTGGAGGCAGCCCAGTCCGGCCTGAGGTTCCCCCACCCCGATCCAGCAGGGAGGGGCGGCTGCAGAAGGTCTAGCGTACCCCCCCCCCGCCCGGAAGAGCTCCGGCAGCAGCCCGGAGAGAGGCGCAACTTTTTTTCCCCTTCCACTCCACAAGCGCGGGCTGCACTCTTGCTAGCTGGATCGGGACCCCGCCGCCCGAGAACAAAACACAACAGCCCCATGTTGCCCACAACATGCCCCTGCACAATGTTGCAGTTTCATATCTCACGGTCCAGAACTGATAGAAACTGGCATTCCGTCTCTTCGTCTGAGGATCAGATAGAACACCTGTGTGTCCTTCAGCAGGCAGCTTCCCAGCTTGTTAAGGATAGTAGCTGTACTCCCTTTTCAGATAGTGTAGAATGAGCAGGCAGTTTCACACGGGAAGCCCTGGCTGCAAACACTGCACATTCCCATGAGCTCATAGTGTTCTAAGAGTCACCCCATTGGGCAAAATGGGGCACAAGGGGTCTTCAGGTATACACCCATCAGATATACTCTGGTTGCATCCCTTTGTTCTCATGTTAGAAGGAGTTTTTCACTGTGTGTGCTTAAGATGTAAAGCTGCACTGAAAACGACCGCCTGCGAGCGGCCCAAACTTCACCGGCTTCCTAGCCGGCAGATTGAACCTTTGTACCTTTCTTACTTTCGCTACAATAAAGAGACTTTGTTATGGAAATGTGGCGATTGCTTCAGTCCTTCGCATCGGAGCGCTAAGCCAAGCGCTAAAATGGGTCTCCAAGCTCCCAACTCTGCTGCTATTTACACAAATACACAACACCCCCCGCTTCCCAAGCCAGCCAGAAGCCCCGCGGAGCGACGCCCGCAGAAAAGGCAGGCGGGGCGGGACGCGCCGCCCGCAGCCCCGAGCCCAGCAGGACGCGAGTTCCCCCGGCAGCGATTCCGCCTCTCCGGCCGGGCGCTCCAACTTGGGCTCCCTCCGCAAGTTGCGCGCGGGAAAGCGCCGGCCGCGCCAGACCCAACCGCGGCAGGCGGGAGCCCTGCGCCCGGGACGCGGCAGCCTCCAGCGGCGGGACTCACCTGCCTCCCCCGCCCCCTTCCGCGGGGCCCCTTCCTCCGCCGCCTGCTCGCCCGCTCCGGTCTTGGTATGGCCACCGCGCTGGCCGCCCCGCGCCGAGCGCAGCTCCCAGCAGGAGGAGCCAGCCAGCCGGCGACGCGCCCTCCCGCGCGCAGTTCCTGGCAGGAGCGGGGAAAGGCGAACTCCGGGGCGCTCCGAGCTGCTGCTGCTTCTCCCGCCGCCGCCAGTCCTCGCCTCGCGACGGGCCGCCCAGCTGTGCGCCCAGAGGCGGGAGAGGCGCGGCGGCACGTGCGCGCACGGAGCCAATGGCGAGAGGCGGCGCCGAAGCCTCCGACTCTTCCCCTCCTCCGCGGGGGCCGGCCGGGAGCTGCCCCGCAGGCGCGGCGCGAGGCTGGAGTTGGCCCGCCGCTGCTGGGGGCCGCTCACCAGGACCCCGCGGGAGCGAGACTTACGGAGACTCCACAAGCACTCGTATCGGCTCCAGTGGCGTTCCTAGCCGGGGGAGGAGAGTGCTAAGTTTTGAAGGCGCCCGAGCGCCTGGAGAAAGCGGCCCCTCTCCCTCGCCTTCGCAGCCATTCGCGGCTCCTAGAGCTGGCTCTCAGGCTTTGCTCTCTGAGCCGCGAATGGTTCTGGAGGCGAGTGGGAGGGACTGCTTAACACAGGCGCTCAGGCTCCTGTAAACTGTAGCGGTTTGCCCACCTCTAGGAACGCTACTGCTCCCCACCCACTCACTCGCCCCCCCCCAAAAAAAAGGGGGGGAACACGAACTGGAAAGGGCAAGGAAAGGTGGGTGGTTCTTGTGCCCACAGTCATGCACTCCTACGGGCAGGAGTGTCCTTGAATTTGAAGGGGCTGTCTGTGTAAAGCAGGGGTCTCCAAACTACCTCTGGGGGCCCGATTCAGCCCACCACATGATTTTATCTGGCCTGCAGCAACTTTTATTGATCAAAAAAATTGCTAATGTTTGATATTTTTACTAGTGTATCATTTCTCAGTTTAAGCAGTGAAAGATGCTGTGTGAATGCAGAGAAGAAAGACTGCAGCGTTTGGGGCTCTTCAGTCTGGAAAAAAGGCGCCTGAGGGGGGACATGATTGAGACATATAAAATTATGCACGGGAGGGATAGAGTCGATAGAGGGATGTTCTTTTCCCTCTCCCACAATACCAGAACCACTGAATACCAGGACAGCCACTGAAATTGAGTGTCGGGAGAGTTAAAACAGATAAAAGGAAATACTTTTTTACCCAGTGAGTAATTAAGCTATGGAACTCCTTGCCACAGGAGGTGGTGATGGCATCTGGCCTGGGTGCCTTTAAAAGGGGATTGGATAGATTTCTGAAGGAAAAGTCCATCGTGAGCTATAGGCCATGATGGGTTGGGCAACCTCCTTACATTAATAGTAGGCTAACTCAGAATGCCAGGTGCAAGGGAGTGGCAACAGGATGCAGGCACCTTGTTGTCTGCTGAACTCCCTGAGGCACCTGGTGGGCCACTGTGAGATACAGGAAGCTGGACTAGATGGGCCTTTGGCCTGATCCAGTGGGGCTCTTCTTATGTTATGTTCTTAAGAACAAACTATCTTGCATATGCAACAGTGCACATGGTGCCCCTCAACATGTACAATGGAAGATCTAATGCTGGCAAGGGAGAACACTGTTGAAATGGCCCAGTATGGGGCGAATGATATCTAGTGTTAAACCTTTTTTATTTTAAAAATGTAGTTTGATATATGTATAAAATTATCTTAATATAGGTGCTTCTGATACGAAAGAAAGTTTAAGCAGGGCATTGTTTCTTTGTAATTCTCACAGCTCTCTTTTGTTCTGAATCATATCATGCTGGTTACAAAAAAGATGCAAGTAAAACTTATTTATAAAACTTTTTTTTTTCAGCCCATGAAATGTGTAAAACATACAATGTGGCTCTTGTATTGAAAAGTTTGGAGACTCCTGCTGTAAAGAAAGACAAAAGGCCTACACTTCTGGCTTGAAGGAAAACTGCATAAGATCAAGGTAAGGGGTGGAGGGTTAATCCTACACACTGGGGTCACAGCCTTAACCTGGACTTAGGCCAGCACAGTTGGGCCAGCAAAGTTTAGCTGGCACAATACAAGGGACACCGTCAGGTATGTTTTGACCACACTCGGAGTCAGAGGCACCAGCAGGCGCGTATCTTACCTGTAGCACCCCATGGCACGAGCCATGGGGCGCGGGGCAGTGGCGGGGTGCCACTGCGGGCGGTCCGGGAGAGACCGCGCGGTTTCTGCCCCGCCCACGCCTCCCTTACACTCTGAAATAGAGCGTTTCTGGGGTTTCCGCGCGGGGGCGGGGCGACATGGGGGGCGCGTGGTCAGCGCCTGCCATGGGGCGCGCTCCCGGACTGGACCGCCACTGGGCGCCAGAACACAGACATGTGCCTCCTCCCTAACTCCGAGAGTGGTCCAAGTGCACTTTACGGTGGCCCTTGTGCCGAACAAACGTTGCTGGCCTAACTGTGCCGGCCTAACTCCAAGTTAGGATTGCACCCTGGGGCAATTGAGAAGTGAATTGTTGTAGATGGTGTTCGTGATGGGTTGGAGGGAGGCAGTGGGGGGGAGACAGGGTGAAGTGCACCCGATTCCCCCC
>JAJKFI010000007.1:28397799-28413617 GCA_029204185.1 Lerista edwardsae
TATTATTATTATTATTATTATTATTATTATTATTATTATTATTATTATTATTATTTCAATAAGGTGCTTGCTGGCTTACCTGCAGACCTTTAAATAAGATCTGGAATGAATCCGCGCTCCGTTTTTCAACCCCTTTTTTGTGCCAAATTACAACAGAAAACGGCACAAGGCACAGCTGAGGCTATTTTTAGACCTGGTGTAGGCCTCATTTTAAGTGATAATACACCAAAGCACCCCAGACTGCCACACACTGAAGAATAATTACAACAGCCTCATGAAAGTTTAACACAGAGGCTGCTGCATTATTTACACAGCATTAATGTGGTTTCAGGAAAAGTAATTACTGGTTATCTATTGCCAGAGACATCATTTGCTGTCTAACTCCAGGGGTGCTGCCTGAGCTGAGATCGAGGCAGAATGCACTGAATCTCTGAAGTTGGGCGAAAATCAATGCTTTTCGATGGTTGTTCTCATACTGTAATGAACGTCATCTATGCTTTGCAAGGAACGAGATGAGGAAAATGGCCCTGGAATCACAAAACCAGTAGTTTGCCTGCTGTTCCTCATCCTGGGGAAAACTGGCTAGGAAAAAAAATCCACTGCAATGTCACTTTCTTTCCTTGCAATGCACAAATGTTTTTTGTTATGGAGGCTGGCAGACACTGCCGGATCGCTCTCATTATCTGACGCTCCCTGACAGCCCAGTAATACGGCAATTGAGAAAGAGCAGCAATTCCAGCTAAACTGTTTTGCTCCTGATTGCCTTAAACGTCTCGCCCAGCAGAAGTCCCACCCTGTTAACTCAAAGTGGACTACCTCCATTTTTCTAGAATAGGAGCCTCCATATCCTGGCTCATGGGCTGAATCCGGCATACCTGTCCAGGTGCAGCAGCGGTGAAGATTTTTCATTCTGCACCGCAGCTTCCATTGTTCACAGCTGATCTTCAAGGCAATTAGCACCAGGAAGCCACTTCTCCCCAGACATTGGGTCACAGAGGCTGCTGGGGCGACAGGCATTGGAAGGGGCAGCCCATCAATGCAGAGATGGACTGTAAACAATGGGACTATGCAGTGGTGTCATCTACAAACAAGGAACGGGAACGCTGGGCGGGACTTACATGGGACTTCCGCATGTTTGGCTGCCCGCCTGTCCCGTTCCGCAGCTGCCCTGGCCTCGGGGGGGGGGGGGGTGCCTGCTCGCCCGGGGAGATGGGTGGGGGGCGCGCTGGAGCCTGGGAGAGCAGCGATGAGGCGCGCAAACTGAGGGCAGCCCCCCCGAGGCCAGGGCAGCCACGGAACGAAATGGGTGGGCTGCCAATCATGCGGAAGTCCCGCCCAAGTCCCACCCAGCGTTCCCGTTCCTTGTTTGTAGATGACACCACTGGGACTGTGACACGGAATGAAAAGCCTTTGCCAACACTGGGCAGCACCCAAATGGGTCAACCAGCACCCTCATAGATCCCGAGGCATCTGGTGGGCCACTGTGAGATACAGGAAGCTGGACTTGGTGGGCCTTGGCCTGATCCAGCGGGGCTGTTCCTCTGAGTACATGTCTGAAGAGGAGCATCTGGTTCTGGTGGCTGCCCAAGAGAAATGCTGTGGAGAATCTTGATGAGCCACCAGTGTGTTTCCCTCAGAATTTACCTCAGAATGCCAGGTGGAAGGGAGTGGCCACAGAATGCAGGCAGCCTGTTGTTTTGTGTGCTCCCTGAGGCATCTGGTGGGCCCCTGTGAGATACAGGAAGCTGGACGAGGTGGGCCTTGGCCTGATCCAGTGAGGCTTTTCTTATGTTCTCATGTTAACTTGTGATGTAGTGGGCCGTGGTTTAGAGGCTGTTACTCTAGAATGTTAACTTAGGAGGAGAAGTGGTCCAGTAGATATTTCACACTTGGGCTTCATTTACATACGGCCCAATCTTAAGAGGGCAGCGCACATTCCTTTACAGCTGTCACATTCACATCCAAACGTGGTTTGCTGCCACAAGCAGTGAGCAGACGCACAATGCCTCCGCGGCCTCGAAAGGTGTCCTGGTGCCAGGAAGTCAGCACTGGGGCATGAAGGAGGAAGGGGTGGTCGGAGTGGGGCTGGGAGGGGAAGGAATGGGGTGGAGAACAAAGTGGGGAGGAGCAGACTGAGGCTAGGAAGGGGATGGCATCATAGCAATGGTGCCCCTGATTTCCAATCTCCCTTCCTAGCCTCAACCAGTCTTCCCAGGGCCTCTTGTATTTGCACCAGCTTCATCACTGGCTCAGGTTCAAGTAGACCTATTCAGGCCTAGAGAATTACCCCCAGGCAAAGGAAAAAAAAATCCTTACCTCCAGGTCTTCCAGTGATGTCATGCAGGGGGTACGCGGGGGTACGCGAGTACCGGTTTCTAGGATTCCAGCTGGCCCCGCCCATTCGCCCACCCACTCATCGACTCCGCCCCCTGCAACGTTTGAATTTCCTGCATCTTTGAGTTGCCTGCATGTTCTCAGAGCCAGCCAGGCAGGCAGGCAGCGAGCGGAGCCTTTCCTTTCCTGGCCACTGAAAAATGAGTTGCTCTGGGGTTTTAACATGATGCCAGGCCTCCTTCACGTGTTCTGGGGGTGCTGTGGAATACTGTTGCAACTGTTGGGTCAGTTTAAAATCACCTGAGGCCTCAAAAAGGGCTTTTTTCATGTCCCTTCCTGCCACGACCTCACTTCCGGCTTATGACGTCACTTCCGGTGGGCGGGTCCCGACACGTGCCAATCAAAAGTGAGTACCTGTTCTTAAATCATTTAGATGACACCACTGAGGTCTTCCCTCTGCACAGGATGCAGCACACACACCCTGTGCAGCTCACATTGCTGCCCTCCCCCTGCCCCATAAAGGGGTATTGACCAGCACAATGGCTTCAAGAAGAGGGAAAAGGTCCCTCTAAGCCCGGCTTCCTGCTTGCCAATCTGGTTCTAATCTGGCTGCTTTCTGCAAACGTGTAAACAGACGGGAGCGCCAATTTCCGACCTCCAATGTAACACTTGGCTTAGCCCCAGCTCTCTTCCATGAGGAGCAGTCAGTAGGTGAGCGTGCACAGAATCGGACCATTAACTAGAAAAACAAAGGCGGAAACTGAAAGTCCCGAGAACGGTGAATTGTGGACTCAACGGTGGGTCTCGAAACAGGAAGGTGGTGCAACATTTGTCCTCATTGGGAAGGGAAATGGGCAGCAGATTTAGTCTAGGGCAGAAGATTTAGTTGTGAGGGTTAATGCCTCCATTTGCCTGAAGATAAGATCTGAAGATCTGAAGGTCGCCTGTTCGGGACAGCCGGACGTCTCTGTGAGCGGCAGACCTCGTTAATTGCGACTGATTAACAGCTGAGCTGTCTTCGGCTGCCTTGTGAGAGGGGGAGTTGTGCTGAAGTTCAGCCACTTCTCTGGTGGGAGCAGGGAAACCGCTTATCAGCCAGCAAGAAGACAAACGGGTGGCCAGAATGAAGGACTAAATCCAGAAAGA
Source organism: Lerista edwardsae (assembly GCA_029204185.1). Taxonomy (NCBI): domain Eukaryota; kingdom Metazoa; phylum Chordata; class Lepidosauria; order Squamata; family Scincidae; genus Lerista; species Lerista edwardsae. Next base: position 28,401,280 of record JAJKFI010000007.1, read on the forward strand.
TCCATCTGTATGTGTGTAGTTCTTGGAAGATAGAACATTTCTGTATAAATTCTAAAAACCTTCGGGTTTCTGAATAAAGTCTGCCTATGTAAACCGCCTTGAGTTATAGTCATTAGAGAAATCTGGTGACCTAAGAAAGGCGGTATATAAATCCAGAAAAAAAAATGAGAGCACCTGTATTGCTAGGGGACATCTATTTACTGAGATACTCCTTAATGAAGTACTGCATTTAGAGCTAAAAACCAGCCTATAGAAGCAGAGGTCCTAAATTGAGACAGGAGATAGCAACAGACAGAGGCTGCCAAAGTTTATGGTGGTATTGATTAGAACAGATTGCACAATCAAGTGGTTCTGCATGTATTCTTATCTAGTTCTAAGCCTCTTTTGAAATCAATGGGACCAACCTCCTAATGAAGGTGTCTGTTATAAGAGTTAGCCTCTCACACTCCCTGACCAATATAATGTACTAGATACACTGAAATCCAGCCCCATCTTGGATAGGGTGGATAGGAGGGGTGTCCCTTTTCTTCTCTCAAAATGCCAGAACTAGGGGACATCCACTACATAAGAACATAAGAACATAAGAAGAGCCCTGCTGGATCAGGCCAAAGGCCCATCTAGTCCAGCTTCCTGTATCTCACAGTGGCCCACCAGGTGCCCCAGGGAGGCATGAGACAACAAGATGCTTGCATCCTGTTGCCACTCCCTTGCACCCGGTACCAGTAGCCCACCACCTTTGTAAGGAGGTTGCACAATCCATCATTGCCTATAGCCCACGATGGACCTTTCCTCCAGAAATCCGTCCAATCCCATCTTAAAGGCCAGATGCCATCACCACCTCCTGTGGCAAAGAGTTCCACAGATTAACTACCCGCTGGGTAAAAAAGTACTTCCTTTTATCTGTTTTAACTCTCCCAACCCTCAGTTTTAGCGGATGCCCCCTGGTTCTGGTATTTTGAGAGAGGGAAAAGAACATCCCTCTATCGACTTTATCCCTTCCATGCATAATTTTGTATGTCTCAATCATGTCCCCCCCCCAGGCGCCTTTTTTCTAGACTGAAGAACCCCAAACGCTGCAGTCTTTCTTCATAAGGGAGGTGCCCCAGCCCCGTAATCATTTTTGTCGCTCTCTTCTGCACCTTTTCCAGCTCCACTATGTCCTTTTTGAGATGCGGCGACCAGAACTGTACACAATATTCCAGGTGCGGCCTTACCATCGATTTGTACAATGGCATGATAATATTCGCTGTTTTATTCTCACTAAAACTGAGTGTTGGGAGAGTGAGAACAGATAAAAGGAAATACTTTTTTTACCCAGTGGGTAATTAATCTATGGAACTCCTTGCCACAGAAGGTGGTGATGGCGTCTGGCCTAAGTTTCTTTAAAAAGGGATTAGACAGATTTCTGGAGGAAAACTCCATCACAGGCTACAGGCCATGATGGGTGGTGCAATCTCCTTATTGTAGAAGTAGGCTACTTCAGAATGCCAGCATCTTGTTGTCTTGCGTGCTCCCTGAGGCATCTGGTTGGCCACTGTGAGCTACAGGAAGCTGGACTAGATGGGCCTTGGCCTGATCCAGTGGGGCTGTTCCTCTGTTCCTATGAGTACATGTCTGAAGAGGAGCATCTGGTTCTGGTGGCTGTCAAAAAGAAATGCTGTGTAGAATCTTGACTAGCCACCAGTGTGTTTCCCTCAGAATTTACCTCAGCATGCCAGGTGCAGGGGAATGGCCACAGAATGCAGGCAGCCTGTTGTCTTGTGCACTCCCTGAGGCAACTGGTGGGCCACTGTGAGATACAGGAAGCTGGACAAGATGGGCCTTCGGCCTGATCCAGCAGGGCTCTTGTTCTTATCTTATGTTCTTATCTTGACTAGTCTGGCCCACAGATGAAACATATTCACAGCACCTATGGAGACACCTATTCAAAGTTGTTACTCCTTTTTATATTATTTTTAGCTGTGTCATGTCTCAGCAATGAAGCTAGTGTCACCAGAGATGCATGCATAGTTGTGATCAATTTTGGCTTTTAACCTGCCCCCTTTCTTAGCCCACTGCACAAAATACAAAAACCACACCACTAGTGTTTATAATGTGCATTGCTTAAGGAAGTATGTTGCTGAGGGAACAATGCATTCAAAAAAAAAATTGCAAAGTGTTCAAAGGCAGGTGTAATAGCACATGCATACCTTACCTCTGTTTATTTGCAAAGGAATTGCATTCACCCACATCAATTGGGACAATGTGTGACTATTGCAACTATGCGGGCTATGATGGTGGCGTATTCAGGACCCATGCAGCTACCCCTACCTATGGGGAAAAAGTTCCACAAAATGAGGACTAACTTCCTGAGAAAATACATTTAGGTTGGAGGTGCCAGTGAAGAAAATGACAAATATTGTGGTTACTGTCAGCATGGCATCGCTTTCTGGAAGATTAGGAACAGGTTGGCTTCAGATGATAATTTATATTCCAGAAGCATCTAAAATGCTAGACATTTTCTATCCGGCTGTCAGCATTCCATGTGTAACGATGTTATGCAACTTCATTGTGATGTAAACTGCAGCATAATTCCTCATTTAAAAGGAAACATTGCTGCACAAATGAGCTCTAAGCTTTTGTTTAGGGAAGTAATAAATCAACTCCGGTGGATAAAAATAAATTCCAGTCTGTGGAACCAGATGTAATTAACGCAATGCTGTCTTGTCTGAGTCTGTTGGTGAGCAAAGGAAGACAATAAGCCTGATGGTTGAGAAGAACAAAAGGGGCATCCTGTGTTTATTCTGAAAGTGACCATCAAGAGGAACATGGTCTTGTTACTGTTTGTTTCCATGAAGGAATGTTGGGAGAGCTTTATGTCCTGCATCGCAACCTCCTCAATTCTTGTTGTACCCTTATGAAGAAAGACTGCAGCATTAGGGGCTCTTCAGCCTAGAAAAAAGGCGCCTGAGGGGGGACATGATTGAGGCATACAAAATAATGCACGGAAGCAGTGATGTCATGCAGGGGGAACGCGGGGGAACTCAGTTCCACTAGTTAAAATTAGGGCTGACTCCGCCCACTTCACTCTCCCTCCTCCCCCCTCCCAATGCCTCTGCAAAGAGCTTTTCTTCTTGATTGGCTGGCTCTCAGAGGGTTAAAGGGAGCGACTCCAGATTCCTAGGGGGGCGAGGGCAGTGATGTCATTCAGGGGGAACGGACCAGAACGGGCGTTCTGGATCCTAACGGGTTCCGTGGCTGGTTCTGGGTTCCCGACAAGTGCCAATCAAAAGTGAGTTCCTGTTCCTAAATCATTTGAATGACACCACTGCACGGAAGGGATGGAGTCGACAGAGGGATGTTCTTTTCCCTCTCTCACAACACCAGAACCAGGGGACATCCGCTAAAACTGAGGGTTGGGAGAGTTAAAACAGATAAAAGGAAGTATTTTTTGACCTGGCAGGTAGTTAATCTGTGGAACTCTCTGCCACAGGAGGTGGGGATGGCATCTAGTCTAGATGCCTTTTAAGAGGGGATTGGATGGATTTCTGGAAGAAAAGTCCATTGTGGGCTATAGGCAATGATGGGTTCTGCAACCTCCTTACATTGGTGGTGGGCTATTTCAGAGTACTGGGTGCAAGGGAGTGGCAATAGGATCCAAGCATCTTGTTGTCTCATGCCTCCCTGAGGCACCTGGTGGGCTGCTGTGATATACAGGAACCTGGACTAGATGGGCCCTTGGCCTGATCCAGCAGGGCTCTTCTGATGTTCTTATGTTCTTACCTGCAGTGCTGGGAAAAAAAAAAAAAGAACAACTGTTTGATCTCCTGGTCAGAAGATGGAACTAGAATCCAGAAGATCCCAGTTTGATTCCCAGTGGAATCGTGGGCAGCCCAATCCTGAGCTGCCTGGCCGCCAGGAGTGCAGTGGTAGGTTACCACTACATCTAGTGGTAGCCAGGCAGCTGTCGTAGGCTCCTTGGGGGAAGGGAACATTTATCCCCTTCCCCTGGGTAAGTCTTGAGACCCACCAATGGATCTCCTCAAGACTACGCCAGCAGTTTAGCTGGTGCAGACTTGAAGTCCTCCGTGTTGGGCCTCGCAGCCTAACACCGAGGGCTGGACCTAGCAGCAGGCCAGCACAGTTAGGCCAGCAAAGTTTGCCCGGCACCAGGGCCACCATGAAGCACTTGGACCACACTCTCCACCATGGACCACTCTCGGAGTCAAGGAGGATGGTGCACATCTGTGTGCCGGCCTCTCTGACTCTGAGTCCAAACATACTTTATACAGCAATGGGATTCACAAATTGACAAGGGGAACGCTGGGCGGGACTTAGGCGGGACTTCTGCTTGAGTGGCAGCCCGTCCGCAGCGTTCCGCAGCTGTCCTGGCCTCGGGGGGGCTCCCGCTCGCCGCGGGGGACAGGTAACAGTCGTGCCGGGTGCCTGGGCAAGCAGCGGTGGGGTGCGCTAACTGGGGGCAGCCCCTCCGAGGCCAGGACAGCTGCGGAACGCTGCAGACGGGCAGCCAATCACACGGAAGCTCCGCATTAGTCCCGCCCAGCATTCCCCTTGTCAATCTATGAATCCCATCGCTGACTTTATGATGTCCCTTGTGCTGGTCAAACTTTGCTGGCCTAATTCCAGGTTAGGATTGCACCCTTAGAGCCCAATCCTGTGGGCACACACATACCACCAGCTCTGGGTGTCACAAACGTGCTGTAAAGCTTACTGTCAAGACTACAATCATTTTTTAAAATTCAACAGCAAGGAGCAAACCGGAATGAAAGATAGCACTTTCTTGTCTGTATGTTTCCTGCAAACATACCTCTCACAGGACACCGTCCTCAACCTCTCACAGGACACTCAACCCCAGCTTGCAACAAGAGGGCAGATTAGGAAAGAGGCTGAAAAAAAAGCTGATCGGAACTACATCTTCAGCGGCGAAGAAGAGACACCAAACAACTACCCTTTGCTCAGTGGTGGGATTCAAATACATTAACAACCGGTTCTATGTCCTTCAGGGCAGCCGCTGCCTTTCTTCCCTCTCCCAGCCTAAAATTAACAACCGGTTCTGCAGAACTGGTGAGAACTGGCTGAATTTCACCACTGCCTTTGCTGCAAGGCCACTCTGCCATCCCATCACAGGCTCAGACACAAACGATGAAGGGTTGGGCATCCTCGGGGCTCAAGCCAGTGATGTCATGCAGGGGGTGCGCGGGGATACGCGAGTACCGGTTTCTAGGATTATGGCTGGCCCCGCCCACTCATTGACTCCGCCCCCTGCAATGTTTGAATTTCCTGCACGTTCTCAGAGCCAGGCAGGCAGCGAGCGGAGCCTTGCCTTGCCACTGAAAAATGAGCTGCTCTGGGGTTTTGGAACTGTTGGGTCACTTTAACATGATGCCAGGCCTCCTTAACATGTCCTGGGGGTGCTGTGGAATACTGTTGCAACTGTTGGGTCAGTTTAAAATCGCCTGAGGCCTCAAAAGGGGCTTTTTTCCTGTCCCTTCCTGCCACGACATCACTTCTGGCTTATGACGTCACTTCCGGTGGGCAGGTCCCGACACGTGCCAATCAAAAGTGAGTACCTGTTCTTAAATCATTTAGATGACACCACTGGCTGAAGCCTATCCTTACTGCCACCCGTCGATGCAGCATGACAAAAATGTTGACTGCTGCATCCTATGGCAATGGACAGAGGGTTGCAGAGGCCTCCTCTTGGAGGGGAACCATTGCATAATAGGAAGGTATGACTTTATATCTGTGAAGGAGATTGTCAGCACTTGGAAGGATTTTTTTTCCACATCATGCTCATTTCTCTCCTGTTCCCCAAAGAAGCATATTTCCTTCATCAGTCCATCCTGCTTTACAAAAAAAGTTGCAGCTCTTGACCTTGATGGGCCGTAAAATTTTATTTCCCAGACACTTGGAAAGCGACATTTATAACTTTCCAAATGAAGGAGCCTCAAAGGCAAGTAAATATAAGTGGCAGGTACTTTTTCTACATCGTTATGCTGAGAATGTATGTTTATTTAAGACGCATTTGGGACTGTCGGCCTCAATTCCTACATCCATTTTTTCGTTATCGAAAGTAAAGCCAAAATCTCTTCCAACTTGTAACGTTCCTTCTTTTCCAACGTATTCTGTAGCCGTAGCATCCGCTTGAGAGCTTTAACGCTGATGGAGGGGTGCCTCTTGGGGGGGGGACTAATGACAAGCTTTAGCGCCGATGCGGGAGTGACACTCGGGGGGGCACCAATGACATAGCGTTGATGCAACGACGGTATGTCAACTCTACAGGGCAGCCAGGATTGTGCTGCCTAAAGTATTAAAAATAAAACCAATTAAAAGATTAAAACACACATTAAAAACATAAAAAAAAACCAGAACCAACAATTAAAAAACGCCAGCACACTGACTCACTGAAACGCCTTCCGAAATAAAAACACCCTCCCAAAAGGCCTACAGTGAGGCTGCAGTTCTTTGTTCTAAGGGGAGGGCATTCTATCCAGTAGTGCTATCCAGCTGGTATGCTGGGCGGGACTTACGTTTGATCAGCAGTCTGCCTGTTGCGTCACACCGCGTTCCGCCGCTTTCCCGCCCGCCGGGGCGGAACACGGTGTGACGCAACGGGCGGACTGCCGATCAAACGTAAGTCCCGCCCAGCGTACCAGCTGGATAGCACTATTGATTCTATCCATGAGGAGCCAACACTGAGAAGGCCCTGTTCCTGGCTGCCACCCCCTTCACCTCTACTGATGGCAGCACAGACAGAAGGGCCCCTTATGATGACCTGAGCAGATGGGTAGGATTGCACGGAAGAAGGCAGTCCCTCAAGCCCTGGACTCAAGTCGTAAGGGTGCAAGGGGCATTTGGGGGCATCCCTAAAGTGCTGTGCTAGAAATTCTCACGGGAATATGTTCTGCTCAGTCCAACGGAACACGCTTGTAAGAATCGTTTGCTTGTCCCAATCGAGAAGCTTGTCGCTCCAAGAGAATCTGCTCAGTCAAATGATCCCTTCAAGTCATTCACAGCAGAGTTTCCTCAAGATTGGGCCATTAGCATTGAAGGACGTTTGTGCTTCTCATAAAGTAATTGTCTTGGGGCACCCTGTCTCTTTTGCTGATGCTTGCCGAACGTTCCAAGCCTGAAGGAAAATGCAGCTGGATTTTATGAGATGGTCTCATATACTGGGCTGAGATGTTAGGAACTTAGATGGTAGCACTAGTGCGATGCTTTGCAAGTGTGACTGGCCGGTATAATGGCCTGATTGCTTGCAGTGCACCACACTCAGGGTGTACCTGTCCAGCTTCCCAGCACTGACCTAGCTATGCCAATGGGGCATGTGCTGCATTCCGCAGTGGAGTAGTCCTCATGGAGGCCTCATTAAGGTACGAGAATGTTTGTTCCCTTACCTCAGAGCTGCATTGCCCTTATCTCAATGCTGGAACGTTGGTTAGGATTGCACCCTCAGTGCCATTGCTAAATTTTGTCAGTTTATAACATGAGGCCAAGATCTTGAAACCAATGCTCACTGCAATGATTCCAAGGGCACAATCCTAACCTGGAGCTAGGCCGGCACAGTTAGGCCAGCAAAGATGGCCGACTCAAGGGACTCTGTAAAGTATGTTTGGACCAACCTCGGAGTCAGAGAGGCCAGCACACAGACATGCTCCATCTACCCTGACTCCGAAAGTGGTTCAAACACGCTTTCTGGTGCTGGCCAAACTTTGCTGGCCTAATTGTGTCAGCCTAACTCCAGGTTAGGATTGTACTCCAGTAAACTTACAAAACAGAACTCGGTTGAGAACTGCCTCTGTATTGATCTGGAAAGTGGGAGTGAGATATCTTTAAGCAGAAGTGTTCATTAGTATGCTGGATGTGTCTGCATGAAGGAGGCTGACTGCTCTGGTACACAAAAAAAGAGGTGGGATTCTTTGAAAAGCTCAGCAGGTCAAAGTCTTCTGGGCTACTTAATTGCATCAAAAATGAAAAGGTGGTGTATTTTCTTCCAATGAGGTACAGGGGCTAGTTGCTGGGCTTCTTTGGTGAAATGAACCCATCACCACCTATGCAAATCAGCGGAAATTAAAACATTGTTTACCAGGAGAGGAGGATGAGGCAATCTAATTAAATGTTGTTTTTGAAATCCAATTATGGATTTGCACAGGTGTCTGAACTAAGAAAGGAATAATATGAAATTAGCAGGAAGTCTCTCTCTCTCTCTCTCTCTCGCTCGCTCGCTCGCTCGCTCTCTCGTTCTCTCTGTGTGTGTGTATGTATGTGTGCATGTATGTGTGTGTGAATGCAGTTTCATAATATGGACCACAAAAAACAGATGAGATAGGAGAGGAGAAGAAACAAACAAACAAAAATTGATCCGCAATTTAAAATAAACTGATTTCTAAACTGATTTCAGGTATAGTCCCTGGCATGCATGAGACCTGGTGGCACTGTGGGTTAAACCACTGAGCTGCTGACCGGAAGGCTGGCAGTTCAAGACCGCGCGACTGACTGAGCTCCCGTCATTGTCCCAGCTCCTGTCAACCTCGCAGTTCAAAAGCACGTAAAAATGCGAGTAAATAAATATGTATACCACTTCGGTGGGAAGGTAACGGCGTTCTGTGCGCCTTGGCGTATAGTCATGCTGGCCACATGACCAGACAAACTTAGAAACGGAGATGAGCACCACCCCTTACAGTCGGTCACGACTAGATTGTTCAGTTGCAGGGAAACTATTACCTGGTATGCACTTTGGCTGCCAAGACCCACCAACACCCAGCTCTCTTCCTGCCCCCTGCTGCCCCCTTCCCTGTCCTGAATACCCCCCAAATTGCTAACAAACCACCTCCTCCACGTACCTTATTTGGGCCAGCAGACTGTCCAGGTTTTCTGGCATCCTTGTGGCACCACTGACAATTTCTGCCAGCAGCTGCAATGCATATAATGAAGACGCAACATTTGCACCAAAACTGGCCCATTTAATGGCCGTTAGATTGGGCTGTAGGCAGTGGCGTCTCTACAGGGATGGCAAAGCTCTAAATTTTGCAAGAAGCCTTACCCTGTCATGTAAATCCCTCCTCTCCCTTGCTGCTGTAGCCAGTAAGCAACGCCAAGATTGGCTAAAATGGTGCAGGAGAGGAGTGATTTCCACTGCAAGGTAAGGCTTCTTGCAAAACTTAGAGCTTTGCCATCCCTGTAGAAATGCCTCTGGCTGTAGGTCCCACTGGCTCACTTCTGAGCAGACATGGCTAGGAATACACTGCAGGGAAATATATTCTGGGCCATTTTCTCCTGTTCCGTGAGAGGCAGGAGACACCGAGGCTGCGATGAAGCTGACATGCGGTCCAGTGGAGAAGCCTTCACGTCCTCCCCTCTGAATATGGGCAGAGACCTACTCCATCCACTGAGGGCATAATTGAATGGCGCCCTAGAGCCGACACAAGCTGTAGTAAGTGCCGTGAAGCACGTTTGCACCGGCCTGAGGCGTGCAGGGCCAACGTGAGCAGTCGTGCCGGCCCTGCAGCGCTGGAGAATGCCGAAGGTAGGCCACTTCTATGCCAGCCGAGTGCCACTGGCACAAGGGGCTAATCTGGGAGGGGGGAAGCAGGAGGGCGGAACTGGGTGGGAGAGGAGGGGGAGGGGTGGGCCAGCTGGGGGAGGGGGGTGGAACCTGGGTGTGGCTGTTAGGCTGTGTGGCCCCGATTCAGGCAGCACGGTTTGCTCAGACCTGCTCCTGTAAGGAAGCAGGCGCAGGGCCAAGTGGCCCGAGTAGCTGGTGCCTATCCCAGGGCAAGGGGACCAACATGCCCCTGCCCCATGGAGGCTCCTGCCTACTCCCAAGCTGTGCTGGATACAGTATGCTCTGCACAGAATGCACAGAAAATAATAATAATAATAATAATAATAATAATAATAATAATAATAATAATAATAATAATAATAATAATAATAATAATAATAATACTTGGATTTATATACTGCCTTTCTTAGGTCACCAGATTTCTCCAATGACTGTAACTCAAGGCGGTTTACATAGGCAGACTTTATTCAGAAACCCGAAGGTTTTTACAATTTTTACAGAAACGTTCCATCTTGCAAGAACTACACACATACAGATGGATGTTTCTGGATTTAGTCCTTCTTTCTGGCCACCCGTTTGTCTTCTTGCTGGCTGATAAGCGGCTTCCCTGCTCCCACCAGTACAGAGAAGTGGCTGAACTTTGGCACAACTCCCCCTCACACAAGGCAGCCGAAGCTCAGCTGTTAATCAGTCGCAATTAACGAGGTCTGCCGCTCACAGAGACTTCCGGTAGTCCCAAACTGGCGACCTTCAGATCTTCAGCTCTTATCTTCAGGCAAACGGAGGCATTAACCCTCTCGACTAAATCTTCTCTTGACTAAATCTTCTGCGAATACTCTGTGCACATTGCAGTACCAGTACATTGTACATGGGGTTCTAATTTGGGTGAGCCACACTTCAGTAACTCGTTGCTTTCCATAGGTTTAGAGTGCAATCCTAGTCTGGAGTTAGGCCGGCACAGTTAGGCCACCAAAGTTTGGCCGGCACAAGGGACCCCATAAAGTATGTTTGGGCCACTCTCAGAGAGGCTGGCACACAGACGAGCGCCACCCTCCCTGACTCTGAGAGTGGTCCAAACATGCTTTACAGTGGCCCTTGTGCCAGCCAAACCTTGCTGGCCTAATTGTGCTTGCCTAACTCCAGGTTAGGATTGCGCCCTTAATTTGCTACCTGTATAAATAAGAATGAATAGAAGATCTGCTGGCACTGAAGGAGAGAAACCACATTATTTTACAAAAACAAGATATATTCATCCCTCTGCGAGGAATTGCTTTCTTTTCCTTGGTCTCAGGCAGCTTTTTTGTCCTGTTTGGATGGAGGTTTGTTAAGATGCAAAGAAAATAATGGGATACACTGAACAAATATTGACTGACGACATCAAAGGTCTCACAGCAAAGGAGACAAGCGTGTTTGGCTTCTTTTGATATGAGTGCTTTGAAATGTTCGCCCTCCTGTGGTCTACAGCGTTTAAATGTCAAAACCAGCAATAATTGGTCCGTGCGAAAAAGAATGAACCGAGGAGAAATTTGTTGGAAAAGAAGGAAAAAGCAAAGAAAGATTTTGACGTGTGATTTTGATGTTGTTCCAGAGGGACGAGAATGGCTGGTCGGTCCCAAGTGTTGGTTAGAACAGGCTTCTGGTTGGAAACCTGGTTGGAACGTGAGGGGAAGTACATTCTCCTCCCCTGCTGAAGTGAGAATTTGCCCCAAAGTGTCATAAGAACATAAGAAGAGCCCTGCTGGATCAGGCCAAAGGCCCATGTAGTCCAGCTTCTTGTATCTCACAGCGGCCCAACAGGTGCCCCAGGGAGGCATGAGACAACAAGATGCTTGCATCCTGTTGCCACTCCCTTGCACCCGGCACTCTGAAGTAGCCTACCACTAACGTAAGGAGGTTGCACAATCCATCATGGCCTATAGCCCACGATGGACTTTTCTTCCAGAAATCCGTCCAATCCAGACCAGATGCCATCACCACCTCCTGTGGCAAGGAGTTCCACAGATTAACTACCCGCTGCGTCAAAAAATACTTCCTTTTATCTGTTTTAACTCTCCCAACCCTCAGTTTTAGCGGATGCCCCCTGGTTCTGGTGTTTTGAGAGAGGGAAAGGAACATCCCTCTATAGACTCCTACAAATGGACCTTGAGCTTGTTTAGAGGTTCTAGCAGGGGAGCGCAGCTTGGTACACTCCTTCCCTTGGGTACACTCCTTCCTCTCTATCGACTCTATACCTTGTTACTTTTGCTTTGGGAGCAAATTCTCACTTTCATGAGATGATTTTTTTTTGTGGGGGGGAATAGTGTGTGAGGAGAAAACTCTATATACACTTGCCTTGAATTCCACAGTGGCAGAAAGTAGGAAATGAAGAATAAGCTCTTGTGTTTGAGCTTCCTTAAGGGTGATGAAAACAAAATAAATTGGCACCCAGTGTTCTTTGCGGGGCCTCTGCAAAAAGGAAGAAAACAGGACTGAGGCTGGGTATTGTTAGCACATGTTGGTTGCTCTGATGGTGCTTTACAGCATGTTTGCAACACTTTTAGCTGGTGGCACACACGCACAGCCAGGGATAAGGGCCTTTGGATTGGCCCTAGGCCAGTTCAGGGTTTAATAAGCTGTCTGAGTTTTCAGTTTAAGGGCACATCCATACTAGTGTGATGTACAGAGAGGAGGTAGGGGGATGCTAAGCTCCTGGCTAGACCTGCCATGTAGCAGGTATGGTTCAGGAGTATTATTATTATTATTATTATTATTATTATTATTATTATTATTATTA
>JAJKFI010000007.1:28432665-28456582 GCA_029204185.1 Lerista edwardsae
AATAATAATAATAATAATAATAATAATAATAATAATAATAATAATAATAATAATAATAATAATAATAATAATAAATTAAATGGCTCCCTGTCCCAAAAAGGCTCACAATCTAAACAAAATGCAGAACCCCACCAGCAACAGTCACCAGAAAAGACACTGCGCAGGGGTGAAGAGGGACAATTATTCTTCCCTTGCTAAACATAAGAGGGACACCACTTGGAAAAGTGCCTCTGGCCCGGTTAGCAGGGCAAAATGGGAGTATGTTTGCAAAACAACCTCAGTAACAACAACATAGCCTAAAGCAGTGGTTCCCAAACCCCACCGGTGGTGTCACAACCCAACTTTCGGTGGGTTGCGAAACTGACAAGCTGATGGCTGACACAGAAAATGTACCGAACCCCACGCAAACCAACATGGAGCAGCATATGTATGTTTACTCGTACGTAGGCAACTGTGCCTGGGCTCTTATCGAAGGTCGTGTAAAAGGGAATGCCGGGCCAGATTTGATGAACATGGAACTTAGAAATGCATCAGTAGGTGTGTGCGTGCGCACACGCACACGCACACACACACACACACACACACACACACACCATAGTGAAAAAGATATAAACAGAGGCTTAATCGGCTGTAAAATGAAACTTTTTTTTTTTTAAAAAAGATCTCTTATAGCTAATTTGGTCCCAATTGAGTGTCATTTCAAAAAGTGAGTGCTGGGGCTGAAACATTTGCTGTAGTGGCTTGGGAGTTATACCTGGAAGACCCAGGTTCGAATCCAGTAATGGCATCTAAATGATTTAGCAACAGGTACTCACTTTTGATTGGCACTTGTGTCGGGGCCCACCCACCAGAAGTGAGGTCATAGCCGGAACCCAGGAACCACCCCCAGGAACCGCCGCGCCTCCTCGGTAGGCCATGCGGCGGCCCGGGAGTAGGCCCCGGAGTCCTGGGCTACCAATTCCCCCCCCCCAGGAACTGCCACGCCTCCTCGGGAGGGAGCCCCAGGCAGCCTACCTGCTCACGCTGCTGCTGCTGTCGGTCTCCCTCGCTCCGCTGTCTGCCTGCCTGCCTGCCTGGCTCTGAGAACATGCAGGCAACTCAAACATGCAGGCAATTCAAACGTTGCAGGGGGCGGAGCGGAGCGCCGACGGAGTCGACGAGTGGGCGGGCGAATGGGCAGGGCCAGCCCTAATCCTAGGAACGGGTACTTGCGTACCCCCGCATACCCGCTACATGACATGTCTGTTCAACTCCCTGCTCAGCCATGATGCTTGCTGGGTGACGGGGGCCTGTCACTCTCCGTCAGCCGCCCCCCACCAAAGGGAGCACAGGGAGGGAACTGTGTATATTAACCTGAGCTCCCCTCCAAGGCCTGAATTGTCCTCTGGCCACCTTGCCCTGACCACTTCCCCCCTCCCCGCCTTCCCCCACGCTAAACGCCTCCCTGCCCTCGGCAGGCCCCTCCCTGCCCCTGGCTCCTGATGGCCATCCAAGCCAATAGCATACCTATGTTTTGCAGCAAGCCACACCTTGCCATGTAAAGCGCTCCTGTCCCTTGCCACTGTTGTCTACCTGGGAGAAAGGGGGAGGTGAACATCAGTGACAGCCACAGAATTGGGTGGCGATGATGGAAAGGTAAGGAACGACAGTTCGGTCAGCTTGAGACAGCAGCAGAACATCCAGGGTGAAGGAGTGGGGGGAGGTGGGGGGGGAGAGAGAGAGAGAGAAAGAGAGAGACCAGAGAAGGTATACTTAGGCCCAATCCTTAAAGCAGTCAGCATCATTCATAAATGGCACGCTGACAGTGCACGACTCAGCACAATTTTGACCTTATTTGATTCTAGGATCCCTTTGTCCTCTTCCTCCACCTGCCCCAGCAAAGGACCAAATAGTTGGTCCACTAGTACTTTTCCTTCTGCCTAAAGTCCTCCTTGCTAGCAGCAGAGTCCGAGCCTTGACTGTGGGGCAGGTTCCCCTCCTCACCTCCTACAGCTTTGGTCCCCACCTGGCCTCTGGCTTGTTTCCATGGAGACGATGGGCACAATCCTAACCTGGAGTTAGGCCGGCACAGTTAGGCCAGCAATGTTTGTCTGGCACAAGGGAGACCGTAAAGTAAGTTTGGACCACTCTCGGATTCAGAGAGGCCAGCACACAGACGTGCACCACCCTCCCTGAGAGTGGTCCAAACCTGGAGAAGCTCTATGCTTCCCCAAGCTGTTGGTGTCCTACCACCCAGGCGTTCTACCGCAACAGAAGCGACAGGCCTGAACCAGCCTCTGACACAACCCCACACCTGCGGTCGTGCAGATTCACACAATGACTTGTGACCATCGTTGCTCCTGGAACATGTGAGCTCTTCTTCACTGACCCAACCCACCCACATAATTCACAGCCATGAATGTCTCACCGATGGGTTGAGCAGGGCGAACCAAATCCACGTTTACTCAGACACATCTGAGGGTCTGCCTTCTCCCGTGGGCTCCGGCCAGTGGTGTCATCCAAATGATTTAGGAACAGGTACTCACTTTTGATTGGCACTTGTCGGGGTCCACCCACCGGAAGTGACGTCATAAGCCGGAAGTGATGTCATGATTGTTGCCATGGATGTGATCATGTTTGTAATAACTTCAGCTTGTGGTTAGTGTTGATTTAACTTCTATTGCTGTGCTGTCTAGAGATGTGTATATACATAGTTTGCTTCAACTGTTCCCTGGTTAAATAGCAGGGGCCAGCTTCGAGTGGGCGGGGCCAGCTCAACTTCTAGGAACCGGTACTCGCGTAGTGGTGCGTAGTGGGTGCATGACATCACTGGCTCCGGCCCACCCTCTCAGGTCACCTGAGGGGGGCTTCCTGCAAGTGCCACCTTCCTTCCAAGCCCTCTTGGCGGTGGCCCCACAATTACGGAACTCCCTACTGAGAGCATTAAGCTCCACCCCCTCCCTCATGGCTTTTCAGCGAGGGCTCAACACATGTCCTCTGGCGTTCGTGTGACGGGTTGCCTACCCCCTAGGCCTCTGCAGTGGGACCTGGAGTGCCAAGAGTTTGCTCTCCTCCAGACGGTTTTGTTTTTTTGATGTATTGTTTTTATATATTGTGTTTTTTAGTGGATAATTGAAAGCCACGTTGGGTGACTGCTTCGGCAGAGGGAAGGCGGGGTCAACAACTTTTAGGGCACCATCCTGGGAGCGCCCTTGGGCAGACGTCAGCTGCTGGCGTTGGCCCAATGGTGGCAGCGCTGGTGCAAGAGCTCCAACTGGCACCCTCGTGTCAGGCCAGCTGAATTTGGCTGGCGCAAGGATGGTTCTGGGTGCGGGGAGGGAGGGAGGGAGGAACAGGGGGCTAGGAGGCATGCTGGCCCGGGGAGGGGGATGGAGTTGGGATGCGGCCAGTGGTGTCATTCAAATGATTTAGGAACAGGAACTCACTTTTGATTGGCACTTCTCGGGAACCCGGAACCAGCCATGGAGCCCGTTAGGATCCAGAACGCCCGTTCTGGTCCGTTCCCCCTGAATGACATCACTGGATGCGGCCGTGCGGCTGCATCCAAGCTCCCATCTCCAGGCCACGCGGCCCCAATTTGAGTCGTCGGGCTTGCTTGGAATTGTGCTGGCTGGTGCCTACCCCAGGCTGGTGCCTACCCCAGGGCGAGGCTTGAACCTGCTCCTGCCCCAGGGAGGCACCAGCCAGCTGGTCACTTCCGTCGAACGTGGGGGGTCGACGTCTCCCTGGACCATGGCGTGGTGTGGGTCAGGCGCAGCTCCCCTCGACGCGAAAGGATCTCTCGACACCGGCTCTCTGTTTGCTCATGCGGTTTAATCACGTCCAGGCTTTGGCATTCATGAGGCCCTGTTAGCGTCGCAAGGCCAGCGAGGCCCGACGTGGGTGAGCCGCTCCTGCCTTCCCCCTTGAGGTCCCTTTACTTGCCGCTCCGGCATCCCGCTGGCTGGTAGGGGCGCAACTCTTGCCCCTGGGTTGGAGGGGGGCGAGGGCCTTCCTGGGCCGCTCCTGCCTTACACCCTCTCTTCCCTGGGCCTGCTTCTGGCTCACCTGCCAGGCGAGCCCTCCTGGGGCTTCACGTGCCCGTCAAGGGTAAGGCAGTTGCGAGCCTCCTTGCACGTCCTTCTCCCCAGCCAGCCAGCCAGAGACTGCCCCTCTCGGCCAAGCTGGGCCTCCTTTTAAGGCCCAGGCTCCTCCTCCAACCCCGCCTCTTCCTCCTGGAGGCTTCCTGGGACTCCCTCCTAGGCTTCCCCTTGCACCAATGTAGGGCCAGGGGCCGGCTCCTGTACCCGCCTTCTCTGCCAGAGGCCTGGATAGGCCCTGTTTTGCCCTGGACCTGGGGTTTCCCGGCCTTCCGAGCCTGGCGGGCTCTCGTTGCCTCGCCCCCTCCCGGGATAAGGGCATCTCCAGGGGTCCTCCCAGGCAAGCCCCCCTCCCGGGCTGTGGCTGTCCTGGTCCGGACTGGGGTGACACAGCTCCTAATGTGTGTGACTAACTAACTGCCAGCCTTGCAGTTCCTCTGCTAGTTAGGACTGCGCCCAGCGATGGGATTCACAGATTGACAAGGGGAACACTGGGTGGGACTAACGCAGGGCTTCCGCGTGATTGGCTGCCTGTCCGCAGCATTCCGCAGCTGTCCTGGCCTTGGGGGGCTGCCCCTGGTTAGCGTGCCCCACCGCTGCTTGCCCAGGCACCCGGCGTGACCCTCACCTGTCCCCTGTGGTGAGCGGGAGCCCCCCCCCAAGGCCAGGAGAGCTGCGGAACGCTGCAGACGGGCTGCCACTCAAGCGGAAGTCCCGTCTAAGTCCCGCCCAGCATTCCCCTTGTCAATTTGTGAATCCCATCGCTGACTGCGCCCATAAACACACAAACAAACATGGAGTCTTTCAAGCAGGGGAAAGGTAGCGGCCAACAGTGGGCACTTGGTGGGCAGGCGAACTGTCGTTTGGAGCAAGCCTTTCTGAATTCCTCCCCGTCTTCCTGTAGCTGCAGGCTAATGAGCGCATTATATGCTGAACTGCATCTGCTGATAAATGCCTTTTCTTTCTTTTGAGCAGGACAAGAGGCTAATATTTTCTTTTCACCCTTTGAGGGATCGAGCACGAGGCTGTGACAGCCAGTTCAAAGGTGCTGTATCTCGAACAAGAATTAAAGGACCCAGAATACCCATTCTTGCCTGGGGAACTGGGACGTCTTGCAGGGCATAAAGAACCCGAGGTAAACAAAACAAATCATCGTAATAGCGCACCAGCCAAAAATTATAACCTTTGAACAATTATCCCAAGTGCTACTACACATTGCCATTGTTTTGAGTTATCTTGCTTGATAGGAGCATTATGGAGCGCATTACCATCTCTCACGCATACGGATAATTTGTGTCTATCAGTGGGTGTGGCGTTGCATGCTGAGCGCGGCCCATGTGGTGGCGTGTTAAGGCTCTGCCACTTTCCATCGCTGTTATCGGAGAGTGCAGAATTAATGCCATTTTTATCTTGAGGGTGCCTTGCCTGAATCCTTCCCCACCTCCTCCCACTCACCACCCACCACAAACAAACAAACAAATGGCCACAGAGCCAAACTCTTCTGCGGTTTCCAGTTTTGTTTCTGCCTTTTTGGCCGCCATTCCTGAATTGCACAGGCACGCCGTCAGAAGAACAAAGGCAACGTCCAAACCAAAGACAGCCTCTTTTTGTGAGCAAGGAAGAGTCTGGAGCCCAGTGCTGTGAAACTTGGTCAAGGCAAGGGCAGGGTGGCCCGATGTGAGGGATTCCCGCAGGCCCCTCACCCAGAGCCGGCTCTAGCAGCGGCGGGGCCCAATGTGGGGCATTCCTGCGGGGTCCCCAACCCTCGCTACGGGGCCCCCACTCACCAAGAAGAGCGCTGTTTGTGCCACGTGCAAAGCATGGCATGTGGAAGTAGTTGGTGGGGATAGCATCACGTCACCGCCAACTGCTTCCAGGTGGCCCATCTTGGGCTGTTCAGAGGCAGAGGCAGGTGGGAGAGACCAAGGTCAAGCTGCTCTGCTCGCCCCACTGACGTACAGCCCATAGAGATCCCAGCTGCAGCCCCAGGCAATATGCTCACCCTGCTAGTGCGGGGCTCCCTGAAGCGCGGGGCCCAATGTGATGACATTGGTCACATTGGCTTAAAGCCGGTCCTGCCCTCCCCCTCCCCACGAGTCCCCCCCGCTCACCAAGAAGAGCACTTGTGGTGCTGCGTGCAAAGCACGGCACTTGGAAACAGGGCCCTATTAATCTACAGCCTGGCCCAGAGCCGTATTATCCATCAGACGGACCTGGCTTAAGCCTTGTCCCACAGGACAAGGGGCCCACCAGGGTTCTTGTTAACCTGCCCCAATGTTGGGGCACAAGTCACAAGCTGGGCCCTGTGGCTTGTGGCCGATGGCCACGAGCAGTCTGCCCTGGCCAAGGCAGACGGCACAACTGCCACAAGGACCAGGCCAGGCCCTGCTACTCAGAGTAGACCATGGGTGCGGTGCTCCTGCGAGGTCCTGTTCCAGCCCACAGTGTCAGGGGAGGGGGAGAGGAGCAGAGGACTCCTGCAAGGAGAAGAACAGGAAAATAATGAAGGCTTGGGGTGCTATCATGATACCCAGGGCCTGACTGCCCCCAGGGATCATGGGATGACGTCCCCTGATGGCCACTAGCAACCTCCAGTGGCCCAGGAGGCATTCCCTTAGCCCGACCAGTATTGCAGCACAGCGCCAAGACTGGATTCGGCTAACCCCTGCTCCCAGCACACGAGGCACACCACGGAGTAAAATGTAATTTATTGAAACTACAAGTTACAGCATAGAGGCTTAATGAGGCCTTTCAAAGCAGGCCACAAGCATGGTACAGCTACATGATGCTTAATACAAAATAAGAAAGCATCTAACTTCTACGCTAAATACATTATCCTATCACTCCCCCTGCACTTGTTGTGAAGAGGACAAAACAGCCCCCTCCTCCTTCTTCCCAAGCCACAGGAAGAATGTGGGTCTTTTACTTCCCCCTGCACTTTCCCAGCCCCTCCTTTTCCAGCTAGAAACAAAACAGCTCCTGGTTTCGTTTTCCCAGCTAGAGACCGCCCTTATCTTGCCCGGCCGGTGGCAAGACAAAACAGACCTCAGGGGAAAGCATTCTCACCACTAGAAACCCAGAGAGGGGGATGGGAAAAGGACAGGCCAGGGCCTCAAGATGGATCTGGGCCACACCTGGTTCCCTGCTGTTTGTGACAGGTGCCCTTCTTCTTCATTTGAGAAGCAGCCCAGAGTCATATTAATTAACCCATGGTACCGGAAGAGGCCTGGAAGTGCCAGAGGGGCCCCAAAAGACTTGAAAGCCTGGGGGCAGAGGCAGATCTAAGGGAGGGCAGAGCTCTAAGTTTTGCAAGAAGCCTTACCTTGCAGTGGAAATCACTCCTCTCCTGCACCGTTCTAGCCAATCCTCACAGGGAACAGCAACATCCTGGCGTTGCTTACTGGCTACAGCAGCAAGGGAGAGGAGGGATTTACATGACAGGGTGAGGCTTCTTGCAACACTTAGAGCTTTGCCCTCCCTGTAGATCCGCCTCTGCCTGGGGGCCTGGCCATGGTCAACAGATACCAGCCCTGGCCCGGCCCTAGGCTTCCAAGTCCTTGAGGCCACCTCAGAAACTCTTCAGGAAAAGGAGGGCAGATCCCAAGTCCCTGTTACTGCTTCCCTCCTTGTTACACTTCCACCTTCCTCTGACTCCCAAGCTAGTGGGCAGCTCATGCCATGGGTCTGGCTGGCTGGCACTGTGGGAGCCCTGGCTAGCTGGGGAGGGTTGGTGTTGCGCTGCCTGCTTCTGGGTGCTGGGGTGGCAGGCGGCCAAGGGTGACCTCCAGAGGGCTGGTACACACACCCCCACACACACACACAGGTAAGGAATTGCTTTGACATGCAACCCCCCCTACAGATTTTATTATCCATGGGATTGGGATGGATCCCCACAGATGCCGAGGGCCCACTGAATTAATTATGCTTGAAGGCTGCAAATGGATCGTTCTGCTCTTCAATCCCTTTTCCAAGATTCAGGGCACAGTCCTAAACTGGAGTTAGGCTGGCAGAGTTAGGCCAGCAAAGTTTGGCTGGCACAAAGGCCACCGTAAAGCGCGTTTGGACCACTCTCGGAGTCAGGGAGGGTGGCCCTTGTCTCTCTGCGTGCTGGCCTCTCTGACTCCGAGAGTGGTCCAAACATACTTTATGGTGGCCCTTGTGTCGGCCAAACGTTGCTGGCCTCACTGTGACGGCCTAACTCCAGTTTAGGATTGCGCCCTCAATTTCTGCTCCTCCATCAAAGTTCTGCCAACTAGTGTTCTGCCCAAGATCACATTCAAATTTTCACCCAATTGAAAAGGCAGCCAGTTTTGTCTTTCTATGCTTTCTGCTCCTCTTTTTTGAAACTGCTTAAGCAGACTCTCCTAATCCCTCCCCTAATCCTTTTATAATTTCAAAAGAAAAAGAAAGCGATCCCACGGTCTGCTTTCCGCGCACCCTTCGTTCCTGCCTGCTCAATCCCCACACCCACCTGCTGCTGTTATTTTTAAAATGACTGTTTTAATTACTTTGGAGACCTTCTGCAATGAATAGGGGGCACATTCTCTTAACATGGAAGCTGGAAAAGGCTGGATTGCACAAGTTGCTGGGGACAATAGGTTGGCTTATTTTTTTTGATCCGTTACATTTTATGCCCCATTTCCTCCAAAAATCCCACAACAACCCTGTGAGGGAGGAGAGGCTGAGAAAGATTGACTGGCCCAAGTTCACTCAGGAAGCATCATGGCTGAGCAAGGATTTGAACCTGCATCAGTCTCTCTTTTAAGGGTGAAGGTCGTGAAGAGATCAGTAGTGTACCTACAGGGGGCAGTGCAGTATTTCAGGCACTGCAACATGCCATGTATGTGACACCCCCCACGCTGCTCACAGTCAGAGCCATTCGGGGCAGCAACGAAAACTGCATTGCTGTTGCTACCCAGAATGGCTGCAAAGGCGAGTGGGAACATAAGAACATAAGAAGAGCCCCACTGGACCAGGCGAAGGGCCCATTTAGGCCAGCTTCCTGTATCTCACAGTGGCCCACCAGATGCCTCAGGGAGCACACAAGACAACAGGATGCCTGCATTCTGTGGCCACTCCCTTGCACCTGGCATTCTGAGGTAAACACAGTGGTGGCCAGTCAAGATTCTCCACAGCATTTCTCTCTGTATCCACCAGAACCAGATGCTCCTCTTCAGACATGTATGGTACTCATAGGAAAACTTCCCCTTGTTCTGCACTTTGCTGCTGCTGCCGCCTCCTAATGGGCTTTAGGATACAGCCCTGCTGTGTCGGCCTTACTATGTCAGCCTTAGTAAGATTGGGCTGCACTTTACGTACGTACTTTTCACATGCTTGTACCACTTTTTCTTCAAGAAGCTCTGGGTGGTGTACATGGTTCTTTCCCTCCTGGCTGATGTGGGCCGGATCCTAACCCCTGTTTCCTGATCCAGTCAGACCTACATGGGCCACTTGGAGTTGCACCTGCAATTTCACTGGCACAACTCCAAGTAGTCTTGGGACTGCTAGGGCATTACTCGAGGTAAGGGGAATGAATTCCCCTTACTCCGAGTTGTGCCTCATGCAGCCCCCACCCCATAAGAACATAAGAATAACCCTGCTGGATCAGGCCAAGGCCCATCCAGTCCAGCTTCCTGTATCTCACAGTGGCCCACCAGGTGCCTCAGGGAGCACACAAGACAACAGGATGCCTGCATTCTGTGGACACTCCCTTGCACTTGGCATTCTGAGGTAAATTCTGAGAGAAACACACTGGTGGCTACTCAAGATTCTCCACAGCATTTGTCTTTGACAGGCACCAGAACCAGAGGCTCCTCTTCAGACATATAGGAACAGCCCCACTGGATCAGGCCAAGGTCCATCTAGTCCAGCTTCCTGTATCTCACAGTGGCCCACCAGACGCCTCAGGGAGCACACAAGACAATAAGATGAAGCATCCTGTTGCTACTCCCTTGCACCTGGCATTCTGAGGTAAATCTCTGAGGTAAAATTCTGAGGTAAACACACTGGTGGCCAGTCAAGATTCCCCACAGCATTTCTCTTTGACAGCCAGAAGAACCAGATGCTCCTCTTCAGACATGTACTCATAGGAACATAGGAACTGCCCTACTGGATCATGCCCAGGCCCATCTAGTCCAGCTTATCTCACGGTGACCCACCAGATGCCTCAGGGAGCACATAAGACAACAGGCTGCCTGCATTCTGTGGCCATTCCCTTGCATCTGGCACTCTGAGGTAAATTCTCAGGGGTAAATGCCTCAGGGAGCACACAAGACAACCAGATAGCTGCATCAGGCAGTCTGAGGTAGCTTATTTCTAAAATAAGGAGGTTGCACTACCCATCATGGCCTGTAGCCTGCGATGGACCTTTCCTCTAGAAATCTGTCCAGTCCCCGAGATCTGTCTAGCAAAGGGCTGCTTACATGGCATGTTGTGAAACCCGCAATATCTACCCTGCCACCCCTGTAGCTGTGCCACTGGAGGAGACATTGTCCTGGCAGTGTGGTTATCCTTCCCTCCCGGAGGCTCTTTCCACCATCTGGGGCCAGGGAGACTAGAACTACATTGCGTTGGAGCAAGGCTAGTAGCGCTGCTTCCCTGCTCAGAATCACATCACACCTCCAGTGGTGTCATGCAGGGGGTACGCGGGAGTACACGAGTACCGGTTTCTAGGATTACAGCTGGCCCCGCCCATTCGCCCGCCCACTCGTCGACTCCGCCCCTTGCAACGTTTGAATTTCCTGCACGTTTGAGTTGCCTTCATGTTCTCAGAGCCAGCCAGGCAGGCAGGCAGTGAGCGGAGCCTTGCCTTGCCTTGCCACTGAAAAATGAGCTGCTCTGGGGTTTTGGGACTGTTGGGTCACTTTAACATGACGCCAGGCCTCCTTCACATGTTCTGGGGGTGCTGCGGAATAGTGTTGCAACTGTTGGGTCAGTTTAAAATCATCTGAGGCCTCAAAAAGGGCTTTTTTCATGTCCCTTCCTGCCATGACATCACTTCCGGCTTATGATGTCACTTCCGGTGGGCGGGTCCTGACACGTGCCAATCAAAAGTGAGTACCTGTTCTTAAACCATTTAGATGACACCACTGCACGCCTCCCCCCCCATGACCTAAAGCGGCCTTCTAGTCCAATGATAGAGGCATTCACCGTAAAACCCGCATCCCCTGGCAATCAGTGGCTTCCACCAGACGTCTCCATCGGTCATGTTGCTTTTGATAATGCAGCAGGTTTCCATTCCGTTTCACAGTCCTAATGAAAAGCTTTCCATTGGCCATCAGTTGTTTAAGGCTATGAACTTTTCCTTTACAGCACGTTGAAGATAATGCATGGGCCTCTTTGCAATTACTTGGCAATAATTAAATCTGTGGGTTTTGCTGACTTGTACTGACATGTTCCCCCCCCCCTGCCCTTGAGGTTTATTACATCAGCTGAATGCTTCAATTGAATTGCCGTCTTTGCTAAGTGCTGTCTATGTTTAGTTCTACTAAGGACATTTGAGGAAGCCTTCTTGTACAATAGACAGCTCTCTCAACCACATGCAGACTAAAACTGATGGCAGCATAGTCGGTCCTTGGCATCCACGGGGGTGGCGTTCCTGGAACCAAAAATAACAGATGCTGAAATCCAGGGGAAAAAAAAATTGTGTCCCTTTAAATTGCAGTTTAAAAACTGCTTTTTTTAAAAAAACCATTGTAGAGTGGCACGCAGGCATATCTGATGATTAGAGCTGCTGTTTGCAGGTTGCACCAAGGAACGTGACCCCCTCCCTTGGCCCTGGATTGCTGAAGAATACATCATGAAAGTGATTAAATAATTCTGCTTTGTATTATGGGGCAACCCAGCGCTAAGGGAGGAGGTTGCAACCTTAGCAGTTCTAATCGCCCGAGACTCTTGCCTACCTGCCTCTCTACAATGGTAAGAAAAGTGGTTTTTAAACTTTGTTTTTCATGGGATACTTTTTTTTCTTCTCTTCTCCAGAGATCGGCAGGCCCCTCTGTGTCCCTCTGTGTCCATCTGCGTTGAGTCCAATCCACAGATGATCATGCACTAGAGCAGTGATGGCGAACCTTTTGGGCTCGGTGTGTCAAAATTGCAGAAAATGCTTAACTTGACTCTGCAAGTGTGTCAACCCCCCACTCCAAACAAAATAGAAACAATTCTTTGTACTCATTTATTTAAACTAAAAAATAAAGCCCAGTTATGTGTGGTGCTATGTATTATATAAAGAAACATCAAATAATTACAAAAATGAAAAATGAGTAAAAGAAACTCAGTTTTTGCCAAGGCCTGATGAACCTTCTGATGAGGGTGAAAGAGGAAAGTGCCAAAATTGGCTTGAAGCTCAGCATTAAAAAAAACTAAGATCATGGCAACCACTCCCATCACTTCCTGGCAAATAGAAGGGGAAGAAATGGAAGCCGTGACAGACTTTATTTTCCTGGGCTCCAAGATCACCGCAGATGGTGACTGCAGCCATGAAATTAAAAGACGTTTACTTCTTGGGAGGAAAGCTATGGCGAACGTAGACAACTTAATAAAAAGCTGAGACATTACCCTGCCAACAAAGGTTCGCATAGTCAAAGCGATGGTTTTCCCAGTAGCAATGTATGGCTGTGAGAGCTGAAACATAAGAAAGGCAGAGTGCCGAAGAATAGATGCTTTCGAATTATGGTGTTGGAGAAGACTCTTGAGAGTCCCCTGGACTGCAAGGAGATCCAAATGGTCCATCCTCCAGGAAGTCAAGCCTGATTGCTCCCTGGAAGGACAAATCCTGACGCTGAAGCTCCAATACTTTGGCCACCTCATGAGAAGACTCTTTAGAAAAGACCCTCATGCTGGGAAAGATGGAAGGCAAAAGGAGAAGGGGGCGGCAGAGGATGAGATGGTTAGAGAGTGTCACCAAAGCGATGAGCATGAAATTGGGTGAACTCCAGAAGCTAGTGGAGGACAGGGAGGCCTGGTGTGGTGTGGTCCATGGGGTCGCAGAGAGTCGGACACAACTTAGTCACTGAACAACAAGAACAGATAGAGAAAGAAAATGGCCACTTACCGATCCAGCACCCAATCCTATCCCCCGCCAGTCCAGAGCATGCTGGTTTGGTTACGTCTATTTTTAAAAAATAATTCAGAGCAGAATAAAATAAGATGGAATCTGACAGAACCAGCAACATATTGGAAATTCCTTATTGGTGATGGGGGAAAGCAGAGTAGGGTAAGCAGCGGATTCCCCCCTAGGACATCACCTCAGGGGAACCTCCCTCACCCAGGCTGACTGCTATTAACAAAAGACACATGAGGCAGAGGCTTGGTAAAGATGCAAAATGGAATGCAAAATGGAAAGATGCACAGTTCCATCCAGTGCATGCCTACAGCGTCTGATGAGGATCAGAGGTACAAAACTAACAGAAGGAAAGGCCCTACAGCTGCATCGCCATGCATGGAGGTGTGCTTAAGATGGTGAGGGCATCAGACGCCTTGGTATGCACATCTTGGTAGTCAGAGGACAAAAAGGGACGTGCTCAGAGCAGATGGGAAGGAAGTAAGGTCCAGGCCACACCCCCGCAGGAATCACAGAGAGGACAGGCAAGAAGGGTCTGGGTCACAGGGCATCACATTTTCCCCTTTTGGACATTAGACTGCCCTCTCTAGACAGCAGGTAGAGTTGTGCCAACACAAAATAGGTTCATAGTCAATCAAGGAAAGTGGGTTTATGTCTTGCCAAAGCCCCTACTCCAAACTTTCCTCCCAAATGCTATACCCGCTTAGGCTACTTAGTCACCCAGATACAGACAATCCTGGCAATATCTACAAACTACCGGACCCCAGCACCAACAGAGAGCTCGCCCCACCCAGTGGCTTGCCTGTAGGTCACAGGTCTCCTCCTGGAGCTTCAGAGCAGGTGTCCTTCAATAATGGCCAATCCTCAGTCCAATAGTCCTTAGTCGTTTGTCAATCAGACGAGCCAGTAAGTCAGTCCATGTATCAGTCCATATATCAGTTCACCACACCAGTCTAATAAGCCTGTCCGTTGTCCAGTACGTTAGTCAAGCCAGCACTTCAATCCGATACATCAGGAAACCTCCACTCCTTCCACCCCTCTCTCCACAACTACAACCCACAGCTTCTCCTTCCTCCAGGTGCTCCTTCTACCCCTGCTACAAGCTCCTAAGTGGTTGCAGCTGTGCAGCCCAGCCTCTGCTACCTCCCTGGTGTTAATCCTGCATTCGTGAACCAAGGACCACTGTCGGCACCGTCCACTGCCTCCGTGGGGTGATCTTCCGGGTTTTCCACTACAGTCTAACAAAGCAGGTAGGAACAGAATATGCACAAATCTGAATTGCCACTTATACATGAGCCTCCCTTGGAACAGAGCAATAGGCTGCAGTATTGCAGTCAGGCTGGCAGACCTGTGCCACATCCTAACACAGCCGCAACTCACCCCAGTGCTAGGGGAGTATTTCCAGCCAAGTCAATGGGGCTCCTCAGATCTGCACCTTCTGTTTCGCGGGTGCACGTCAGAGCAACCTTCCGTGCTCCAGATTGGGGCTGCATGGCCTGGAGTTGGGGGGTTGGCTCAGTGGCTTGATCTAGGCGGAACGGCCCGGTACGCCGTTCCACCAGTTCGGTGGATGGGCCTGGGCCGCGCCGCCTCTCCGGAGGACAGGCAAGCTGCAGCTGGGCCCTCCCTCCCTCCCTTGCATCCTGAATCTCTCTGAAATAGAGCGATTCGGGCTCTGTGAGGCGCAGGGAGGCGTGGCAGCCCTCCGCCATAGGGGCGGAGGGCTGTCAATCATCCGGGCGTTCCGGTTCTTGGCGCGCCCGGATGACATCACTGGGTTGGCTCCAGCATCACTGCCAGATCCCAGCTCCTCCCCCTTCCCTGGGTTCCCCCTTCCTCGACTCTGTTCCGGCCTCCCTCCACCCCCTTTCACCTTCCCCCACCCAGAAAAGCCTCCACGCTGGCCGAACCTAGCTAGCGTGGGGGCTGCTTACTCAGCCCCAGGCTACCACTTCCATTAGTTACGCCACTGCATTGCATATCTCATTTGTTTCCATTCCATTCATGTATGCATTAAATATTTTAATGGTTTTTTTTTTTTATGGCAACAGCGTACAGTGTAAGAAGTAACGTTCTCCCGGCTAGGTGCTTCAACCCCAAATTCTAACTGTGATTCCAGGCAGCTGACATGAGCGAGGACTCCACTCTCTGCAATGCCCATTGGAGGAATAACATCTCCAAAATGTATTTGGGTGGTGCATGAAAATAATCGTTCAAAATCAGTAAATGAAGAAAAACTTTAGCTCTCCGCATGGAAGGCTATTGCCATAAAAGGATCCCCAATGAGCACTTAATTAGCAGATGGAGCTAAAAGGTCAGAGGAAAAGTTGCCTGCTGCGTCAGCATTTTGGGAACCAAACATTAAGATGTACGGATAATGAGGAACAAAGTGCCGAGCAGAAATTCGGCAGTTCCCAACAACTGGCTGCATCGCACATGTTGTTTTTTTTTCCTTGTTTTTCCAACAGCACTGAATATAACAAGGGACTAGAGAAAGTAAACAAAACATGGAAGCAAGGAAGTGTAGACAACTTGATAATTAAGGGCTCACTCCTAACCTGGAGTTAGGCCAGCACAGTTAGGCAACCCTAACCCACAGACACCATACCACTAGCTGTGAGAAAATCCCCTTAGGGTGGAATCCAAACCTGGAGTTAGGCCGGCACAGTTAGACCAGCAAA
This sequence comes from Lerista edwardsae, assembly GCA_029204185.1. Lineage (NCBI taxonomy): Eukaryota > Metazoa > Chordata > Lepidosauria > Squamata > Scincidae > Lerista > Lerista edwardsae. Next base: position 28,448,487 of record JAJKFI010000007.1, read on the forward strand.
GTTTGGCCGGCACAAGGGACACTATAAAGTACGTTTGTACCACTCTCAAAGTCGGAGAGGTTAGCACACAGACCTGCGCCATCCTCTCTGACCCCAAGAGTCATCCAAACATACTTTCTGTATGTGCCAGACAAATTTTGCTCCAAGTAAGGATTATGCCCTTGTGTTGTAATAAAATATTTATTTTATTTAGAACTAGCTTTTTGTTACCCGGCGTTGCCTGGGTAACAAAATGATCTTCCAGAGTTTATGAGTTTTGCACCCCTTCTCACCCCCCATGCTGACACCAACCGCATCGGGAGTGTCGCCGCTCACCTCGGTGACCCCAGAAACTATGCTTCCGATACCGATTTTGGCCATTTTTGACCGTTTTCACATGGGGCCCCCTGCGCACCCCACTCCCGGGGCACTGGGGGGGCCTGACCCCTGCAGTGTTTGTCCCCAGGCAGAAAGGCACGTGCGTGCCAAGTCTGGCGCCAATCGCTCCAGGCGTTCCAGCATGGAATGGCGGACATCTTGTTTCGCACCCCTTCCCACCCCCCATGTTGAGAGGGGGCTGAACCCGAACTCCCACGGCGTCGGGAGCATCGCCACTCGCCTCGGTGACCCCAGAAACTATGGACCCGACGCCAATTTTGTCCATTTTCGACCATTCTCACACAGGGCCCCCCCCCACACTCCCACCCCAGGGGAGCTAGGGAGGCCCGACCCCCACAGTGTTTGTCACCAGGCCGCAAGGCACATGCGTGCCGAGTCTGGCTCCAATCGCTCCAGGCATCGCAGTCGGGCATGGCTTGTTTCACACCCCTTCTCACCCCCCACACCGAGGGGGGCCCAAACCCGGACTCCAACTGTGTCGGGAGCGTCGCCGCTTGTCTCGGCGACCCCAGAAACTACGGACTCGATGCTGATTTCAGCCGTTTTTGGCCGCCTTCATGTGGGGCCCCTTGCACACACCCACCCCTGGGGGTGCTGGGGGGGCCTGACCCCTACAGTGTTTGTCGCCAGGCTGCAAGGCACGTGCGTGCCGAGTCTCGCACCAATCATTCCAGGTGTCACAGTGGGTATGGCGGATGTTGTGTTTTGCACCCCTTTCGACCCCCCTCATTGAGGGGGGGCCGAACCCGAACTTCCAAGGCGTTGGGAGCGTCGTCGCTCGCTTCGGCGACACCATAAACTACGGATCCGATGCCGATTTTGTCCGTTTTCGACCGTTTTCACATGGGGCCCCCTGTGCACCCCCACCCCCAGGGGTGCTGGGGGGGCCTGACCCCCACAGTGTTTGTCGCCAGGCCGCAACGCACACACGTGCCGGGTTTGGTGCGCATCGCTCCAGCCGTTCCAGCACGGCACGGCAGATGTTTTATTTTGCACCCCTTCTTGCACCCCACGCTGAGGGGCCCCCAAACCCGGACTCCATCGGCATCGGGAGTGTCGCCGCTTGGCCCGGCGACCCCGGAAACTACAGACTCAACGCCGATTTCAGCCATTTTCGGCCATCTTCATGTGGGGGCCCCTGCACACCCCTGCCCCCGGGAGTGCTAGGGGCCCCCGCCCCCTGCAGTGTTTGTGGCCAGGCAGCCAGGCTTCCGCATGCTTAATTTGGCGCCAATCGGTCCAGGCGTCACAGCAGGGCATGGCGGACGTTTTGTTTCGCACCCCTTCTTGCCCCCACATCGAGGGGGAGCTGAACCCAGACTCCAACAGTGTTGGGAGCATTGCCGCTCATCTCGGCGACCCTGGAAACTGTGGATTTGACACAGATTTTGGCCATTTTTGACCGTTTTCACACGGGGACCCCTGCATATCCCCACCCCCGGGGGTGCTAGGGGGGCCCGACCCCCGCAGTGTTTGTCGCCAGGCTGCAAGGTGTATGCGTGCCAAGGTTCGTGCCGATCACTCCAGGCGTTGAGGAGCCTATGCAAAACACACACACACACACACACACACACACACACACACACACACACACACATGCTCTTCTTTATATATACTGTATATAGATTAATCTGCGGGTGCTTAATAAATTTGGGACTGGAAGAGGAGGAGGATTCTTGAAGCTAATGACTTTGCCAAGAATATAAAAGGGCTATGCAATTCATGGCAAAGAATGTAATTAATGAATATCTTTTTTCAACATATTTTCATCAATAAATGGCCATTGGAAAAAAATGGATTTGTTGGTTATTATGCCCATACCTAATCTGTCTAACACCATGCCCCTATATTCTGACTGCAGTCCTATCATAACCAGCTTTCAGTGTCAGATTGCTGAGGGAAAAGGAAAGTCATTCAGCGCAGAGGAAGATTGGGCCTTGGCATGCTGGAGATAACTGCTTAATGTCTGAGCTTCTTATGGCTACCTCCATTGCCAGGGCAACAGGGACATTCCACCGAGAGGGAGAGACAATATTTGGCAGAGTGCCCCTGTCCTCAATGAGGTAGACAGCCTTTAAGAATTGAAATGAGACTCCATACCTTCAGCCTCAGAGCACAATCCTCACCTGCAGTTAGGCCGGCACAGTTAGGCCAGCAAAGTTTAGCCAGCACAAGGGACACTGTAAAGCGAGTTCGGACCACTTTCGGAGTCGGGGAGGATGGTGCCTGGACGTTACTGCTCTCAGTCACTGCTAAAATATAAAGCAAGTCCAGGCCATTGTTTTCAAATAAAAGGAATTCAAATAAAGCCAGTAAACAGCTTACCCGACGATCAATTTTCAGAATAACTGTATTAAGCTGAAAAATTCTTTTTTTTTTTTGCTGTTGTTCAGAAAGTTCCCAGTGGATGGCAGAGACCCTTTCGATTCCATGGTCATCTTGAAGACCTTTGCTTCCAAAGTCCTTTTCACCCAAATTGTCTGGGTAGTTAGATGGAACTCAAAAAGAGGCTTATACTTCAAAGTGTCGGGAAGCCGTCGCATAAATGCCCAAATCTCTTATCTTTCCATATTTGTCATTTGCTATAATCCTCGCAGAGTGGCCTGCGAAATAATGGAGGGGGGGGGAAATTGCAAGATTGGCTTGGCGAAGTCACAAAAGCATTCAGTGTAAACGCAGGTTTGGAGGCAATTATGGGGCTTTTAAGCTGTAGGAGTGATAAGCGCTCATCTAAATTAAAATGTACAGGAATCTCCAGTATGCATGTATCACCACTGGAAAAAAAAGGGCTTTCTTTGGGGGGGGGGACTGACCAACGCTAGTGCTTCTCTAGACTAAAGGTTTCCTTTGGGCTTTCCAAGCGCTCAGCAAGAGAGATTTCATACCCTGCATCTGATTTTTCTAGTGCAACTGACTTTTTGCCTGACTCTTTCTGTCTTACAGGGAGCAATTTAGATTCGCACAGCACGTTCTGAGCGGTTTCAGGGATGGATTTTCAATTCTCGAGCTAGTGGAGAATAGTTTGAAAACATTGTCAAAAATGGGATTGTCGTATGCCCCATCCCTCCAATTTGGCACTGAATCGAGTCTGAACATTTCAAGTATCAGAGTCACATTTGCAATATTTCTGGGAGTAGTCACGTGGGCATGATACGGGTTCTTGTAAAGGAACCTCACGGATTCATAAAGCAGTGGCACGCATTGCTTGTCATTCTACTGTGGAGCACCTATGTGGCTTTTTCCTTGCCAGAAGAGAGTGTGCTGGGGTGGAATGTGACGGTGGAATGTGCAGTCACTCCCACCCTGGGGGTTGCAAGCTGATTTTCAGGGGGTCACGGAGACCCGATTTACTACTGTACATGCATTTGTGCAACGTTAGGAGCACAATCCCGCGGTTCCCTTCCGCTGGCACAAGCCCCTTGTGCCGACCCAGCAGTGTCGCAAACGTGCCATTCTGTTGCGTCAGGGAGGCCAGTGCACCGATGTGTGCCTGCCTCACTGTGCCAAGATGGTAAGGCTGGCTGAGGAAAGATGGTGTGGGGGCTTGGGGAGGGTGGGAGAGGGCATCACTGAGGTGCTTTGAGGCGGGGGGGGCAAAGCCCTGAGAGGACCAGCCTGGCTGACATAGGCCAGATCCAAATTCCTGGGCCTGGCCTGGCTCGATCGGCCTTACACGGGGCCCGTGGATCTGCACTAGTGATTTCACTGGTGCACACCTGAGTAGCCCTAGTGGGGTTGCTGCTGCGCAACATGGACAAGCCGTGGCATTTTGGGTGACACGCCGGCATTTGCCAGCACCCAACAACAACGGGCAGCACAAGCCTAAAAGGTGCAAAGGAGGTGCCATGTTTGGATGGGGGAGGCAGTGGGTGGGGAAGGGAGGTCCTGGGAGGGGCGTGGGTGGCTGAATCCAAGGACTCATCCTGAGTCTGTGTGGCCCCGATTTGGGCCACATGGTCTCCTTGATCTGGGCCTGCTGTTTAGCAGGCGCAGATCCGAGGAGCCCATAGGGGAGGCTGGTGTCTCCCCTCGTGCAAGGGCACAAATTGCTGCAAGGTTAACCCTTGCTGCAGAGAGGCTCCGGCCTGCTCCTACCTTGCACAGGGTTACAGCGCAGGCCCGCCCGCCCGCCTGTCCCGACGCAAGGCAGGATTGCGTCCTGAGTTTGTTTTTGTCACGATTTGATTTGTTTGTCAATGTTTCTTTCTTTGATGTTTCTTTATACGATGCATAGCCCCACATGCGATTGAACTGCATTTTTTTTTAAAAAAATAAATGAATATGTAAACAATAGTCTATCTTTTGTTGAGGATGGGGAGTGACACACCAGTAGGGTCAAGTTAGACATTTTTGACACTGCAAACCGAAAAGGTTCGCCATCACTGGTCTAGAGCTCTCTTTCGTTTTCTGTCGGACACAGTCAAGAGGTGTTCTTCTGGACCAGTGCTGGCCTGGTGCTATTCTGGGTTGTAATATTAGGATCCCCCCACCCCCCAAAAGAAAGGCGGAGCGCCGAAGAATAGATGCTTTCGAATTATGGTGTTGGAGAAAACTCTTGAGAGTCCCCTGGACTGAAAGGAGATCCAATCGGGCAATCCTCCAGGAAGTCAAGCCTGATTGCTCCCTGGAAGGACAAATCCTGAAGCTGAAGCTCCAATACTTTGGCCACCTCATGAGAAGAGAGGACTCTTGAGAAAAGACCTTCATGCTGGGAGAGATCGAAGGCCAAAGGAGAAGGGGGCGGCAGAGGCTGAGATGGTTAGACAGTGTCACCGAAGCAATGAACATGAAATTGGGCGAACTCCGGAAGCTAGTGGGGGACAGGGAGCCCTGGCGTGCTGTGGTCTCTCAAGAGTCTTCTCCAACACCATAATTCAAACAAATAAATAAATAAATAAATAAATAAATAATACAGTGATAAAGGAAACGGCATGCTCTTTGTGAACCAAGTTACTTCCAGCATCTCAGCATCTTCCGACACCAAATTCAGGAGCCAATCCTATGTGCATGTTATGCCGGCAGAATGCGCATTCCACCAGCACAATGTGCTTTGCAACTTTTGCCAGCATGACACCATCAGAGGGCTGATGGACTGGCTGCTGCCACAAGTGTCACACTGCCAAGTTTGTGTCAAGTGGACACCCATCAGTACAGGTGAGACCACACAGGGGGAGGCGAGAAGGGGTGGAATGGGGCCTGGCATGGGTAGAATGGCTGGCGATGGTGGAATGGGCCCAAGAGGAAGGTGGCAGCCCATTGGCAGTGGCCACCGGGCAGCAATGGCAACAGTGGCCACTGAATCATAACCCCTGTTCTGGGCCTGATCCACCTTCACTGGTCAACAGAAATGTGTGCCAGTGATATTGCTGGCGCAGGTCTGTGTTGACCTAAGGCAGCCACTGCAATTACCCTGAAGGGAGAGAACAAATGTTCCCTTTCCTCGAGGAGGTCTCAACATGCCAACACTCCCCCATAGGACACAGCAGGCGCCATGTTGGCACTGCTGCATCGCCACACCCGGGAGTTGTGGTGGATTGGGCTGCCCAACAAGTCTCTGCACAGCACATATTTTAAAGATAGGGGAACATCAGTGGTTTTGCTGCAACAAGGTAAACCAAATAGATTGTTGAATGTTCCCCTATCTTTCTAATAGGCGTCCCAGTATCCGTGGTATCCTCGGATAACTGAAACTGTGGATACTAAATCTGTGGATACTGGAGCACGTCTGTAATAATTTTGGATGCCATTTCATTGACCATGAGGAAGTCCTGGCTAAGAGGCACTAGTGAGGCATACAGGAAACAGCAAACAACATGGCCTTTGCCACAGGAGGTGGTGATGGCATCTGGTGTTGATGCCTTTAAGAGTAGATTGGCCGGATTTCTGGAGGAAAGGTCCATCGTGGGCTATAGGCAATGATGGATTGTGCAACCTCCTTACAAAGGTGGTGGGCTACTGGTACCGGGTGCAAGGGAGTGGCAACAGGATGCAAGCATCTTGTTGTCTCATGCCTCCCTGGGGCACCTGGTGGGCCGCTGTGAGATACAGGAAGCTGGACTAGATGGGCCTTTGGCCTGATCCAGCAGGGCTCTTCTTATGTTCTTATGTTAAATACCTGCAATTGTTTGGAATCTAGGGAACATAGGAAGGTGCCTTATACAAAGGACACAATCCTAACCTGAAGTTCGCCCAGCACAGTTAGGCCAGCAAAGTTTGGCTGGCACAAGGACCACTGTGAAACACATTTGGACCATTCTCAGGTTGCAATCCTGTACCACTTTCATGGGAGTAAGTTGCATTGAACACAATGAGACTTACTTTCGAGTAGACATGCATAGGATTGCGCCGTCAGAGTCAGGGAGGATGGTGCATGTCTGTGTTCTGGCGTCTCCGACTCCGAGTGTGGTCCCAACATACTTTATGGTGGCCCTTGTGCCAGCCTCCCTGATTCCGGGGGTGGTCCAAAAGTGCTTCATGGTGGCCCTTGTGCCACCCAAACTTTGCTGGCCTAACTGTGCCGGCCTCACTTCAGGTTAATTGGTCCATTAAGTTCAGCACTGTCTACAGTGACTGGCGGCAGGGGAGCTGACTTGAGTTCAACATTGTTGGGGGGGGGGCGTAGCCATGCCCCTTGACTCAGCCACTCCCCTTGATGCAGCCACACCCACACAGCAGTAAAATAGCACCTTCAACTTAAAGTACATTAATCATAAGAACGTAAGAAGAGCCCTGCTGGATCAGGCCAAAGGCCCAGCTAGTCCAGCTTCCTGTATCTCACAGCGGCCCACCAGGTGCCCCAGGGAGGCACGAGACAAGAAGATGCTTGCATCCTGCTGCCATTCCCTTGCACCCGGTACTCCGAAGTAGCCCACCGCCAATGTAAGGAGGTTGCACAATCCATCATTGCCTATAGCCCATGATGGACTTTTCTTCCAGAAATCCGTCCAATCCCCTCTTAAAGGCATCCAGACCAGATGCCATCACCACCTCCTGTGGCAAAGATTTCCACAGATTAACCACCTGCTGGGTAAAAAAGTACTTTCTTTTATCTGTTTTAACTCTCCCAACCCTCAGTTTTAGCGGATGCCCCCTGGTTCTGGTGTTTTGAGAGAGGGAAAAGAACATCCCTCTATCGACTCTATCCCTTCCGTGCATTATTTTGTATGTCTCAATCATGTCCCCCCTCAGGCGCCTGAGGTGCCTCAATCATATGCACAATCTATTGAACATAGATAGTTCCTGCATCATTTCATCCTAGAGGCTGCCCCTTGGTGCTGTAGTGTGAGAAGGCAGGCTGGGTTCACTTCAGCCAGCCAGTGCCCTAAACAAAACTGAAGGAGGAGGCAACTCCCCCCCCCCCGAAATAAAAGCTGCCCCTTGGTGCAGGCACGTTTGGTTAACTTCACCAGTGCCCTATACAAAGCTGAAGTATAACCGCGAGACCCCCCCTCCCCCAACCAAAAAAACCTAGTCTAGGATCTAATCTGAAGAAGCCCAGCATCCTCCCCCAAAAAACGTTTTTGAAGAATCGAATCGTAAAAGTAGCATCTTCTTGAATTAGCCCTGTCTCTCTACTAACAATTAGCAGAGGCAGCAGCGCAGACACAGTAATATATCTCTGGAAAAATAGTGGCCTGAAAATTTCGGGCCTGCAGTGCAGTCAATCAGTGCTAATAATAATAATAATAATAATAATAATAATAATAATAATAATAATA
>JAJKFI010000007.1:28456592-28500727 GCA_029204185.1 Lerista edwardsae
TAATAATAATAATAATAATAATAATAATAATAATAATAATAATAATAATAATAATAATAATAATAATACTTAGTATTTATATACCGGCTTTCTAGGTCATTAGATGGCTCTTTTTGACTTTATTCAAGGTGGTTCACATAGGCAGGCATTTCTAAACCCAAAGGTTTACAATCACAAATAAGTTCTAATCTTACAAGAACTGCTACATTCAGATGACACTTCCAAGTCCAGCCTTGCTTTTTTAGCCGCACGATTGCCTTCCTGCTGGCTGATAAACGACTTCTTGCTCTCACCAAGAAACAGCTGACCCGACACAACTCCTCCCTCCCAGGCAGCCGGACACAGCTCAGATCTTGTCAGCCACATTCTTCAAGGTCTGCCGCTCATGGAAACTTCCGGTGTTCTCGAACTGGCGACCTTCGGATCTTATCTTCGGACATGACTGTGGCTTTTACCCTCTTGGCTAGATGTCCTGCCCTAGACATCCTAAGTAGCAGCAGAATCCTCCTCCCATCCATCTCCTCTGCCACATGTGCTCCGAATGAGGCATGGAGCATGGGACAGGAATAGTTTACGGCTGCCCAAGTCTCCGGGCAGCCAGCCAGCCAATCAGGAGGCCGGAGGGGAGGAACCATTGGGATGCAGCTGCATCCCATTGGCTCTCCCTGATGCTGGAGTGAGCATACTCGTGCTGCCTGCCCTCTGCTCTGCTCTTTGGGGGGGGAGCAGGCAGCCAGATATTGGGGTGGCTGAGCCACCCCCAAAAATATTGGGAGGGCTCACGGGCCATGGGCCACTACAAAGTCGGCGCCTATGTCTGGCAGTGAGTCTCAGATCATGTTTCTGTCTCTGCTATGACATTTCAAGGATCACACCTGGAACCTTCTGGGTGCCTACCACTGAGATGCACCCCTCAATAACTGTGAGGATAGCATCCAAACCATCAAAATCTGGTGAGGCCCGGATAAGCGTAAGAGCCATCTGGAGAACGATGGAATTCTGCCCAATGGCTCTATGGACCTTCTACATCCAGCCAAGAGCAGTGAGTCATAGCAAGAGTCCATCTACTCCAGGGTCCCTATTGCTGCTTCTCTCCCCCCCCCCTCTCTATCATCCCTCAATTTATTTAACCATATTCAGCATTTGCTTGGTAACCACTAAGAAATGAACTGTCCAAGGTCCTGGCCAACGTGTGGAGGAGCTTTTTGTCTTTTCCTCTCCTTCTTTTGGATTAAAAAGATGATCCTCGTATCCCAGGGAAGACGAGAAAAGCCTCCTGCCGCTTTTTCCACCTCGTTCTCAAAAGAAAAGAAACAGCTCCGGCACAGGCCACAGAGAGGTGCTGTAAACCTTCCGGAGCGGCGCTCCGAGCTGCATCGCCGAGACCAGATGGAGCTTCTCTGAGTGCTTCTCGAGTCAGGATTCCTGCTGACTTCTGTACACGTCCTTTTATTTTCCTAATATCTCTCCTAGCACTCATCACGCCACAGCATGAGTCCAGCAGTCTGAGCTTAAAATAATGAGATTGGCAACTGACAGTAACAAGTCAGCAGAGATTTACTTTGCACAATGCCTTCCGTCAGAAAATTTAAATAGCCACCACCACCATCACCATCTCTCTCTCTCTCTCTCTCTCTCGTAAATAACACAATTTGTTTGAATAAATAAGCATTTACGGAGCTAGATCCTTAAATTTGACTTTCACAGTCGCCAGCCATGCAAACAGGTATGTAGAAACATACAGGCAGGCTCCAGTATTCACTGGTTCGGTATCCACAGTTTCAGTTATCCACGGATATCACAGATATTGGGTCGGCTATTAAAAAGATAGGGGAGCATTAAACAGATATCTTTCTTGTTGTTGCATCAGAACCACTGGTGTTCCCCTATCTCTAAAAAGGTGTCCCCAGTATCCACCGTTTCAGGTGTCCACCGTTTCAGGTGGTGGTTATGGTGGTGTCTGGAATGGCATCACTGTGGATTCTGGGGCCTGCCTGTGTTCCTATCTTAGAAATGTCTTGTGACTGCATCACTTGTCTAAGGGGTTCATGCAGTGGTGGGATTCAGGGGGTTCGCCCAGGTTCTATAGAACCGGTTGTTAAATGGCCAGGCCCCACCCACTCGCTTACCTCGGCTGGCTTTGGGGTTTCTTTTTTTTGTTCCGGCTATGACGTCACAGAACCGGTTGTTAATTTATTTGAATCCCACCACTGGTTTCATGTCTTATGACTCCCATTTAACTCTGTCCTTGCCTGATCGTAAGCATATATATAAATGGTAATAAGCATCCAAAGTCTATCCCGAGGCTCTAAACATAAGAACATGATGAGCCCTGCTGGATCAGGCCAAAGGCCCATCTAGTTCAGCTTTCTGTATTTCACAGTAGCCCACCAGGTGCCTCAGGGAGCACACAAGACAACTGGCTGCCTGCATTATGATTCCACTCCCTTGGAAATGGACTTTCCCCCCAGAAATCTGTCCAATCCCCTTTTAAAGGCACCTAGGCCAGGTACCATCACCACCTCCTGTGGCAAGGAGTTCCACAGATTAATTACCCGCTGGGTGAAAAAAAAAGTATTTCCTTTTATCCTAACTCTCCCAACACTCCATTTGAGTGGCTGTCCCCTGATTCTGGTGTTGTGAGAAAGGGAAAAGAACATCCCTCTATCGATTCTATCCCTCCCATGCATAATTTTGTATGTCTCAACTGTGCTATGCATTTTGACCCAGGGTAATACATCAGCATGTGGTCACCGATGAGCTATTTGGGTTTGTTTGTCCAATGCAAATGATGTGCATTGCTTTTGATTGTGTGTGTTACCATAACAGCATCCTCCATGAACAAGTAGACCAGTGATATCATGCAGGGGGTACGCGGGGGTACGCGAGTACCGGTTTCTAGGATTACAGCTGGCCCCGCCCATTCGCCCGCCCACTCGTCGACTCCGCCCTCTGCAACATTTGAATTTCCTGCTTGTTTGAGTTGCCTGCATGTTCTCAGAGCCAGCCAGGCAGGCAGGCAGGCAGCGAGCGGAGCCTTTCCTTTCCTTGCCACTGAAAAATGAGTTGCTCTGGGGTTTTAACATGATGCCAGGCCTCCTTAACACGTTCTGGGGGTGCTGTGGAATACTGTTGCAACTGTTGGGTCAGTTTAAAATCATCTGAGGCCTCAAAAAGGGTTTTTTTCGTGTCACTTCCTGCCACGACCTCACTTCTGGCTAATGACGTCACTTCCGGTGGGCGTGTCCTGACACGTGCCAATCAAAAGTGAGTACCTGTTCTTAAATCATTTAGATGACACCACTGAAGTAGACCGGTCCTCTCCTCCTGTGCTGCTACTTGAATAGAAGAGATGCTATGTGACTAACTTAGGCAAGGTACTGGAGACCCATGAGCTATGATCGTTGGCCTGTCTCCGTCCGTTTTCCCTAACAGAGCAACTAGCCATACGGAGCAGCTGTGTGGGCAATTTGCACCAGGTAAATGGCACCAGTGGAAATGCTAAGCCCCCCCCCCCCTTACCTCCCTTAGCCTGCAGTTCCAGTCCAATTCGGAATTGCTGCTTTGAACAGAAGAGTAAAGTTCCAATCATGGGCCACTTAACCTCTCAACTAGCTTGACCCTGAGAGTCTTTCTGCCCATTACGCAGGATGATGGGGTAGACCAAAAGAGGAGCATTTCAGGCTGCAAATCTAAAATTCAGCTCCAGGCTGCCCCTGGAGGTCATATATTTGAACTCTTCTGATGTTTAAGCAACTCTCCCAGCATGTACTAAACTGGCATATCAGGAGAAAAAGCCTTTGCTCAGACATTTCTCTGATGTACACATGCATATAAAATATATTCAGATTGAGGAGCACTAAAAGTATGATTCCTCACCTGAAATCTGAAATACTATAATCTAGGATGCTAGAACCACATTCTAGTACCAAATTCCATGTACAGGCATGCCCCCTTTATCTGCGGAGGATCCGTTCCAAGGACCCATCACCACCACAGGAACGGAAACCATGGATACCTATCTCTGTATCTCTCTATCGCTTTTTAACACTACGTTCACAAAGCGGTTTACAGGCAAATACAATGATAAAGTTAAATTGCTCCCTGTCCCAAAAGGGCTCACAATCTTAAAACATGCAGAACCCCACCAGCAACAGCCACTAGACAAGACATTACGCAGGGGTGGATTTTAGTTAATTAATTAATTAATTAATTTTTATCTCGCCTTTCTGCCCCATGGGCACCCAAGGCGGCTTACAATATTGAAATTATCACATTAAAAAACCACAAAGCATAACAATTAAAACAATGTTAAAAAAAACAATATTAAAATGGTTAAAAATTTAAAATAAGCAAGCCCCGTGGATCCCATAATTGTTGTTGTTGTTGTTCAGTCGCTAAGTCGTGTCCGACTCTTCGCGACCCCATGGACCACAGCACGCCAGGCCTCCCTGTCCTCCACTAGTTTCCTGAGTTCGCCCAATTTCATATTCATTGCTTCGGTGACACTATCTAACCATCTCATCCTCTGTCGCCCCCTTCTCCTTTTGCCTTCAATCTTTCCCAGCATGAGGGTCTTTTCTAAAGAGTCCTCTCTTCTCATCAGGTGGCCAAAGTATTGGAGCTTCAGCTTCAGCATTTGTCCTTCCAGGGAGCAATCAGGCTTGACTTCCTGGAGAATTGACCGATTGGATCTCTTTGCAGTCCAGGGGACTCTCAAGAGTCTTCTCCAACACCATAATTCAAAAGCATCGATTCTTCGACGCTCTGCCTTTCTTATGGTCCAGCTCTCACAGCCATACATGGCTACTGGGAAAACCATCGCTTTGACTATGCGAACCTTTGTTGGCAGGGTGATGTCTCGGCTTTTGATTAAGCTATCTAGGTTCACCATAGCTTTCTTCCCAAGAAGTAAACGTCTTTTAATTTCATGGCTGCAGTCACCATCTGCGGTGATCTTGGAGCCCAGGAAAATAAAGTCTGTCACTGCTTCCATTTCTTCCCCTTCTATTTGCCAGGAAGTGATGGGAGTGGTTGCCATGATCTTAGTCTTTTTAATGTTGAGCTTCAAACCAATTTTGGCACTTTCCTCTTTCACCCTCATCAAAAGGTTCTTTAGGTCTTCCTCACTTTCTGCCAGTAGAGTGGTATCGTCTGCATATCTGAGGTTGTTGATGTTTCTCCCAGCAATCTTGATTCCAGCTTGTGAGTCATCCAGCCCTGCCTTCCTCATGATGTACTCTGCGTATAAGTTAAATAAGCAGGGTGACAATATACAGCCTTGTCGTACTCCTTTCCCAATTTTAAACCAGTCGGTTGTTCCATGTCCAGTTCTAACTGTTGCTTCCTGACTCGCATAAAGGTTTCTCAGAAGGCAGATAAGGTGGTCTGGAACTCCCATCTCTTCAAGAACTTGCCACAGTTTGTTGTGATCCACACAATCAAAGGCTTTAGCATAATCAATGAAGCAGAGGTAGATGTTTTTCTGGAACTCTCTTGCTTTCTCCATGATCCAGCGAAGGTTGGCAATTTGATCTCTAGTTCCTCTGCCTCTTTGGAAACCAGCTTGTACATCTGGTAGTTCTCGATTCACATACTGCTGAAGCCGAGCTTGTAGGATTTTGAGCATGACCTTGCTAGCATGTGAAATGAGTGCAATGGTGCGGTAATTCGAGCAATCTTTGGCATTGCCCTTCTTTGGGATTGGAATGTAAACTGATCTTTTCCAGTCTTGTGGCCACTGTTGGGTTTTCCAAATTTGCTGGCATATGGAGTGCAGCACTTTGACAGCATCATCTTTTAAGATTTTGAGTAATTCCGCTGGAATGCTGTCACCTCCACTAGCTTTGTTGTTAGTGAGGCTTTCTAAAGCCCACTTGACTTCACTCTCCAGGATGTCAGGTTCGAGCTCAGTGACTGTACCACTGTGGTTATCAGGAACATTGAGATCGGCCTTATAGAGTTCCTCTGTGTATTCTTGCCACCTCTTCTGAATCTCATCTGCTTCTGTTAGGTCCTTGCCATTTTTGTCCTTTATTGTGCCTACCTTAGCATGAAATTGTCCTTTGACATCTCCAATTTTCTTGAAAAGTTCTCTAGTCCTCCCCATTCTGTTGTTTTCCTCTATTTCTTTGCATTGCTCATTTAGAAAGGCCTTCCTATCTCTCCTTGCTGTTCTCTGGAAATCTGCATTCAGTTGGGTATATCTTTTCCTTTCTCCCTTGCTTTTGGCTTCTCTCCTTTCCTCAGCTATTTGTAAAGCCTCTTCAGACAGCCACTTTGCTTTCTTGCATTTCTTCCTCTTTGGGATGGTTTTAGTTGCTGCCTCCTGTACAATGTTACAGACCTCCGTCCAAAGTTCTTCAGGCACTCTGTCTACCAAATCTACGCCCCTAAATCTATTTGTCACCTCCACTGTATATTCATAGGGGATCTGATTTAGGTCATACGTGGAGGGCCTAGCGGTTTTCCCTACTTTTTTAAGTTTAAGCCTGAATTTGGCAAGAAGAAGCTGATGATCTGAGCCACAGTCAGCTCCAGGTCTTGTTTTGACTGCCTGTATGGAACCTTTCCATCTTTGGCTGCAAAGAATGTAATCAATCTGATTTCGATGTAGACCATCTGGTGAAGTCCATGTGTACAGTCGCCGTTTGTGTTGCTGGAAAAGGGTGTTTGCTATGACTAATGTGTTCTCCTGACAGAACTCTATCAGTCTTTGCCCTGCTTCATTTTGTACTCCAAGACCAAACTTGCCTGTTATTCCTCTTACCTCTTGACTGCCTACTTTAGCATTCCAATCCCCTATGATGAGAAGGACATCTTTTTTGGGTGTTAATTCTAGAAGCTGTTCTAGGTCTTCATAGAAGCGGTCAACTTCTTCCTCATCAGCACCAGTGGTTGGGGCGTAGACTTGGATTACTGTGATGTTGAAAGGTTTGCCTTGGATCCGAATGGAAATCATTCTATCATTTTTGAGGTTATACCCCAGTACTGCTGTTCTCACTCTCTTGTTCACGATGAAGGCTACTCCATTTCTTCTAAGGGATTCCTGCCCACAGTAGCAAATATAATGGTCATCTGAATTAAATTCTCCCATTCCTGTCCACTTTAGTTCACTAACTCCCAGGATGTCGATGTTCAGCCTTGACATCTCACGTTTGACCACATCTAGCTTGCCTTGATTCATAGATCTGACGTTCCAGGTTCCTATGTAGTATTGTTCTTTGCAGCATCGCACTTTCCTTTCACTTCCAGACACATCCACAGCTGAGCTTCCTTTCAGTTTTGGCCCAGCTACTTCACTCTTTCTGGAGCTACTAGTACTCATGTTCTGCTCTTCCCCAGTAGCATAATGGACACCTTCCGACCTGAGGGTCTCATCTTCCAGTGTCATATCGTTTAGCCTTTTTGTTCTGTAATCCATGGGGTTTTCTTGGCAAGAGTACTGGAGTGGGTTGCCATTTCCTTCTCCAGCGGACCACGTTTAGTCAGAACTCTCTGCTGTGACCTGTCCATCTTGGGTAGCCCTACATGGCATAGCTCACACCTTCATTGAGCTACTCAAGCCCCTTCGCCACGACAAGGCAGTGATCCATGAAAGGGGGATCCCATAATTACAATTTGATAAAATTTAAAATGTAAGATGAAAAATGTAAAATGCCAGCCCGCCTGTCAACACTTGAAGGCTTGTTTAAATAAAAAGGTTTTCAGGCCCTGCCTAAATGTTGCCAAAGAGGAAACAGTTCTCAATTCTAAGGGGAAGGTATTCCAAAGTCGGGGGGCCACCACCGAGAAGGCCCTATTCCTGGCCGCCATCCCCCTCACCTCTCCTGGTAGCAGCACAGTCAGAAGGGCCCCCCCAGATGACCTCAGAGCACGGAAGGAGGCGGTCCCTCAAATACCCCGGACCCAAGCCGCAAAGGGCTTTAAAAGTCAAAACTAGCACTTTGAACTGGGCCCAGAAAGGAACCGGCAGCCAGTGCAGCCGCTGAAGCAACGGCCCGACAGAGTCGAACCGGCGAGTCCAAGGCTGAGGGGTAAGACAGTTTAATGCACGACAGACAAAGTGAGACAAACACAAGGGAACTCACAGAGTGCTGCCGGACGGCGTGAAGTGGTCGAGGGTCGGGGCGTGCGTGCGGGGACTGTGAGGTTGGTGCCAGGCTATATGGGAAAGTGCCGTCTCAACAGGTGCCCAATGGGTGCAGATTCGACCAATGGTGGGGGAGCAGGGCTGTTGCGGGGGTGACTTCGCAGGTGCACAGGGAGCAACCAGGAGACTCCCACGGCCAGAGGGAGTGGGCCTTCGCTGCAGGTGCTCGCAGTCAGGGCCAGGATGGCCTTGTCCAACCAGCGGTGGAGAGGTCCCTTGGCTTGTGCCCAAGTCTCTGCTGCCTCCCATAGCAACACAGCCGATGAGGACTCTGGGCTGCTGGGAGGCAGACAGTCTCTGGGCCCTGCACAGGTTGACATGTGCCCAGATCTGACTCCCCAACATACTCTTCCTCTGCTTCCTTATGTGCTGTGTAACTGTCTGATGTCAACGACGCAGGTGGCACCACAGACATTCCAAGCCCAGGGACATCCTTCTATGACAATTTCCAGTTGGCTTCTGTTGCTGGCAAACCACAGGACAGGATGTTTTGGCAAGAGGGAGGCAAGTGTCCCATCCAAAGCAGTTGGCATCCAATGAAAAAAAATTGGCTCTCAAATATATTTTATCAGCTGGCCTACAAGTGTCACAAACACACTGTAAAACACATTTGCAGTACTTCTGGAGAAAGGGAGGCTGACACATAGACATGCGCCATCCTTCCTGGCACCCAGAAGTGGTTTGGCAGCAGCACGAGTTGTGGCCGTTCAGATAGAGGGGCAGGCAGAGGGACCCTTCCCCATCAAATGTGGCATAGACCTTCACTTGGTGGGGGCAGTGCACCTGACACCCCCCCGAAAATCGCACCCATGGCAGACTTCTCCCCCCCCCGTTTGTTACCCTACTTGGTCAGAGAACCTAGGATTAAGGGCACAATCCTAACCTGGAGTTAGGCGGGCACAGTTAGGGCAGCAAAGCTTGGCTAACACAAGGGCCACCATGAAACCTGCTTGGACCACTCCCGGAGTCAGGGAGGATGGCGCATGTCTATCTCCGAAAGTGGTCCAAACATATTTTATGATGTCCCTTGTGTCGGCCAGACTTTGCTGGCCTAACTGTGATGCCCTCACTCCAGGTCAGGATTGTGCCCTAAGTGTTTCCTGTCTGCTATAAAATGGATAGTTGAAGAGCTGCAACAACACTACCCATTCCCCAAAGTTCAGGCTCCTCCTTTTACCAGGAGTTTCAAAAGTGTGTTGCTGTTAGCTTTATATTAGCCAAAACATGTCTTATCACCCACTCGCTTGAGTTGCACCCCATGTATAGATTCCTGCTTGTCTGCCTAATATAAGGGCACAATCCTAACCTGGAGTTAGGCCGGCACAGTTAGGCCAGCAAAGTTTGGCTGGCACAAGGACCACTGTCAAGTGCGTTTGGACCACTCTCACAGTCAGAGAGGCCAGCACGCAGATGGTCCCAACGCGCTTTACGGTGGCCCTTGTGCCAGCCAAACTTTGCTGGCCTAACTGTGCCGGCCTAACTCCAGGTTAGGATTGCGCCCTAACACTCTTCAAAACATTGTTTGAGGAAAGAGTGACAGGCTGTGATGAGAAGCTCCGGTTTTGCCTAAGATTGCAGTGCAGAGATTCCTCATCAGCATTCAGCACCACGACTGCGGCACAAAGAAACCGGGGGTGTGTGGACTGTGTGCATGTGTGCGGGTACAATAAGCACAGGAAGATAAAAGGACACCAGAGAGCCTAAAAGAAAACTTCTCCGGCTGGGCTGGGGGCTCTCTCCTTAATGGATCTTCAGCCCAGCCAACACTGAAGCGAGGATGTGACACGTTTTACAAATAGACCAGAAATGTCATGTTGAAAATTGCACATCTCTGCGATGCTGGGCTTGAGAGCCGGACAGGCAGTCAGTAGTCAGGCTTCTAGATGAGGTGTGCTGCAGAAGGAGAATGTCTTATATAAAATGTAGCAGCAATTACCTTAAAAAAAAAAAGAAATGCTGGGGCTTGCAGCACTGGTGGAGCTATTTCCCCCACCTGCCTTTGATACCCTGTCTTGCCAGCGGAGAGTTAGTCATTGTCATTTGGGCATTGTTGTTTCCCCTTTTGCTAGGCTGAAATGCGTTGGTTTGTCCATTGACTTCAGAGTCTTTGAGCTTCATCAAATTATTTGCTGGGAAAAGGGGGAGAAAAAAAATGACAGAGCTCATCGAGAGAATAATTCAATGCTATTGATCCAAATGGTCTTTCTCACAAATGGCTACTCTCTCTCTCTCTCTCTCTCTCCCCCCCCCAAATACAATGACTGCAGCATGTTCTAACGGCAGAAAAAAAGAAAAACTCCCCTGCCTGACTAGAATGGAGAGATTATGATGGGAAATTTGCAGCAATTCCACGCTGCAGAAACCTTAAATACCGTCATGAAATGTTGCCCTTAACATAAAATAAATAATTCACCACGAAATAAAGATCCAGATTTTGGGTCCTTTTGTGTACAAAAGATAGGAGCCAGGCTTGTGTGTGCTAACTCAAGGCAAGCCACGTACAGCAATTGTTTTTGTGCAAAGGCCAGTGTGTAGCACGGTTTTTCTACTGCATTGGCCAACACAAGTTCCTACGCCCTGATCCAGCAAGAAAACAAAGCACACAACTCTTCATTTTTAGCCTTATGCTCATTAGCCTTATCTTCATTTTTTGCCAGGTTTATGTAACACTTGGTGCAAACTTGTTGGTGAAGAAACATCTATATCTGGAAGATCTTTTTGAAGTAACAAACAGGAGTCCCCCATATGCAAGGGAGGTGGTACTGTAGCTACTGGAAACTGCAGATAGTAGCAAACCTGGTTCACTACTAAATTCCCTCATTGGTGCAAATGACCCGGGTGCAGGTAGAGTGGAATCCCAGCACCATGTTTTGCAAGCAGCCCCTCCCCCTCCTCTTTGGAGCCAACATATCCTCCGTTTTGCTTTAGCTGCTGGGAAAGTTTCCAAAGGGGGGAGAGACAGCTTGCAAAATTTAGTGCTTGGTTCCCCCTCTAGGTATGCCTCTGCAAATGACTTGCCATTTTCTGATGGCAACCACCACCCCCTCTCTGGTTCCTGCAAATGCTAACAGGAAGCAGGAAGAGCTCACAGGAAGTGGATCGTCGTGGGGCTGAAAACAATGCAAGTCTAAGCTCTATGAGAAGTGTTGCTGAAAAAGGGCACAAAATGGTTTTCATCGCGGGGAAAGAATGTAAGAAGGCAAACAACCAAACCAGAGAGTATGAGGATCATCTTTATTACACCTGCGCAGGTGGGCCAATCTCCCTGCTCCACTCGGCAGGCAGAGAAAAAGAGCAAGAGCATACAATTCCAAATCATTTTTATATCCCCCCCCAAGCTGCTGCTTGGTGGAAAATTACTACACAGGGGCTGGGAGATGAGAAGCCCCGTGTCAATTGGGCCTTGAGAATATGCTGCGGCCATTCCGATAAGGGAGGCAGCTCTGCTGGCTTGAGCCAGTTCCCTGTCTATTGTGCAAGGCTAGCTGGACTGGATGGAGAAGGTTGCAGGAGGGGACAAGTGAGTGAAAACAGTGAGAGGAAAGAGAGGAAGTTACATACTTCAGCAACTTTAGGCAAGAGACTTTGAGCAAGAGACTCAAGATGGCTGCACTTTGGTTCGATGGTGTAGGATATGAAATTAATAGTAATATAAACCCATGGTGATTTTGAACCCCAACACTAAAATATACGGCCTACTAGAGCAAAGAAGTGGTTAATGGTGTTTCAATGGTGTTTCAGGCCAAGGCAAGGCCTGACTGGGAAAGGGGCTGTGCGTGTTCCTAAACTGATACACGGAAGAAAGTTCCCAGAAATCGAGACACAGCTGTAACCTTGGGTGAGACGTGCGTTGAGTCAGCGTAATAGCCATCCCTATGCATTCTGGGTAAGAGCATGTGCAAGGGAGGGGGGGAAGTAAATTATTCTGCATGAGTGCTACCAGGTGGCTGAACAATAACCAATGAAAAATACAGTAAGGAACTCCGCCTCAGTAGTATAAATTGTTGCACCCGTTTTGTGCAAGGGGTGGTACGCAGCTTGTTCTGTTTTGGCATTTGCTTGCCACCCATATTTGCAAATGTGACAATAAACCTTTCTTTTGAACCATACATTTGGGATCCAGAAATTTATACCTAACAAAGGCAACAGAAGTGTCAGGTTGTTGAGGTAAGGTTGCTTGTCCTCTTGCATGGGGGTAATAAGCCTCAGTGCCTGTCAGCCCAATCCTAAGCTGCGCTGGAGCAGGAAGGCTGGTGGGCCTGCACTGTATCCAGCACAGCTTGGGAGGCCTGAGAAGCCTCCCTGGCTCAAAGGAACGTTTGTGCCCTTGCACCAGGGGAGGCGCCAGACTCCCCAATGGCTCTCTTGGATCTGCACCTGCTAAATCACAGGCACAGGTCTGAGGAAGACACACACCCCGAATCGGGGCTGTGCAGCCTGGGGATCAGGACCTGGATGTGGCCTAATGACTGCACCCCCTCCCTAGGCCAGAACACCCACCGGCCTGCCCAACCCTGCCTCGTTACTCCCACCGAGTAATGCCTCCTCCCTGCTGTCCTTCCTCCCAGAACCAGCCAAGACTGCATGCATGATTTTGTACATCTCAATCATGTCCCGTCCCCCCCGGGCGCCTTTTTTTCCAGACTGAAGAGCCCCAAATGCTGCAGCCTTTCCTCATAAGGGAGGTGCCCCAGCCCAGTAATCATTTTCGCTGCTCTTTTGCACCTTTTCTAGTTCTACTGCGTCATTTTTTTTACTCGAGTCAAAATGACTCAAAATGTTTCTGTGACTCGAGTTGCAATGGTGCGTGCTAAGACTCATGATCTGACTCACGGAATGTGACCTGTTCACATCCTTGCTGGCATGGAGTCAAGTGACAGGGCTAGTTTTTTTCCTTTTGACGATGGCAGAGGCATCGGAGAGGTTAAATTTGAGGTATACTTTACAGATGATTCTTGTGCTAGTTATCAGGGTGGAGGAGATAAACCTCTACTCTGACTGGGCTGAGTTCACTCACCGCTAGATAGAAGAAGAAAAAAGGCAGAGAAATGCAATAAATAAATGAAGAGAAGAAAATGCGTATCATTACAAATTCACATCGTGACAATCTGTGTTTGAAACAGATTGCTGTGCTGAGACAAAATGTACAATCCGCCTCAAAATCTCCATCATTCATTGATGAGCTGTTAAGCTTAGCTAGAAGAAAATTTTCCCAGACTTTAATAAACCAGTAATGTTTGTCCTCAGTATTTGCTGCTTTCCCCCTGGCTAGTATTTGAAAAAAAAAAAAATTAGTCCAAAACTGCTAAAAGGAGCAGCTCAAATGCAATGCTGTTATATGAGCCACTCCTTTTACGTAATTAGGAACACAGACCAGGGGATAAAGTGATCCTTGTATCAAAATCAAGTTGTGAGCACAACCGGCACATATGGTAAAAATCGCCTTTATCACCTTGACAATGCCAGCAATTGCTGCGGGTAGCTGTATAAATCTTATGTAGTTTCCATGGAGATAAATGCCATTGCATGGTGGTCCTATAACAATTTTCTCTAATATTAAGGGCTATTGTGCATTGAGAACCTTTCAAGTAAAGTAACTGCCATACCTCATTTAGGTAGTCGATGAGTTTTCTGCAAAATGAAAGGAGCAGGAAATCGGGTACTGTACATACCTGATTCAGGAGTACCTGGGCAGAAAACTAGGCACTCTAGTTCCATGTTGGTGGCAGTTCATGCATGGGCCAATCACATGCTTTCCATTTCAAGGACGATGACCACACATGGGGATGTGCTACTGGTGTGTCAAGCAACCACTACATCCACAGAACGTATGTCCCACATACGTGCACACTAATGAAGTTATTCAGGGGTTATTACACTGCTTAACTGACAAATGAAGGCCAAACCAGAACCCCATGGAGCCATTAGGTTCCAGTTCGGACAGACCCATAGTCAGGGGGGCAGGGAGAGTGTGCTTACCCTGTGCCAGGATGCTCTTTAATCACACTCCCCACATGAGCACAGCATTTTTGTCTGCAGTGACAAACACTGTACTTCTGGAGAGAGCCTCCCCATGGTTAGAAATGTCGAGTGCTTAGGAGAGATGGGGGGAAAAAGAATCAGGACTCAAGTTGGGACTCGGGTTTTCACAGTTTGGCCTGACTCTCATGATATTTGAGTCTCGAGTGTCAAGGACTCACAAATCCTATACCCACCTTGCACTGGCGCTAAGCTCTTGCACCAGCCGAACGCGGTCGCAAACATGCCATAAAGCGCGTCCGCGTCCGCTGTAGCACTGGGCCAGCGCAGGGCCAGCGCAAGCAGCAGCACCGGCGCTCAGATGCCAGCCATGCACCAGTCAAGTGCCAGTGGCAGTCGATTGGCGCATGGCCTCCATGAGGGCGTTCCAGGGGCATAACTGGGTGGCACAGTGGGTGGAGACGGTGGTTGTGACACGGCTGTGACACAGGACAGTCATAGTGCCAAATCCTAAACTCTGTCCCCAGCCAGGGCGGCCCTGATTCAGGCCGCTCCTGTTCACGTTCAGGACCGTGCAAGGCAGCAGGCGCAGATCCGAGCAGGCCCATAGGGGCGATCGGGGCTTACACGGATGCAAAGAGAAAACCTCCTCTTGTTCTGGGCGTTGCTGCCGCCGCCTCCTGTATCCTCCTTTAGGATACAGCCCTGCTGCATCGGCCTTACTAGCCCAGCATAGTATAGGATTGCGCTCTCAAGCATTGACTCACGACTCCGGCCACTCTGTCGGAATTTGTTTTTAGCAGCCCACGTTTACTTCAAGTTGGCGCCCCAACCAGATCGCAGCCTGGTTGAGACTGGTGGGCGGTGTGATCCGAAGCGTCCCCCGCTGGTTTCAAAGGCTGCCATCTGGTTGGGTGTCCCTCTTGCCACCCCAGGGGGTCTCTGCTGGCCCTTAAACTAGGCCTCTCCCCGCCAGTTTCAAAGGCTGCGATCTGATTCAGGGTGCCTCTCTGAAAGCGCCTGCAAATTCAGGGGGTCCCTGGAAGGCCAACAGAGCACCCTGAGGTTTCAGACACCTTCAAAGAGGGACCCCTGAGCAGCATGCCCCACTTTAAACTGGCGGGCAGATGCAATCGCAACCCAGAAGCAGAGGAGGAAGAAAGGTGTAGCCCGGGGTGGCACGAGCCATGGGTGCCGGCAGTGGCGGGGCGCCATTGCGTGGAGTCCGCAGATGAACCTGTGCGGTGTCTGGCCCACCCGCCCTCCCTGGTGTCTATTCCGCTTCAAAATGGAGCTATTCCGGGCACAGGGAGGCATGGATGGGGGACGCACGGGGGCGGGGCGACATGCTGGGGGTGCAATTTCGTTGCCCTGCCCAGAAGTGGGTCCCAGTTGCATTTTTCATGTGGTGAGGCTTGGGGAACCCTGCAGGGGTGTCCCAGGGCTACCCACACACCCCAGAGGCCAGCGCCGCGAGCTCTAAGTGGAAAAACAGCCCTTCATCCAAGGCAGAATGCCTTGGCTGCCGTCTCCCTGGTAGGAGTCTGGGAACCACTGGCTTAGATTATATACCCATTGTGCAGCCTGCTTAAGGAGTAGCAACCTCCCAGCCTGGACCAGGATCATGGTGTGTGTGTGTGGGGGGGGGAGAGAGTTGCAGTTCTTTGCCCTGCCCTGCCCTGCCCTGCCCTGCCCTAGCGGCAAGGGGACTTTTTTTTTTTCTAGAATGGCAGGGAAGGGAGTGGAAGCCTCCTGTCCTTCCTGCTTTGGTTACAGGCTAGCCTGGGGCCACTGACAGCTGCCCTTTCCATTCACAAGTCAGGGACGCGTGTGCCGTCTGACAAGAGGCACATCATCACTAGGCATTAAGGCAGGAGGTTTAGTCGAGAGGGTTAAAGCCTCTGTTTGCCCGAAGATAAGATCCAAAGGTCGCCAGTTCGACAACACCGGAAGTGTTGCGACTGATAAGAGCTGAGCTGCCTCCAGCTGCCTGTGAAAGAGGAGTTGTGCTGGGCCAGCTGTTTCTTGGGTGGGAGCAGAGAAGCCGCCTATCAGCCAGCAGGAAGGCAATCGTGCGGCCAGAAAGAAGGACTAGACCACGAAAGTTCCATCTGTATGTTGTTGTAGTTCTTGAAAGACAGAACTTCTTTGTAATTTGTGAAAACCCCTTGGGGGTTTAGAGAATTAAAGCCTGCCTATGTAAACTGCCTTGAATTAAAGCCAGAGGAGCAATCTAATAACCAAAGAAAGGCGGTATATAAATACTAGCATTATTATTATTATTATTATTATTATTATTATTATTATTATTATTATTATTATTATTATTATCTGATGGTTGCAGCAGCAACAAAGGGGATTTGTTTAAAGACATGGGATGCTGCAGCCTCGGTGGGCAAGACAATCCTTTTTCTTTCCTGACTTCTGCGTCGCCAGCTCCCGAGGCCCGGGAAGCAAAGAAGGCCGGTGTGTGAGCAGAATGGGCAACGAGGAAGGGCTCCAGAAGCAGCCTGGCACGAAATGGGGGGGCAATGAGGGTAATGGAAACTGCTCAGGGGGAAAGGGCTGATTTAAACTGAGCCCCACTTTATTGGGAGGCACTTAGCGACTTGGCAATGCCCCTGTCCTCCAAGAGGATTCGCGTGACCTCCGGAGCGCCTGGCAAAGCAGCCGTTTTGAGCCAGCATCTGATTTTCACCCACGTCGGCATGCAGGGAAAGCTCAGCCGACAGTTTGACTCCTTGCAGGCCACCGAAAACAGGCATAACTTGACGGGAAAACTCTGCCACTGGCAAGCGTTCTAGCCTAAGAACATAAGAACATAAGAAGAGCCCTGCTGGATCAGGCCAAAGGCCCATCTAGTCCAGCTTCCTGTATCTCACAGCGGCCCACCAGGTGCCCCAGGGAGCGCACGAGACAACAAGATGCTTGCATCCTGTTGCCACTACCTTGCACCCGGTACTCTGAAGTAGCCAACTACTAGTGTAAGGAGGCTACAACCCATCATTGCCTATAGCCCACGATGGACTTTTCTTCCAGAAATCTGTCCAATCCCCTCTTAAAGGCATCAATCAAGACCAGATGCCATCACCACCTCCTGTGGCAAAGAGTTCCACAGATTAACTACCCGCTGGGTAAAAAGGTACTTCCTTTTATCTGCTTTAACTCTCCCAACCCCCAGTTTTAGCGGATGCCCCCTGGTTCTGGGTGCTTTGAGAGAGGGAAAAGAACATCCCTCTATCGACTCTATAGCCTCTTTCTGATCCAATGTCTCGCCTGCCGACTTCAGTTCAAACGACCCAAAGCCAACAGTATCCCATTATCTGTTAAAATCCTGTCCTAGCCGCGCACCGTCCACAATCTGTTTTATAAACCTCCTCGTTCAAACCGCAGTTCTGCAAAGCCACAATTCTCACGGCAGGGAAGCCGGAATGATCGTCGTCATCCCATCTCAATTTTTCCCCCCAAGGTGATAAAACTAGAAAAGCTGTTTCAGGCTGATATGTCAATACATAAAAGTTTTAAAGCGAAGTGGTAAACTAAATAACAGTGAGAAGCGGCCAGATGGCATTTGATGAAAATATTGAATGACTCAGATACAAAATTTAAAGGGCTTTTTCTACTGGAATGTGTCACGTGTTACAACAAAGGGGTCTCTTCCAGAAGCCTGGTTCCCAGGTACTCTAGGACAGCGTTTCCCAACCAGGGTGACCCATCAGTGGGTCACAGCCTGATTGCTTGTGCCTTGTGAAACTGACAAGCTGATAGTTGACATGGAAAATGTATTGAGCCCTATAGGAAGTGCAACTAAGAATTTATATTCTTATAAGAACCTATAGACGAGCCCCACTGGATAAGGCCAAAGGCCCATCTAGTCCAGCTTCCTGTATCTCACAGTGGCCCACCAGATGCCTCAGGGAGGACAGAAGACAACTAGATATGTGCATCTTGTTGCCACACCCCTGCATCTGGCATACCAAGGTAGCCTACCTCTAAAATAAGGAGGTTGCACTAACCGTCATGGCTTATAGTCTGCAATGGACTTTTCCTCCAGAAATCTGTCCACTCCCCTTTTAAAGGCTCCTAGGCCAGATGCCGTCACTGCCTCCTGTGGCAAGGAGTTCCACAGCTTAATTACCCACTGGGTAAAAAAAGTATTTTATCTATTCTCAACATTTTAGTGGATGCCCCCCTGGTTCTGGTGTTGTGAGAGAGGGAAAAGAACATCCCTCTATGGACTCTATCCCTCCTGTGCATAACTTTATATGTCTCAATCATGTGTCCCCCCCAGGCCCTTTTTTCCAGACTGAAGAGCCCCAAACGCCGCAGTCTTTCTTCATAAGGGAGGTGCCCCAGCCCCGTAATCATTTTCGTCACTCTCTTCTGCACCTTTTCCAGCTCCACTATGTCCTTTTTGAGATGTAAGTAACAAAAAATGTAAGATGTGCAACTGAGCTGCACATGCTGTTTACTTGTGAGTAGGTGACTGTGCCTCAGAGTGCAATCCTAAGCTGCACTGGAACAACCAGGCCGGCAGGCCTGCACTATATCCAGGGCAACATGGGAGCACTCAGGAGCTTTCCCAGGGCAAGGGCACCTCTTGGCCTGCGCACCCCTGCCCAGTTTCTCCCTCCCTACTGCCTTCCCTTCACCCAGACCTGCTCTTGCGCCAGCCGAGTCCAGCTGGCGCACGAGGGGCACAGCATGGCCATCGGCCGGTGCTGTTGGGCCTATGCAAGCAGCTAGTCTCATCCCAACCACACATGCAAGATGCAGGCACGGATCTAGGGGAGGCTAGGGGGGCACGAGCCCTGGGCACCATCTTGGGAGTGGGCGCCATAACCATGGCATGCCACGCCCCCAAAATGGCGCCCGTGGCCCGGCCCGCCCCCACCCAGGCCCTGCGCCATGTTCTTCACACTCCGGCTGGCCTTAAAGAGCCAGCTGGAGCACAGAGAATGTGGTGCCGCGCGACGCCCCACCCCGCCTCTTAGGGCAGGGGCGGGGCATTGCGCAGCACCACGTCATGATGTCACGACGTCGTGATGTCATGACGTTGCATGCCCCCATGGGGCATGCTTTCATTGGGCGCCATGGGCGCCCTTTTGAGTAGAACCGCCTCTGGCAAGATGGCACCCTCAGTCCACTCTAAAGGACTGGTTGAAAGGATTGTCTCCATTTGGAGACTTACGGAGCTCAGGCCAAGTGAATGGGCCAAGTTTGCTGCATTTGTCATACACCTGAGGTAAGTGCTGTCAGCCCCCCTCAATAGAGATGGTGGGCAACCGCAATGTACCTCCGAGCCCAGCCTCAGCTTACTCCCCTTTCTAAGGATTGGCTTTGAAAAACATCCTCAAGTTGGAGCTGGGATAGTGTCCCCCTAAGGGCCAAACAGGTTAGCTTCTTCCTCCAGAGTAGGAGACTAAGGGGGGGGGAGTTCGTGTAGATAGAACCTGCTGCAATCGTAACGTGTTCAGTTGTTATTGATCAATAAACATGGCCCATTTTAGAGCACAATCCTAACCTGGAGTTGGGCCGGCACAGTTAGGCCAGCAAAGTTTGGACAGCACAAGGGACACCGTCGAGCACTTTTGGACCACTCTTGGATTTCAGTATATAGGGCAGGACGTTTAGTTGAGAGGGTTAAAGCCTCCGTGTGCCTGAAGATAAGATCCAAAGGTTGCCAGATAAGATCCAAAGGTCGCCGAAGATAAGATCCAAAGGTCGCCAGTTCGACAACACCGGAAGTCTCCGTGAGCGACAGACCTGAGAATTGTGACTGATAAGAGCTGTCTCCAGCTCTCTGTGAGAGAGGAGTTGTGCTGGGCCAGCTGTTTCTTTGGTGGGAGCAGAGAAGCCGTTTATCAGCCAGCAGGAAGGCAATTGTGCGGCCAGAAAGAAAGACTAAACCATGAAAGTTCCATCTGTAGTTGTAGTTCTTGAAAAAGAGAACTTCTTTGTAATTTGTAAAAACCCCTTGCAGGTTTAGAGATAAAATCTGCCCATGTAAACCGCCTTGAATTAAAGCCAGAGGAACAATCTAATGGCCAAAGAAAGGCGGTATATAAATACTTGCATCATCATCATCATCATCATCATCATCATCGTTGTTGTTGTTGTTGTTGTTGTTGTTGTTGTTGTTGTTGTCTACTGACTGGCAACAAGATTCCAGGATTTCAAAAAGGGTCTTTCCTAGACCTACTTTTTTTAGCATGTGCTCTACCACTGAGCTACATTTCCTCCTGTACAGGATTGAAATTAATTTCAACATTAATTTATGTTTCTTTTTCATCTGTGTCATTGACGTTGGGTAGTTCTCAAGCTTAATGTTCATAAATCTGGATTATATTTGTCCCAGGTGCCTTCCGCGCATAATCCATGCATTCCTGTGGGCCTATATCTGAAATATATTTGATTTCCTGAGAAAATGGATCAATAATCCTATTAAAAACCTCCTCAAACCTCTCTCAAGAATCTATGGCATGCAAATAAAAGGTGGCAAAACCTCCGGTGCACAAAGAATACACAATTTTTGTCAGTTACACAGATATACCCATTTTTTCAGATGTGCAGATTGATAAGAGCCATGCAGGTATCACTTGGTGTAGTTCATGGTGGTCTAAAGGAGTGTTCTTCAACCTTAGGGTCAGGACCCCAATGGGGTCTTGAAGCCTCAGTTGTGGGGTTGTGGCAACTTACGGCAATGGAAAAGGTTGAAGACCACTGGACTGGAGCACCCTCAGGTCAAGGGGGAGGATCTGATACACCCCTTCAAGTGTGTATAATCTCCCCTTCAGGAGATGGTCTCCCAGTTTGGCTCAGGGTCTTAGCAATTGTGCTAAAATACTTTTCACTAGTGCCAGGCTTCTTGGGAACAACCTCTGCTCTCTCGAATAGGAATATTTGGTTACCAGTGAACAGTGCTGGGAGGGTGTAACTGGGGAGTGGGCGGCAATGGATAGGGTCCCAGGAGGGTAGCAGGTAGAATAATGGGTCCCCAGTCTCACACTTTTGTTGGGGTCTTGGCACGAAAAGACCCCAATAAAGACCACTGGTCTAAAGCATTATTTCTCAAACTGTGGGTTGGAACCCACTTGGCGGGTCATGACCTGATGTTAGGTGGGTCACGGAAAGCTGGGAGCAGCCAGCTTTTACGCTTGCTATATTCCTTTTGTGGGTGTTAACAGTTTGAGGGCGCAATCCTAAACAGCATTGGATTAGCAAAGCCAGCCGGCCAGCACCAAATCCAACGCTGCTTTGGGGAGGCTGGAGCCTCCCAATGGCAAGGGCACATTCGCGCACTTACCGTAGGGGAGGCTCCTTCCTCCCCAGTGCGCTCCTCAGACCTGCGTCTGCTAAATAGCAGGCAAAGATCCGATGAGACCGCGCGGCCCGAATTGGGGCTGCGCTGCCTCCCGGACAGGCTCCAGATTCAGCCTTATGGACAAATCCGGAGCCCGCCCTCTCCCCGCCCACAATTTCCCTCCCTCCACCAATCCCAGTCCTGGAATGAGACGGAGCCTCCCTCCCTGTTGGCACTCTCGGCGCCCCCGCATCGGTGCTAATGCCGTCGCGCCGATGCTATGACGTAGTGTCGACAGAACGGTCAGAGTAGGATTGCTCTGTGAATTTTCAAGTGAGATTTTTTTAAAAATTGTTTTTATATAATATTTTGGTTTTTTCCATGATATTTTGTCCTCATTTTGCTTTCTGCCAGGGACGTTTCGTGATTGTGCAGTTGCTGCAGTCCAAGAATGCCAGTTTGCGTCCCAGGACTGTCATTTTCTTACATCACAATGGCAGCGCTTCCTGCATGATGATGTCACTTCCAGACCTGATATCACTTCCAGGTTAATGGCATCACTTCTGGTGGGTCCTGATATCATTGCCTTTCTAAAAAGTGGGTCCCGGTCTTCTGCCGCTAGATGAGGCACTCAGAGACCAAGGCGCAGTCAAGGACCAATTTCAGCCATGCCCTGAATTGACAAGTACTGAAATGCATTATAAGTAACTGCCAGTAGATGTCAACAGATTTTTTTAAAACATGAGAAGGAGCTGGAGAACCAGCGAAGGGGAATAAGAAGAAGACAATGATGGGACAGCAAGACAGTTTCTAAAACTGTAGTTCAGTGGTGTCATCTAAATGATTTAAGAACAGGTACTCACTTTTGATTGGCACGTGTCGGGACCCACCCACCGGAAGTGACGTCATAAGCCAGAAGTGATGTCGTGGCAGGAAGTGACATGAAAAAAGCCCTTTTGGAGGCCTCAGATGATTTTAAACTGACCCAACAGTTGCAACAGTATTCCACAGCACCCCCAGAACATGTTAAGGAGGCCTGGCATCATGTTAAAACCCCAGAGCAACTCATTTTTCAGTGGCAAGGAAAGGAAAGTCTCCGCTCGCTGCCTGCCTGCCTGCCTGGCTCTGAGAACATGCAGGCAACTCAAACATGCAGGAAATTCAAACGTTGCAGAGGGCGGAGTCGACGAGTGGGCGGGCGAATGGGTGGGGCCAGCTGTAATCCTAGAAACCGGTACTCGCGTACCCCCGCGTACCCCCTGCATGACATCACTGCTGTAGTTCTTTTGCCAGGTTGCTCTCTCCGTGTTTCGGTCAGGGGTGGGCCCGGTAGGGGTCCAGGGCATCACAGGGGCCCCCATAGCTGCCACCCACCTGTGCTGCTGCCAGTGGAGGGGAGTGGCCCAGAGGGGAGCCTTGCGAGCCGCAGGCAGACCACCCCACCCCACCCACCCCCTCAAGTACCAGAACAGTGGCAATTCCATGAATAGTTTTAGGTTTGAATTTTTGAGCAGCTGTTGGGTATAGCTGACTGCAATGACTCAGAATGACTGCATGACCCAGAATGTCTTCTGATGCCACCTCAGATCTACCACCTGTTCATTATTATTTTTTTAAAGCAGCTGCTTCCTGCACTCCTCGTGCTGTTTTCTTCCAATATGGAAGTGTAAGAGTTTCACACTCAATTTAAAGGGGGTGCAGAAGCCAAGGTGTCCCTTCGTCCGTGCAGTCACCTGTAAATCAAGGCAGGAGTCCTGCAATTCTGTGTTGGACGGAGCCACAGCAGGAGCAGGGTAGGAAGGCTTTTGATCTACTCAGGGCGGGCTCGAGCCTCTAGCAGTGATGGGGCCCAAGGCGTAGCATTCCTATGGGGCCCCCCACCCTCCTCGAGGGGCCCCCACTCACCAATAAAAGCGCTGTTTGTGTCCCGCACAAAGAATGGCACATGGAAACAATTGGTGGTGATATGATATCGTCACTGACAACTGCTCCTAGGTGGCCCATTTTGGGCTATTCAGAGGCAGGGGCAGGTGGGAGGGCCCCAGGTAAAGCTGCTCTGCTCGCCCCACTGACTTACAACTCATAGAGATCCCAGCAGTGATGTCATGCAGGGGGTACGCGGGAGTACGCGAGTACCGGTTTCTAGGATTACAGCTGGCCCTGCCCATTCACCTGCCCACTCGTCGACTCCGCCCTCTGCAACGTTTGAATTTCCTGCATGTTTGAGTTGCCTGCGTGTTCTCAGAGCCAGGCAGGCAGGCAGGCAGCGAGCGGAGCCTTGCCTTTCCTTGCCACTGAAAAATGAGTTGCTCTGGGGTTTTAACATGATGCCAGGCCTCCTTAACACGTTCTGGGGGTGCTGTGGAATACTGTTGCAACTGTTGGGTCAGTTTAAAATCATCTGAGGCCTCAAAAAGGGCTTTTTCATGTCACTTCCTGCCACAACATCACTTCTGGCTTATGATGTCACTTCCGGTGGGCGGGTCCCGACACGTGCCAATCAAAAGTGAGTACCTGTTCTTAAATCATTTAGATGACACCACTGGATCCCAGCTGCTGCTCCAGGCAATATGTTTGGCGGGGCCCAGTGTGAGGGCATTGGTCACATCAATGTGAACTTAAGGCCGTCCCTGGATCTACTCTCTGCTCACTTTCAGAAAGTAGATCAGTGCAGGTTACATTTGTGGCAGGTTCGAAGATGGTGGTAGCAGCAAACCTGGAGGTGAAGACACCCCAAATTTTGCCCACTGCAAATCTGCTGCTCATGCAGCCCATATCACCGTGCCTAGGATGGGCCCCTGGTATAGCAGGGTGCTCATGTGCTCATGTGTGAAGGTGGCTGAAGACAGGCTAGGTTTATGATGTAGCTGAAGACAGCAGATTCTCTAGTTTCAACTGAAAACACAATCGTAACCTGGAGTTGGTTGTTGTTCAGTCGCTACGTCGTGCCCGATTCTTTGCAACCACCTGGACCACAGCACGCCAAACCTCCCTGTCCTCCACTAGCTTCCGGAGGTCGCCCAATTTCATGCTCATCGCTTCGGTGACACTGTCTAACCATCTCATCCTCTGCCGCCCCCTTCTCCTTTGGCCTTCCATCTTTCCCAGCATGAGGGTCTTTTCTAAAGAGTCCTCTCTTCTCATGAGGTGACCAAAGTATTTGAGCTTCAGCTTCAGGATTTGTCCTTCCAGGGAGCAATCAGGCTTGACTTCCTGGAGGATTCCCTGATTGGATCTCCTTGCAGTCCAGGGGACTCTCAAGAGTCTTCTCCAACACCGTAATTCAAAAGCATCTATTCTTCGGCACTCTGCCTTTCTTATGTTTCAGCTCTCACAGCCATACATTGCTACTGGGAAAACCATAGCTGTGACTATGCGAACCTTTGTTGGCAGGGTAATGTCTCGGCTTTTTATTAAGTTGTCTACGTTCTCCATAGCTTTCCTCCCAAGAAGTAAATGTCTTTTAATTTCATGGCTGCAGTCACCATCTGCCGTGATCTTGGAGCCCAGGAAAATAAAGTCTGTCACGGCTTCCATTTCTTCCCCTTCTATTTGCCAGGAAGTGATGGGAGTGGTTGCCATGATCTTAGTTTTTTTTAATGCTGAGCTTCAAGCCAATTTTGGCACTTTCCTCTTTCACCCTCATCAGAAGGTTCATCAGGCCTTGACAAAAACTGAGTTTCTTTTACTCATTTTTCATTTTTGTAATTATTTGATGTTTCTTTATATAATACATAGCACCACACATAACTGGGCTTTATTTTTTAGTTTAAATAAATGAGTACAAAGAATTGCTTCTATTTTGTTTGGAGTGGGGGGTTGACACACTTGCAGAGTCAAGTTAAGCATTTTCTGCAATTTTGACACACCGAGCCCAAAAGGTTCGCCATCACTGCTCTAGTGCATGATCATCTGTGGATTGGACTCAACGCAGATGGACACAGAGGGACCTGCCGATCTCTGGAGAAGAGAAGAAAAAAAAGTATCCCATGAAAATCAAAGTTTAAAAACCACTTTTCTTACCATTGTAGAGAGGCAGGTAGACAAGCAGTCTCCGGCGATTAGAACTGCTAAGGTTGCAAGCCCCTCCCTTGGCTCTGGGTTGCCCCATAATTTGCCAGGAAGTGATGGGAGTGGTTGCCATGATCTTTTTTTAATGTTGAGCTTCAAGCCAATTTTGGCAATTTCTTCTTTCACCCTCCTCAGAAGGTTCTTTAGGTCTTCCTCACTTTTTGCCATTAGAGTGGTATCGTCTGCATATCTGAGGTTGTTGATATTTCTCCCAGCAGTCTTGATTCCAGCTCGTGAATCATCCAGCCCAGCCTTTCTCATGATGTATTCTGCATATAAGTTAAATAAGCAGGGTGACAGTATATAGCTCCTGACCTGGAGTTAGGCTGTCACAATTAGGCCAGTAAAGTTTGGCTGGAACAAGGGATACAATAAAGTATGTTTGGACCATTCTCAGAGTCAGAGAGGCCAGCACACAGATCTGCGCCATCCTCCCTGACTCTGAGAGTGTTCCAAACATGCTTTATGGTGGCCCTTATGCCGGCCAAACTTTGCTGGCCTAACTGTGCCAACCTAACTCCAGGTTAGGATTGTGCCCTGAGACTGAGCTTCAAGGAATGCAGGCTGCCCTCCAGTTCCAAGAAGATCTCCACTGTCCAAGAAGATCTCCACTGTGACAATTGCCAGGTCTTGGAACAGTTGGAGGAACAGGACATGTGCTGAGGCGATAAGAGATTAGTGGGCGCTGGGCAAGATAGAAGGCAATGTACCATTGGAATAAGCTCCATCTGCTTGGGTGGAGGATTGAGATAAAGCTGAGTTGACAATGGCTAAAGGGATACGGTTGCAGAAGAGCAAAGGGCAAGAGCCAGAGAAGAAGGGTTAAAACAGATTACAAAGGAACAGCATGTCGGAGATTGCTGACCATGACAAAGGCAATGTGCACAGGCCAGGACTCTGGCTCTGCAGACTGTGCTAAACTGCAGCTTGCCCATTCTAGTGGTCTGCCTGGGTGAGTCTCCTTGGACAGGGACTAATGAAAAAAAGAAGACAAAGGCCATGAGTAAACATAATAAATGTTATGCTTCCTGCATCCAAAAAATAAGGTCAGCATTGATGGCTCAAGACAGGGCCCAATCCTAAATGAGCCAGTGCTGGTGATAAGCTCTTACCTCCAGGGCTGGTGTTGAGAAAGTGCTGTAAGGCATTCCACTGCCGGCAATTGAGTTAGGAGTTAGGCTGGCACAGTTAAACCAGCAAAGTTTGGCCAGCACCAGGGCTGGCACAATCAGTCCAGTCAAGTTTGGTCGGCACAAAGGACACTGTAAAGTGTATTTGGACCACCCTTGGAGCCAGGGAGGGTGGGGCAAGCCGCATGTCTGTGCGCTGGCCTCTCTGACTCCGAGAGTGGTCCAGACATACTTCACGGTGTCCCTTGGCTGGCCTAACTCCAGGTTAGGATTGCGCCCTAAGGCCTTACCGGTGGCATCAGCCCAGTGCTGGACTCCAGTGCCCAAAGGTGGCCACATGGAATTGGCGGGTGGCAAGTTCCACCGCAGCCGGTTGTGCACTCCTTCGGGGGAAGGGAGACCTGGGGGGAGGGGTGGAATGGAGGTGGAACCAGTGGCAGCCTCCACCACTGGATCCTAACTTTCGTGTTGGGCCACATGGCAAAAGAGCTGGCACAGACTCGAGGAGAAGCATAGATGGGCCTGTACCCTTACCCAGAAGAAGGTAAGAAGGTAACTAATATTGCCCTCTCCTCAGGTGCCTCTGGTGGCTGCTCAGCTGCTATTGGATGCAGCTCTAGCCGTTTTGATATCATTGCGCTCCGGCACCCCAGCAGCTTAAGAGTGCAGAGACGAACCGAGCGCCAAGTGCGCCCATGGCAGGTGACGAAACCGCGCCCCCAGCACGCCTCCCCGCCCCCGTGTGTCATCCTGCCACGCCTCCCTGCACCTGGAATAGCTCCATTTTGGAGCAAAATGGACAACAGGGAGGGCGGGTGGGCCAAACAGCACGGGTTAGCGCGCCGGTTACTCCGTGCAATGGCATCCCGCTGCTGCTGGCGCCCATGGCTTGCACCACCCTGGGCTACACCCATGGTCCGCCTCTGTAAGAGTGGGCTGCTCTTGTCCGCACACCCTCTAATAAATAAATGATGCAAGCTTTGGATTAAACTGGGCCACATTTAGGGATTTAACACCCATCAACAAGATACTAATAGCTCTGTCGGAGGCCCGATCTCCATAAACACCTCCCCCCTTTTGTAATGCAGGCACCTACTCTGCAAGCACAACTGTTGATCTCCCCATTGAGACTCACCAGCCAATTGCGGACCCAGCCAATGGGCTGCCCAGAGACAGAGAAGGAGGAGGTCCAGCCCCTCCGCTGTTTCTCCACTCCCATGCACCACTCTGCTTCCCCCATGCCACCACAGGCTCCATTTTGGAGCCATACAAAGGCAGGGGAGATTGGGCGGGCCAAAACCACTTGCCTTTCCAAGTGGCGAGCCACCTCATTTCCCCACCCAATCAGAGCTGCACCCAGGGCTTTCCCCACTCCCACAAAATGGTAGGACCATGACTGTCACCCCCCTGACTCCAAGTTGCTGCTGATCCCCAGCTTCTCCACAATAAACCCCCTGAGAGGGTTGAGGAAGCTGAGCTGCACGGTGCACCAGAAAGCCACTGTGGTTACCTTTGCAGCCCAAGGCTGGGTTCCCAGCCAGCATCACAGAACCAATCCCTTGAGGTAACTTCTGGTTCCCCCTCTGACTCCTGCTTACTTCAGAGTGCCTGCCAGAATCCCTATACCTCCTTCCTGTCCTGCACTGCACCTGCCCACCGTGACCAACCTGGCTAATTATACCACACCCTTAGAACAGTCTGGGATAAGGCCACCTCCAAAGGATGCCAGTTCGAGACCACCAGAAGCTGCCACGAGCAGTGAGACTTGGAGGAAGCAACCGGCAAACTGAGCGGAGCTGTGTCCAGCTGCCTTTCAGGGAGAGAGAAGCCTTGCTAACCTTCCGGTGAGAGAGAAGAAACTCTTTGTCAGTCAGCGTGGGAGGAAACCACGAGAGCAGACTGTGAAAAATCCACTCAGGAATGTTGTTTGTTCTTGAAAGAGTAGAATTTCTTTTGTGATAGTAAAAAACTCCTCGGGGGGAGGGGGTGTCGAGAAATCCTGCCTTGGATTGAAGTCAAAGGAGTAATCCAATGACCAAGAAAGGCAGTAAGGCAATATGTAAATACCGGCATAATAATAATAATAATAATAATAATAATAATAATAATAATAATAATAATAATTTATTGTTATTAATAATAATTATTATTAATAATAATTTGTTATTGTTAATAACGATAATAATAACCCCTGCTAACTGGGCGTGAGGCATTTTTTCAAGTGGTGTCCTATTTAGCAGGGGGAGAGCAATTGTCCCTATTTACCCCAGCACAGTGTCTTTCTCGTGGTTATTGCTGGGGGTGTTCCGCATTTTTTTAGATTGTGAGCCCTTTTGGGACAGGGAGCCATTTAACTTTAATGTTATTATTTGCCTGTAAACCTCTTTGTGAACTTTGTGTTGAAAACGGTACATAAATACTAGTAATTGATTGATTGATTGATTGATTGATTGATTGATTGATTGATTGATTGATTGATATTGAGGATGAGGATGAGGATGAGGATGAGGATGAGGATGATAATTATTTTGAAAAATCTACAAAAACATCTAGAAACTTTGAAGATCAATAATATAAGAATGTCTGACCTACAAAAAACTATGTTGTTGGGAACATCATACATCTTACGCAGATACTTGGACAACTCTTAGGCTCTTGGTTAGAGCTTGAATTGCCAGCAAAAGACCAGTCTGTGATAGTTGTGATCTTTTTATCATTTTGACTGTGTATAAGTTAATGACTACTACTACTACTACTACTACTACTACTACTACTACTACTAATAATAATAATAATAATAATAATAATAATAGCAGCAGCAGCAGCAGCAGCAGCAGTAGCAGTAGCAGCAGCAGCAGCCTCATGGTAATTTTCTCATTTTATGAATACAGTCCAACAGTTATACTTTAGCTGTCCTGCTGTGGGTCACTAAAACAAATGGATAAAACGGATGGCAATTCTGGCTGCACCAGGCCCCTAATCTTCCGGCTTCCATTTCCCTCTAGCTCCATGACTCAAGGGCATGTGGTCGTTTTGACATTCTCGCTGCTCTGTGCCTTTCTGAAAAACCTGAGGGGAATCCAGGTACACGCAGGGACTTTTACCCAGCCCAGTGGAGCGAAGTTACTGTGTCGCCACACACATTTCTTCCGTTGGCTTCAAGGAAGGAGGCTGTCGTGGTGTCCAATAACCTTCTGTGCTGGCAATTCCACTCTCCCGGTCCTGAATTTGGATGGGACTTCCAAAGCTCGGTTCAGATGATTTAGCAACATATCGACAACTTTGCCATCCAGAAACGCGCGCGGAGAGAGGTGGGCTCGGTGACAGGTGCTCTGTGCCAGTCCGCCTTGAGGACCAGAAAGGCAGGAGACAATTAGTCAAATGTCACCACCGCCTGCAGACTCTCCAGCCCCAGCACCATTCAGCACCTCAACAAAAGAGGATTAAGTAGGAGACGGAGTGCCAGCATTATTCAAATGATGCTGAAACCTGCTCACCAGATGATCCTTCGCGCCCTCTAAACTCTTCCCTCTCTTGAACATCAATAGCTGGTTTGTTTCTGGAGCGCCCTGTTGGCATCTCAAGGGACCGCATCGCACAGTGACTGGGTCCCTCTGCCAACAAGGACCATCAATGACAACGCAGAGCGAATCCTCTCTCCTGCAAGCCGGGACGTCCACCAGCCACAAGATGCAAAGGCAAAACAGGAGCTGGAATTCAACATGCAGGGGAAAGCAGTACCGAAGCTACTGGCAGGGCAGGCAGGGCAGTGCACCCTGTATAGGGGAACTAGAGAAGGTGCAGAAGAGAATGACCAAAACGGTTTCTGGACTGGGGCACCTCCCATATGAGGAAAGGCTACAGCGTTTGCAGTGATGTCATGCAGGGGGAACGCGGGGGAACTCAGTTCCACTAGTTAAAATTAGGGCTGACGCTGCCCACTTCACTCTCCCTCCTCCCCCCACCCAATTCCTCTGCAAAGAGCTTTTCTTCTTGGTTGGCCGGCACTCAGGGGGTTAAAGGGAGCGACTCCTGATTCCTAGGGGGGGCAAAGGCAGTGATGTCATTCAGAGGGAACGGACCAGAATGGGCGTTCCGGTTCCTAACGGGCTCCGTGGCTGGTTCAGGGTTCCCGACGAATGCCAATCAAAAGTGAGTTCCTGTTCCTAAATCATTTGAATGACGCCACTGAGCGTTTGGGGCTCTTCAGTCTAGAAAAAAGGCACCTGATGGGAGACATGATTGGCATTGCCATCCTATCTGGCACTTAGCACTGACGCAACAGTGTTACGTCAGCGCTAAGGCCTTAGCACCAACGCAGGGGCATCATCAGCGTTAAGGCAACAGGACCCAGCTGGCAGCGCTGGCCCAGCTGCACCCGTGCTGAGCCTCTCTCACGCCGACCGAAGCCGTTAGGCGCGAGGGAGGCTCTGTGCTGAGGTGGCACAGGGATTGGAGGGAGGGAGGGAGGCAGGGGCAGGACTAAGCAGGACGTGGGCGGGCTTGGGAGGTGGCCATATGGCCACACCCAGTGGTGTCATTCAAATGATTTAGAAACAGGAACTCACCATTGAGTTCAAATTCAAATGTTGGGGAAAAACAAAACAAAACCCGGAAGCAGCCACGGAGCCCGTTAGGATCCGGAACACCCGTTCTGGTCCATTCCCCCTGAATGACATCACTGCCTTCTCCCTAGCGGGCTGCAGACTCACCAGAGCTGACTCCACGTGTGTGGCTGGAGGGAGCGAGGAAGGGGGCTGTGCAGGACGGGACTTCCCCCTTCGCCCCCCTAGGAACCCCCTAAAGTCGCTCCCTTTAGCCTTCTGAGTGCCGGCCAACCAAGAAGAAAAGCTCTTTGCAGAGGAATTGGGAGGGGGGAGGAGGGAGAGTGAAGTGGGCAGAGTCAGCCCTAATTTTAACTAGTGGAACTGAGTTCCCCCACGTTCCCCCTGCATGACATCACTGGCCACATCCTAAGCCTGTCTGCAAGGCCATGAGGCCCTGATTTGGGCCACGAGGTCTCCTTGGATCTGTGCCCGCTCTTTAGAGGACGCAGATCCGAGGAGCACATGGGGAGGCTGGAGCGCACGCTTCCTTGTCGTGGGGGGGGGGGTTCCACCTGCTCCTATGCAGTGTCGGATATGGCGCTGCAAAGTCGGCCTCACCATTCCGGCGCTGCATAGGATTGCACCCTGAGATGTAATAAATTCTGCATGGGATGGATAGAGTGTATAGGGGGAAGTTCTTTTCCCTCTCTCACAATGCCAGAACCTGGGGACATCTACTAAAATTGAGTGTTGGGAGCGTAAGAACGGATAAAAGGACATACTTTTCTACCCAGCAGGTAATTAATCTATGGAACTCCTTGCCACAGGAGGTGGTGATGGTGTCTGGCCTAGGTGCCTTTCAAAGGGAATTGGACAGATTTCTGGAGAAAAGGTCCATTTTGGGCTACAGGTCAGGATGGGTTGTGCAACCTTCTTACTTTAGAAGTAAGCTACCTCAGAATGCCAGGTGCAAGGGAGTGGCCACAGAATGCAAGCATCTTGTTGTCAACTGAGACATCTGGTAACCCACTGTGAGACACAGGAAGCTGGACTAGATGGGCCTTTGGCCTGATCCAGCGGGGCTGTTCCTATGTTCCTATGAGTACATGTCTGAAGAGGAGCATCTGGTTCTGGTGGCTGTCAAAGAGAAATGCTGTGGAGAATCTTGACTGGCCACCAGTGTGTTTCCCTCAGGATTTACCTCAGAATGCCAGGTGCCAGGGAGTGGCCACAGAATGCAGGCAGCCTGTTGTCTTGTGTGCTCCCTGGGGCATCTGGTGGGCCACTGTGAGGTACAGGAAGCTGGACTAGATGGGCCCTTCGCCTGATCCAGCGGGGCTCTTCTTATGTTCTTATGTTCCCACTCGCCTTTGCAGCCATTCTGGGTAGCTACAGCAATGCAGTTTTCGTCGCTGCCCAGAATGGCTCTGACTGTGAGCAGCGTGGGGGGTGTCACATACATGGCATGTTGCAGTGCCTGAAATACTACACTGCCCCCTGTAGGTATGATGTGGGAGGTCGTCGTCCCCCCAGGATTCTCTCAGGCTTTGTTAGGCTTTTCCTGGCTGGCCGTGCTCTGCCTCAGCCATGTCTGCAACCACCAAGCTTTTTCCTGGCTCTCCAGCCATGTGCAACCATCACGAACTCTCCTGGCTCACAGCACACTGCTGCAGCCACGTGGAAATGTTGTGGAGAATCTTGACCAGCCACCAGTGTGTTTACCTCAGAATTTACCTCAGAATGCCAGGTGCAAGGGAGTGGCCACAGAATGCAGGCAGCCTGTTGCCTTGTATGTTCCCAGAGGCATCTGGTGGGCCACTGTGAGGTACAGGAAGCTGGACTAGATGGGCCTTGGCCTGATCCAGCGGGACTCTTCTTATGTTCTTATGTAATGTTCAACAATGCTGCCCAGAATGGCTGTGAGTGCGAGTGGGAAAGGCCACTTGATGGTGCATTACATCACCAATACTTAACATGTTACCAGAGGCATCATTCAGGCGGAACGGCCCGGTACTCCGTTCCGCTAGTTCTGCGGAGGTCCCGGGCCGCGCCGCTGCCTCAGAGGATGGGCGAGCTGCTGCTGGGCGCGCCCGCTCTCCCTTGCGTCCGGAAATGCTCTAAAATGGAGCGATTCCGGAGCAGTGAGGCTTGGGGGGAGCATGGCAGCCCTCCGCCATAGGGGCAGAGGGCTGTCAATCATCCAAGCGTTCCGGTAGTTGGCGCACTCGGATGACATCACTGCATGTTGCCCTTCCCTGTAGCCACAATTATTTCCTCCCTGCTCAATATAAGAGGAGCACCACTTGAAAAGTGCCTCTTGCCCAGTTAGCAGGGGTTAACGCACTATTGCATATGAGTGAAAGGATGAGGTGGTGTT
The DNA here is from genome assembly GCA_029204185.1 of Lerista edwardsae. NCBI lineage: Eukaryota > Metazoa > Chordata > Lepidosauria > Squamata > Scincidae > Lerista > Lerista edwardsae. The sequence goes on from JAJKFI010000007.1 coordinate 28,490,152, forward strand.
AATAGCTTGGGATTGTATTAATAGCTTAGCTTGCTGTTTTCTGTGCTTGATTTGTATTCAGTAAATCTTGCTTGCAATGGTTAAACAGGGCCTTAGAGTATTTCCTCTGCAAGATCAAAAGAGCTCACTCCTGTGGGAAACTGGGCTCCTTTAGCATTTTGGTCCCTTTCCCTTGGGGGCAGAATCAATCAGCATCAGAGTTAGTTTGCCCTCTAACAGAGACACAATTTTCTAGTGTTTCCCCCTCCCCCATCACCAGTGTTTTCTATAAGCCAGTGATTTTCAACTGGAGTGCTGTGGCCCAATGGTGTGTCCTGAAGGGCCCACAGGTATGGGAGCTTGGGGGAGGATCATTTATTAGTAGGGCCACTGGGGGAAGTGAGCCCACCACCGGCAGTGTAGTATGCCTTGTCAATTGTCAAAAAACGGATGGTGTGCCTTGAGAATTTCAGTACTATCAGAGCGCAATCCTAAACTGGAGCTAGGCCGGCATAAACTAAGCCAGCAAAGTTTGGCCAGCACAAAGGTCATCATAAAGTGTGTTTGGACTATGCTTGGAGTCAGGGAGGATGGCACACGTCCAGTGATGTCATGCACCCACTACGCACCACTGCGTGAGTACCTGTGCCTAGAAGTTGAGCTGGCCCCGCCCACTTGAAGCTGGCCCCGTTGGCTGGTTGGCTCAGCAGCTGCGCATGTGTACTGCATGCCCGCAGCCATTGCCTCCACTTTCTGTGAGGAGGCAGGCAGGCAGACAGCATGGTGGTGGCGGCAGCAGCGGCAGAGACCCGGGAATAAGGCAGCAAGCGTGAGAAGGTAGGCTGCCTGGGGCTGACGCTCCCTCCAGCTGCACAGATCCAGCATCCCGGTTCCTCCTGCAGCCTCCCCCCAGTCCCAGCCCCCACGCGGCCTTTTTTTGGTCACCTGTTCCCCCTCCTGCTCCTTGCCGGCCAGCCCGGCGCTCGGTCGGGCGCCCATGTGGTCGCGCGGCCTGGTGGGTGCCTATTCCCCCTCCTCCTTGCCGGCCGGCCGGCCCGGCGCTTCCTGCCACGACATCACTTTCGGCTCATGACGTCACTTCCGGTGGGCGGACCCCGACAAGTGCCAATCAAAAGTGAGTACCTGTTCCTAAATAATTTGGATGACACCACTGGATAGAGGGATGTTCTTTTCCCTCTCTCAAAACACCAGAACCAGGGGGCATCCGCTAAAACTGAGGTTGGGAGAGTTAAAACAGATAAAAGGAAGTACTTTTTAACTCAGCGGGTAGTTAATCTGTGGAACTCTTTGCCACAGGAGGTGGTGATGGCATCTGGCCTAGATGCCTTTAAGAGGGGATTGGATGGATTTCTGGAAGAAAAGTCCATTGTGGGCTATAGGCAATGATGGATTGTGCAACCTCTTAACATGAGTAGTAGGCTACTTCAGAGTACTTCAGATCCCTTTCATGGATCACTGCCTTGTCGTGGCGAAGGGGATTGAGTAGCTCAATGAAGCTGTGAGCTGTGCCATGTAGGGTTACCCAAGATGGACAGGTCATAGTAGAGAGTTCTGACTAAACGTGATCAGCTGGAGAAGGAAATGGCAACCCACTCCAGTACTCTTTCCAAGAAAACCCCATGGATTACAGTACTAAAAGGCTAAACGATATGACACTGGAAGATGAGCCCCTCAGGTCAGAAGGTGTCCATTATGCTACTGGGGAAGAGCAGAACACGAGTACTAGTAGCTCCAGAAAGAGTGAAGTAGCTGGGCCAAAACCGGAAGGAAGCTCAGCTGTGGATGTGTCTGGAAGTGAAAGGAAAGTACGATGCTGCAAAGAACAATACTGCATAGGAACCTGGAACGTCAGATCTATGAATCAAGGCAAGCTAGATGTGGTCAAACGTGAGATGTCAAGGCTGAACATCGACATCATGGGAGTTAGTGAACTAAAATGGACAGGATTGGGAGAATTTAATTCAGATGACTATTATATCTGCTACTGTGGGCAGGAATCCCTTAGAAGAAATGGAGTAGCCTTCATAGTGAACAAGAGAGTGAGAACAGCAGTACTGGGGTATAACCTCAAAAATGATAGAATGATTTCCATTCGGATCCAAGGCAAACCTTTCAACGTCACAGTAATCCAAGTCTACGCCCCAACCACTGGTGCTGAAGAGGAAGAAGTTGACCGTTTCTATGAAGACCTAGAACAGCTTCTAGAATTAACACCCAAAAAAGATGTCCTCATCATAGGGGATTGGAATGCTAAAGTAGGCAGTCAAGAGGTAATAGGAGTAACAGGCAAGTTTGGTCTTGGAGTACAAAATGAAGCAGGGCAAAGACTGATAGAGTTCTGTCAGGAGAACACATTAGTCATAGCAAACACGCTTTTCCAGCAACACAAACGGCGACTGTACACATGGACATCACCAGATGGTCTACATCGAAATCAGATTGATTACATTCTTTGCAGCCAAAGATGGAGAAGTTCTATACAGGCAGTAAAAACAAGACCTGGAGCTGACTTTGGCTCAGATAATGAGCTTCTTATTGCAAAATTCAGGATTAAACTTAAAAAAGTAGGGAAAACCACTAGGCCCTCCACGTATGACCTAAATCAGATTCCATACGAATATACAGTGGAGGTGACAAATAGATTTGGGGGCTTAGATTTGGTAGACAGAGTGCCTGAAGAACTTTGGACGGAGGTCTGTAACATTGTACAGGAGGCAGCAACTAAAACCATCCCAAAGAGAAAGAAATGTAAGAAGGCAAAGTGGCTGTCTGACGAGGCTTTACAAATAGCTGAGGAAAGAAGGAAAGCCAAAAGCAAGGGAGAAAGGGAAAGATATACCCAACTGAATGCAGATTTCCAGAGAACAGCAAGGAGAGATAGGAAGGCCTTTCTAAATGAGCAATGCAAAGAAATAGAGGAAAACAACAGAATGGGGAGGACTAGAGATCTTTTCAAGAAAATTGGAGATGTCAAAGGACAATTTCGTGCTAAGGTAGGCACAATAAAGGACAAGAACGGCAAGGACCTAACAGAAGCAGAAGAGATTAAGAAGAGGTGGCAAGAATACACAGAGGAACTCTATAATAATAAATAATAATACATGTATTTATATACCGCCTTTCTTACGGTCACTAGATTTCTCTAATGATTACAACTCAAGGCGGTTTACATAGGCAGACTTTTCACAAACCCGAAGGTTTTTACAATTTACAGAATGTTCTATCTTTCAAGAACCACACTCAAACAGATCTTTCTTTCTGGATTTAGCCTTCTTTCTTCAGCCACCCGTCTGTCGTCTGCTGGCTGATGAGGCTTCCCTGCTCTCACCAGAGACGCAGCTGCGTTCAGCACACTCCTCCTCCCACGAGGCAGTTAAAACTCAGCTTTTAATCAGCCGCAGTTTGCAAGGTCTGCCGCTCACACAGACGTCCGGGAGTCTCGAGCTCACGACCTTGAGATCTTCAGTTGTTATCTTCAGGCAAACGGAGGCATTAACCCTCTCGGCTAAATCTTCTGCCCGATCTCAGGCCGAGATCTAAGGCCGAGATCTAAGGCCGATCTCAATGTTCCTGATAACCACAATGATGCGGTCACTGAGCTCGAACCTGATATCCTGGCGTGTGAAGTCAAGTGGGCTTTAGAAAGCATCACTAACAACAAAGCTAGTGGAGGTGACAGCATTCCAGCGGAGTTACTCAAAATCTTAAAAGGTGATGCTGTCAAAGTGCTGCACTCCATATGCCAGCAAATTTGGAAAACTCAACAGTGGCCACAAGACTGGAAAAGATCAGTTTACATTCCAATCCCAAAGAAGGGCAATGCCAAAGATTGCTCGAACTACCGCACCATTGCACTCATTTCACATGCTAGCAAGGTGATGCTCAAAATCCTACAAGCTAGGCTTCAGCAGTATGTGAATCGAGAACTACCAGATGTACAAGCTGGTTTCCGAAGAGGCAGAGGAACTAGAGATCAAATTGCCAACATTCGCTGGATCATGGAGAAAGCCAGAGAGTTCCAGAAAAACATCTACCTCTGCTTCATTGACTATGCTAAAGCCTTTGATTGTGTGGATCACAACAAACTGTGGCAAGTTCTTGAAGAGATGGGAGTACCAGACCACCTGATCTGCCTTCTGAGAAACCTGTATGCGGGTCAGGAAGCAACAGTTAGAACTGGACATGGAACAACCGACTGGTTTAAAATTGGGAAAGGAGTACGACAAGGCTGTATACTGTCACCCTGCTTATTTAACTTATATGCAGAGTACATCATGAGGAAGGCAGGGCTGGATGATTCACAAGCTGGAATCAAGTTTGCTGGGAGAAATATCAACAACCTCAGATATGCAGACGATACCACTCTACTGGCAGAAAGTGAGGAAGACCTAAAGAACCTTTTGATGAGGGTGAAAGAGGAAAGTGCCAAAATTGGCTTGAAGCACAACATTAAAAAAGCTAAGATCATGGCCACCACTCCCATCACTTCCTGGCAAATAGAAGGGGAAGAAATGGAAGCCGTGACAGACTTTACTTTCCTGGGCTCCAAGATCACCGCAGATGGTGACTGCAGCCATGAAATTAAAAGACGTTTACTTCTTGGGAGGAAAGCTATGGCGAACCTAGACAACTTAATAAAAAGCCGAGACATCACCCTGCCAACAAAGGTTTGCATAGTCAAAGCGATGGTTTTCCCAGTAGCAATGTATGGCTGTGAAAGCTGGACCATAAGAAAGGCAGAGCGCCGAAGAATGGATGCTTTTGAGTTCTGGTGTTGGAGAAGACTCTTGCGAGTCCCCTGGACTGCAAGGAGATCGAATCGGTCAATCCTCCAGGAAGTCAAGCCTGATTGCTCCCTGGAAGGTCAAATCCTGAAGCTGAAGCTCAAGTACTTTGGCCACCTCATGAGAAGAGAGGACTCTTTAGAAAAGACCCTCATGCTGGGAAAGATGGAAGGCCAAAGGAGAAGGGGGCGGCAGAGGATGAGATGGTTAGATAGTGTCATCGAAGCAATGAACATGAAATTGGGTGAACTCAGGAAGGTAGTGGAGGCTAGGGAGGCCTGGCATGCTGTGGTCCAGGGGGTCGCAAAGAGTCGAACACGACTTTGTGACTGAACAACAACAACAACTTCAGAGTACCGGGTGCAAGGGAGTGGCCATAGGATGCAAGTGTCTTGTGTCTCGTGCCTCCCTGGGGCACCTGGTGGGCCGCTGTGAGATATAGGAAGCTGGACTAGATGGGCCTTGGCCTGATCCAGCAGGGCTCTTCTTATGCTCTTATGACTTCCAGGTGCTACCCTGTGCTAGTTGGCCTGCGCTGCATCCTACTCAGGCTGGGAGGAGGCTGCAGCTCACCTTCAGGCAAGGGGATCTTTTTCCCTCACCCCAGGGTAAGCCCCAGCCAGCCCTATGCTGCTGTTCGGACTGGTGCCAGCGAAATCACTGCCGCAAATCTAAACTGCCGGATCAGGCTTGCCCAGGGACGGGGGTTAGAATCCAGCCTCCTAATGGCCGGATCCTGCCTCCACCCCCTCCCCAGGCCAGCCTGCTCTCAGCCCTCCCCTAGGTCCATTCCACCACCTCCACCTTTTCACCCCATCCCAAGACCTTGCACTGGCTGAACCCGGCCACTGCGGGAGCGGTTTACCTGATGTCCTCCGCGTTGTTGACGGACCAACTCCCTGTGCCAGCCCTCCACCCTTCTGGCTGACACAGACATGCCTTAAATGGAGTGTTGGGAGAGTTAAAACAGATAAAAGGAAATACTTTTTTACCCAGCGGGTAATTTAATCTATGGAACTCCTTGCCACAGGAGGTGGTGATAGCATCTGGCGAAGATGCCTTTAAAAGGGGACTGGACAGATTTGTGGAGGAAAAGTCCATCGTGGACTATAGGCCATGATGGGTGGTGCAACCTCCTGACGTTAATAGTAGGCTACTTCAGAGTACCGGGTGCAAGGGAGTGGCCACAGGATGCAGGCATCTTGTTGTCTTGTGTGCTTCCTGAGGCACCTGGTGGGCCACTTGTGAGATACAGGAAGCTGGACTAGACGGGCCTTTGGCCTGATCCAGCAGAGCGCTTCTTGTGTTCTTATGGCATAATTGTGACAGCATTGGGCCAACACAAGTAACATGCGCCGGACCAGCAACCAGGTAGAATTGCGCCCTGAATGTGTCCCTGGGCCTTGACCTTACAGCATGGCATTGCGCTCTAGAACTTGTTGAGCTGATGGTACACTTAAGACGCCTCTTAGCAGACAGGACCAAACTGTCCTAAACTTTTGGCGTAGTGTGGAAGTTTCTGTTAGCTGCATTGGGTGGAAAATAATTACGGAGTAAGCAAAATAAGTGGGAAATGAACCAAAACTAAGGATATTTTAATTACTTTGCACAACACACAAAAAGCCAGGCTAGGAAGGTCGGGCTATTTCTCCTAAATAACCATGCACGCAAATGGGATGCCATGAAGAAATTGCATTTTGTGCTTATTGTGTTCCTACCTTTCTGCTACATTCCTCCTTGACTTTCATTACAAAAACAATTATTATATGACAAACTTCGGACTGCAAATATTGCTTGTCAACATTTATTAATGTATATTAATTCTTTTATTAATATTGTATTTCTCTACTTAAAATATCCCCTTATACATCACAGATATGTTTTTTCTGTAAATATATCCATCATAAGTGTACAACGGTGGTTTTGTTTGTTTTCTTTGCTTTTATTGCTTCCATTTTTTCTCCTTGGTTTTCATTAAGGGTTTTATTACTTCTATGTTTTTCATTTTCTTTTTCATTAAGCCTTTTTCTTTGCATTTTAGGAAAACTTTCTCTAAAATTGACATTAACGAGAAATATTTTCAAACTTAAAAAAAACCCCACCCTTTAAAAAATAGTGCCTTCATACTGGCCTACGGTACACTCTCTGTTCACATAAAACACCAATTCATGTTTTTTTGTTTTATTTTGTTGTTTTGAAAACGTAAAGCACCTCTTTCATCATATTATTTGTTTGCTCCAGTCCTTCAGCTTGCGTGCATTTTAATGACTGCCGTGAATGCACCTCCAAATTGGAGATTATGAGACATTTGGCTCCAGTACCAAATACCATCAGCTTAAATTTTCTCCTGCCCATCATCTGAAAACGGTCCCATTTTGGCATTATTTCATCATCCACGTCTTCCAATAGTGCACCTTGCATCGCTCTCATCCCAAGTCCCTGTTTACTGCAAATGGCATCCTCCCAGATATAATGGACATCTGAATTAAATTCTCCCATTCCTGTCCATTTTAGTTCACTAACTCCCATGATGTCGATGTTCAGCCTTGACATCTTGCATTTGACCACATCTAGCTTACCTTGATTCATAGATCTGACGTTCCAGGTTCCTATGCAGTATTGTTCTTTGCAGTATTGTACTTTCCTTTCACTTCCAGACAGCTGAGCTTCCTTGCAGTTTTGTCATATCGTTTAGCCTTTTAGTACTGTAATCCATGGGGTTTTCTTGGCAAGGGTACTAGAGTGGGTTGCCATTTCCTTCTCCAGCGGATCCCGTTTAGTCAGAACTCTCTACTATGACCTGTCCATCTTGGGTAACCGTACATGGCATAGCTCACAGCTTCATTGAGCTACTCAAGCCCCTTCGCCGCGACAAGGCAGTGATGCATGAAGGGGGAATAGACATGGGTAGACATTTATAGAATTGCACTGTTAAAGCCCAACTCTATCTAACACCAACGCAGCACTGGCACATCAATGCAGCTCCAAGCTAAGGCGGTTCACATAGACATGCTTTTTTCTAAACCCTGAGGTGTTTTTTTTTTTTTTTTTACAAATAACAAAGAAGCTCGAATCTTCCAAGAACAGCTACATTCAGATGGAACTTTCACAGTCTGGTCTTTCCTTGCTGGCCGCACAGTTGCCTCCACGCTGGCTGATAAACGGCTTTCTTTGCTCTCACCAAAGAAACAGCTGGGCCAGCACAACTCCTCTTCCACAGGCAGCTGGAGACAGCTCAGCTCAGAGCTCAGCAGTCAGGTTCTCAATGTCTCGCCACTCACGGAAGCTTCCAGTGTTCTCAAACTGGCGACCTTTGGCACTTATCTTTGTGCTCAACAGCGGCTCTACCCTCTCGACTAGACCTCCAGAAAGAATAAGAAGCTCTTCTTTCCAGAAAACAGGTGTGGTGGCTGCTAATCCTGAATTGGGAGTATGGCAAGGGAGAAAGGGAAGCAAAAAGCTTTCCCTGTGTGCTGTTTGGCCACTGAAAACTGTCCCCAAGTTTGCTTCCCCTCATTTTTTGCAAATGGCCACTGTGAAGGTAAAAAAAGCAGCTGTTCCACCAGAAATCAGCACATGGGGAAAGATGTGTTTTCCCACCCCGCACATGTGCTTGATATGCTCAATTGTATGCCAGGTTGCAACCTCAAATATGCAGACGATACCACTCTAATGGCAGACAGTGAGGAAGACCTAACGAACCTTCTGATGAGGGTGAAAGAGGAAAGTGCCAAAATTGGCTTGAAGCTCAACGTTAAAAAAAACTAAGATCATGGCAACCACTCCCATCACTTCCTGGCAAATAGAAGGGGAAGAAATGGAAGCAGTGACAGACTTTATTTTCCTGGGCTCCAAGATCACCGCAGATGGTGACTGCAGCCATGAAATTAAAAGACGTTTACTTCTTGGGAGGAAAGCTATGGTGAACCTAGACAACTTAATAAAAAGCGAGACTTCACCCTGCCAACAAAGGTTCACGTAGTCAAAGCTGTGGTTTTTCCAGTAGTCGTGTATGGCTGTGAGAGCTGGACCATAAGAAAGGCAGAGCACTGAAGCTCAAGTACTTTGTCCACCACATGAGAAGAGAGGACTCTTTAGAAAAGACCCTCATGCTAGGAAAGACTGAAGGCAAAAGGAGGAGGGGGCGGCAGAAGATGAGATGGTTAGAGAGTGTCACCGAAGCGATGAACATGAAATTGGGCAAACTCCGGAAGCTGGTGGAGGACAGGGAGGCCTGGCGTGCTGCAGTCCGGGGGTCACGAAGAGTCGGAAAGGACTTAGCGACTGAACAACAACAATAACAATGCCAAGTTGAGAGCTTACTTGCATCAGCATACAGATGTGCCCACTGCCCCATGCTCCCTTCTCCTGGGCCTGCAGTCTTGGTCTGCACTGACAAATTATGTACCTGGGGAGCCTTTTCTAATATGTTCTAGAATGTTCTTTACAAGGCATCTGTCAGTGGAGAAGCGTAACTGAAACGCACAAGTTCTGACCTTTGCAAAGTTAAGATTTGAAAGCTCAGTCACCTTTCATTGGAGATGGTTAAGCAAGGAACAGTCTTAAAAGTGGATCATGTCCTTTTCAAGACACATAACTATTCTGAGAAACATGCCGTCCATGTGAAAAAGAGAATAATGAATCCCTGTGTTGTGGACCCCAGACTGACCTCTGTTGTTTACATCTTGGCTGTAGCATTTAATGATGAAGCATTAATTAAATTGTTGAATAGTTCTTATCTCTTATTCATGAAAGCTGCTTTCTTGCGACTTCAGAGGAGAATTTGCAATCAGTAAAAAATCTAAAATCTCATTATTGTACAATTGTTCCCTCCTGATTTCTTTGTTTGCATATTGTAATTATGGATAGCATTAATTGTTCGCCAAACTACTTTTCCTAATTATATTTATTTTCCTATATTTCAAATGTCTATTACATATTTTCCATTTAGGGAGGATAATCTTATTTCACTGTAGCATCTCAATGGGTTCATTATTTTTTTTAGTGCTGCAGAACGTATACATAAAATTCATTACAGGGCTACACAATTGTTTGGGGAGAGCGGGAGCTTAATATAGGGCATTAATAATGGTGGAATAAAATAATATTTTAATAGTGTTATGATAGGGTTATACATTGTAATGAGCAGAAGTTTGTGATTTTCATTTTCCTCTGCAGCGTTATGAAATCTGGGTATATATCCAGCTTGGCCTAGCTTGAATTGACTAGTGCATTTGAATCTTTTATGAAGTCATTCCACCTATGGAAATAGGAAAGGAACAAGCCCTGGTTTCTCAAAGCAGCAGGAACATAGAATGGACATTGTTACAGGGCCTATACCCCAATCCTATCCCTATTATTGTCGATTCAGCCTTGCTGACATAATGCATGTAGTATCCAATTATGGGTAATAATACTCCATAATCCTAACCTGGAGTTAGGCTGGCACAGTTAGGCCAGCACAAGGGACACCTAAAGGATGTTTGGACCACTCTTGGAGTCAGAGAGGCCAGCAGAGATGTGCACCATCCTCCCTGACTCCAAAAGTGGTCCAAATGTGATTTACAGTGTTGTGCCAGCCAAACTTTGCTGGCCTAACTGTGCCAGCCTAACTTGAGGTTAGGATTGTGCCCTCTCTCTCTCTCTCTCTCTCTCTCTCTCTGTGTGTGTGTGTGTGTGTGTGTGTGTGTGTGTGTGTGTGTGTGTGTTTGAGGTTATGATCGACATCCAGGTAGGAGGTACATCATCATCATCATCATCATCATCATCATCATCATCATCATCATCATCAT
>JAJKFI010000007.1:28525045-28538123 GCA_029204185.1 Lerista edwardsae
ATCATCATCATCATCATCATCATCATCATCATCATCATCATCATCATCATCGTTTTTTATTATAAAACAGTATTCCTATACCGCCTTTCCCACCAATTCTCACAATGAGTGGAAGTCTTAACAGACCCAATGCTGTACACATGGGCAGACAGTTACAAATGGAGTTTTTTTTTTACAATTAATGTTTTGGAACTGTGCAATCGTCTTGTGTGTTCATCAATGACCTCCTTGTACGGCCATCAATCTTCTGCTGACACATGCTGTTGGGGCTTCCAGCAGGAGCAGCCACAACCAGCCAAATGTTAGTCATTCTTGGCAGCTGACTTCCAGACTCCTCTCTCTCTCTCAGTAGCTTATTGCAGTCGACTTCTATGCCCTCTTACGGCGCGGTGATTTTTGGCGGCTCCTTGTGGCTCTGTCCTCTCACAACAGCTTATCAGCTGCTACGGTCTCCCATCCAAACCACAGCCAGGGTTATTCTTACTTGTCTTCTTCAGGCAAGGCACAGCATTATCCTCCAGAGAACAGCTCCTGCTCTACCTAGAAATTCACACCCTCCTAAGGCTACCTGATTCCTCCCCACTCTGAGCCACAGTCTGGAGGAACTTGCCATCTGTGTGGGATGTGCTGGGGAGGCTGTAGGAGTAGGAGGGGATACTCAGAGGCCATGAGCAGCCACACTGTGGTTCTTCCAGCACTTCACCCTCCCCAAGCAGCTTCCTGCCCCACATCCTCAAGAATGGGGGACAATCCAGGGAGGCTTTGGCTATTTTTGAAGGGTTTTGAAGAGGGTTTTGAAGACCATGCCTTGTGTGAGCACTGCTATGGGTGCTATTGTTGTTTAGGTTGTAGTCTTATATACATCCTTATTTGAGATTAGGTCTAACTTAGGTATTATGTTGAAGTCTCAATGGGGCTGATCTCTGAGTAGACATGCATGGGTTTGGAGGGTTTGGCACAGGAAGGACACCTCTTTATTTATTTTTCAGCATGGTACGGTGTGTGCTTTCTGGTGTGTGTGTTTTTTTCTGATGATTCTGGTGTGTGCATTTCTTGTTAGCTCTCCTCTCATCTGTTGTGTTATTATTCTACATAGCTAGAGGGGAGCATCATGGTAAGTACTGCAGGAGCCGCAATGCACCATAAGAACATAACATAAGAACATAAGAAGAGCCCTGCTGGATCAGGCCAAAGGCCCATCTAGTCCAGCTTCCTGTATCTCACAGCGGCCCACCAGGTGCCCCAGGGAGGCATGAGACAACAAGATGCTTGCATCCTGTTGCCACTCCCTTGCACCCGGTACTCTGAAGTAGCCCACCACCTTTGTAAGGAGGTTGCACAATCCATCATTGCCTATAGCCCACAATGGACCTTTCCTCCAGAAATCCGTCCAATCCCCTCTTAAAGGCATCAAGACCAGATGCCATCACCACCTCCTGTGGCAAAGAGTTCCACAGATTAACTACCCGCTGGGTAAAAAAGTACTTCCTTTTATCTGTTCTAACTCTCCCACCCCTCAGTTTTAGCGGATGCTCCCTGGTTCTGGTGTTTTGAGAGAGGGAAAAGAACATCCCTCTATCGACTTTATCCCTTCCATGCATAATTTTGTATGTCTCAATCATGTCCCCCCCTCAGGCGCCTTTTTTTCTAGAAATGAAACCATGAAACCATGAAAGCGGCCCCTCCCGCTTGCCGTTGGAACCATTCTGGAGTGGCGCCATTATGGACCCATTCTCCTGCGCACTGCTGCCGCTGCTCAGCAAGGGTGAGCTTACATGGCCTGGCACCTTCAATACTTTGGTGCTTTAAGAAAAAGTAAAATGCATGCCTGTGCTATTCTGCAACCCTGTACCAGATTCAACTGCAGTTTCAGAAATCCTTACAAGTAATTCACTACATTATCACTTCTTAATATTTGTTGGTATGAATGATCTCTAGGGCTTCTCTGTCTGTGTTAGCCAAATCAACGTATTGGGAATGAGACTTTTTGGAGTCTTTGAGAGTTACAATCCAAGTCTATGCATTTCCATTCAGAAGTAAGTCCCATTGTATTCAGTGGGGCTTACTCCCAGGAAAGTGCATTTGGGAAATTGCCTTTAGCACTTTTATGTTGTACAGTTCATCCTGCTTCTTATGTCAACTAATGCATACTCTCCTCTGCATGCACTTTATTATTTCACATTAATATAGGCAATAATAATAATAATAATAATAATAATAATAATAATAATAATAATAATACTTGCATTTATATACCGCCTTTCTTAAGATCACTAGATTTCTCTAATGATTGTAACTCAAGGCGGTTTACATAGGCAGACTTTTATTCACAAAGGTTTTTACGATTTACAGAAACGCCCTAAAATCTAAAGATCAATTTTCGTACATACCACCTGTCACCAGGCAATATAGTTTGAAGAGTAGAGGAAACAGCTTCATTAATTTTTGTCCATACTTTGTTCTTCATTGACAGCTCATCTGCAGAGAGCTGCATTCAATTTTTGTTCCTTTGTTTTGGACTCTCTCTCTCTCTCTCTCTCTCACACACACACACACACACACACACACACACATTGAGAGAGAGAGAGAGAGAGAGAGAGAGAGAGAGAGAGAGAGAGAGAGACTAAATGTAGTCGTTTTATCAGGGTCAGAAATGAGACCCATTTTGATAGATGATTCAGTCTATTTTCCCCTTGCCTCCCTATTGTTTTATTGATTTAGAGAACAGAAAGTCTGATCCTAATTTACATGGCGTCTGTTTCTTCTGATCTCCCAGGAAGCCCCCTCCCTTCCCCAAAGATGAAACAAACCAATTTTTGTCTTTGAATCCAGAAGCCACTGTGACAGTCAAGTGAGCATCGGCTAATCAATTTTCCTGCAAAAAAAAAAAAAAAAAAAGATGCATTAAAAAAAAAGTGCATTAAACAAACATCACTGCACTTTGTTGACGCAATTAAATGATTTCTGTTATGCCATGTATCTAACTCACACACCCTAGGGAGCAGGTAAAAGCTGCCATAAAAAAAAATCACAGCACATGTGCTTCTGCATCAAATTAAATATTTTTCTCCTTAATGCCACCACCAGCAGCTGTTAGGTACTGTGGCTTATTGCACATGGCCTAAATAATTAGACAGACAAAGGCAGCTCAAATACCTCCAATGAATGCTGAATAGAGCCCTCTCTCCAAGGACACTGACTTATGTGCTGCTGAAAGGAATCTTCCTCATGCAAATGAATAGCTTCAGGAAGAAAAACAGCGTTCGGAAGAGTGTTTTCAAATGCTGGGCTAGTCGGCATTAAAAACCCTGAAAGCGAGAGACTCTGCAAGCAAGCTAAACAGGGATTATCAGCGGGAATATTTGCTCCAGACACGACGATCCTCACGTTGAGTCCTATTAATCTTCTGGAAATGGCGTGACAGTAATTTCTGCCCCCTCCCTGGCCGTGCATTTACTTTATCGCTCATAGCATCAGTGTAAAGCATGTTTTAATGGAAGTTTGAGACAAATGAATTAAGATGGAAGGAGAAGAATGGGGAAAAAATGTGGCAGTAAATCCCAGATAACGTGCGACCCTTTCAGACTTAGCAAAAATAAAAAAGGCATAACTTTGCATAACATGGCAATGTTAGACCTTATTGATCATTTACGTTCAGCGTGACGGTCCAGCACCATTTTGTTTTTAGACTGCATTTCATTCCTCCACAAGCAAGGAAGACAAAGGCATTCAGTCATGTTCGGTGGGGACGCTGCTATTCCGAACACACCGTTGCTTCACTGGAATGATCAAAACAGATTAGAAAGGACTTGTTAAACACCAATTAGCATAATTTAGTACCAAAAAAATCATCTAACTGCATGTTTTATAAACCTGCCCATTAAAACAACAAAACAGATTCTTTGAGTAAGGCAGAGTGATTCATCTCTCCTCATTGTCACAGAGGCTGACTGACTACACTATGAATGGTGGAACGGCAGTTCTTGAATACACACATGTTTTGCATAGGCAAAGAGACTCATCAAAATGGGGGAGCTGGGCAAATAGCAGTTAGACGTGGTAACTCAGGGCACAATTTTATCGGGGTCACAGAGCGCAATCCTAACCTGGAGTTAGGCTGGCACAGTTAGGCCAGCAAAGTTTGGCCGGCATAAGGACCACCGGAAAGTGCATTTGGACCACTCTCGGAGTCAGGGAGGAAGGTGCATGTCTGTACGCTGGCCTCTCTGAGAGTGGTCCAAACATACTTTGATGGTGTCCCTTCTGCCGGCCTAACTTTGCTGGCCTAACTAGGCCAGCCTAACTCCAGGTTAGGACTGCGCCCACAGTGAGGCCTCTAGGAGCTTCATAGCGACACAATATACAAGTGCCTAAGGGCCTGATCCTGAAGGCCCTATCGCTGGTGGTATGTCCCTACTGCTGGCTAAAATGGTTGCAAATGTGCTGTAAAGCACATCGGTGACACATTTCTGCTTGTGCTGGGGCAGTGCTCAGTGAACGCCTGGCCCCGACCTGAGCAGACGGATGAATGGCGCTCCAGCAGTGCTGGCCGCCGGTAAGTTTGTTTGGGGTGGGGGGAGGCAGGCAGGTGGGAGGAACTGTGCAGCGGGAGGAGAGGAGTGGATTAGTGAGGGGGTGGGGCCCAGTCCCAGTAGAGTCTTCTTATCCTGTGAAAGTGTCACACGGGCTACGGTTTTCTCTAGGGCAGTGTAATTTCTTCTGCTGAGTGTCTGTGACTTGAGTATCTGTGACTCGAGTGTCTGTGACTCGCGTATCTGTGACTCGAGTGCCTGTGACTCCTGTTTGCTGATCACAAACTGGGCACTGAAAACATACATTTCTCAAAACATGCAGAAATGCTGTATCATGTTTGAATTCATCAGACGCAAGGACCATGGGTTGGACCAAGGTGCACAGGAGGAAGGGTACCTTCCGATCGAGTCCTCTGCTCCTCTGCTTGTATTTGAACAGAACGATGAATTTTTTCCCCCTTATATTTATGTACTACCTTCCCTCTGAGAATCTCAGGGTGGCGTATGAGACTCTCCCAGTCACTTAAACCTGTGATTTGCAGCTGTCCAACGATACCACACTGGCTTGGGTATCAAACAGTCTAAAGGCCCAATCCTGTGGGCCTTAGTGCAGGCAGGACAAACGTACCCCCCATGCTTTTATTGCAAAAGGTGCTGTAAGACAACTCCAGTGCCAGTGGTGAGCCATTACTGCTGGGGCTGGGCCAAAGCTTGCCCCCACCAGACCGAGGCGAGCAATGTAACCTCAGTGGGGGTGAGTGCTATTGTTGCCAGCATTGGGGCATTTTCAGGTGTGGTGGGGGTGTTCCCAGGTGGAGGAGGGAGGAGATGAGGGTAGGATTGGCGGCGACATTTGCTGCTGGATCCCGGCCACCATGTCAGGCTGCAGGAGTGACAGGGAGGCCCTTGCCTCTGTGCCGGCAAACTAGTCAGCACTGAGGGGAGTAGACTCAGGGCTGGCCTTAAGCCAATGACATCACATTGGGCCCCACATTTTGGGGGCCCTCGCACCAGTGCGCGTATTGCCTGCTGCTGCAGCAGCCAGGATCTCTATGGACTGTAAGTCAGTGGGGCAAGTAGAGCAGCTTTACCCTGGGCCCTCCCACCTGCAGCTGCTTCTAAACTGCCCAAAACGGGATCTCCTGGAAGCAGTTGGCGGTGATGTCATCATCGCTTATATTTAGCACCTCTTATATTTAGCAGAGGGAGAGTAATTGTCCCTCTTCACCCCTGCGCAGTCTTTCTAGTGGCTGTGGCTGGTGGTCTGCCTTTTTAGATTGTGAGCCCTTTTGGGACAGGGAGCCATTTAACTTGATTATTACTATTTGCCTGTAAACCGCTTTGTGAACTTCGTGTTGAAAAGCGGTATATAAGTACCTGTTGATTGATTGGTTGATTGATCTCGCCACCAACTATTTCCAGGTGCACAGAACCACAAGGCTTTTCTTGGTGAGAGGGGGCCGCATGAGGTGGGTGGGGGCCCCCATGGGAATGGCCTGCATTGGGCCCCGCCACTCCTAGAGCCAGCCCTGAGTGCCATGCCATGTACCATCACCTGCCATGTGCCTTTACTGCGGGGGAAGGGGCAAACCATTCCCTTCTCCTGTGGAGTTTCCTGGGGCTTCCTGGCTTCCGTGAGATGCAGCAGTAGTCTCTTGGATGGCCTGGTCCAGGTATAGAGGCATATCTTGGATGCTGGGTGGGGGGCAAGAGCAACGGGTGCCATTTGCCAGGGCCACTGTTTACATCATGTCTGCCCATCATGGCGCTCATGATGTTGGGATGTCACGAGGTTGTGAGGTCATGATATTGCATGCCATGGGTGAAGTTTAGCCCCAGTATGCCTCTGCACCAGTGGCCGGACACAAGTGGCCAGGCAGCTCTGGCCTGCCCTGCCCATGATTGGAACAGTCCAACAGTCTGCTGCTCTAGTATCGAAGTTCTGAAACTATTTGCTGAAACTCTTTGGCAGAGAGCATAACAATGGTTTTGTCCGTTGGAATTTGGCCATTGGTTCATAGAGAAATTATTGTTGTTGTTCAGTCGCTAAGTCGTGCCCGACTCTTCGCAACCCCATGGACGACACCACACCAGGCCTCCCTGTCCTCCACTACCTTCCTGAGTTCACCCAATTTCATGTTAAGAACATAAGAACATAAGAAGAGCCATGCTGGATCAGGCCAAGGGCCCATCTAGTCCAGCTTCCTGAATCTCACAGCGGCCCACCCCAGGTGCCCCAGGGAGGCAGGAGACAACAAGATGCTTGCATCCTGTTGCCACTCCCTTACACCCGGTACCTGTAGCCCACCACCTTTGTAAGGAGGTTGCACAATCCATCATTGCCTATAGCCCACAATGGATCTTTCCTCCAGAAATCGGTCTAATCCTCTCTTAAAGACATCAAGACCAGATGCCATCACCACCTCCTGTGGCAAGGAGTTCCACAGATTAACTACCCGCTGGGTAAAAAAGTACTTCCTTTTATCTGTTTTAACTCTCCCAACCCTCAGTTTTAGCGGATGCCCCCTGGTTCTGGTGTTGTGAGAGAGGGAAAAGAACATCCCTCTATCAACTCTATCCCTTCCATGCATAATTTTGTATGTCTCAGTCATGTTCATCGCTTCGGTGACACTCTCTAACCATCTCATCCTCTGCTGCCCCCTTCTCCTTTTGCCTTCCATCTCTCCCAGCATGAGGCTCTTTTCTAACGAGTCCTCTCTTCTCATGAGGTGGCCAAAGTCTTGGAGCTTCAGCTTCAGGATTTGTCCTTCCAGGGAGCAATCAGGCTTGACTTCCTGGAGGATTGACCGATTGGATCTCCTTGCAGTCCAGGGGACTCTCAAGAGTCTTCTCCAACACCATCATTCAAAAGCATCTATTCTTCGGCGCTCTGCCTTTCTTATGGTCCAGCTCTCACAGCCATACAAGAGAAATTATTACTCGTATTTCTTCTATCTGCAGAAAACAATATGACTTTATTTCAGGGTGCCACTGAACTGAAGAATGAAGACACAGTCTTAAAAATCCCAGCGTTGCACAAAGTTACCTTTTCTTTTGTTTTTGCACAGATATCTGCATTTCTACATAGTATACGGAGGTTTTCCGGAAATATGATGCTGTAAACAATTTCGCCGTCATTTGAAATCTCGGATCAATGAGCACACACCTGTTAACCAGTCAACCACCCTGGTAGCTAATTTCCAGGATATTTTCGTTTCCAGAAATGCAAGGCAGTGCGCCAAACGCAGAGCAGACAAGTAAATATCCCTTCCCTGTGGCACATACAGCATAATGGGAATCATAGTTAATGATCTGAATCCAAACCCAAACCTTGTTTTATGGAATGCTCACTCATTGTTAAGCAAAGCCGTTTGGGCATAAGCGCATACTATTGATTTTGAAATTGATTTTTTTTAATAACTAAAGCACGGTTCACAAATCACCGTTCTGGCACGCGGACTGAAATCTCATCTGGGCTTTTGTTAGCGCTCGGCTCCAACTGTAAAGCCCAAATTTTGAAAAAAAAAATGCATTTCTCGTGGCTCTGGCAGGCTCTGAACTCTGGTCCTTCATATCCACGGACCCCACGGAATTGATTGGTTGATGCCGAGGAAAGACCACGAACGTGGAAAATGATCTTTTTTTCGTAAAAAAAAAATTCAATGTTTTCTTCAGCTCCTTTTGAATGTATGACAATTTATATTTCAAGCCTCTCCTTGTAATTATTGTAATTATCATTAATCATCAACTTCCACATGAAATGGAAATACAGAACACGGAAAAGGTCATAGCGATGGAGACACGATGAGACGCGGCATTAACATTCCGCTGCCTCGCTTGGATGTGACAAAGATTGTAATGAAAACAGCAAACGGTGCAACATTATTTTGCCGTTCGGAAAAGGAATGGTGCAATGCAAAAAGAAAAAAAAATAGCACGCAAGCAAGAATATAAGGGCGTCAGAGGCTGATGTCTTCTTCGGGCCCCAGTCTGTGAAACTGTCATGTACTTGTCTCTGAACAGCCACTGGTTTGCATACATTCCAACTCGGTGTGACCGCATTGGAGGGGCTAAACTGTGAAAATGTGCCTCTGCCTGCTCAATGCAGCACCAGCTTGCTCTTTTCCGTATGTTGGAAGTCAGATCATTTTCCCATGGAAAGGGCTCAATGGAGCTGCCTAAATACTGTCCCAACCCACAGATAAAACATTCAGAACTTTTCTATGTGCCAGCACTAGTAAGCAGTAGTGTTCCTAGGGGGGGGGTGAGACACTAATTTTTAACATAAGAAGAACCCAGCTGGATCAGGCCAAGGGCCATCTAGTCCAGCTTCCTGTATCTCACAGTGGCCCAGCAGATGCCTCAGGGAGCACACAAGACTACAGGCTACCTGCATTCTGTGGCCACTCCCTGGCGCCTGGCATTCTGAGGTAAATTCTGAGGCGAACACACTGGTGGCAAGGTTCTCCACAACATTTCTCTTTGACAGCCCCCAGAACCAGATGCTCCTCTTCAGACAGGTACTCATAGGAATATAGGAACAGCCCAACTGGAACAGTCCAAGGCCCACCTAGTCCAGTTTTTTGTATCTCACAGTGGCCCACCAGATGCCTCAGCGAGCACACAAGACAACAGGCTGCCTGAATTCTGTGGCCACTCCCTAGCACCTGGACTGAGGTAGCCTACATCTAAAACCAGGAGGTTGCACATACCCATCACTGTCTGTAGTGTGCGATGGACTTTTCCTCCAGGAATCTGTCCATTCCTCCTTTAAAGGCACCTAGGCCAGACAAGATCACACCTCCTGTGTTCCTGAGTTCCACAGGTTAGTGTTAGGGTTAGCACCCGAGGCTTAGGGTGGCACCCCTGCCCAGCGCCTTTGGGCCGACGCTGCTGCTAGCATCAGCCCAATAGCACTAGCATCGATGTGGGTGTGCTGGCCAGCACACACACACACCCCCCACATCGGCACTAGTGATGTTGGGCCAACACTAGCATGTTGCAGCGGCCCAAGGCACATCGTAAGATTGCGCCCTGATAACAAGAATTAGCCTTTGTTACTGCATTTTGTCTTGGTGTCAGGAGTTGGAAAAAAAAGCCAGAAGCCTTTCAAGTTGCTCTTTTTTTGCATGTAGTTGAATCACAGAATCATAGAATTGGAAAGGATCTACAAGGTCATCCAGTCCAACCTGCTCCCTGCAGCCGGAAGTCCTCCTAGAGCAGGGGTCAGGGAACTTTTTTACCTTTTACCCCAAAATATATTTAGATACACCGACGTTACCCCCTTGACGTTACCCCCCTCCCCCGCCGGAACAAAAGGGAAAAAAATTACATATTGGAACCCATTGCTTTTTATTTGATTAACTAGCTTTTATGTACCCGGCTTCGCCCGGGTGTTTATAGGTGCCATCCCCAACCCCCAGCTACTCACCAGGCATACAGATGGCCCATTTATATGTCCCATCTCTGCCCCCCCTCACATGTGTGCCCGGGGGTTGATATGTCCCATCCCTGACCCCACCCCCACTCACATGTGTGCCCGGGTGTTTATATGTCCCATCCCTGCTGCTCTACTGTTTCTGTTGCTCTAGGTGTAGTAGCCCTCTGTTTCATATCCTGTAGTTGTTTGTGACGCTGCTGTACTGTTTGTGTTGCTCTAGATGTAGCAGCTCTGTCTCTCTTATCGTGGAGTCTTTTGTCACGCTGCTGTACTGTTTCTGTTGCTCTAGATGTAGCAGCTCTGTGACGTAGCGTTGCAAGTTTCCCCCCCCTCAGGTGTTTCCTGTGTACGCTGTTGTTTCATCTTTGTAGCCTTTGGTTGCACCTGCCCAATTGCCTTACATTACACAGTGAAAGTAAACTTTCAGAGAGAAAGTAAACTTTCAGCAGCCACAGCACCTTGTGCCAACTGTCCACTGCCAAGCAGGGACCGCCCACATGTCCACAGAACACATTGTATCGGTTTGCCTGCGGGAAACCTGTTTGCTGCTGTTTGTCTTCAACTGTCAAGAGTTCAGTTGCTGCCTGAAGATTCCGCATGTCATTTGCATGTACTTTGCATCTCATCATGACATCATCAGAGCCTCGGAATGCTGAGGCTCAGCCCATAGCCGCCCATAGAAAACCACAAATTCGCTTTTACCCGCGCCCGTGGGGGCCCGATCCGTTCCAAAACCGCGCAGCGATGGTTTCGGGGGGCCAAGGCACCCGCGTGCTGAGTTTGGCGCGAATCGGTCCAGGCGTTGCGGAGCCTATGTGGAACAAACATACACACACACACACACACATACATACACACACACATACGCTCTTCTTTATATATATAGATTAATGAGCTTAATTAATGCTATATAAATATGAAGTTGTAAAGAGTTTGGGTACACCTGCATACCTTGAGAGAATAGAATTCAACCCTTCTGGGTTACAACTAGCTTACCGTTTTGACAACAGGTTTAGGTGCTTGGACTTAAGATTTCTCTCTGTAATGAATTCAGATTGGGGCTGGCTGGCTGGCTGGCTGGCTGGCTCTGGCTCTGGCTCTGGCTCTCACAGAGGCCAGCAACAGCAGTTCTGATTTTGTTTTTGTTTTCTGCTGTTCACCTTGCCTCGTTGCCTCCCGCCTCTCTTTGTGTCCCTGACTCCTTGCACAGGCGCAGGCACCCCAGCCCTCCCCCTGCTCGCTCACCCACCCGCCCCACTCCTTGGGACAGCAAGACAAGGCAAACCCACAGAGAGCCCTAGCTGCTCACAAGCAAAGAGGCACGTCCACAGAAGTCCTCTCAACACACACACACACACACTGCAGCCAGAAGTCCTCCTAGGGCATCTCTAGACAGTGCTTGTTGAGCCTCTGCTTGAAAGTTTCCAGTGTGGGAGACTCCACCACCTCCCTCAGCCGTCTGTTCTATTGCCGCACCACCCTGACCATGAAGCATTTCTTCCTGATGTCCAACTGGAATCTCTCCTCTTGCAGTTTGTACCCATTGGATTCGTTGAAGAGGCCTTCAGAATTTACTACATGCTATGGCAGTGATTCCCAAACTGTGAGCCATGGAAACCAGCCAAGGGAGCCACAGAATTCTGGCAAAAAAATCAGCCACCTTTACAATGCATAGGATTGTAGCCCTAGTAGGAACTCAAGGCCAATGGTCCAGGTCGTCAAGAGCATCACCGGTCAAAAAGGTTTGGGAACCACTGCGGTATTGCAGTGGGCAGGAGCAGTGATGTCATGCACCCACTACGCACCACTACGCGAGTACTGGTTCCTAGAAGTTGAGCTGGCCCCGCCCACTCGAAGCTGGCCCCGTCGGCTGGTTGGCTCAGCAGCTGCGCATGCGTACTGCACGCCTGCAGCTGTTGCCTGCACTTTCTGTGAGGAGGCAGGCAGCATCGTGGTGGCAGCAGCAGTGGCAGCAGCGCAGCGAGAGGACTGGAGGCGGCAGCAGTGGCAGCGGCGGCGGCAGCAGCAGCAGCAGCAGCAGCAGCGAGGGAGACCCGGGAATAAGGCAGCAAGCGTGAGAAGGTAGGCTGCCTGGGGCTCCCGCTCCCTCCAGCCGCGCAGATCCAGCGTCCCGGTTCCTCCTGCAGCCTCCCCCCAGCCCCAGCCCCCACGTGGTCTTTTTTTGGCCGCCCGTTCCCCCTCCTGATCCTTGCCGGCTCCTTGCATTTAACATTAAAATTAAATGGCTCCCTGTCCCAAAAGGGCTCCCAATCTAGTACAGTCTAGCCTGCTATTTAACCAGGGAACAGCTGAAGCAAACTATGTATATACACATCTCTAGAAAGCAAAGCAATAGAAGTTAAATCAACACTAACCCCAAGCTGAAGTTATTACAAACATGATCACATCCATGGCAACAATCCTGACCTCACTTCCGGCCATGACCTCACTTCCGGCCATGACCTCACTTCCGGCCATGACCTCACTTCCTGCCACGACATCACTTCCGGCTTATGACATCACTTCCGGTGGGCGGACCCCAACAAGTGCCAATCAAAAGTGAGTACCTGTTCCTAAATCATTTGGATGACACCACTGGGCAGGAGGTTTAGTCGAGAGGGTTAAAGCCTCTGTTTGCCTGAAGATAAGACCTGAAGGTCGCCAGTTCGACAACACCGGAAGCTTCCGTGAGTGGCAGACCTTGAGAATTGCGACTGATAAGAGCTGAGCTGTCTCCAGCTGCCTGTGAAAGAGGAGTTGTGCTGGGCCAGCTGTTTCTTTGGTGGGAGCAGAGAAGCCGTCTATCAGCCAGCAGGAAGGCAATCGTGTGGCCAGAAAGAAGGACTAGACCACGAAAGTTCCAACTGTATGTTGTTGTAGTTTTTGAAAGACAGAACTTCTTTGTAATTTGTAAAATCCCTTTGAGGGTTTAGAGAAATAAAGCCTGCCTGTGTAAACCTCCTTGAATTAAAGTCAGAGGAGCAATCTAATGACCAAAGAAAGGCGGTATATAAACACTAGCATCATCATCATCATCATCATCATCATCATCATCATTATTATTATTATTATTATTATTATTATTATTATTATTATTATTATTATT
>JAJKFI010000007.1:28547012-28618037 GCA_029204185.1 Lerista edwardsae
ATCTATCTATCTATCTATCTATCTATCTATCTATCTATCTATCTATCTATCTATCTATCTATCTATCTTCTTGGCAGGAACAGAAATATGTTTAATTTGGTTTGCTTACACAAACCATCCTTAAAAATCATTGTAGTGATTTACTAATGAGTCATTAAAAAGGTAACTACTCATTACAGCACCTGAGCGAGGCAGCTGCAGTGTTTGTGAGTGTCTTCACAACGAGAACTCTGTATTCTACCATCACAAGAAGGGTCCCAGAACAAAACTGTGCACCTCCACATTTCTGATGTTTTCACCATCAGCTGGTAAAGGTTTAAGCAGCCAATCCTCCCATGTTCTGCTGTTGGTATATTTTTTTTCTGCCCAATTACTACCTCAGCATGCTTTGGTGACTGTCTGCAGAGGTTCTACCACAATAAGGAGACACTGAAGTTATGTTCCATTACATAAATTTATATGCCAGGCATCATTTCGTTTTTCTCCATCCTCTAGTTGTAGAAACAGCAAGCCTGAGAACTGGACTCTTTAGACCAGTGGCTCCCAAACTGTGGGTCAGGACCTACCAGTGGGTTGTGTGCCAATTTCAGGTGGGTCGCGAAGCACCCAGAGCAGACATATTGAAAAGATAGAAGGATGGGAAATTGGAAAGTGGGAGGACCGTGGGGTTGTTTTGCTTGTGTCAAGGCTGTAAAGAGGCTTTTTTTTCCCCTTTCTGATTCCCTTTGCAGTTGGAAAACTGGAAAATGGCGGAGAAACCCCCCAACTTATTGCTGCATTCTCAGGAAAGCAGCAGGCTCTGGCATCACAATGGTGGCACTTCCAGCCGTGACATCATGTTCGGTGCGTCCCCAACAGATTGTCACTCTATAAAAGTGGGTCCCGGTACTAAAAAGATTGAGAACCACTGTTTTAGACTCTATTGGATTCAGAGGGTCCAAATTAATGTGCTGCCTCCATCTCCTGCAAGGGGCCCGCAGAAACTAGTGGATAAGGCTGATGTGGGTTCTGAACCTGTTTCCTTCTCTTCTTTCGCCCCTGTCACAGGTGCATCTGGCCAGTCATGCAAAAGGCAAATGCCTTGCTGGTTAGGGCAAGGTCCTTGACTGGCCTCCACCCTGCCTCAGCTGGCTCCCAGACTTCACTTTTGTGCAGTGAGCCAGTCGTGTAGCCCAAAGGGGTCAGTGCAGTACTGCTGCAGGTGCCACAATGCCACAACATACAAAATTATGCACGGAAGGGGTAGAGTCGATAGAGGGATGTTCCTTTCCCTCTCTCAAAACACCAGAACCAGGGGGCATCCGCTGAAACTGAGGGTTGGGAGAGTTAAAACAGATAAAAGGAAGCACTTTTTTACCCAGCGGGTAGTTAATCTGTGGAACTCTCTGCCACAGGAGGTGGTGATGGCATCTGGTCTAGATGCCTTTAAGAGGGAATTGGACGGATTTCTGGGAGAAAAGTCCATCGTGGGCTATAGGCAATGATGGGTTGTAACCTCCTTACCTTAGTAGTAGGCTACTTCAGAGTACTTCAGAGTGCAAGGGAGTGGCAACAGGATGCAGGCATCTTGTTGTCTCCTGCCTCCCTGGGGCACCTGGTGGGCTGCTGTGAGATACAGGAAGCTGGACTAGATGGGCCTTTGGCCTGATCCAGCAGGGCTCTTCTTATGTTCTTATGTTCTTAATGTACCATGAAAAGCAGCCTCACCCATTCACAATCAGAGCTTGCTGTTGCTGCCCAGAATGGCTCCAACAGCAACTGAGAAGGGCCACATACATGGCCCATTACAGTTCCTGCAGTACTTACTGCTCTGCCCCCCCTCTGGCTATGCTATGCTGTGATCCACCCACACCGTGCCTTGCCTTAACATTTGGCCGTACTCAAGATGCAATTACTCAACAGATCCAATGTACAAGGAAGCCCCATGTCAATTTGCTTGTTCAGTTCACCCTTCAGCTTGGTCTTAAATCACAGGTCCTGGGCATTACAGCTGCATTTCTGTCCAGACCCTCTTCAGTTTGATTGCTCTAGTCCAATATTCATACTTAGACTACCACAAAAACTTTGCTCTGTGTAGGGCACTCAAAGCCTCAAATCCATACTCATTTCCCATATTTGCTTCTGGCATCACCAATCATGAAATGGACCTTCTAAGAGAGATCATGGTCCTGGCTTCGGTCTTCCTTCTGAGAAAATTCACATCTGCTGGTCACAGTTTTGGAGGAGATAAGAAGGTCCAGGTAGTGGTCCTTTTGAAGTCTTCAAAACAGGTTGCCGAGGGAGGTGGTCGATTTTCCCTCCCTGGAGACCTTCAAGTAGAGGCTCAACAAGACACCTGATGGAGATGCTCTAGGACAGTGGTTCACAAACTTACTAGCACTGGGACTCACTTTTTAGAATGACAGTCTGTCCGGGACCCACCAAAAGTGCTATCATGGCCAAAAGTGCTGTCATTGTGATGCCAGAACCTGCTGCTTTCCTAAGAATGCAGCAATAAGTTGGGTGATTTCTCAGCCATTCTCCAAAGTGAATCAGCAAAGTGAATCAGAAAGGGAAAAAAGCCTATGTACAAACATGACACAAACAAAACAAGCTTTCTCCCTTTTCAGCATCCCATCTTCCCATATTTTCAATATGGCTGCCCTAGGTGCTTCGTGACCCACCTGAATTTGGTTCGCGTCCCAACCCACAGTTTGGGAACCACTGCTCTAGGCGGATTTCCTGCTACAGGCAGGGGGTTGGATTAGATGACCTTGTAGGTTCCTTCCAACTCTATGATACAAGTGTAAGTTTCCATTTGAGACCAAAGTATTAGCTGAAATGGCTTGCTGTGAACTTTGGTCTTTGTGCTTTCCTATTCTGTGTGTCCTTCTCATTTAAATTCTTGAGTAGTTTGAAACAACTGCTGTTACTTTGACCTACAATGACATTTCAAAGGCTGAACAATAATTAGTGAAATAAAAGCCTCATAATTACTTTCTAACACCCACCCACACAGAATCTTTCTTTGTGGCCAGACTGAGCACTTCATGCTTTTTAATGGCTGAGCAGGAAAATAAAATGCACCGACAGACGTTCCTTCACGGCTGAACATGATCAGAGTGGGACCAGACAGAAGGGGCACCTGGCTGGCTGGATTAGTGCTAATGTATTCCAAGTGCCTTGAAATGTGAGAGCTCAGACTTCGAAAACAAAGAAGCAAGCGAAAAAGAAACACAAGGTAAGAGAGGACCTTTTGCGGGGCCCCGGCAGGGTCTACTCATGTGTATTCATGTGCATAACATTTTGGATGAGTGTCAAGTAAAAGAAATCTAACATAGAAAACGTCCACTGCCAGTAGGATCAATGCGTTTAGCAGGGAGAATATAAACCGTATTTGCCCGAGCGCCCACTCAATAAAGATGCCAGACTGCAGCTTGGAGTTGGAATGGGCCACTTTATTAAAATCTTACAACCATTTTTGCCGCAGGGCTAGCTGGGTTCAGATCCACAAAGCCCCCAGCATGCAGGGTTTAAACTGGAGGAAAAGGACCTAGCTGTCTACGTCCCGCGGTGAATCTCGTTAGGGTGAAGCACCCGACTCGGGGCCTTCCCAGTCGCAGGACTGATCCAGCCTTTCACAGTCGTCCCCGAAGGGTGAAGGCAACTGAACGGCTTAGCCTGCAGGACAACCCTTGCAGAACCTTGCCAGTCTAGTTGAGTGCTGGCCAGCCAAACTCATCGAGCCGGTTAGGTATTATTGGAAGAGGAATGACTCAGTGTGCAATCCTACGTTAGCAGTGGTGTCATTCAAATGATTTAGGAACAGGAACTCACTTTTGATTGGCACTTGTTGGGAACCCGGAACCAGCCACGGAGCCCGTTAGGAGCCTGTTCTGGTCCGTTCCCCCTGAATGACATCACTGCCTTTAACCCTCTGAGTGCCGGCCAACCAAGAAGCTCTTTGCAGAGGAATTGGGAGGGGGGAGGAGGGAGAGTGAAGTGGGCGGGGTCAGCCCTAATTTTAACTAGTGGAACTGAGTTCCCCCGCGTTCCCCCTGCATGACATCACTGTACGTTAGGCTGGCACAAGTTAGGCCAGGAAAGTTAGGGCCACCATGAAGTATTTTTGGACCACTCTTGGAGACAGAGAGGCCAGAGAATACACAGACATGCACCATCCTCCCTGACTCCCAGAGTGGTCCAAATGTGCTTTCCAGTGGCCCTCGTGCCTGCCAAACTTTGCTGGCCTAACTTCAGATTAGGAATACGCTCTCCCACTCCACTTTGCTGCCTCAGATGCACAATGGCTGAGATGGTCCTTACTACCCTACCCTGCTGCATGCTTCATGCCGAGGGACCGGATTTAATACTAAATTTAACCAGGTCAACAAGAAAATACAGGGGAAAAACTTAATCCCATCCCGGATCTAGTTTTGGGTAGGCAAAGAAAACCTGCTATCCAATCAGGTCAAGCAGGATAACAGCAAAAAAAAATTCTGCCCCCAAATGAGCATCCAGCAAATCTCAGACCAGCCTCAGGGAGGGAGGGAGGGTTGCTGCCTTGGGCTGGAATGCACTCGGTTGGGTGGTATGCTCCCAACCAAGCCAAGCCCCCGCCTCCCAGGAGTGTTCTCCTCCAATAGGAGGTGAAGCCCCACCCTGGCGCCATGAGGCGGGGGCGGGGCAATGACCCATTAGCGTGCCAAGTGCTATTAATATTAATAATAATAATAATAATAAGAAGAAGAAGAAGAAGAAGAAGAAGAAGAATAGTATTGTTGTTGTTGAGGATGATGATGTTAATGATGACAGGGCTGCAAGGAAGGAGTGGGGCAAGTGGCGGCTTCCCCCCTAACCTCACTCCTTCCTTGCAGGATCCCTTTAAGTTTAAAGTGACCATGCAAGGAAGGAGCGAGGCTAGTGAAATGGAATGCCATTGAGCACACTGGGGAAAAAAAAAAAAAACAAGGTCTGCAGTGGCAATACACTTCCCTACCCTCTCACCTCCCTCATGCAGTCTCTTCAAGCCTTCTTTGGTGCTTAGACCTGCAACACTGACTGTTCTGTGGAGGAAAACAGTGGGATACGGGAGTTGTGAGTTCAAATTCAAACTCTCTAGTGGTGAAACGCTTGGGAAAGTTGGAGCAGGCACCTAAAAGCTGCACAGGTGAGTGTACTCCTGGCTGCAATATGTAGAGCAGCCCTCAGGGTGTCACCAAAGACAACATTTTTTCTGCTCCAACTTAGAGGGTGAATGGAAGGGAAGGAACTAGCCAGTATTTGTGAGAAAACGATACAGTCTGTTGACAGTTCTTCACATCTACTGGGTCGAGAAGGCTGCTCAGGTGGGTGGTAGGAGGTCAGTGAGTTTTGTGCCTCAAGAATAAAATGACCAACTGCCCCCAAGCCAGGGATGTAGCTAATGAAAGTGTGGCCTGGTGCAGAGGGCAAAATGATGCCCTGGAAGTGACATCACAACAGGAAGTGATGTCACCGTTGTATTTTCCATTTTCTTGGGACTTTCTTCATTTTCTTGGGGTTATGGGATTTTTGCCATAACCTTTGATAGAATGAAGATATTATACTCTAGCTTGTTTCATTGCATTCTGCATGAAATTCTGCACTGAGTGATATATAACATCACTTTATTATTCCTAGGAAGTGCTATTTTTAACAAACAGCAATTTTTACATGACAGTTGTATTTTTGTTTTTTGGCCATAACCTTTGATAAAGATATTACACTCTGGTTTGTTTCACTGCGTTCTGCATTACATTTTCATTCCAATAATAGATAACATGGTAGTATTACTCATAATAAGGGACGTGGTGGAGCAGTGGGTTAATCCGCTGCTGCTGGGCTTTCCGACTGGAAGGTTGGGAGTTCAAGACTGCACGACGGAGTGAGCTCCCGTTGCTTGTCCCAGCTCCTGCCAACCTAGCAGTTCGAAAGCACCTAAATGCAAGTAGATAAATAGGGACCACTTCGGTGGGAAGGTAACAACGTTCCATGTGCTACGTCGTAGAGTCATGCCAGCCACATGACCACGGAAGCTTCTCCTCGGACAAAACGCCGGCTCTACAGGCTTTGAAACGGAGATGAGCACTGCCCCCCCCATAGTTGGTTACAACTAGACCATTCGGTCATGGGGAAACCTTTACCTCTTATTACTTGTAATTACCAAGGCTTTTCACCATTTTGTCCACTAATGTCAGGCTCAACTTGTTGGCCCCCTAAAGCTTGTTGCCCAGTGCAGTTGCACCCCCCTGCATCACTTTGAATACAATGCATGCCATTTTAATCTTGTCTTTTGAAATATATGCCCAATAACAACCAGCATGAAATGCATTCTTTGTTTGATTTTTGCAGTTCATTGGTATGGTAAGCTTCCATATCGTAAGCTTCCATATGAAGCCCCTGCTCCAAGCTTCCATATGGAAGACCTTTAAGGCTGCAACTCTATGTACTGTTAGTTGGGATGTAGTGCCATTGAAAGCAGTGGAATTTGCTTTTGAGGAAACACGCATAGTAATGAGTGCAAGTATGTGTGTTTCCATTTTCTACCAATGATGCGCTGGAGATTGCATTTCTGCCAATGTTGCTCTAACACATCATTGGCAGAAATAGGAGGACTTGTCACATCTGCAATCTCCCACTTTGAATTTCACTTTGTCTCCAGCTCTTAGCACCTTTCCTGATATGACCATATTAAGATATTGCGTGCAAAAATATCTTATTATCATTATCAGATGCTCCAGAGAAGTGAAGGGAAAAGACAAAAGAACTCACTTTTCAACGCAATACTTTAGATTTGATGAGTGCGAGAGATAGCAAACACCAGTCTGCATCCTTCCTACAAAACCACAAATGTATCAGTAGCCTTGGTGTTCCCTTTTGAGTTTGTGCCAAGATAAATATCACCTAATTAAAATATAATACAATGCATGCCATTTTAATTTTGTCTTTTGAAATATACTGTATATAGATGAGACGTGGTGGCGCTGCAGGTTAAACTGCTGCTGATGGGCTTTCTGACCGGAAGGTTGGGAGTTCAAGACTGCATGACGGAGTGAGCTCCCGTTGCTTGTCCCAGCTCCTGCCAACCTAGCAGTTCGAAAGCACCTAAATGCAAGTAGATAAATAGGGACCACTTTGGTGGGAAGGTAACGGCGTTCCATGCACCTCGGCGTAGAGTCATGCTGTCCACATGACCATGGAAGCTTGTCCTCAGACAAACGCTGACTCTTTGGCTTAGAAACGAAGATGAGCAATACCCCGTACAGTAGGTCATGACTAGCCCTTTCGGTTGTGGAGAAACCTTTACCTTTAATTGCCTGAAATTCAGTTTTTGTTGGATTTTTGCAATCCATTGATACAGTAACCCTACAGACTATTTTTTGGGATCTGGTTGAGTCTTCGGACATTTCCAGAGTCCCATTGCCTTCTCCAGCTTATCAATATATCATATTACATCTATTTCTCTCAGCTTGAAAACTGATTGAGAAACAATTTGGAGAGCATCACCCTCTGTCTTTTGTTTGAATTTTTACTAAAAGGCAAACTTTGGATCCATTGTTTCATGCAGCTATTCTATGCAAAAGATCCCACTTTGCCCAGAAAGAAGGGCTCGTTCACTCACCTGCCATGTATATAGGGTGACTGACAGCACAATCCTATGCATTTCTACTCTGGTTCTACTCTGGTTCTGGTGGCTGTCAAAGAAGTTTCCCTCAGAATTTACCTCAGAATGCCAGGTGCAAGGGAGTGGCAGCAGAATGCAGGCAGCAGAATGCTCAGGCATCTGGTGGGCCACTGTGGGATACAGGAAGCTGGACTAGATGGGCCTTGGCCTGATCCTGTGGGGCTGTTCCTATGAATACATGTCTGACGAGGAGCATCTGGTTCTGGTGGCTGTCCAAGAGAAATGCTGTGGAGAATCTTAACCAGCCACCAGTGTTTCCCTCAGAATTCACCTCAGAATGTCAAGTACAAGGGAGTGGCCACAGAATGCAGGCAGCCTGTTGATTTGTGTGCTCCCTGAGGCACCTGGTGGGCCACTGTGAGATTGTGTAGGTGATGACCTAGAAGCTGGACTAGATGGGCCTTGGCTTGATCCAGCGGGGCTGTTCCTCTGTTCCTCTGAGTACCTGTATGAAGCGGAGCCTCTGGTTCTGGTGGCTGTCCAAGAGAAATGCTGTGGAGAACCTTGACTGGCCACCAGTGTGTTTACCTCAGAATTTACCTCAGAATGCCAGGTACAAGGGAGTGGCCACAGAATGCAGGCAGCCTGTTGATTTGTGTGCTCCCTGAGGCACCTGGTGGGCCACTGTGAGATTGTGTAGGTGATGGCCTAGAAGCTGGACTAGATGGTCCTTGGCCTGATCCAGTGGGGCTTTTCCTATGAGTACATGTCTGAATAGGAGCATCTGGTTCTGGTGGCTGTCCAAGAGAAATGCTGTGGAGAACCTTGACTGGCCACCAGTGAGTTTACCTCAGAATTTACCTCAGAATGCCAGGTGGAAGGGAGTGGCCACAGAATGCAGGCAGCCTGTTGACTTGTGTGCTCCCTGAGGCACCTGGAGGGCCACTGTGAGATATAAGAAGCTGGACTAGGTGGGCCCATGGCCTGACCCAGCAAGACTCTTCTTATGTTCTTGTGTATTGGCTGCCTTGTCATTGATACTGCCATCCCAGCAGTACTTCCACTCACAGAATATGCATTCCACCAGAGGATCCACTGGTTAAGTTTGGGATTTTAGTTACCCCAAAATAACAACCTTGTTAATTCAGGATAATCAATTGTAACATTCCCCCCCTACAGATCTGTAATCTTCCTCTTTTTGCAATCTCCAGCCTGTGCCACAAATCTCACTGTTTTGCTGTCCATTCAATATTGTGATGCACCTTATCAGTACCCCCATTTATGCTCAAGAGCCATTGAAGGGTGCAGGAATGTCTTGTCCAGTGACATGGTCAGATGGAACAGAACAGATTTTTGTAGTTCACGCACACTCCTCACCGTCTCTTCTCTGAAGCTGATTTATAGACACCTTCATTTTGCAAGGAAATCACAGGAAGAGTCGTTGCTGTTGGAAAAAACAAACAAAAAACTTTCCTCTGGAAATGATGCCTGAAGTCCTTGAGATGGCAGGCCATCACCTACACAATCGCACTGCTGTTTGCATAGACAACATCACCCTTTGTATGTGGCTACAACAGTGTGTTGACCTTATGCAACCCTGGCTGTAGTATTGCTTTGTAGTATTTCAATCACGTGAGCTGGCATTCCAGGTGGCAAATTTCTGAGTCTTAGTTGTACTAAATGTAGTCCTTTCCCCCATGGCTGGGAGAAGAAGTCATCCCCGGGGCAGTGGAAAAATAGAATCATCACGCCTTTCACAATCCAATTCTGCTAATCTTATGCCTGACCTTTACAGAGAGCAGAAAAGCAAGCACAGAGCTTTTAGCCCTCTGAATGCAGCTCTAAAGCAATATTCTGCATACCTTGAGACTGTAAAAATAGTGTCGTGGATACATCTGAAGGAAGGAGTACCATAAAAGCTGAATATCCATGCAGACTGACTGCGATTCCACTCCAAAAGGTGAGATTTTAATCTGGATGAAAGGGACCAGCTCAGACTCTCTCATACAGAAAGATTAAAAATGGTTTCCAGAAATGGTTTCCATTGTTGGCATCTGCTGTGGTGGTGGCCACATCTTTGGCAGCTTTTGGGAACTGCTCTTTTGCACATGTGCAGCCTTGATCGACACATGCTGCTGTGGACACAGCATTCATAGGGACATGATTTATTGGTATGTATGGCACATCTAAGTGAGCCTGAAAAGTCATTGTGTTTATTTCCAGGTGAGAAAAGCATATTCTGTTCTGAATACAACTTCCCTGCTTTTGCTAGCTGATCAAAACATTTGGAGCTCAATCCTAACCTGGAGTTAAGCCAGCAAAGTTTGGCCAGCAAAAGAACCATCATAAAGTGCATTTGGACCACTCTTGGAGTCAGGGAGGATGTCTGTGTGCTGGCCTCTCTGAAAGTGGTTCAAACATACTTTATGGTGTCCCTTGTGCCGGTCAAATTTTGCTGGCCTAACTGTGCTGGCCTTAACACCAGGTCAGGATTGCACCCTCACTTTTTGATCCATGAATGAAGCCAATTCCTGCTTTATGGCCACATGACATGGCTAGGCAGGTACATTGCCAAGAGGCATGGCTAAAAGTGGAAGTGCTTCTTAATAAGCAACATTATGACCAGTGGTGTCATTCAAATGATTTAGGAACAGGAACTCACTTTTGATTGGCACTTGTCGGGAACCCGGAACCAGCCATGGAGCCTGTGAGGATCCGGAACGCCCATTCTGGTCCATTCCCCCTGAATGACATCACTGATTATGACCATGGGGAGCATTTTGATTGGGACTATTTCACATGGGGAGTGATTTGTACTATTTTCCTAATAAAAATTGCCCCCTATCACAGGAGTGGTTCTACTTGTATTCTTTTGGGGTGGGGGGAAATGCCCCTGAGCACCGCACCAGTGGATCAGGGGGGGGGCAGTGCAGAGTCGGATGGTGCTGTCAGCTGTGAGAAGCATTTGGCCCGCCTGTTCCTGTGCCCATCCCACTCCAAAATGGAGCATTCATGGACTAAAGGCAATTCTTATAGGCCATGATGGGTTGAGCAACCTCCTTGCATTAGTAGTAGGCTATTTCAGAGTACCGGGTGCAAGGGAATGGCAACAGGATGCAAGCATCTTGTTGTCTCACATGCCTCCCTGGGGCACCTGGTGGGCCGCTGTGAGATACAGGAAGCTGGACTAGATGGGCCTTTGGCCTGATCCAGCAGGGCTCTTCTTATGTTCTTATGTTAATGCTGGGGGAGTGGCGTGATGTGGTGATGCAAGGGGCAGGGAGGCAGTGCTAGGGGCGGCAATCTGTGGACCTGCCCCCTAGGTGGAGAATCAGCCAGGTTCTGCAACTTCCCTTCCAGAGTAGGTATTTTTACCCTGTCAGAGAAGAGGATCCAGGAAAAAGGCAAAATAAGTTCCCTGGGAAAGGAAGTCTCTATGACTTACATTGATCATTTACATTTATATTTATCAACAGAATTCTGGTCTCCTGCAATACTGGTGAGTAAAAGGATGCAGTTCCATGCGCCAGCATTAGGTCTCCATGGCAGACCCAAAGAGAACACACAAGCTTCTGGTGTGCTTGCCGCTAAAATGTCTTGGCTTGATGATGTCATCAAATTAGCTGGTGGGAGGGATAAAACCCACCCTTCTTACATGGACAGCCAAATGGCAAGGCAGCTCTTATCTCTAGGCGGGATAGCTCCTGCAGGCAGAATGGATCTACATCTTAGTCAAACAAGAGACTAAGGGTGCAATCCTAACCTGGAATTAGGCCGGCACAGTTAGGCCAGCAAAGTTTGGCCGGCACAAGGGACACTGTAACGTATGTTGGGACCACTCTCAGAGTCAGGGAGGATGGCATACATCTGTGTGCTGGCCTTTCTGACTCCAAGAGTGTCCAAAGGTGTCCCTTGTGCCGGACAAACTTTGCTGGCCTAACTGTGCCAGCCTAACTCCAGATTAGGATTGCTCCCAAAGTCAAGAACCAGGGCATTTGTCACACGCCAAACAATTTGTAGGAAGGGAGGCAAAACTGCCCCTTGAGGACAAATTTCAGTGAGAAAACCTGTGCACCAAATTTGATAGGTTGAATTGCCTCCAGACGGTCCCGCTATCCACATCACTAATCTAAAATGAGTAGGACGTCAAGGAGCTTCCCCCAACCACTGCGTGATGAAATGTATCTTCGTATCATTTAATTGGAGTTGGAAAAAAAAATAGGTCACTGATGCCTTATGCTAATTGTGGACCCTGATTAGTTTATGTAGCAATTTCCGCTTGCAGAGTTGGAATGAGAGACAAAATAACTCTGTTGTTGCAGCTGCTAAAATAAAATACAATGAAAATCCACTTTTACCTGAACCTTTTTTTTTTTTTTTTTTTTTGCGTCATATATACTGACACATTAGCTCCAGTGGTCCTTTTTTCAGAGCACAATTCTGCAGGATCTTTGCAAAAAATGGACAAACACCATACATAATTGCATTTGCAATTATTATGGATAGAGCTCCCAAATTATGAACCATCCATAAACACTATAAGCCGATGGTAGTCTTTGCCTCTGAGGAGGAGAGTCACAACTACTCTCCATCAGTAGCATTCCTAGGGGGCGGGGAATGCTACGTTTTGCAGGAGCCTGAGTTCTTTATACATATAGATAAAGGTTTCCCCACGACCGAATGGTCTAGTTGTGACCAACCCTAGAGTCGGTCGGTGCTCATCTCCGTTTCTAAGCCTGTAGAGCAGGTGTTTGTCCGAGGACAAGCTTCCGTGGTCATGTGGCCGGCATGACTCTAGGCCGTAGTGCACGGAACACCGTTACCTTCCCACGGAAGTGGTCCCTATTTATCTACTGGCATTTTAAGGTGCTTTCGAACTGCTAGGTTGGCAGGAGCTGGGACAAGCAACGGGAGCTCACTCCATCGCGTGGTCTCGAACTGCTAACCTTCCAGTCAACAAGCTCAGCAGTTTAACCCCTGGTGCAGCCCTCCCTGGCCTGAATGTGCTATAAGGCATGTTTGCACCGACTTAGGAGCTGGCTGGGCCTGCATGGAGAGCTGCACCAGCTGGGCAGTGCCATGTCCAATCCAATCACAGGCACAGCTACAGTCATGTTCAGCTGTGCAGAGGGTGGGAGAGGATGATGGGAGAGCAGTTTGGAGGCAAAGGGGCTTGTTTTTTGGGTGGGGAGGGTGGAACTGGGGAAGGATCAGGCCCAGGAGGGTCAGGGGGGCGGAGGCTTCCTCCACCATATCCTAACCCCCACTCCTGGGCATTTGAGATCCAAAAAGCCCCATAGGGGTGGGTGGTGGGACTCTCAGAGTAAGGGGGAAATATCCCCTTACCACAGGGGTCTGCAAACCTTTTAGCTGGAGTGCCACATCAAATATGTGTCACAGTACTGCTTTCAAGAAAAATAAATAACTACCTTTAAGTATAAAATTTAAATAATTAACTTGAATGAATGAATGAATGAATGAATGAATGAATGAATGAATGGGCTCTAAGTTCCAGGATTCCTTCAAGCACCAACACACACACACTCTCTGCACACAATCAGAGCACAGCTTGGAGGGTGCAGCCCATGGAGTTGATAGAGGGATGTTCTTTTCCCTCTCTCAAAACACCAGAACCAGGGGGCATCCGCTAAAACTGAGGGTTGGGAGAGTTGAAACAGATAAAAGGAAGTACTTTTTTACCCAGCGGGTAGTTAATCTGTGGAACTCTTTTCCACAGGAGGTGGTAATGGCACCTGGTCTGGATGCCTCTAAGAGGGGATTGGACGGATTTCTGGAGGAAAGGTCCATCGTGGGCTATAGGCCATGATGGATTGTGCAACCTCCTTACAAAGGTGGTGGGCTACTTCAGAGTACCGGGTGCAAGGGAGTGGCCACAGGATGCAACAGGATCTTGTTGTTTCATGCCTCCCTGGGGCACCTGGTGGGCCGCTGTGAGATACAGGAAGCTGGACTAGATGGGCCTTTGGCCTGATCCAGCAGGGCTCTTCTTATCTTCTTATGTTCTTATGTGTATACCTCAGAATTTACCTCAGAATGCCAGGTGCAAGGGAGTGGCCACAGAACACAGGCAGCCTGTTGTCTCGTGTGCTCCCTGAGGCACCTGGTGGGCCGCTGTGAGATGCAGGAAGCTGGACTAGATGGGCCTTTGGCCTGACCCAGCAGGGCTCTTCTTATGTTCTTATGTGTTTATGCAGGCCAGAGAGAGGCTCTCTGAGGGCCACATCTGGCCCCCGGGCCAGGGTTTGCGGACCCCTGCCTTACTACAAGGTGACCTCCAGCCACCTTCTCAACTGCACTGGATGCAGTGCAGGCCATGTGGCTTGGCTAGGTCAGTGCAGTTGCGGATTGGGACATGAGAAGGAAGTGCAGGCCTGGAAGTAGAGGAAGTGCAGGACTATCAGGAAATATGACAGGCCTTTATGCAAAGAGTGGTATTTGGCTTCCTGTGACTTGAGAATCTCTCATTGCTATAAGGCAGTGTTATTCAAACTGTGGTGGGTCCCACTTGGTGGGTCACAACATGATGTCAGGTGGGTCACGGAAAGCTAGGAGCAGCCATCTTGGAAACTGAAGACCTTACTCTTGCTAGATCCTTTTGTGAGAGTTAGCCATTTGAATTTTCAAGTGAACGTTTTAAAAACGTTGTTTTTACTTCAATACTTTCCGCTAATATTTTGTCCTCATCTTGCTTTCTGTCAGAGACGTTTCATGGTTGTGCAGTTGCTGCAGTCCACGAATGCCAGTTTGTATTCCAAGAGTGTCATTTGATCACATCACACCGACAACACTTCCTGCTTGATGATGTCACTTCCGGCTCTGAGATCACTTCGAGGTTAATGACATCACTTCCGGCGGGTCCCCACGTGAGTGCTGTTCTAAAAAGTGGGTTCCAGTCTAAAAAGTTGGAGAACCACTGCTATAAGGTATCATTTTCAGCTAACCTTACCTCAAGTGCGAGAAGCCAGACAAAGCATTTGGCCGCTTAACAGACTTGGGCAGGCAGCCGAGTCATTTCGCGTAATGGAACATATGCCTTGCTGTAATAGCCATGCCAGGTAGTATAGGACAACCTCACCTCCTTGACTAATCTCGCTTCAAAAGAGCTTGCCAGGAAGGCCATTAGCACCATTTATTACGCTGATTGCAAAAACAAAACAAAAACCCAGGCAAAAAAAAAAAAAATCTCAGCACAGGAAGCCTGTCGATGTCTTTTCTGAACTCATTTTTTTTCCTTGAGATTCACTCCAGCTTCTTATGATCTTTTGTGAAAAGCTGAGAAAGAATAACCCAAGTATACATTATCTTCCCCATTTATTACTTCCACACCACTATTGTGCTCACCCCAATTTTCTCCATCTCCACACAGAGTGAAAAATAATGTTTCTGACCTGACAAAACCCATTTCCTTTAATCTAATTTTTGTTGTTGTTTTATGCTTCATGCCTTCATTTCTCTATTTCATAGCAGATCACAGTCTTGGAAATGAGATAAGAACATGATTGTACCTCTGTTCAAGGTCCATCCAACTATTCATCCTCTTCTTTAAGTCCTCTAATGCCACTTCCTTTCCTTTGCTCTTAGGATGATTGCATTTCCCATTGTATTCATTATTATTTTCCCCAAACCTTACTGTTTTTACAATAATCACCATTCTTTGCAATAGCGAGATACATTTTTTTTAATTCAATAAATTATTTTAACCATCCAGCAACAGACACCTTGGTTGTCTTGCAGCCCAAACCTAAGAGCATGATCCTAACCTGGAGTTGGAGGTGGTGCCACAGGTGCCAGCAAAGTTTGGCCTGCACAAGGGAACCATAAAGTATGTTTGGACCACTCTCGGAATGAGGAAGCAGAGAGGCCAGCACAGAGACATGCACCTATCACGATACCTGGGAGCCTGGCCCTTCCAGTCTGCCCCCAGGGATCGTGGGATGGTGTCCCCCCTCCTGGCCACCAGCAACCTCCAGTGGCCCAAGAGGCATTCCTTGGTCCAATCAGTAGTGGAGCCCAGTGTCAAGACTGGATTCAGCTAACCCCCACTCCCAACTCACGAGGCACACCATGGAATAAAATGTAATGATTTATTAAAACTGCAAGTTACAGTTTAGAGGCTTAATACGGCCTTTGAAAGCAGGCCAAAGCATAATGCTTCATGCAAAATAAAAAAAAAGCATCTCCTAGTCTAATTACATCCTCGCTATCACTCATCCAGCAAAGGACAGAACTAGGTGTGATGAGGGCAAAATGGTATCTCCTCACTCAAGCCTTAAAATGGTCTGAACCTCCCCCCCTCCGCGCTTTCCCAGCCCCCCTTGTCAGGCAGAAGGAAAACAACTCCTAGTATAGTGAAGCTGTCCTTGGGAAGTTTTGTTTCCCTGCTAGAAGCCCCTCTATCTCGCCTTGGCCGGTAGAAAGACAAAACATCCTCCAGGGGAAAACTTTCTCACCACAGGAACCCAGAGGGGGATTCAGAAATGAAGCAGAGCCGTGTCTGCTTCCCTGCTATTCATGACAGTGCCATCTCCCCTGGCTCCGAGAGTGGTCCAAACACACGTTATGGTGGCCCTGGTGCCGGCCACACTTTGCTGGCTTAACTGTGCTGGCCTAACTCCAGGTTAGGATTGTGCTCTAAAGCCCTTCGTAGTGATGCATCTACACAGTTTCTGCTGCATCCCTCATATCAGGGATTTATGGCTGCTGGAGATCTTGCAAAAAGGTGCATATCTTAGGCCTCCAGGAGGTCTCCTCATTTGCTGCCTGGGGTGCTGATTGGTGCCCCTCCCCCAAGCATGGTACCTGGGACAACTGAGCCCACCACCACCTTCACTATGCCATGGAGGTTTCCTCAGGATAAGGTGATAACTCATTCCCCTGCCCCAAGGTAAACTGCAGCAGCCACAAGAGGTTAATTCAGGCCTGCACCAATGACATCGCTGGCAATAAGAGTCACAAGGAGGGTAAGGGGGTGCCAGTCACATGGGTGATGCCCTTGGGGGAGGGAACACCAATATTGCCAGAATTGGTATTTTTGAGTAATAGCATCATATACATCATTTGATGCGGAATCCAATGCAGAATGCAATAAAACAGTGGGCACAATCCTGTACTGCGCTGGAATGCCGAGGCCGACTGGCCAACGCCATATCCTAGTGCCGTATAGGTGAGGCTGGAGCCTCCCCATGGCAAGGGAGCGTGCGCTCCCTTACCATAGGGGAGGCTCCAGCTTCCCCTATGTGCTTCCCTGATCCATGCCCGCTAAAGAGCGGGTGCAGATCCGAGGAGACTGTGTGGCCTAAATCGGGTCCGTGGGGCCTCGCAGACAGGCTTAGGAAGTGGCTGTATGGCCAACTCCCAAGCCCACCCACAAACCGCCCATGTCCCTCCCCTGCCTCCCTCCCTCCCTCCAATCCCCGTGCTGCCTTGGCATGGAGTCTCCCTCGTGCCCATCGGCTTCCGTCGGCGCGAGAGTGGCGCAGCAGGGCCGGCGCTGCCTGCAGTGCCAGTTTTGTTGCTCGAGCGCTGACGCGGGGGTGCAGATCTGCGCCCCCATGTCAGCCCGAAGCGCGCAGCGTTGGCGCAACCCCGTGCGGTCTATAGGATTGCGCTGTGTGTTGACATATCTGAATTCTGTCCAAATAAGTTATAGCCAAAAATACAGGCAAAGGAACACACAGCTGCCTTCTGTAACAAAAAGAAATGTGTTTCCTTCACTGAAAACTGATTTCCCAATGGAACTGATTGTTCCAAGAGCCAATAAGAGCAGGGACGTAGTATACTAAGGTATTTAGTATAAGTCAGCTCTCACTTCCATAAATCAAGGCTAATAGAAATCTGATTTCGAGCACAATCCTAAACTGTGCTGGAGCAGTGAGGCTGGCAGGCCTGCACTGTACCCAGCGCAGATTTGGAGTGCTGGGGACCCTCCCCAGGGCAAGGGCATGTCCACGCCTTTGCCCCTCCACATTGGGGTCCCTGGTCTGCGCCTCTTGTACAGCAGGAGCGGAGCAGAGGAAGCCATGCAGTCCAAATGGGGGCCACAGGGCCAGGGAATGGAGGCTGGGATGCCGCCAAATGACTGTATCCCGGCCCCACCCACTTCTCTTTTTTACCCGGCGGGTAGTTAATCTGTGGAACTCCTTGCCACAGGAGGTGGTGATGATATCTGGCCTAGCTGCCTTTAAGAGGGGATTGGACGGATTTCTGGAGGAA
Source organism: Lerista edwardsae (assembly GCA_029204185.1). NCBI lineage: Eukaryota > Metazoa > Chordata > Lepidosauria > Squamata > Scincidae > Lerista > Lerista edwardsae. The sequence goes on from JAJKFI010000007.1 coordinate 28,564,870, forward strand.
AGGTCCGTTGTGGGCTACAGGCCATGATGGGTTGTGCAACCTCCTTACATCAGTAGTAGGCTACTTCAGAGTACCGGGTGCAAGGGAGTGGCCACAGGATGCAGGCATCTTGTTGTCTCGTGCCTCCCTGGGGCACCTGGTGGGGCCGCTGTGAGATACAGGAAGCTGGACTAGATGGGCCTTTGGCCTGATCCAGCAGGGCTCTTCTTATGTTCTTCAGGCCCGCCCACCCCCTGCCCAGTTCCTCCCTTCCCCCTGCCCTCCCTCGGCCCAGAACTACTCTCATGCCAGCCGCATGGCCAGGAATCTCACAAGTCAGAGTTGACCAGCCCTATTCTGAACTGGCGGCCGTGTGCCATCAGGGACACGGCAGGTTCCCCAGAACAGAGCTTTTCCTCCAGATCCCCAATAATGTGGCAGCAGCATTACTATGTGTAATAGTCACAGTCAATGTAACTGTTAACCACATGAGCACTGCCCATTCTGTGTTGCGTTCCGGTCCATTTCGCCATCTTCCCCGTCGGCATGTGTTAGGTGTTTGATTTTTAAATACATGCCATTTTGTCAATTGGTCGTCTTCAATTGCACACCCCTCCATTGCCAAAAGATGTTTATGTCTTCCCCGTGGGGGCGGGGAAGACGGCGAAACGGACCGGAACGCAACGGGCGGGCTGCCGCTCACCCGTTCCTCCCGCCCAGCGTTCCGGCTGCATGACGCCGCTGGATGTAACCCTGTTTACCAACTTCTGCATGAAGCTGGAATCAAATTCAATGCAGAGGGAGGCTATGAGTGAGTGAGTGAGTGAGTTTGTGTGTGTGTGTGTGTGTGTGTGTGAGAGAGAGAGAGAGAGAGAGAGAGAGATTGACCTCATAGCTGTATTAGATGGAATTTTGCATTAAGTAAAGAGGCTCAGAAACGGTATCCATGTGGTTGTGCAGCCTTCTTGTGGGGCCTTGACTAAAGTCTCCTGCTGTGCATTAATAGAAAGCAGAATGTTATAATTTGCAAGCTGAACCCAGTCGTGCCATTTTCGACACGCTCATTCTCGGTAACCTTTCGGGGCACCGCAGTATTAACAAAGCATATTGTCGAACGGCGAGAGGTGGCCCGAAGTCAGCATTTAAAGTGTCGCCGACTGTCGGTTTCTGTGTTGCTGTTGTTGTTTTTCTGACGGCTGGGCTTCTTTCAAGGCAGCTTTCACATGAAATGAAATCGCATTGCAGGTTACCAGAGAGGCACAGACAACTTCAGCGTTGTGTTTCAACTCGGGGCTGCCTCCGCATACATTCTAATTAGGCTCTCAACAGGATTTAGTTTGCCAGCCTTTCTCCCGTGTTTGCTTCCAAAGGCTGCAAAAAAGCTAGGCTGTTTTTTTTAAAAAAAACAAAACAAAAACAAAACATTTTTCTAATCCTGAGATGAATCAGGCATCATATCGCCTGACGCCAGGCTCTTGATTAGATACATATTTGTTTTAATTATCCACCTGCTTTCAATTAAGTACCAGGAAATCTACCCTATTAGCAACACAAGCTAATTACCCTGGTACACAGAATAAAGTCATCCTTTTTCTCCGGGCGATTCTGTGGGGCACTGGCTCAATACGTTCCAAATTTAGCTTCGGTTTTCACTTCACCACCTCATAGGTTAACCGCAGTTCTAAACATCTGCTTGTGCAGGCTCCGGAATAAGGGGTCTATTAGGAGGCAAAAATGGTCGAGGTGCATATTCTAATGGGGGTCAGTTGATTGAAAGACTTCAAGGGCGTTCCTATTTCCAAATCTAAAGGGGCATGGAGAGAGCCTGTGCACACATCTTTGAAAAGTGGGATTTATGGCTTTGCCTCTCTCGTGCAGTGCTTTGAAAATGTACCCCTTCGTAATAACAGAATCAGCTGCGCGAGACAGCTGTGGGAGCAGCAACTGATCGACTCCAGATGGGTGGGAAGAAAGTCGACATCGGAAATCTGCATTTTTAAATTTAAAGACAGGGAAAGGGAACCAAAGAGTGTCTGAGCTCATGTAGGGGCCATGGAAAAGCAAGATGGCTTTGGAAGCAAGATTAGACAAGGGTTAAGACTGATTATGGGCTGGTCTGTTTAGAGAAGGCCAATGCAGAGGGTAGACAGATGGGAAGGGGAGATCATAGTAAAATTTAGGGCAAGGGAAGGCAAACTGAACAGAAGGAAAAATGAATGAGGGCGCAATCCTCACCTGGAATTAGGCTGGCACAGTTAGGCCAGCAAAGTTTGGTCAGCACAAGGGCCACCGTAAAGTATGTTGAGACCACTCTCCAAGTCAGCCAGCACACAGATGAGCTCCATCCTCCCTGATTCTGAGAGTGGTCCAGTTGCATTTTACAGTGGCCCTAGTGCCAGCCAAACTTTGCTGGCCTAACTGTACCAGCCTAACTCGAGGTGAGGATTGCGCTCTGAATGTGCTGCTTCTGTTGTTAGAAGGAGAGGTAGGACTTTTGTTCACAGAGGACTGGGCTATTCCTTGCAGACCTTACTGTGTTTTGCTCCCCACAACCTTAAGGGGTAGGATATTCCAGTGTCCTGGTGAGAAGAATGTACTGGTCACAAATGGTATATTCATAATGTACAGTCATGACCCAGTAGCCACTGATTCATGGTTTCAGTTATCCATGGATACCACGAATAATGCCTATTCAAAAGATAAGGTAAAGGATTCCCCATGACCAAGTGGTCTAATCGTGACCAACTGTAGAACTGCAAGCAGTCCTACAGTTGCTTTTGAATTTTGGTGTTGGAGAAGACTCTTGAGAGTCCCCTGGACTGCAAGGAGATCCAATCGGTCAGTCCTACAGGAAGTCAAGCCTGATTGCTCCCTGGAAGGGCAAATCCTGAAGCTGAAGCTCAAATACTTTGGCCAGCTCATGAGAAGAGAGGACTATTTAGAAAAGACCCTCTTGCTGGGAAAGATGGAAGGCAAAAGGAGAAGGGGCGGCAGAGGGTGAGATGGTTAGATAGTGTCACGGAAGCGATGAACATGAAATTGGGCAAACTCCGGAAGCTAGTGGAGGACAGGGAGGCCTGGCGTGCTGTGGTCCAGGGGGTCGAGTCGGACACGACTTAGCGACTGAACAACAACAAACGTAAGTAGGAGAAATTCATATCAGTGTTGGAAATGACTTGCAAATCAGCAACATAAGCTGCATGGAGGACACCACTAGCATAGCCACAGAGGGCAGCAGTGTAATTACTGCAGGTTCCACAATGTGCTGTAAAAGTGGCCCCTCCCATTCACTGTTGGAGCCATTCTGGGCAGCGAGAGCAAGTTGCTCTTTCTGCCTAGAATGGCTGCTATGGAGAGTGGGAGGTACCGCTGACACAGAGCATTGCAGTGCCTGCAATACTTACCATGCATATAGCTATGCTAATGGAAGAAACCGAACTGTGGCTAGCTTTTGCTTTTAAATATACACTTGTAGGAGCATGAAATCAGGGCAAACTCCAGAAGTGGCAGGGCCCAACATGGGGCATTCCTGCGGGGGGTGGCACCCTCCCCATGGAGCTCACGCAAACCAAGAAAAGCATTTGTGGTGCTGCACATGGCAGCTGGAAATAGTTGGTGGTGACACGATGACATCACCACCAACTGGCTCCAGGAGGCCCATTTTGGGCAGTTTGGAGGCAGGGGCAGGTGGGAGGGCCCCAGGGAAAGCTGCTCTGCTCGCGCCACTGACTTACAGCCCATAGCGATCCCAGCTGCAGTAGCAGCTGATATGCTCACTGCACTGGTGTAGGAACCCCCAAAGTGTGGGATCCAAAGTGACGAAATGGGTCACATTGGCTTAAGGCTGGCTCTGCATGAGATGATTAGAAAAAATGCTTTGCACGTCAACATAGACTCTGGATTGGATCGTCGTGAGAAATTGCAACTGGATCTAGTTTTCTCCAGCCTGCAAAACGATTTCCAGACGACCACCTTTTCGAGTCCTCAGTTCCTCCGTTCTGAGGGTGACGACATGCCGAGAGAGGTATTTTACCTGACCACGGCTACATCCCGGATGCAGGCAAGCAGCAGCTCCATGTCATCAGATCTAATTATCAAGAATTGCTTTTTCTGCCCCAAAGCAACCATTTGGATGACAGGCTTCTGTGCACTGTAAAACAAAATGGGAAGCCAGCGCTCTGTAAACCGGCTCGCTGCTCCCCGGCACTTCTCCTGGTATCTCCCTCCTCTTCTCATTTATTTTCCACACATTAATGGTAGCAGTCACCTTGAGCTGGTGATGCAGAGTAATTTTCACCGAAACCTTGATCAGAAACCATAAATCAGACTGATGTGCTTTTATGGTCTAATAACATTCTGTCTGCTCCTGCAAGCCCTTATGTAAAACTGCATTGCAGTGAATCCCCTGGATTAGATTTTATTGCAGATCTTCCAGCACACTGTATATTGCCATCGGCAAAGGTGCCCAGTGCAGCCAGACCAGAGCTCCAAAATTATTGTCATATTAAGAGATGGGCTTAAATACAGAAGCAGGGGGAAATGTCCACAGCGACACTGTGAATCTTTCCATCAGGGTTGCAGGGCATTTGGGCTGGCCAGAGAGCTGGGGAGGAGAGGACAAATTGGGAAGATCACCTCCCAAGATCACCCACTTCCACAGGGGACTCAATGATGTGGCTACATTATTGGCAGTGGTTCTCAAACCTTTTAGCACCGGGACCCACTTTTCAGAATGACCATCTGTCTGGGACCCACCGGAAGTGACGTCATGACCGGAAGTGCCGCCATTGTGACGCCAGATCTTGCCGCTTTCCAGACAATGTAGCAATAAATTGGGTTGTTTCTCAGCCTTTCTCCAGTAGCAAAGTGAATCAGAAAGGGGGAAAAAAAGGTTTATTTGCAGCCTTGGCACAAGCAAAACAACCACACAGCCCTGCCCCTTTCCAGCACCGCATCTTCCCATGTTTTCAATATGGCGGCTCTAGGGGTTTCTTGACTCACCTAAAATTGGCTTGCGACCAGTGGTGGGATTCAAATAAATTAACAACTGGTTCTATGACATCATAGCCGGAGCAAAAAAAAAAACTGAAGCCAGACGAGGTGAGTGGGCGGGGCCCGGCCATTTAACAACCAGTTCTATAGAACCTGGGCGAACCCCCTGAATCCCACTACAGCTTGCGACCCTCTGCTGGGTCCCGACCCACAGTTTGGGAACCATTGGGCTAGGGCCTTCTTTCACTTGCCGAGCTGAGAGCTAACAAGAGGGAGGATGGGCTGTTCAGGTCCTGGCGGGGAGGCCACATGTTCGGTACTTGCAGCCCTGCAGGATGAAACCAGGGGCAATGTCACCCTAACCCCGCAGGCATCCGGCAGTCCGATCTACCCTAACGCCCTGCCCTGGCAACGCAGCACCACCAGCATGGGATTTGGTGTGTCTCGTGGGAGAGTTGTGGCATGTTGGGGCCTCCTTGGGGCAAGGGGTCATTTCTTCCCCACCCCCCTGATAAGCCCCTGCCCTCTGCCGTGAGTCAGTTCAGACCTGCACTAGCGATATTGCTGGGGAAATGCAGATTGGGCCCAGGAAGGGGGTGAGGGTTCGGTGGGCACGGCCGCTGCCAAACCCACCCTTTTTCCTGGCCCAATCAACCCTCCTCCAGTCTTCTGCCACCTGTCCCATTATCCTCACCACCTGCCTTCAACCCGTGCTTGACCTTACCTGCAGCCAGCCACTTGCCACCTGGGGCAACAGCCAGGCTGCGTATTGTGGAGGTGGCAAGTTTGCATCAGCCACAAAGCTCATCTGCCAAACCTGTTCTCCCTCCCTCCCTCCCTCCCCATCCATCCATCCATCCATCCATCCATCCATCCATCCATCCATCCATCCATCTATACCAGGGGTCTCCAATTTTAGCTGGAGGGCCACATTAAGTATGGTATCAAGGGCCAGAAAAATAAATAAATAAATTTAAAATTAAAGTTGAAATATATTAGAGATGTATTAGATACATTAGGAACTTAGATGAACGAACGAACGAACGAACGAACGAACGAACGAACGGACAAACAAACAAACAAACAAACAAATGAATGGGCTCAAAGTTCCAGGATCTCTCCCAGCTCCAAGACACACTCCAGATATATAGCACACACACTGTAATGGAGTACTATTCCCCCCACCCCACGAGCAGTTGACCACCACCTGTCTTGCTTGACCTTACCTGCAGCCAGCCACTTGCCACTTGGGGCCACAGCCTGTCACGTTTTGAATTCAAACCCAGTGACAGAGAGTTCCTGGATAATGCCACAACCAGGCCACTAGAGCCTGAACCAAAGTCTTGGCTCTAAAACAGAGGCCTGACTTCCTGCCCAAAGAGCTGAGTCACCCAGCAGGTGAGGCATAATTAATCACCTCCTCAGTGACTCAAGGGCCGTGTGCACAGGGCAAACCTAATTGGCTGAAGGCATGCCTAGCAACAACCACTGATTGGGTACACCCAGTGGTGTCATTCAAATTATTTAGGAACAGGAACTCACTTTTGATTGGCACTTGTCGGGAACCCGGAACCAGCCACGGAGCCCGTTAGGATCCGGAACGCCCGTTCTGGTCCATTCCCCCTGAATGACATCACTGGGTACACCCGGTATAAAGGTAGCTCAAGTAACTCTGTACCAGTGTGGGTGAAGGACAGTTTGCTGCAAAGCAGTCTGTCAATTTGTAGAAGATTTTGAAGTGACTTCAGTGCAGAGAATTTATCTTTGTGGTTTCCTGCGTGAGACCCTCTCTTCTGTGTTTTGCTGTATCGTCTTGGTCACCTTTCATCTGTACAATGCACATTGGTGAGAACAGCTTCGTTGTGCCCTTGAGTCTGCTGGCCTCCCTACACGTTCCTGTGGTGGGAGCTGTGCCAGCATTCCGCTGTGTGCCGGACTGAGCAAAAGCGTTCCAGACTGCTGTGTGTGCCTCTGCCCCTCTGCTGTTTGTTGGCTGCTGCTGGGTTCCCTATATCCAGTATAGGGACACCCCTGTGCACCCCAACTATCTTCTTCACAGCCAGGCTGCGTATTGTGGAGGTGTCAAGTTTGCATCAGCCACATCTGCCAAACCTGTTCTCCCTCCCTCCCTCCCTTCTTCCATCCATCCATCTATCCATCCGTCTATCTATATCAGGAGTCTCCAAACATTTTAGCTGGAGGGCCACATTAAATATGGTATCGAGGGCCAGAAAAATAAATAAATAAATAAATAAATTTAAAATTAAAGTTAAAATACATTAGAGATGTTTTAGATACATTAGGAACGAACGAATGAACGGACGAACGAATGGGCTCAAAGTTCCAGGATCTCTCCCAGCTCCAAGACACACCCCAGATATACAGCACACATACACTGTAATGGACTCCCTTTCCCCCACCCCACAAGCAGTTGACTTAAGTGTACTGGAGTAAATATTTCAGAACCAGCAGATCACAGGGAAGGAAACACCCAGAGCATGTTTTGGGGGCCAAGGAGGCCTCCCCAACCCTCAGAATTCAGTCTGAGGTCTTCAGAGGGTCTAAAAATGTCACTCCTGGGTCTTTGAGAAAACAAAGAAACGACGATGTTTGGCCTTCCAGAGGCATTCTGAGGGCCGGGAAAGCTGGCCTGCCTGGCCCACAAAACACCCTCCGCACACAACCGGAGCACAGCTTGGAGGGCTCAGCCTGCACTAGCAAGGTCAGGAGGGCCAGAGGCTCAGAGGCAGTGGCGTCTCTACAGGGAGGGCAGAGCTCTAAGTTTTGCAAGAAGCCTCACCTTGCAGTGGAAATCACTCCTCTCCTGCACCATTTTAGCCAATCCTCACAGGGAAAAGCAACCTCTTGGCGTTGCTCACTGGCTACAGCAGCAAGGGAGAGGAGGGATTTACATGACAGGGCAAGGCTTCTTGCAACACTTAGATCTCTGCCCTCCCTTTAGAGACGCCACTGCTCAGAGGGGACCAGAGGCTTGCTGTGGGCTTGATAGAGGGCCGCATCAGGGTTTGGAGACCCCTGACCTATATACGTACAAGATCAGAAGGTCTGGGGTGGCCCCAGATTCATCGGTTCAGAACCCACAGATTCTGAAATTCATGGGTCCTGAATCTTCTGCAGATATCATGAGCCTCTCTCTCTCTCTCTCTCTCTCTCTCTCTCTCTCTCTCTCTCTCTCTGTGCAATTTCTTTTGCATCAATATTACCTGAGCTTTCAGTATGGGGAATATTAGATATTTAAATAAACTAATTAATAAACAAAAGAAGCTGAAGGCTATTTTTTCCAACGCAGCTGTGCAAAGCTAATTATGGGAGATGTTGCACATTCGTGTTGCCAAATGCATCCCCATCCTTTCAACTAAGCGTGCCATTTTGCACCTTCAGTCCCCAACTGTGTATTCTTTAGCTGAGTTTATGGTATTTGGAGTGACAATAATGTAGATTTCCCATTTCTGCAACTCATTTTGTTTTTGTTTTTTTTTTGGGGGGGGGGGGGAAAGGGGTAGGCAGATTCTCCCTTTCGACCGGAATGAGCCTTGGGGAGCCGCGGTCAGTAGTGTCATTCTGTAATGAAGAAACGGAACGCTGGGCGGGACTTACCGCCTGATTGGCTGTGGGATTCTGATGCGTCGCTGTCTTTCCGAGCCCCGCGCGGGCACCCCTGGCCTCGGAGGGGGTGCCCGCTTGCCTGGGGGGCGTGCTAGGTGCTGCGGAGAGCCGCGGAGGGGCGCGCAACCCGGAAGAAGCCCCCGCGGCAGAACGGCAGGCAGCGACGCGTCACGGGCTCCCTGCCAATCACGGGGTCAGTCCCGCCTAGCGTTCCGGCACTCTATTACTGAATGACACTACTGGCCGCGGTCCATGTGCCCCCCCCTCCCCAGGGCAGGCAGCACAGACCCTCTCTTTAAAGTTTGGGTTTATTCAAGAGCTTCCAGCATGTCTCCCAGGGAAATTCACTGTTCAAACTGGATTCTGCATCTGAAGAGCTGAGCGCGGCAGAGGGGCCGTCCTCCGCATTTTGCACCATCCCCTGCTGTCTAATCCTCCAGCTGACAGTTGTTGTCTGCTGGAGGAAGCTGTTTTCAAACCCTCCTGCTTGGGAACTGCCTATACAGGACGGTGAGGGAAAAGCACTGAAGGGAAATGAAGTAAGGAACACATTTCAGATTTGCTGATTTGCAGCTCTGAATATTGCAGTGGCAGCAGGAAAGCCGAAGGAGACAATTCCACCCGACTTCGGTTATCTGCAAAGTTTTTAGTCCAAGAGGGGGTTTCAGAGTTTAATTCATTGAGGCACAGCTAAATAAAGTCTCAGACAGGAGGACGTTAGTACTCCAGAGGATATGTTGGATCGCAGAGTGGCAAGCCCTTTCCTGTACCAAGCACATAAATAATCTGTGAAACTATGTACCACGATATGTAATTATGGCGCCTGGCCTAGATGCCTTTAAAAGGAGATCGTAGAAATTTATGGAGGAAAAGTCCATCACAGGTTCCAATCCATCATGGGTCTGGGCAACTTCCTGGTTTTAGAAGTAGGCTACCTCAAAATGCCAGGTGCAAAGGAGGGAAACAGGATTCAGGTGTCTTGTATTGTGTGCTCCTTGAGGCATCTGGTGGGCCACTGTGGGCGCAATCCTAAACTGAGTTAGGCCGGCCTAAGCTAAGCCAGCAAAGTTTGGCCAGCACAAGGGACACCATAAAATACGTTTGGACCACTTTTAGAGTCAGAGAGGCCAGCACACAGACGTGAGCCATCCTCTCTGATTCTGAGAGTGGTTTAAACACACTTTATGGTGACCCTTGTGCTGGCAAACTTTGCTGGCTTAGTTTATGCCGGCCTAACTCCAGTTTAGGATTGTGCTCTGTGAGAAGTTGGACTAGATGGCCTGATTCAGAGGGGCTGTTCCTATGAGTCTGAAGAGGAGCACCCAGTGGTGGGATTCAAATAAACTAACAACCGGTTCTATGTCCTTTAGGGCAGACTTCAGGGCGGCCGCTGCCTTTCTTCCCTCTCCCAACCTAAAATTAACAACTGGTTCTGCAGAACTGGTGACAACTGGCTGAATTTCACCACTGGGAGCATCTCGTTCTGGTGCCTATCCAAGAGAAATGCTGTGGAGACTCATGACTGGCCACCAATGTGTTTACCTCGAAATTACCTCAGAATGCCAGGGGCAAGGGAGTGGCAACAAGATGCAGGTATCTAGTTGTCTTGTGTGTTCCCTGGGGCACTTGGTGGGCCCCTGTGAGATACAGAAAGCTGGACTAGATGGGCCTTGGCCTGATCCAGTGGGACTGTTCCTATGTTCCTATGAGTACATGTCTGAAAAGGAGCATCTGGTTCTGGTGGCTGTCAAAGAGAAATGCTGTGGAGAATCTTGACTAGCCACCCATGTGTTTACCTCAGAAAACCAAATACAAAGGAGTGGCAACACGATGCAGGCAGCCTGTTGTTTTGTGTGCTCCCTGAGGTATCTGGGGGACCACTATGAGATATAGGAAGCAGGGCTAGGTGGGCCTGATCCATCAGGGCTCTTCTTATGTTATACAGTGGCATCCCTACAGGGGGGCAGAGCTCTAAGTTTTGCAAGGAGCCTTACCTTGCCATGGAAATTGCTCCTTTCTCGCGCTGTTTTAGCCAATCCTCACAGGGAAAAGCCACGTCTTAGCATTGCTTACTGGCTACAGCGGCAAGGGAGAGGAGGGATGACATGTTCTTATTTTACACATACATGGCCAACGTAAACCTAAATAGCAGAAATCCTATTCCTTGCACAAAAGTATTATTGATTACTTCCCCGCGGGGGCGGGGAAGACGGCGAAACGGACCGGAACGCAACGGGTGGGCTGCCGCTCACCCGTTCCTCCCGCCCAGCGTTCCGGCTGCATGACGCCGCTGGGTGGATCCCGTGGTGATGGCACATGCTAGACCCTATTTCTCTTCCCTGCAGTTTTACGTGCCCTTCCTCTCCTCAGGACTGTTAGTACAGGTCCAAGGAGTCCTATTGCAAAGGAGGTGGCTTACAGAGGTGTAAGGGGATGTTAATCCTCCTTCCCCTCCAACGCTTCCTGATCCGCCCGCCCACCATCACTGGATACGGTGTGCCCATTTTTGGAGCAGCTGCACCAATGGGAGAGGAAAGGGCAGGACTGAGTGTTAAAAGATCGGACAAGAGAGCACCTGGTGGACCCATTCAGGTGCGGCAGGTTGGTCCTGCTCCTGCTCCTAATGGGCTTAGCGCGGACAGTACAACTGGACCACCCACACTTGTGTCTCAGAAGGTTTCATAAGGCACGTCCCATGCCAGTGGTAAGCCGTTACCATTGACTCTGGGTGACCACCAGGCCAACGCTGGCCCGGAGCCACCCGGAAGGAGCACTGCAAGCCTGCAAGTGGTGGGCGCACCAGTCGCCAGTGTGGCAGTCTTTTTGTGCGGGGCTGGAGAGCATCCCTGGGCAGGGGGAGAGGTGGAGAGAGAGTGGGACCAGCGGCAACATTCACCACTGATCCCAATCTCTGGGCAGGGCCACGTGGCCCGGCATGGAGGCCCTTGCCTTTGCGCCGGCTAAGTAGCTGGTGTAGAGGTGAGTAGACCACTTGCCCGCCCGCGCCCTTACCGCAGGGAAAGGGGATGAACGTCCCCTTCTCCTGCGGAGCCTCCAGTGGCTGCCTGGCAGTTGCAGGATGCAGTGGTAGCTGCTGGGCAGCTCAAGATTGGGCTGTGACAGTTGTAGAGCAGTGGATTCAATTTGGAAGCCCGAATTTAATACAAATCAATCAATCAATCAATCATTCAATCAATCACTAGTATTTATATACCGCTTTTAAACACAAAGTTCACAAAGCGGTATACAGGCAAATAATAACATTACAGTTAACTGGCTCCCTGTCCCAAAAGGGCTCACAATCTAAAAGAATGGAGAATGCACTTCTTTTCCCTGTCATGTTCCCTCTTTGCATTCAAAGCCAGGTGTTAAAGTGTCAACTGTCTAGGATCTGTTCAATCACTAAGGCTGCAATCCTACACACACTTTCCTTGGTGTTAAGCAGTGGTGTTATTCAGGGGGTTCTCCCAGGTTCTATAGAACCGGTTGTTAAACGGCCGGGCCCTGCCCACTTGCTTACCTCAGCTGGCTTTGGGGTTTTTTTTGCTCCGGCTATGACGTCATAGAACCGGTTGTTAATTTATTTGAATACCACCACTGGTGTTAAGCCCCATTATAAGAACATAAGAAGAGCCCTGCTGGATCAGGCCAAAGGCCCATCTAGTCCAGCTTCCTGTCTCTTACAGTGGCCCACCAGGTGCCTCAGGGAGCGCACGAGACAACAAGACACTTGCATCCTGTTGCCACTCCCTTGCACCTGGCACTCTGAAGTAGCCTACTACTAATGTTGCACAAGGTTGCACAACCCATCATGGCCTATAGTCCATGATGGACTTTTCCTCCAGAAATCTGTCCAATCCCCTTTTAAAGGCACCTAGGCCAGATGCCATCACCAGCTCCTGTGGCAAAGAGTTCCACAGATTAATTACCCGCTGGGTAAAAAAGTATTTCCTTTTATCTGTTCTCACTCTTCTGACACCCAATTTCAGCGGATGCCCCCTGATTCTGGCATTGTGAGAGAGGGAAAAGAACATCCCTCTATCGACTCTATCCCTTCCGTGCATAGTTTTGTATATCTCAATCATGTCCCCCTTTGGGCGCCTTTTTTCTACTGTAGATTGAAGAGCCCCCAATGCTGCAGTCTTTCTTCATAAGGGAGGTGCCCCAGCCCCCAGCCCTCCCATCGGATTTAATAGGAATTACCTTTGGGTGGAGTTGGGCTTGAAGAGACCCTCCTGCAGTTCCCAGAACAACTGCTTTGTTCCTGTTCCAAAAACAGTTCCCATTTTTTAATATGGCGAAAGCTGAATGTGCAAATGGATAAACACACATGCAATGCTTTAGGTTTAAACCGCTCAAGAGGAAAGCAAGACTGCAGGGTGACGTCAGGCCTAACTCAACAGAATTTCATCATGCAAATGTAGGCGCCAAGCTTAGCTAGCAGGAGAAGACGCCATTCTGACTACTCTTCAAATATTCCATCGGTTTTCATCTTGTATCTTCAAATCTGTAATGGTGGGAAATAAAATGCCAATAGGGCGTGCTTGTAAACTGTCAGAGAGGGCTCTCTCTCAAATGATCTCGTCTTTTTTGTTAGCAGATATTGGCAAAAGTTCTTTACCCTGCTTGCACAGGTCAGAGTCTAATTAGTCCAGCGACAAAAATGCCTACATTTCCGAAAGGTCGAGAGGACCTCATTTGACAGTCTGGTGGAAGGGGAGAAAGAGTCACGTTAAAGAATATTGTTTTTCATGATGAGAAAAATGCTGCTTTTCTTGACTGACACACTTTTTTCCCTTTATTTCTTTTCGCTAATTATAAGAAAGAAAGAAAAACTACTGCAGCCCTGAGTGCTTTTTTTTTTCATGTGTGTAGGAGCAGATAGTAGCAGCAGCCTCATGAAAAAGTAATCATTGCATTTTCTTTTCTTGGGGGAAAAAAAGTGAAATTAATTTTCTTTCCCCTGTTTTTGTGACCTGTGTTACTTTCGCTCTTTTATACAGCAGTAATTGCCGGATTTGAAAAGGCTTTGAAACGTTTTCGCATTTGTACTTCACAGGATTCTAAACAATTGATCGAGAGGCTTCTTCTGTTTTTTTCTTCCCCCCACTTTGAAGAAGCAAACTGGTCAGATTTCATGTCTAGGGCTAACAGATGATTTTTTTTTAATTTTGTTGGAAAATAACCCAGCATTCGCAACATTTTTTTGCTCCTTCCACGGCTGTGTTCAGACTGCCTTCTAGGCACCCTGGGGCTCCTTAATGAGAAGATCAGTAATAGCAGACAAGCTTGTCCAGCTCTACTGATCTTCTTTGGCAATGTGCCGCTGCAGGCAACTTTGGGGTGTGTCCCCACTTCCAAGTAAAGAATTAGAGCTGCCACAGAAAACAAAGGAGAACCCTTGGAGTTTTAACGTAGACACAATTGGCAGCAACAGCAGCTCTGTTTGGCTATGATCATCCAGTGGTGTATGTAGAGCGTGGCAAGTAGGGATATCTACCCTGGGTGCCACTTGAAAGAGGCCACTGGGTGTGTACTTGCCCATATTCTACCGATAGTGCATTTCCGCACCACAGTCAATGGTGCGTTTTTGCACCAATTTCAGGGGACCTCCAAAAAGAGAGAAATTCCTGGAGAAAAAAAAATGAAACTTGCTTCCAGGCAGGCGGGAACTTTGTTGTCACACAGTGTTGCAGCAGGCCAATCAGAGGTACAGAATGCTGTTATTTATTTCTTTTGGGGGGGATGGGTTGGGGGCTTCGTACCTGCTGATTTTTGCATACATTCACTTAAGAACATAAGAAGAGCCCCGCTGGATCAGGCCAAAGGCCCATCTAGTCCAGCTTCCTGTATCTCACAGCAGCCCACCAGGTGCCCCAGGGAGGCACGAGACAACAAGATGCTTGCATCCTGTTGCATCCTGTTGTCCCACTTGGTGGAACAGGACTGGCTTTGTCCCCATCTCGCTTTGTCTGCATGGCCTGCTGAATAAATTAACTTGGTGGGATGGATAGGACTGGCTTCCAACCCCATGGTCTCTTCTTCTCTGTTTGGACAGGAGTGCAATTTCAGTGCTCACCCTGGTTGCCATGTTCCCTAGGTATGCCATTGTCTGCCTCCATTTCCCTCTCATTCCTCTTGTCTTCCTTTTGGCACCACAGCCAATTCTGGAACATGCTTCCAGGCAGGAGGAAGCTTCCAGGAGTGGCCATTGTTGCCCAGTGCCAACCACAAGCATACAGCACTATTTTTCTTTTTTTCTTTTTTTCTAAAGAAGGGAGGGCAATCCATCTATGAATTTTTGCATGAATTCACTTGGTGGAACATGGCTGGCTTCCCACCTAATGATATCTATTTGGATTGGGCACAATTTCAGTGCTTGCCATGGGCGCCATTTTCCCTAGATACACCACTAAGGGCGCAATCCTAACCTGGAGTTAGGCCGGCACAGTCAGGACAGCAAAGATTGGCTGGCACAAGGGAAAACATGTTTGGACCACTCTCAATCAGAGAGGCCGGCACACAGACGTGCACCAAGTTTGGAGTGGTCCAAACACGCTTTACAGTGGCCCTTGTGTTGGCCAAACTTTGCTGGCCTAACTGTGCCATCCTAACTCCAGGTTAGGATGCGCTCTAAGTTAAGCCAAGTTGACCACAAGATGATACAGGCTACATGCTTACTTCCCCAGAATTTGCATGAAGCGTCTAACTGGCAACAGGGAGATACCATACTCCTGAAAACATTGCATGGAAGCATCCTATCACACAGGTGCAGCAGATAATCAGCCAGGCTGATATAAGCAAGAGACAATGGTAGGCGCTGCGTTTCTGGAGAATCAAGCAATCCACAGTATTCAATCAATTAATCGACACTGTGTAACAGGCCTTCAACTCTTCCCACTCTTCCTGTGGTACAAGCAGCTTTCGCTGAGGACATTTGCTTTGAGTCCCTCTTATTGGCCTCTTATGGGAACAGTCCAGTGGGAAAGCTGACAGTTCCCAGGGGTTGAGAGCAGGGCCGGCTCCAGGAGTGGTGGGGTCCAATGTGGGGCATTCCCTTGGGGCCCCCACCAATCCTATGGGGCCCCTCACTCACCCAGAAGAGCACCTGTGGTGCCACGCTCAAAGCATGGCACCTGGAAATAGTTGATGACATGACGATGTCACAGCCAACTACTTCCAGGAGGCCTATTTTGGGCTGTTCCGAGGCAGGGAGAGGTGGGCAGGCTCCAGGTAGAGTATCTCTGCTCGCCCCACTAGCTTGCTCTGTAAAATAGCTTGCTCTGCTAGTAGTTTACAGCCCATAAAGATCCTGGCCTCAGCAGCAGACCATATGCTCGCTGTGCTGGTGTGCCCCCCCCCGAAAGTGTGGAGCCCAATGTGGTGACATTGGTCACATTGGCTTACGGCCAGTCTTGGATTGTAGACACAAGCTGGCTACCTGGCAGGGTTGGTGGTTGCCGGGCATCACCACCTGTTTCAATTGACTTTTAATTGCCATATAATACAATTGTCATTTAAGTATTTATTTCCACAATACTCTCAAGGGGACGGGACGTGGTGGCGCAGCGGGTTAAACCGCTGCAGCTGAGCTTTCTGACCGGAAGGTTGGGAGTTCAGGACCATGCGACGGAGTGAGCTCCCGTTGCTTGTCCCAGCTCCTGCCAACCTAGCAGTTCAAAAGCACATAAAAATGCAAGTAGATAAATAGGTACCACTTCGGTGGGAAGGTAATGGCGTTCCGTGCGCTACGGCGTATAGTCATGCTGACCACATGACCACGGAAGCTTGTCCTCATACAAACGCCGTCTCTACAGGCTTAGAAAAGGAGATGAGCACCGCCCCCTACAGTCAGTCATGACTAGACCATTCGGTCGTGGGGAAACCTTTATCTTTTGTTCCAGGGGATGGGACATCTTTCCAAGTCAGGGATGGGCAGATTTCAGCTTGTTTGGACCATAATGATTGACTTTTGGTCAATACTCGTGTCAGGAAATCTCAGGTTGTGTGAGCACCTATCACTTGAGAAGGTTTCAAATGCTGTCCCCGATGGAACATTCACAGCAGTATAACATGTCGAGGTCAAAATAGTCCTCTCAGTTTTGTTAAGGGCTCAAGAAGTGTTTTCTTGCTTTCTTTAACGTTTATAGACCCTTTCCAACAAAGCTCATTCAAAAAGGGACATTATCACCCAAACCCAAACTTTCTGGTGAGCTGGTGCTTCTTCCATTCAAGTGGGACATTTTCCAACTCATCACTCTACTGCAATATTCACACAAATTCTGTTCTCAGCTTTAGGCAACGGTAGAAAGAGTTACAAATTGCCACAGGTTAACAAAGAAAGGTTTGTTTAAGAAAGCATAAATTAATTTGAAGCATCTCAGAAGAAGCATAAATGAACTAATCTAGTGGTTCCCAAACCTTTTATCACCAGGACCCATTTTTTTTTAAAAAAATGATAATCTATTGGGACCCACCTAGCTTTGTTGTTGTTGTTGTTGTTGTTGTTGTTGTTGTTCAGTCACTAAGTCGTGTCCGACTCTTTGCGACCCCCTGGACCACAGCTGCTCCCAACACCCAGAGGTGGCAACGCCATGCCAGTGAGTGGTAAGTGTAAAGGTTGCCAGCATCACGCTGATTCTGGGTGGGGCAGGACCGTGTTCCTGGGCAGGGGGAGAAGCAGAGTGGGGTGGCCCAACACAGAGGCCCTCACCTCTGCCCAGGCAAAATAGCTGGCACAGAGGTGAGGAGACCTACTGCCCATCCTGTGAACATCCCCTTCCTCAGAGGAGCCTCCTGTCCCTGCCCAGCAGTGGTAAGATGCAACAGTAGCCACTGGGCCACTGCTGCTCCTACGGGCACATGGGCAGCAGGGCTGGCTTTAAGCCAATGTGACCAATGGCGTCTCATCGGGCCCCGTGCTTCTGGGGGCCCCGCACTAGCAGGGTGAGCATATTGCCTGTGGCTGCAGCTGGGATCTCTGTGGGCTGTAAGTCAATGGGGCGAGAGACCTTGGTCTCTCCCACCTGCCTCTGCCTCTGAACAGCCCAAGACGGGCCACCTGGAAGCAGTTGGCGGTGACGTTATGATATCCTCACCAGCTACTTCTGCATGCCATGCTTTGCACGTGGCACGAACAGAGCTCTTCTTGGTGAGTGGGGGCCCCGCAGGGAGGGTTGGGGGCCCACAAGGAATGCCCCACATTGGGCCCCACCGCTGCTAGAGCCGGCCCTAGGCAGATCAGGAATAGGCTGTGAGCCTTCTACTATCTCAAATCATCATACACCCAGCCTCCTCGACCCCAAATTATCAGTCATCACTACTGTGAAATTTGTCTTTGTTGGGATATTGAATTAAGTCCCTGGGAATTTACAGGCCTGAATGGAAAGGCCTATCACTAGGCCTAGCAGACCAGCAATAAAGTGCTAAGTCATTCTAACTTTGCATTAGCCTGGGAATGAGATCATGTGATCTCGGATGGATGTTGGAGACTATTTAGTCAAGCCCAGGAACAATGGCTACATTCATTCTGCTCTTTTGCTTTCATTCTCCACATACTCTCTCTCTGTGTGTTGCTGCTGCTGGACTTGCAGAAGCTGTTTGCAGAACTTGCTGGAGCTGCTGGAACTGCTGTTTGAGAAACTTTACTGTATTTGTTATCTGTTTGCTATTCTTTGCTGCAAGAAGACTACTTCTGGAAATATAGAAGCTCTTGCTAACCTAAGTGATTCTCTGAGTGATTCCTTACTTGAGCTCTGCAAACTTGGGACTTTCCTAAGCCTCACAGTTTTAGGTTGCTTTGCGCTTTTCTTCAGTCTTCATTAGTACAAAAACAGTCGCTGGGCCTGGGATGTACACAGCTGTAGCCAAAATACCCTTTGGTGTAATGTTCTTGGGGGGGAAAAGTAGCAAGGGGTCCAAAAATATTCTTCCTACCCTGAAAGTGGGGTGAAAACAAAGGGACTGCTTCAATAAACGAAACATGAAAATCATGTTGAAGGTATGTGCTCAGATGGCCCCCGAGAAAAGTTGCAACTGGTTTTGCATTATGCAGTGGGAGTTTAAGCGGGTTGAATCAAATGTTTCTTAGTGACATTTGCGGTTTAAAAATGCGAATGCGCCGGTCACACATCAGTTCTATTTTTATTCAGTGCTGAGATGCTGAACAGATATAGGGGTGGAAAGCCTCACTAATGTGCAGTACAGTGACCTATGTGGGCATCATGTTTCCCAAAGCCTGCTGGTATATTGCCAGCCCACCTGGTGCCTGGCCAAAATTCATTGTACAATGGTGGGACTGTGACAGTGGCGTGCTCAGGCACAGTGCAATACGATGATTAGAGCATAGGAAGAGCCCAACTGGGTCAGGCCAAAGGCCCATCTAGCCCAGCTTCTTGTATCTCAAAGTGGCCCACCAGATGCCTCAGAGAGCACACAAGATAACTAGATACGTGCATCTCATTGCCAGTCCCATTGCCAGTCCCTAGCAAATAGCAAAAATTGCTATGTCAAACCCAACTCCCTCTAGCTGCCACCAACCTCATTGGGCTCTAGTAGTGCCAACTCCGAGGGTGCAGGTATGCTGTCGGTACCCACAATAATTTTCTAGGGGTGCTCAGCATCCCTAATTTTGGGTGCTAGGCCAGGCACCCAAGGCAGCCCCTTTGCAAGGCAGGCCCTTCCAAGGCTGGGGTGGGTGATCGCCACAGCCTAGCCTCAGAAGGGGGTGCTGAGGCCGGGCAGCGATGACGGGGTGTGGTGACATCAGGGGGTGTGGTCATGTCAGGGGCGTGGTCACATCAACGTCCGGGGCGTGGCTATGGGCACCCCCAATGTTGAGAGCAAGTCGGTGCCCCTGTTGGAGTCCCTGGTTTAGAGCACTCACCTCTCCCAAATGCCCCTGTGTACATCCAAGCTTTAGAATGATGCAAACTGTCAGTGGGGGTGGTGAGGAAAAACTCTTTTGAGTGAGTGAGGAAATGAGGTTGCCCAGGGGAAAGAAGGAAGAAGTGCTAAGAACCATTTAGAAATGCTAAATGGTTGAGGGCCAGGAAACAGAGAGTGGGGGTCAATGGGCAATTTTTACAATGGGGAGAGGTGAAAAGTGGAGTGCCCCAGGGATCTATTTTGGGGCCAGTGCTTTTCAACTTGGTCATAAATGACCTGGAGACAGGGATAAGCAGCGAGTTGGCGTTTGCGGATGACACAAAACTTTTCCAGGCGGTGAAAACCAGAAGGGATTGTGAAGAGCTCCAGAAGGACCTCTCCATGTTGGGGAAATGGGCAGCCAAATGGCAGATGCGTTTCAACGTAGACAAGTGTGCGTTCCGGGCGTGGGGGAAAGTGGCGGAACGCGGCGTGATGCAACAGGCGGACTGCCGATCAAACGTAAGTCCCGCCCAGCGTACCGGCTGGATAGCACTACTGGGCACAATCCTAACCCGGAGTTAGGACTGTGCCCTCCTTGTTCTTAAGAAACCTAAGCTGGAGTCAGGCTGGCACAGTTTGGCCAGCAAAGTTTGGCGGGCACAAGGGACACTGCAACACGCATTTGGACCACTCTTGGAGCCAGAGAGGCCAGCACACAGACATGCGCCACCCTCCCTGACTCCGAGAGTGGTCCAAACATACTTCACAGTGTCTCTTGTACTGGCCGAACTTTGCTTGCCTAACTTGTGCCGGCCTAACTTCAGGTTAGGATTGCGCCAAGAGTCTTAAATGTGTTCTGGGATGTGCTCTTTGTTTCACTGAAACTGGTCTCAGTGTTTTGGACTCTTGCATGTCCATGGCCATGTACACATCGGTTGCTAGAAACCTTCATTATTTTTTTATGTGCTTCCCTGTTAGGATTTTGCTTTGACCGGATTTTGCTACAGGCAAACCTGCTCCTACACCTTTCTGCCTTTATTATGCTTTATCCTTGTAGTGTGTCCTCTTTGAGCTCTCCACCAACCTGGATCTCTTCTTGTAGACCTTGGGAGGCTTCAAGGTAAAACACCTGGCACTTTGTAAGGCCTTTTAACTCTCCTCTCTCATCTGCCTATCAAGCATCAGACTTAGAGCAAATGTTTGTATTTTTTTTGAATCTGCTCAGCATGTTCCTTTAGATCTCTTGCATTCCTTAACAGCATCACTTTTTTTTTTTTTTGCCGAAAATGATGCCGAAGACCTGTTACCGCAACCCTGGGTGACTGCCTGCGTTTGAAGATAGAAAAGAGCTCTGGGTGCACTGTTTGCTACCTTTCCTTTAAACCTGAATGAAGTTGAAATTCTCCTTGAGCAGATTGCAAATGGCAGATGATTTTGCATTTCAGCTTTCTTGCGGGAACGGGGAAAACACACACACAAAACCATGAATTTCCCCCCCCCATTTCTCATAGACTCAGAGTTGGAAGGGACCTTCAAGGTCATCTAGTCCAACCCCCTGCCTGTAGCAGGAAACTCTCCAAGAGCATCTCCAGCAGGTGCCTAATGAGACTTGGCTTGAAGGTCTCCAGTGAGAGAGAATCTACCGCCTCCCTTGGCAGACTATTCCACTGTCGAACCGTTCTCATCGTCAAGAAATTCTTCCTGATGTCCAGCCGGAATCTCCTCTCTTGCAGTTTGTACTCATTGGACCTCGTTCTACTGTCAGAGGCAGGTGAGTACAAATTATTATCATTATTATTATTATTATTATTATTTATTTATTTATCTATTTATTTATTTATTTATTTATTTATTTATTAGATTTATATCCCGCCTTTTTGCCCGAAGGCACCCAAGTCGGCATTACAACATAAAATATAGAAATTTAACATTAAAAAACCATTTAAAAAACAATGTTAGAACAATACAATAAAACAAAATAAAAACAAAGCAATAAAATTTAAAAACAAGAAGCCCTGTGGATCATACGGTATAAAATATGTCCCCTCTTCCTTATGACAGCCTTTCAGGTATTTGAAGAGTGCTATTATATCTACCAATCAAATCGATCAATCCTATTTATATACTGCTTTTCAACCAACACTTCACAAAAGCTGTTTACAGGCAAAAAATAATTATAAAGTTAAATGGCTCCCTGTCCCAAAAGGGCTCACAATCTAAAAATAAAGAATGCAGAACATCCCCAGCAACAGCCACTAGAAAAGACACTGCGCAGGGGTGAAGAGGGACAATTGCTCTCCCCCTGCTGAATGTAAGAGGAGCACCACTTGAAAAAGTGTCTCTTGCCCAGTTAGCAGGGGTTATCTTCTCTCAGCCTTCTCCAAGCTAAACACACCAGGTTCCCTCAGCCTTTCCTCACAGGACTTGTTTCCCAGCCCCCTGATCATCCTTGTTGCTCTTCTCTGAACCTGCTTCAGTTTGGCTGCATCCTTCTTGAACTGAGGTGCCCAGAACTGAACACAGGACTCCAGATGAGGTTGCACCAATGCGGAGTAAAGCGGAACCACAACTTCTGGCTCCCTTTGCATTGTTTTCAGTTTCTTCAGCTCATTTACTTCCCACTTGCAAACCCATCTTTCCTTTATGCTCACCCTCCCCCCCCCCCCACACACACCTATTACAATGCAGAAAGTATGAGCAGAGATTACTACAACCTTGCTACAACCTTGCAAAAACTTTGTTTGCCTAAATCCCGCTGAAATCAAGGGGAGTTAAGCAGCGTACCTGTGTGCAAGATTGCAGCCAAAATGTGCAGTATTTCCTTTGGACCTCCTAACCCTTTAAAGCCTTGTTCTGGACTAATATGAACCTTTCGGGTGACACCTTCTATCCTTTCGATGCTTCCCTGTTTCTAAGGTAAACCTGTCTTCATCCCATGGTTTTGTGGGATATCGTCATTGGAGGCGCAGAGCACAATTCAATGTGCCGTTAAGCACATGTAAGTCCCATTTCAATCAACAGGACTTAACTGTACACTGGATGGCAGCCACTGAAACAGAGGATTGGGTGGGTAAAGACACTTCAGAAATAAAGGCTGTGGACTATTTGCTAGCTATGGAGGTCACAGAAAGCACAGCTTCCAAGAAGAGCACCATGTCAATTACATTATTTTAACAAATAGAAAAGCATTCTGTTATTCTGGCATCCCGTGCATTTTGCCAGCACCATGCAAAGGAACAGTTACACTGGGGCAGGTTGGCCCCTCATTATCCAAAATAAATTACGTTCCCAGAACCCCTACAAGTATTGAAATCCGCAGGTATTCAAACCCACAGATTTGGGGTCACCCCACCCGAAAGGTTTTTTTTTTTTTAGGCCCACAGAAGCTACATGCAACAGCAGCACACTGCTTCTGTGGGCCTCAGAATTCCTGTTACAGGAAAAAAAAATGCTACTTCCAGATTTTGCTGTTTCTGCTGTTCAAAATTGCTATTTTCGCTATTAAAATGGCTATTTTCTGGTTTTATGCCCTTAATAAGGCATTCTAAGGACCAGGGAAGCCAGCCCCAGGCCTCAGAATGCCTTAAGGCAGTGGTATTCAAACCTTATAGACCAGGACCCACTTTGTAGAATGGCACTCGTATCGGGACCCACAGGAAGTGATGCCATTAACCTGGAAGCGACGTTGTGGCAGGAAGTGACATCATCAAGCAAGAAGTGCTGTCATTGAAATATAATAAAATATCCACTCCTGAAATGCAAATTGGCATTCTTGGACTGCAGCAACTGCGCAACCATGAAAGATCCCTGACAGAAAGCAAGACTAGGACAAAGTATTATGTAAAAGCACTCAACTAAAAACAAAATAAATAAAAAACACCCTCACTTGAAAATTGGAACTGTTAACACTCACAAAAGGAATATAGCAAGAGTAAGGTCTGCAGTTTCCAAGATGGCTGCTCTCAGCTTCCCGTGACCCACCTGACATCAGGTTGTGACCCACCAAGTGGGTCCCGACCCACAGTTTGAATAACACTGCCTTAAGGGCATAAAAATGCAGCTGAAATTGGTGGGTTCTGAATCAGCGGAAAACGAAGGCCCACCCTATTCTTCAAAATAGAGTTAAACATGATGGGCAGTCTGATCTAGCGCAAATTCCCCCCACACCAATGCAGCAAGAACAGTGCGGGCTGAACTGCAACCTATAGGGTAATTTACCAGGCCGGCGTAATTTACTTTACCAGGTCACTTCAGGGTAAAGAGACATTTGCACAACTGCCCCAGGGAAACCCCAAGTCTACCTGGACCTGTGTAAGCCATATGGCTGGTGCAAATCTGCCCTTGTGTTGGTGGATCAGGCTTGAGCGAGGCCATAGGATGTGGTCCATGCCGGCACTGCTGATCCCACCCTGTTCTGGGCCCAATCCAATCTCTCCGCTCCTGTCGCTGCTCTCTCCGCCCAATTTCACCCCCTCCCCACCCTACTTCTCCTATGCACCGCCCAGCAAGAGTCCTCTCCTGTGCCAGTATATGCGTGAAGTCCTCTGATTTACAGTGCTTGTGCAACAAACAGAAGCCTGGTGTGCCGACACAGCATGCACTATGCCGGCACACCGGCTCAGTACGGTCAGACACATTATTTAGAATATTCACATACAATTTTTTTCTTTGCAAACTCTGAATGAAAATTGACTCGTGGACTAATCCAGAATTCCTTGATGGCCATGGCTCCAGCAGTGACAAAATGGTGACCTTTCGGTCCTAAGGGCATTGGGGAAAAACTGGAGGTGGGCCCTTGGCCCGATCCAGTGGGGCTATTCCTCTGTTCCTGTGCAATTTTCACAAGATCTTGTGAGAATCGCATGGGATCTCTCATGAGAATCATGTGAGATCTCATACAATCCAAGATGGTGGTGCCCAGGAGAGCTGGAAGACAATAGTTCCCCCGTAAGGTTGCAGCATCACCGAGGTGAACCATATGTAATGTGTAGATTTAGTTACCACCCAAATGCTGTCCATGAATATTCATAGTCATCTCTTGTTCACTCTGATGTAACAATCAAACCTCCTTATTTCTTGCAATAGGTGGTGAAAACCAGAAGGGATTGTGAAGAGCTCCAGAAGGATCTCTCCAAGTTGGGGGAATGGGCAGCAAAATGACAGATGCGTTTCAACGTGGAAAAGTGTAAAGTGATGCACATTGGGGCAAAAAACCTAAAACTTCACCTATAGGCTAATGGGTTCTGAGCTGTCTGTGACAGCTCAGGAGAGAGATCTTGGGGTGCTGGTGGACAATTGAATGAAGGTGTCGACCCAGTGTGCGGCAGCAATTAAGAAGGCCAATTCCATGCTTGGGGTAATTAAAACAGGGCTTGAGAATAAAATAGCCAATATTATCATGCCATTGTACAAATCGATGGTAAGGCCATTTCTAGAGTATTGTGTACAGTTCTGGTCACCACATCTCAAAAAGGACATAGTGGAGCTGGAAAAGGTGCAGAAGAGAGCGACAAAAATTATTACAGGGCTGGGGCACTTCCCTTATGAAGAAAGACTGCCATGTTTGGGGCTTTTCAGTCTGGAAAAAAGGCGCCTGAGGGGGGACATGATTGAGACATACAAAATTGCGTGTGGGAGGGATAGAATTGATAGAGGGATGTTCTTTTCCCTCTCTCACAATACCAGAACCAGAGGACATCCACTGAAATGGAGTGTTGGGAGAGTTAAAACAGAGAAAAGGAAATACTTTTTTATCCAGTGGGTAATTAAGCTATGAAACTCCTTGCCACAGGAGGTAGTGATGGCATTTGGCCTAAAGGTAAAGCTCTTTAAAAGAGGATTGGGCAGATTTCTGGAGGAAAAGTCCATCGTGGGCTATAGGCTATGATGGGTGGTGCGTGCAACCTCCTTACATTAATAGTAGGCTACTTCAGAATGCTAGGCGCGAGGGAGTGGCAACAGGATGCAAGCATCTTGTTGTCTCATGTGCTCCCTGAGGCACCTGGTGGACCACTGTGAGATATAGGAAGCTGGACTAGATGGGCCCTTGGCCCATTAGAACATTAGAATATTAGAACATGTTCTAATGTTCTCATGTTGGTCCCCACTGAGAGGGAGTCCATGGAGGGCAAAATATAGACTTTCACACATTCAGAGAGAGATATAGAGAGCGGGGAGGGAGAGACTAACCATCATAATTGTAGGCATTTTGCTAATTACTCAATATATATAAATGGGTGTTCTGGGTAGAAGCTGAAGATGGGGCCAAAAACGAGGAATGATGGCAAAGATATTAAGTAATGTGTATTCTGTTGCAAAGTACAAGAGCAAATAATTGCACATCTCAAATCTAAAGAAAATTTCCTACCACTTTCGTTAAAGCCATGGTTCACAATCTCTCTCCCTGTCCAACAGTATCAATGAAGAATAATGTCTCATCCTAGATAAGTTTCCCCCTTTCTTAATCATACGCTTATTTAATTGTGTTGTAAAACATTTTATCTTCCAAATAAAAGCCACGTTAAGGTGTTGTAAAGTTTAGAGAAAAAGTAACATTATGTCAGTATTATGGGACACTTAATTGAAAGCTATAAAAAAGAAAAAAATATATAAAAGAAAAACACCCAGCACCCAACACGATAAAAACCGCTATCTCTTAGCAAAGCTTGCAATACTGTTTCAGTGTATAATGATGTTTGGTAATGGAAGAAGCCATAAAAGCGAATGGCTTGATTTGTACTGTACAGGAAAAACAATAATATCACGTCCACTTTCATGAAAGGAAAGGCAGTCCGCAAGCACAAACTCCTTCCATGAATGTGGGTGCTTTGGAGCGGATTGGGTGTGGGTGCTGGATGTCAAGGGGCCTGGCATTAATGTGGGGGCTCTGCCCACCATGGGGAAAAACCCATGTATGCCCAAAGGCCCCAGAGCCCCCCTACCGTTGGTGCCTATGGCGCAAAGGGAATGCGCCTTGTGGTATTAGAGAGAGCTGTACTGAGAGAATCTGCTTCCATTGACCAAAGAGTTACTCTGGATGTGACCCCTGCATCAAAGACCTATAGGGTCTGCATTGAAGATCCTGGCACTAGTGAAAGCTATTTTAGCCCAATTGGTAAGAACCTGAGCAGGACTGGGACACCATCTCTTGGTACCAGAAGGGGTACACCAGATGCCTCCCCTTTTATCTGGTGGTGCTCGAGTTCAGTGGTCTTCAATCTTTTTCATTCCTGCAAGTTGTCGCGACCCCACAACTGAGGTTTTGCGACCCTATTTGGGTCCTGAGCCCAAGGTTGAAGAATGCTGCCGTAAAGCAGTGACCGAAGAGTTACTCTGGATGTGACCCTGCATTGTATAGCAAATTGCCATAATTCCAGACTGTACAATAAATACAGTCATTCCGCTTTATCCATGATCTCGGCTTCTGTGGATTTCATTATCTGCTGATTCTGTGGTTACCTGGGTCCACATTTTCAAAGGCTTTGAATTGTCTAAATAAGTCAGAAAATAGGTTTTCCCAGCTTTGGGCAGCAAAACTGCTCCTTTTTCAGGTGAGTCTTCTGCACTCCCAGGAGTCATTTCTGGATTGCGTGACCTCCTCCTTTGACCCTGGCTCACCCAGAATGCATTGCACAAAACATTCTGGGTGATGCAGGGCCAAGAGAGGAGGACTATTTCTTTTTGGACTTAGTCTGACAATTTCAAGCCTCTCTCCTAAACCCCAGTTAGGCCGGCACAGTTTGGCCGGCACAAGGGACACTGTAAATTATGTTTGGACCACTCTTGGAGCACACAGATGTGCACCATCCTCCCTGACTCTGGAAGTGGTCCAAACGCACTTTACAACATCCTGTGTGCTGGCCAAATTTTGCTGGCCTAACTCCAAATTGGGATTGCACTCTGAGGGTGCAATCAGTGATGTCATAGAGGAGGAACGCTCTGGAACGGCTGTTCCTGAACCTAATCTGGGCTAGCTCCGCCCACCCGTCACCATTCGTTGCCGGTTCCGTGATGGACGCGGCGCTGCAAGGTGGGGGGTGGGGGGCAGGCCGGGGGCGGGAAGGCAGTGGAGCCAAAGGGATGGGCTGCCAATCAAACGTGAGTCCCGGTCATGGTTCCTGTCCTTTGATAGTTTAGATTCCACCACTGGGTGCAATCCTAAACAGAGTTAGGCCAGCATAAGATAAACCAGCAAAGTTTGGCCAGTACAAGGGCCACCATAAAGTATGTTTGGACCACTCTTGGAGTCAGAGAGGCCAGCACAGAGAGAGAAAGTAGTCCGAGAGTAGCCCAAACATGCTTTATGGTGGCCTTTGTGCTGGCCAAACTTTGCTGGCTTAGTTTATGCCAGCCTAACTCCAGTTTCGGATTGCACTCTCAATCACACTATCACAATCACACTTTCTAGTACCAGTACTGCCACTGCTCACTGCCAATACCTCTCCAAGCCTTGGAAGATAAATTTTTCTCTACCCTACTTGGTGATGTGCAAAATTGAACCCCAGGACCTTCTGTGTATAAGTAGATGTTCCATCACGGAGCCACAGGCAGTCCCTGAGAACAGAAACCTGCTGAAGCATCCGAGTACAATCAGGAATAAATGTTAAGCAGAGAACTATGGATCTAATTCTGAATTTTGTTGTTATAAACCAGACCCTTGGCATTATTTAGTGCTATTTTATTTGTTTAGCTTCCAATTTCTCGAAAGAGACACATTTATTTTTGATACTAAATTGGAGATGTGGGTGAGGGAAATTCAAATAGGCTCTGCACTTTATTCATGGGTCCTAGTTTAGAGGTAATTGTTTCTGCTTTTTAAGATGCGGCCTGATGAATAAAATAAATTTACGAAAGGGAAGACACACAATGTAGAAATATAGGCCATTAAAATTCCTGTAAGCCCAGAACAAATACGTTAATTACATTGGATAGGGATAAATCATGGATGTAGAGCAGCTGGGCGCTATGAAAATGTAAATGTGGCCTAATCCGAGGAAGAATGAAGCTAGAAAAGGTGTAAATCAAAGTGCCTATTGGAGAAAAATACGCAGGCTTCTACCAGACATTTTAATATAATATTCTGAGATATTTTATAGTTCATATATGTGCTTGGGACAGGAATATAACTCTCAATTTTTTTAAAAAAAAAACCATTAATGGCAATATGTATAATTGTCTTTCTCTGAAATGGGTGCGCACTTCACATATTAACCTGGCAGTGAAGGCTTCTTCCAATTTCACAGCTGGCAATGTAGCATATAGCAGAAAGCTTTTGCAGGAACATTCCTATTCTAAGGTCAATTAATTGGGGATGCTCTCAGAGCACACATGGTCATAACCCTGGTTTTTGACCCCCTAAACTGTGTTTAGGACTGCAAGGAGGTCCAATCGGTCAATCCTACAGGAAGTAAAGCCTGATTGCTCCCTGAAAGGACAAATCCTGAAGCTAAAGCTCAAATACTTTGGCCACCTCATGAGAAGAGAGGACTCTTTAGAAAAGACCCTCATGCTGGGAAAGATCGAAGGCAAAAGGAGAAGGGGGCGGCAGAGGATGAGATGGTTAGAGAGTGTCACCGAAGCGATGAACATTAAATTGGGCAAACTCCGGAAGCTAGTGGAGGACAGGGAGGCCTGGCGTGCTGTGGTCCATGGGGTCACGAAGAGTCGGACATGACTTAGCGGCTGAACATCAACAACAACAAAACTGTGTGTGTTTGTGTCGCCGATTACAGAAGCAAATTGTCTTCCACTGTGCTCCCATTTTACCAAATGAGAACTGAGGCTGTTGCTGGCCCAACAGATCATGAAGCAGAGATTGGAACCACAGACTCTCAAGGCGGTGCCCGCTAACTATACGGAATTCCCATCCAGCTACGGATATGCAAACAAGGGATACGACACGGACAGTATTTGCCAGACGACCTCTTGTTGGATCAGAGCACTAATTAGGATGTCAAATGTTTATAGCAGCAGAATGAGAGCGCAACCCTATACTGTGCTGGATTGGCAAGTATAGTGGAGGCTGGAGCTCCCTTCCCAGCCTCCCCTACGCGCTCCTCGGACCTGTGCCAGCTAAGCCTCGCAGCCTCGCCATCGGGCTTAGGACGTGGCCGTATGGTCACCTCGCAAGCCCGCCCATGTCCCTCCCAACCTCCCTCCCACCATTCCCCATGCCATCTTGGCATGGAGCCTCCCTTGCGCCGAACGGCTTCAGTTGGCGCAAAGGAAGCTTCCCACCGTCGCTCTCAAGCCGATGCTACTCGTAGCGTAGCATCGGCTTGCGAGCTTTAGCGCCAACGCGGGGGTGCTGCTCGGAGCCCCCGCGTCGGCGCTAATGCCGTAGCGCTGACGCAACGATATTGCGTCAGCGCTATGCGCCACATAGGATGGCACTGTGTGACGGAGGCCTGAAGCCCCAGATTTGAGGGTCACTATGCTAGCAAAGTCATGGTCAGGCTGTGAATTAGGCAGTGGCAGACCATGGGCACAGTCCTAACCTGGAGCTAGGCCGGCACAGTTAGGCCAGCAAAGTTGGGCTGGTATGCAGCAGGTGCACATCGGAGGAACCCATACAGCCTCCTCTGGGGCAAGGGCATGAACGTGCCTGTGCTTGGGGAGGCTCCTGAGCTCTCCAAAGCTGTGCTGGACACACCGCACACCCGCTGGCCTCGCTGTTCCAGCTCTGCTTAGGATGGCGCCCTCAGTCACGGACGTTTCTGGAGAGGAGCTGGGGCAGTGGATCAGAGGTGGAAGGGGGTGGCTCTAAATGGTTGCAGTGCACCCCAGATCATATCCCCCCTTTCCTGACCCTTGCCTGCCCCCTGACTCTTCTCAGATATATACCAGCTGAAGAGTTGGCATGGGTCGAAGGAGTCTGTTCTGCCAAATTCCCTGCTGGGCCTCCCCAAGGGCCCCGATGCCCACACTAGGCTAATTAGTTTCCCCTCCAGAGCGACCTCAGAGATGGGCAAGAGGGAGGGGGTTCAGTCACCCACTGGGCCTCCTCTCTTCCAGCAGCCTTGCTTGGTTTCACCGGCTGGCCAGCCTCCTCCAGACTGCCCTCAACACTGGCTTAGCTCCAAACTACTCTAAGTCTAGCACCAACAAACCCCACCACCAAACAATAGGCAGTCAGTTTGCCTAAGCCACAACTGCCTCCTCCACTGGGTGGCTCCAGGGGTGTGGCAGCCAGAAAACAGTTCCCCACAGTGCTCCCCACAATAACCTTATCTTATCCATTCCTTTTAACAGTCAATCCATCCGTCCAGCACCTGTCTGGTGCCTCTCTTCCAGCACCTACCCGGTGCTAATCACCCTTCCTTTAACAATCCCTCCAGCACCTACCTGGTGCCCTCCTCCAGCACCTACCCAGGTCCCTTACTGCAGCTCCTGCCTCCCACTTTATACTGAGGCAAGCCAATCGGTGTCTTTTGCTGGGCAGGCTTTAATTCATCAGCCACACCCATCTGCACCTGTGCTAACCTCTCTTCATAGCCAGAGCCCTCATCAGCCTGCAGCTGTGTTCCTGCTGCAGGCAGAGACCTTGAGGGTTAACCCTGTAATCCCTGGTTTATTTGGACAAGGGGCCACTGCTGATACCATTCCCTATCTCCTCGGGATATCTCCTGCCATTTCCAATACAGAGTCCCATTGACAGCCAGATGGCCCATGGAGAGTTAAGAGTAAAATATTGTAATTTACCTCTCTAAGGCTGTATGGTCACCACATAGCATGCACATGCACACTCCATCAATGGGGCTGTATGGTTTGGATTGGCAGGGGATAGGATTGAGCTGTCTAGCTGCAACCTAATGCACACTTTCCTGCAAGTAAGCCCCATTGAGCTCCGTGGGGTTTAATTCTGAGTAGACGTGCATAGCTTTGCACTGTTAGAGCTAGAGAGGCTGCCTTCAAAGTCGGCAATAAGAACACACAAAAAATCATCCGGTCCGATAACAGGCCACATTTTTAAAGATGGTCTGATTTATTCAGTGAGTACACACCCACATATCTATCCATCTCTTTGTATCTTTGACTATGATTTGGTTTGAAAGATCCATCCCAAGGACGCACGACAAAAATTGCCTTATCAAAAAAGATGTTGAACTTTACATTTCTGCATGATCATTCAATACCTATGGAAATTGCACATTTCTCTAAATGTGCCTCAATTGTGTGTGTGTGTCTGAATGAAATACGGAGAAAATAGCTGTTGAAGGAGGGTAATCATGTAAAAAGTACGGGAAGAGAATGACAGCTTTTCATGGAAACTAATCAGTACCTTGAATGTGAGGATGGATCCTGAATGGTCAAGAACAATTTGTTGAACTCCTGGCCCACAATTATCATTATCTTTGGCTTGTTACCTAAGTATATGGAAGCTTTTCAGCTGAGAAGCATTCTCCTGTCTGGATTGCTGCATGCATAACTGAACTTAAGTATCATGTTCTTTTTGTTGATCTACTATTCACCATTCTGTATGTTAGTTGTAGCAGTGAAACAAACAATACCACGTTCCAACAATCATCATGTTCTCTTTCCTCCTTTGGACTGTGAAAGCGAAGACAGACATTTTTAAAGCTGATTCAGAAGATGCTTCACAGGGTTTAATACACATGTATCGTTCCTCTCCAATGCTGAGCTCTGGGGAAGCAAACAATAAACATGATGCAAAGTCACAGTGGAGGCCTGCTATCTATTGGCAGTGTTTGGCTAGTGTAACCATTTTCAACCAGTGGCGCATTGGTGTGCTGTGAATGGTCCACAATTGTGCTGCGGGAGTTAACATAAGAGCATAAAAAGAGCCCTGCTGGAGCAGGCCAAAGGCCCATCTAGTCCAGCTTCCTGTATCTCACAGCGGCCCACCAGGTGCCCCAGGGAGGCATGAGACAACAAGATGCTTGCATCCTCTTGCCACTCCCTTGCACCTGGTACTCTGAAGCAGCCTACTACTAATGTAAGGAGGTTGCACAATCCATCATGGCCTATAGCCCACAATGGACTTTTCTTCCAGAAATCCGTCCAAACCCCTCTTAAAGGCATCTAGACCAGATACCATCACCACCTCCTGTGGCAAAGAGTCCCACAGATTTAACTACCCACTGGGTAAAAAAGTACTTCCTTTTATCTGTTTTAACTCTCCCAACCCTCAGTTTTAGCGGATGCCCCCTGGTTCTGGTGTTTTGAGAGAGGGAAAAGAACATCCCTCGATCGACTCTATCCCTTCCGTGCATAATTTTGTATGTCTCAATCACGTCCCCCCTCTGGCGCCTTTTTTCCAGGCTGAAGAGCCCCAAAGGCTGCAGTCTTTCTTCATAAGGGAGGTGCCCCAGCCCCGTAATCATTTTCGTCGCCCTCTTCTGCACCTTTTCCCGCTCCACTGTGCCCTTTTTGAGGTGCGGTAAGGGTGCTTTTGGGGTAAGGGTCTGTCATGAGCAAGGCCGGGGGGCTGACTCCATTTTGCCTGGGCAGGCCCAGCTTTCCCCTCCCCCCAGATCTCCCTGGTGGGAACCAGTTCACTGGAGGAGTGTTTTGTCTCGGCTCGACGGCCAGGAGCCCTGACAAGGCGCCTCCCAGAGCTAGCTCCTTGACGGATTCCAGGGCAGCCCTATGTGTACGAGCAGCTTTGAACCTCTGGTTGGGAGGAAGGAGGAGCAGGCGGCTCGCAGGCCTGTAAGGGAGGCTAGGAGAGTGTTAACTGGTGCATTAGTCGGGGATCAGCGATGGACCATCAGAGAGACCAACCTAAGGAACCAGGGTGAGAGATAGACTAGTCCGAAAGGGCAGGAGGTTTAGTCGAGAGGGTTAAAGCCTCCATTTGCCCAAAGATAAGATCTGAAGGTTGCCAGTTCGACAACACCGGAAGTCTCCGTGAGTGGCAGACCTTGAGACGTGCGACTGATAAGAGCTGCCTCCAGCTGCCTGTGAGAGCGGAGTTGTGCTGGGCCAGCTGTTTCTTTGGTGGGGGCAGAGAAGCCATTTATCAGCCAGCAGGAAGGCAATAGTGTGGCCAGAAAGAAGGACTAGACCACGAAAGTTCCTTATCTGTATGTTGTTGTAGTTCTTGAAAGATAGAACTCCTCTGTAATTGGTAAAAAACCCTTGCGGGTTTAGGGAAATAAAGCCTGCCTATGTAAACCACCTTGAATTAAAGCCAGAGGAGCAATCTAATGGCCAAAGAAAGGCGATATATACTGTAAATACTTGCATCATCATCATCATCATCATCATCATCATCATCATCATTATAGATAGCCAGCTTTCTTATTTTGCATTGGGTTTCCATGTGTGTGCTGTGTATGTCTTGGGCCTTTTGAGCCTTCGTTGGGCAACCATTAATCTTAGTAAACCTTTATCTATTTTACAACCTGCCGGGGCCGTTTCTTCTGGGAACTGAAGTCAGCTAAGTCCAGCCTTGCCACTGGGGGCTTTCGCTACCAAGAGGATTGTTTAAAACCTAAATTGGGCACAGGTACTTTCTCCTGGACCCCTGAGCTGCGGCAGACATGGGAGTAACATGATGGGGTCATTTCTTAGTAGGGTCATTGGGGGATCCGAGTAAAATGGTCAAGGCACACCGTCAATTTTTTGACACTCTGTCAAAAGGGACACTGTGCTGCTGGGGGGGGGGCAGCTCACATGTGCCCTCTCCTACCCTCAGAAGGCCTTCTGTTGGCTTCTGGAAGGAAACAACTACAACTTCCGGTTTTGGGGCAAAAATCGAAAGTGACAATTTTCTGTCTCCAGAAGGCCTCAGAAGACCTCAGAAGACCTTCTGAGGACTGAAAACCAGAAGTCATGATTGTCATCCACTGGAAGGCCTCAAAACGCCTTCTGAGGGCCAGGGGGGCCACATGTGTCCTCTGCAGTCCTCATAACACCTCTGGGGGTGGCAGCAGATGGGACGGCCCCAGGTAGGGGGTGGCATCCCTGGAAATGTACTCCTGAGTGCCAACCACCACCACCCCAGGAATGCGCTGGTTTCCTAGCATTTGTATCATACCACAGTACTTTTTAACCCAGCAGGTAGTTAACCTGTGGAACTCTTTGCCACAGGAGGTGGTGATGGGATCTGGTCTAGATGCCTTTAAGAGGGGATTGGACAGATTTCTGGAGGAAAGGTCCATCATGGGCTATAGGCAATGATAGGTTGTGCAACCTCCTTATATTGGTGGTGGGCTACTTCAGAGTACCAGGTGCAAGGGAATGGCCACAGGATGCAAGCATCTTGTTGTCTACTGATCTCCCTGAAGCACCTGGTGGGCCGCTGGACTAGATGGGTCCTTGGCCTGATCCAGCAGGGCTCTTCTTATGTTCTTATGTTCATCTGAGTCCAGTCCTAAGCTTTGTGGGAAAACAGGGGCACTTGGCTTCCACGGTATGCAGCACAGCTACGGAGCAAGCTGGAAGTCTCCCTAACTAAGGGGGTATTTTTCCCCTTACCCCAAATAACGCCCTAGCTGCTCTGCCCAATGGATAGGGGAAATGGAAAACCGTGTTATTTCCCCCCCCCCAGTTATTTTGTGATTTGAAAGGCAGAAGGTGGTTTTATGTGTTTTTAATTCTCATTCCAAGTTCTCATTTTTGACTCATTTTAAATGCTTTTAAAAGTGTACTAGGTAGGTGATACAGTGCCCAATCCTATACCCCCATTGTGGCAGCGCTATGCTCTTGCGCCGGCCGAATGCTGTTGCAAAAGTGCTGTCACGGGCATTAGTGTTGGCGGTCTGGCGCTGGACTGGCACAAGCAGCACGCCAATGCTCGGGTGCCGCCGCGACCTCCAGCAGCGCTGGCCAAGTGGTGAATTGGAATTGGGCTCCAAGTGAGAGTCTCACGGTGAGTTCTTTTATATTATGTCTGTCTTCCCCAGCCAGACTCTTCCTGCAAGATATGAAAGTGCTGGTCCATTCGGTCTATTGTTTTCCTCGCATTCAGCAAGATTCTATTTTGTGTAAGCTTTTATTTCTCTCCACTTTACAGTGAGATTCATTCAGTTTTGGAAATAATAACTTTGAACGTGGGGAACATTATTACTTCCACGAGACACAATGCACTACCTAAATCATTGCTCAGTTAGGCAATAACTTTGCAACTTTACACTGCCTTTTTTGAAGCATATCAGATTAGTTGCCTCTCAAAAGCCTCTGGCCATAATCAGTGGCTGAAAAAGAATTGTGTGTAATTGAGGACAGGGAGATGTGTGAGGATCAAGATTTGTGTGTGTAGCTTGCTTTCATTCCTGGGGGTGTAGTGTATTGGAAAAGGCAGGGGCTACCCCGAAGAGTGAGGGAATGGTATCAGCAATGGCCCCTTGTCCAGGTAAACCAGGGATTATGGGGTTAACCCCCCAAGGTCTTTGCAAGCCTGGGGAGCACAGCTGTAGGCTGATGAGGCCCCTGGCTCTGAAGGGAGGTTAGCCCAGGTGCAGATGGGTGTGGCTGATGAATTAAAGCCTGCCCACTGATTGGCTGGCCTCAGTATAAAGCTGGAGGCAGGAGCTGGAGAAAAGGCACCTGGGAAGGTGCTGGACTGGTGGAGTGCTGGCTGGACTGCCTGCCTGAACTGGCTGGAGGACTAGATAAGGTAAGGTTGTTTTGTGAGACTATTGTTGGGAATTGTTGTCTGTCTGCCACGCCCCTGGAGCCACCAAGTGGAGGAGGCAGTTATGGCTTGGGCAAGCTGACTGCCTATTGTTTGGTGGTGAGGTTTGTTGGTGCTAGACTTAGTTTGGTGCTAAGCCAGTGATGAGGGCAGTCTGGAGGAGGCTGGCCAGCTGGTGATCCCAATCAAAGCTGCTGGAAGAGAGGAGGCCCAGTGGATGAATGAACCCCCTCCCTCTTGCCTATCTCTGAGGCCGCTCTGGAGGGGAAACTAGTTAGCCTAATGTGGGCATTGGGGCTCTTGTGGTGGCCTGGCAGGGAGTTTGGCAGAACATGTAGTGGCCTCCAACAGCCCCGGATTGCCATACCAATGTCAGCAAGACAAATGCCTTAATGGCTCCCCATCACTACTATTCTGTAAACTGGTCAGAACCTGCCTCCTCCTTTCCATACTGGAAACCAGTATGGTGTGCACCACGGGGGTGCAGATCAGTGTTGTCATCTACTCTCTTGTAGACGGAACGCTGGGCGGGACTTAGAGTGATCGACAGCCCGTCGACTCACTTCCGCTTTCTTCGCGCTCCCCGCGCGGCTTTCGCTTGCCTCGGAGGGAGCGCCTGCTCGCCAGGGGTGGGTGGGTGGGTGGGGGGCACGCCGGGTGCCTGGGCGAGCAGGCGCCCCCTCCGAGGCGAGGGAAAGCCGCGCGGGGAGCGCGAAGAAAGCGGAAGTGAGGCGACAGGCTGTCCATCACTCTAAGTCCCGCTCAGCGTTCCGTCTGCAAGAGAGTAGATGACAGCACTGGTGCAGATGCTGGGGGTAGGCAGGCCAGTGGGCATGCTGAACTGGGGCAGGGCAGGATGCAGCCATTCGGATGATGCACAGCCCCAATTTGGGCCACACGACTTCCCCGTTTCTACGCCTGCTAAATGGCTAAAAAGTTGGCACCCCTGCTTTGGCGCTAGTGATGCTACGTTGACACTAGTACTGTACATGGTGCAATGTCACTTGATGGGTTGCGCCCTCAATCTTTTCCCAACATCCCATGTTGCTGTTCCATGTGGCAAGTGCTGCCACTGAGCAGAAAGGCAGAACTCCCGTCACAACCTGCACATCAGTGTGAATCCACAAGCTGGTCCGCATACCAGACGTTTTTCTCTCCTAAGTGATGTTATGATTACTATACAGTCTGAAAGTTAATTGCATTTCATAAATGATCACCTTCAGGGTTTTAAATTTGTTGCTTCCTCCCTCATTTTTTCCCCGCAAGTTGTTGCGTTATAATTACATTGAGCATTCATTAACCGCACCTTGCGAAGACTTTTGTGCCTACCTCTACCTCTGCAGACAGGGAGTGTCTCAAGGGCAAAAAGATGCAATTGAATGTCTTCAGCACCAGTATAAGCAGAAACGAGTCTTTGATTGATGAAATCCAACCATCCAGCTATCTTGTTTTCCCTGTCTTTTATGGTGTCAGGCATGCTTTCACAAGCTTTTGAAGACATCATGAATTTGTGAGCCCAGTCCTATGCATTGGTAAGAAGGACGTTCCATCACATTGGAGCTTGTTGTTGTTGTTCAGTTGCTAAGTCATGCCCGACTCTTCACGCCCCCCCTGGACCACAGCACGCCAGGCCTCCCTGTCCTCCACTAGCTTCCGGAGTTCGCCCAATTTCATGTTCATCGCTTCGGTGACACTGTCTAACCATCTCATCCTCTGCCGCCCCCTTCTCCTTTGGCCTTCCATCTTTCCCAGCATGAGTGTCTTTTTTAAAGAGTCCTCTCTTCTCAGGAGGTGGCCAAAGCATTTGAGCTTCAGCTTCAGGATTTGTCCTTCCAGGGAGCAATCAGGCTTGACTTCCTGGAGGATTGCCCGATCGGATCTCCTTGCAGTCCAGGGGACTCTCAAGAGTCTTCTCCAGCACCATAATTCAAAGGCATCTATTCTTCGGCGCTCCGCCTTTCTTACGCCAAGGTAAGTATTGCAGCTTTGGCGCATACTCCAAGGTAAGCATGACTTATAGCACAAACCTAACCTGTGCTGGAACAGCGAGGCCGATGGGCCTGCACTGTATCCAATGCAGCTTTGGAGCACTCAGGATCCTCCTTGGGGCAAGGGCACATTTGCGCCCTTGCCCCGGGGGAGGCTCCAGACTCCCCTCTGGGTTTAGCAGGTACATCTTGCTGTTTAGCAGGTGCAGAGCCGAGGACGCCACGTGGCTTGCCCACCCCCGCCATTGCCAATAATCCAGAGAGCAAATCAGTCTTGCTCTCTGCTCCATTGTGCATCAGGGAAAGAGAGAGAGGGAGGGAACACACTTATTCATTCAACCACATCATGATTTTATTATTCATTTAAATCTATTTCCCGGCCTTCGGCACCATATCAAATTTTTGATGTGGCCCTGTTATGAGGGGGGGGGGTATAACTGCCCTCCCCTTGGGTAGCTGCTGCTGCCACCAGCCCAGGCTTAACACAACAAAAAGGAGCTCCTGGGCAAACGCCCTCTCGAAAGAAAACCAAACAGAAGAAATAAAAAAACCAATTTTATTAGCATGCATTAAAAGTCACAAATGAAATTACAGAGCCTCTATTTTGTAAAATCCAAATAGGAAAATACACGCTAGGCGGCTCTTGCCCACAAGACTCCTCCCTAGTAAAACCCTCTGCTTATAAATTAGCTAAGAGGAACTCAAAAGGACAAACACAAACACCTACAGAGTTCTACCTCTGGCTGGCTGGCTGGCTGGCTGGCTGGCTGGCTGGCTAACTATAACCAGCTATCACTGCTTTCCCTATACTCACAGTGCACAATGAGGTTAACCTTCCCTGAGAGCAGCAAAAGGGTTCTGTTCCCTGAGGCTTTTAACGTTATCCCAATGACCTAATCACCCTCACCTGAGCCATTTACATCTGAGTAGTTCTCTTCCAACCACTGATCCAAAACAAGGTCCACATGCAACCACCGTTTCATGACAGGCCCTCATGCCCAAATGGCCCCAGGCTTCCCGGGTCTCCAGATTCAGCCCCCCCCCATCCAGCCCACCAACCCTCCAGCAGGCAAGAGGCGACAGCAAGTTTGACCTTGCAAAGGCAAGGCTTGCAGAGCTCCCCAAGACCCACCTGGAGCAAGCCGTGGGATTGAGCTGGGCTGCACGTGGAGGTTGCAGCGCTGTGGCGCTTCCACGCAAGTCTGTTCACGCACGTTTGCGCCCTTGCCCAAGGGGAGGCCCCAGACCCCCCGATGGGTTCCTCAGATAGGCCCCTGCAATTTAGGACGCCATGTGTCCACCCCTGCCCAGTCCCTCCCTCCTGCCCATCCTCTCCCCACCCAGAACCACTTTTGCGCCAGCCTAGTTGCGTGCTTGCGCTCCTGAGCCGCTCTTGGGCCAGCGCCCGACGCCCTGGGGCTGACACTGCTGCTAGCGTGCCGACACGGGGGTGCACGACACGACACCAGTGCCGACACGGGGGTGCAGGTTGGTGCCCCCACATTGGCATTGGTGCCATTGGGTAGACGCAAGCAGCTAGCATCTGCCCAAGGGTGCCCTCAGGATTGCGCCCATAGTCTTGACCAATGCTTTCTGAGCATCGCAACAC
Organism: Lerista edwardsae; assembly: GCA_029204185.1. Classification (NCBI taxonomy): domain Eukaryota; kingdom Metazoa; phylum Chordata; class Lepidosauria; order Squamata; family Scincidae; genus Lerista; species Lerista edwardsae. The sequence goes on from JAJKFI010000007.1 coordinate 28,604,534, forward strand.
CCCAGCCTGCTTCTGCCCGTTCAAGGGATGGGAAGGCAGTGATGCATTGATGGGGGCTGCTCTTCTGCCACAGAAGAAGGGGACTTCCCTTACATTCTAGATGGAAGCACTGGCCTCTGGGGCAGTGATGTCATTCAGGGGGAACGGACCAGAACGGGCGTTCCGGATCCTAACGGGCTCCGTGGCTGGTTCCGGGTTCCCGACAAGGGCCAATCAAAAGTGAGTTCCTGTTCCTAAATCATTTGAATGACACCACTGCTCTGGGGTGTGTGAGGATCCCTACGGACACCCCCACAGGGCTCCGCAAGCATCAGAATACATTAAAATCACAATCACAACCCACTTCCAGTTTTAGTGAGATACAGGAAGCTGGACTAGATGGGCCTTCAATCTGATCCAGCAGGGCTCTTCTTATGCTCTTAAGCTCTATTGGCCAAATGAGACTAATGTCTGAGTACTTCTGAGTAAACGTGTGTAGGATTGTGCCATGCGATGATGGTGGTTTTGTTGCCATGTTCTTGCCTTGTTAAATGTATAGTGCGCTTTTTTTTTTTTTTGGTAATGATTTTATAGAGTATTGTAGTGATTCTTTATGATTACATTGTCCACCACATTTTCTTTTGGAAAAGCAAGCTACAACCTTGTTCATAAAAGGAATATGCCAAATAAACATTTGCAATTCAATGTATTTGCAGTGGTAATTCCATTTTGGAAACTTCTCCAATTATATTTATAGGCACATTTTTGGTCTTCACTAACATTATTTGGAACTTTGTATCCATAGGAAAATTCATTAGCGTGTAACCAAGGAGCCACGTGGGACATGGTGGCACAGCGGGTTAAACCACTGCTGCTAGGCTTTCCGACCAGAAGGCTGGGAGTTCAAGACCATGTGACAGAGTGAGCTCCCGTTGTTTGTCCCAGCTCGTGCCAACCTAGCAGTTCAAAAGCACCTAAAAATGCAAGTAGATAAATAGGTACCACTTATTGGGAAGGTAATAGTGTTCCGTGCACTATGGCGTAGAGTCATGCTGGCCACATGACCACGGAAGCTTGTCCTTGGACAAAACTCCGGCTCTACAGGCTTTGAAACGGAGATGAGCACCGCCCCCTACAGTCGGTCACGACTAGACCATTTGGTCGTGGGGAAACCTTTACTTTTACCTTTAACCAAGGAGCCAGTGACAGTGCAAATACATACCTAAAGAAACCCCGGCATTCATAGCATTATAAATCTGATGCATTTAAGGAACCGATGAAATACAGCTCTCTAAGGCTGCATTAAGCAGACAGGGCTAGTCCATCGCCTTCTGATCTATGGCTATCCTGATAATGGCAGTGCTAGACAGAAGAGCCATTTGCAGCTGGAGGTCAAGATGAAAATTAAAAGAAATGTTGTCTTAGATGATTTCGGATCTCTTCTGCTCAGATTGGTGGCATCTTATGTACAGCAGTATAAGATCTCTGCCCAACTCCACAACAAGATGGATAACATTAAAGATTCTCATTTGGGAATACATATGATAGTCATTATCCTTTATAGAGCTGAGACCTCACCTTGATGCGGATGCTGTAACACCGGAGTCTTTTTTTTACAAGCTGTATTTATAGTTTTCCTTCTCTCCACTCTCTCCACACATTCCTCACCCTCTCAAACAGACTTTTGTAATGGTCGTTGTGTACTTAACAGTGGCACACTAAGTACTGCAGGTGTCGTGACTCTCAGTGTAAGCTGCCCCTCCCTTTTGCGGTCATAGCCATTCTGGGCAGTGATGGTGACTGTATTGGTGTCACTGCCCAGAATGGCTATGACAGTGAGAGAGGGTGCTTGCATGGCATTTTGCAGGGCCTGAGGGTGCAATCCTAACCTGGAGTTAGGCCGGCGCAGTTAGGCCAGTGAAGTTTGGCTTGCACAAGGGCCACCTTAAAGCATGTTTGGACCACTCTCAGAGTCAGGGAGGATGGGGCATGTCTATGTGCTGGCCTCTCTGAATCCGAGTGTGGTCCAAACATACTTTATGGTGTCCCTTTTGTTGGCCGAAACTTTGCTGGCCTAAATATGCCGGCCTAATTCCAGGTTTGGGTTACATTCTCAAATACTTATTGCACCACCCCCCTTGAAGGAGGGTGGGCAGGCAGGAGATGTTTTTGGGTGGGGGTGGGCATGGCGGTGGGCATGCTGGCCCAAGGAGGGGACAGGGCTGGGATGCGGCTGTTAGGCTGTGCAGTACCGATTTGGGTCACGCAGCTTCCTCGAACAATGGGATACACTAAATAAATGCAGGAAATAAATAAGCAAAAATCCCAGCTGAGAGTCACAATCACTGTGATCAACAAAGATCTGGAGATATGAATTCACCCAAGCCAAAAAGTGAGATCCTCAACAATAAAGTAAGAAACCACAAATTTCATGGCAATTTAAAACACACACACACACACACACACACACACACACACACACACAGCTATAATAAAAAAGTGTGACACCAGGCGATTATCTCATTGAGAACGAGGCATGAAATGTGTTTGTATCTATTAAAGCATATATTGGAAGAGAAAAGATTTTGAAAGGCATTGAAGAAATTCCAAACTACAGGAATGCCATACACATAATGGCATTCCAGTGAATGCCTGATTGCATGCATGATGTTGGTCCCGTAATGTTATCCTACCCTCTCCATAGTCCTGCCCAGGAGAATCTCTTTTATACCTGCCCAGGAGCATCTTATATCTTATACCTGCTGGTCTGAGGCATGAAGAACATTTTCCAGCACAGGCCCTTTAAAATTTGTAGCATGCAGGAGAGATTTTGGCCTCACTGACCAGGAATGCCTGGTGCAGAGAGGGACACCTGGTGAAGGCTTTCCCCTGCTGCTTGTGATAATCTGGTGTAGTCGGATTGTTGAGACAATCTACCCACCGATCAGATGATTTGGTCAAACAAGAGGGCTTGAAATTCCCTTCTTAGAAGTACTTGCAAAAAATCGCCTGGTTTTTCTGATGGCCCAATCGTAACTCCTCATGCGGTGATGTGGTGGTACAGTCCTTGCTGTATCCAACCGGGGGAAGGGATATTGGTGGTTGGAGGTCTTCTTGGGGGTAAGGGGACATTTGAACATAAAAACATCTTAGAACCTAAGAACCTAAGAAGAGCCCTTCTGGATGAGGTCAAGGGCCCATCTAGTCCAGCTTCCTGTATCTCACTGTATCTCACCAGGTGCCTCAGGGAGCCCAGGAGACAACACTATGCTTGCATTCTGCTGCCACTCCCTTGCACCTGGCATTCTGAAGTAGCCTACTACTAACATAAGGAGGCTGCACCACCCATCATGGCCTATAGCCCACAGCAGACTTTTCCTCCTGAAATCTGCCCAATCCCCCTTTAAAGGCACCTAGGCCAGATGCCATCACCACCTCCTGTGGCAAGGAGTTACATAGCTTAATTACCCGCTGGGGAAAAAAGTATTTCCTTTTATCTGTTTGAACTCTCCCAACCCTCAGTTTTGGTGGATGTCCCCTGGTTTTGGTGTTGTGAGAGAGGGAAAAGAACATCCATCTGTCCACTTTATCCTTCCCATGCAAAATTTTACAACTTCTAAGCATGTATGTGCAGAAGGTCTAGTTGAGAGGGTTAAAGCCACAGTAATGCCCGAAGATAAGATCCGAAGGTCGCCAGTTTGACAATACCAGAAGCTTCCGTGCGCGGCAGACCTTGAGAATGCGGCTGATAAGATCTGAACTGTCTCAGCTGCCTGTGAGAGGGGAGTTGTGCTGGGCCAGCTGCTCTTTGGTGAGAGCAAAGAAGCAGTTTATCAGCCGGCGGAAGGCAATTGTGCGGCTAGAAAGAAGGACTGTACGATGAAAGTGTCATCTGCATGTAGTTGTTCTTGTAAGATTAGAACCTTGTTTGTGATTTGTAAAAACCCTTGCGGTTTAGAAAATGCCTGCCTTTGTAAACCACCTTGAATTAAAGTCAAAGGAGCAATCTGATGACCAAGAAAGGCGGTATATAAATACCAAATATCATCATCGTCGTCATCATCATCATCATCATCATCATCATCATCATCATCATCATCACTGTTCTTCCCTGGATCCTGCCACTTGGATCCCGCCATTGTTTTGCTCTGTGATCTCTAACAGACAGGAAACCTTGGGGCTTTCTGCTGGTTGTTTTTTCAGAACATAGGGTACATCTCGTTGTTTTGCTGTTACAGGCTATCCCTAAGAGGTCAGGTGAAAACGCTGGCCTTGCAAGCTTGCAGGTAGTTGCTACACAGCAGAGGCCACAAGACAGGGAGTTGTCTGCCAATGAACCACAGGGCCAATTAGCTGGGGTTGGGTCTGATTCACAACACCAGCAGAACACACAATCTGGCAGCTGATCAAACCGATAGGCTTTGGGCTGCCCATAACAATCAAAATCAGTAGTTCCCAAACTGTGGGTCAGGACCCACCAGTGGGTCCAAGTCAATTTCAGGTGGGTCACGAAGCACTTAGAGCAGCCATACTGAAGTTACAAGAAGATGGGATGCTGGAAAGGGGGAAGGCTGTGTGGTTGTTTTGCTTGTGTCAAGGTTGTAAATAGGCTTTTTCCCCCTTTCAGATTCTCTTTGCTCTTGGAAAATGGCTGAGGAATAACCCAACTTATTGCCGCGTTCTCAGGAAAGCAGCAGGCTCTGGCGTCACAATGACAACACTTCGGGCCATGACATCACTTCCGGTGGGTCCGGACAGATTGCCATTCCAAAAAGTGGGTCCCCGTGCGAAAAGGTTTGAGAACCACTGATAAAAATCATTCAGATTTCAATGATTCCGTAAGCAGGATATTTGGATGCTTCTCTGCCTTGTTCTTGATTTGTGCTTTGCACTCCCCCTAATAATTCTATAACGTGGGGCTATCAGATGTCAGCCTGCTACTTGTATTACATTTGCAACATGGGTTCTTTGCAGGAGATTTGGAGAACCAAAGTTTTTCCAGAGGGACAGAAAGAACGCCAAGGTGACGTTCCTGAAATCTTCCCAAACCGTTTCCCCGTCAATGTTATCGTGCAGTTTTCTTTCCACTTGAGTGGGTTGCTTTAATTAATATAGCTGACAATTGTTCAAGATGAAACATGCCTCTTTGCAAAAAACTCCTGGGACAAGGAAGGTGGAAAAAATGCTCAGCTAATATAATCTTCCCTGAAAGATCCCTGAGCAGAGTTAATTATCTTTAATGCTGAGTTTAGAAACTTCATTGGAATTCTTTAAACTATGAAGATTGAAAACCAGCAGACTGAGTCTCAGCCACTCCCGGCATCCAGCTGGCCCTGCAGTTTTGAACACATTTAAGGCCTTGCTTTGATCTTTTATGTAATGAGTTCAGTGCGATCGATCGGAATTTAAATAGGGCAGACCAGCGCCTAGTATTCGGCGTCAAGTTTGCAGCCTTTATTTGTTTGGGATTTATTTCACACAATCATCATCAATTTGATAATCTAGCCCCAATGTTAAAAGATTCAGGGCAGTCCTGAATTCTGCCAAGCAGGATACTTTTTTTTTTTTTTACTCAGTGTGTAATCAATCTGTGGAACTCCTTGCAGCAGGACGTAGTGGTGATGGCATCTGGCCTAGATGCCTTTAAAAGGGGATTGGACAGATTTCTAGAATAAAAGTACATCATAATTACAGGCCATGACGGGTATGTGAAACTTACCCAGCGGGTAGTTGATCTGTGGAACTCTTTGCCACAGGAGGTGGTGATGGCATCTCGTCTAGATGCCTTTAAGAGGGGATTGGATGGATTTATGGAAGAAAAGTCCATCGTGGGCTAGAGGCAATGATGGGTTGTGCAACCCCCTTACATTAGTAGTAGGCTGTTTCAGAGTACCGGGTGCAAGGGAGTGGCAACAGGATGCAAGCATCTTGTTGTCTCATGCCTCTCTGAGGCACCTGGTGGGCCGCTGTGAGATACAGGAAGCTGGACTAGATGGGCCTTTGGTGTGATCCAGCAGGGCTCTTATGTTCTTAACTTCCTGGCTTTAGAAGTAGGATACCCCAGAATCCCAGGTGCAAGGGAGTGGCAACAGGAAGCAGGTATTTTGTGGTCATGTGCACGTGTTTCCTATTTGGATTAACTAGTGATCAGTAGAATAGCGCATTATGTGACTCATGCATTGGCACTTCCTGGGGGTGATGGTGTGGCAGCACTGTGGTGTGTGAAGCAAGCGGCCCATGTGTGGGCACACACTGTCGGGGGGTGATCCCATTGCTGCATGAGATGTGCTCTCTTATGGAGGACAGGAGAGCATCACTGAACTCGCTGATGTGGACACCCAGAGAGCAATCCTAACCTAGAGTTAGGCCGGCACAGTTTAGGCCAGCGAAGTTTGGCCAGTACAAGGGATGCCCTAAAGAATGTTTGGACCACTCTCAGAGTCAGAGGGACCAGCACACAAACATGTGCCATCCTCCCTGATGCCAAGAGTGGTCCAAACATGCTTTATGGTGTCCTTTGTGCCTGCCACCCTTTGCTGGCCTAACTGTGCCGGCCTAACTCCAGGTTAGGATTGTGTCATGAATTAAATTTGGCAGAGGGAAGTCGAAAAGGGCAGGTTCCTATATCACTTTTGCTAGATTTTTTTTATCCCTCGTAAGTCTTATGAAACCGAACTTTTCATGTAATGTATTCAGTTCCTGGTGGGGTCATCTCACTGCGGGAAGACGTTATTGACAAATATGCTCTACATTATTCAGCTACAATAAAAGCTTTGCCCTTTGCCCATATCACAGCCCTGAAATATTTAGTTGGCATTACGTAAATGTTCTTTACAACTTTCTGCATGCAATTGCTCTCCACTTGGAGTCTGTAAGTGAGAAAGTCTAGCTTTACTAATGTAACAGTTGAATGACGAAGCTGCAGGGTAGAATTGCAATGGCTTTTGAAGACACAGTTGAGAGGCGTTCTATCTTGCAAGTGTGTGCATTTTCTTTTTTAGCTGTTCAATTGGTGTCTGCCCAAATGAGATTTAGATTGTATCAGGCCTCTTGGCATTTCTAAACTTTCTGTTTCATAAGGTGCATGAAATCAACTCCAGGAAACAAAGGCTGATGCTTGAGAATTACGAAGTAATAATGACACAAACGGCGAGGAAAAAAAAAAGATATTCTTTGTAGTTGTCCTTGAAATGTACTGCAGCCTGAAGTAGAAAGACTTTCCAATTGCAATAATTATATGCAAACAGTAATTAATTGAGCCTGAGTGGACTCTTCAGGGCCCCTGATACAAAACGCGAGAAAAGAGCCAGTTCAAACACACGTTGGCTGAAGCGACAAGTAATGGCAGATCAAAGGCTCATCATCACAGGTGAAAATGTCCCGTTGTCCAGTCTGAACTCAAGATAATATTTCCCAGGAGAGACAGCTTTTGGATAGGCTTTTGTTTTAGAACAATTAAAAACATCAAATCATGCTGAGCCCATTTGCCTTGTTTCATTCTTTATGAAACCAATGACAAGCGTGCCGAAGAAGGATGAAAGAATCGGCCATCGTTTCCCCTTCATAACCCATTGTGTAATGCAGTATTATTAAAAATGTGGGTTGGGGCCCACTTGGTGGGTCACGGCATGATGTCAAGTTTGCAGATAGCTAGGAGCAGCCAGCTTAGAAGCTGCAGACTTTACTTTTGCTACATTTCTTTTGTGAGTGTTAACAGCTTGAATTTTCAAGTGAGGGCTTTTTAAAAAAAAATGTTTTTAGTTCAGTGCTTTTACATCATATTTTGTCCTAATCTTGCTCTCTGTCAGGGACGTTTCAAGGTTGTATAATTGCTGCAGTCCAGGAATGCCAATTTGCGTTTCAGGAGTGTCCTTTGATTATGTTACAACGACAGCATTTCCTGCTTGATGATGTCACTTCTGGCTATGACATCACTTCCAGGTTAATGAGATCACTTCTGGTGGGTCCCAACACGAGTGCCATTCTAAAAAGTGGATCCTGGTCTAAAATGTTTGAGAACTACTGGTGTAGCGCATGTGTTTATTCAGGGTGGCTTTTGTATGTCCAGGCAAAATCTCTCCTGGGTGCAGGAAGCATTTGAAAGCCAAGAAACCAGGTAGTTTCCCCACCCAGTATTCCCACTGCCACCAATGTGAGGTCTTACATTTGAATGCTATGAGGACTCACATAAAACCCATGGTTGGACCAAGGAACCTTGGTGGGAGCATATAGAAGTTTTATGGGCATACCTTTTCCCTCCCTTTATTAATCTAACGGACATCATACTGTTATCATACTGATTAATGAGGGGAGACAACCCTTGCATTTGGTAAGACTCCTGATCTTTTTTTTTTGGGGGGGGGGACATAACAACACTATGCTGAGGACTTTTGGTCCATTAAGGTCTTCTGTCCTCCCATCTGGATTCTTTTGGGGAATGGTGGTGTGCCATGACAGCCAAATAATCAGGGGAGTTGCAAATATAATAATACTTATAATAATACTTAGTATTTATATACCGGCTTTCTAGGTCATTAAATAGCTCTTTTTGACTTTATTCAAGGCGGTTTACATAGGCAGGCATTTCTAAACTCAAAGGGTTTTTACAATCACAAATATGTTCTAATTTTACAAGAACTGCTACATTCAGATGACACTTTCCAGTCCAGCCTTTCTTTCTTAGCCGCACAATTGCCTTCCTGCCGGCAGATAAACGATTTCTTGCTCTCACCAAGAAACAGCTGGCCCGACACAACTCCTCTTTCACAGGCAGCTGGACACAGCTCAGATCTTATCAGCCGCATTCTCGAGGTCTGCCGCTCATGGAAACGTCTGGTGTTCTCGAACTGGCGACCTTCGGATCTTATCTCCGGGCATGACTGCAGCTTTTACCCTCTTGGCTAGATGTCCTGCCTCTTCCCGTGAATCTCCTGCTTTGCCTACCTAGGAACCACGTCTCCAGAATGTGCAGCATCTTTGACAGCTCCACCAAACTCTCAGTGAAAACAATGGGAAACAACCATGCATGTAAATAGCACAGCTGGATGAAATTCAGCATGAAATGGATTTGATTTTCACTAATGAATGAAGTTTTTTTATACAGTTTTCTTGTTATGTTTTTTTTTTTTTTAAAGAAAGAAAATGAATAGAACAATAAAGCAATATTTGTTTGGGTTTTTTCCACACACACACACACACCAGAAAGAGTTCATGCATTCTGCAGAGAATAATCAGGAGAGTGATCAAATGTTGCATCGTTGCACATGTGTAGTCCCAGCCGGTAGGACTGGGTGCAAAAGAGGTGCTGAAATTCTGCTTCTTCACTTGCCCAGATCTGCTGGGAAGGGCGGGGCTGGGACGTGGCTGTTAGCGGCGTGGCTGTACTCGGGCTGCGCGGCCCCGAGTCTGTGATTTCGCTGGCGCAGATCCAACGAACCCATAGGGGAGGCTGGAGGCACCCCTGGTGCACCGCCCTGCCTGATCCGGCACAGTTTAGGATTGCGCCCTTACATTCGTGAACCAGCCCAACCCCTCTTAACAGTTAGGGCAGGCTGGGCTTTTGTGACTCAGCTGTGAAATGCATTAGTTAATCTGTAGTTTAATCTGTGGAACTCTTTGCCACAGTAGGTGGTGGTGGCAGTTAATCTGTGGGACTCCTTGCCACAGGAGGTGGTGATGGCATCTGGTCTTGATGCCTTTAAGAGGGGATTGGATGGATTTCTGGAGGAAAGGTCCATCGTGGGCTATAGGCAATGATGGATTGTGCAACCTCCTTACAAAGGTGGTGGGCTACGGATACCGGGTGCAAGGGAGTGGCAACAGGATGCAAGCACCTTGTGGTCTCCTGCCTCCCTGGGGCACCTGGTGGGCCGCTGTGAGATAGAGGAAGCTGGACTAGATGGGCCTTTGGCTTGATCCAGCAGGGCTCTTTTTATGCTCTTATGTTCTTATGACCTGCCTGATCCGGCACAGTTTAGGATTGCGCCCTTACGTTCATGAACCAGCCCAACCCCTCTTAACAGTTAGGGCAGGCTGGGCTTTTGTGATTCAGCTGTGAAATGCTCACATATCCTGGCATTTGGACTTCAGAGTTTTGATCACTTGTGTGCGACCTGCCATTAAGTATCTTTTTTTTTTTTTTGAGAGAGAGAGAGAGAGAGACCTCCAACTGATATCAAAACTGAGTGACCCTTGGCCACCGGAATTCCAGCGAGAGAGGCAATGCGAGACCCAGTTTTGACTTTAGTTAAAAATAAAGGGAATCCATAAAATGATGAGACATGGCTGCAGAAAGCTGAAGTGGGCATAACGTTGGTCTTTCATGTGGCAACTTGGCGGAAGGAAAGTCTTTATAGCATGACGTTCAAATACCACTGCAATGTTCCACTTCCAAAGATAAGAAGCTTTTTTTTCTCTTAAGCAGACAAGAGTCTCTTTGGCTGAATCAGCAGGTTTACTTTGACAGATCCACTGTGTTCGTGCTGCATTATGAATAGCAAGCGAGGCACCAGTCCAGTCCAAGTGTTTTGTAACTGAGCACAGTGCACTTGTAGTTACTTTACAGTGCAAATGGAAACATGTCCTGAAACACCATCTCAGGTTTTGTGCATGCTGGAACACCATCTTGCCTCCCCCATATTGAAGGTTGAGGATTCCTTATCTTATACACCACCCGGGGATGTGGTAGCACAGCAGATTATTAAACCATTGAGCTGTGATCTTGTTGACCAGAAGGTTGGCAGTTCGAGACCACGCAACTGAGTGAGCTCCCATCGCTTGTCCCAGCTCCTACCAACCTAGCAGTTCGAAAGCATGCAAAAATGCAAGTAGATAAATAGGTACCACTTCAGTGGGAAGGTAATGGCATTCCGTGCACCTTGGCGCATAGTCATGCTGGCCACATGACCACGGAAGCTTGTCCTCAGGACAAATGCTGGCTCTTCGGCTTAGTAACGGAGATGAACATTGCCCCCTACAGTCGGTCACGACTATATCATCATGGGAAAAACCTTTACCTTTACTTTCCCTTATCCAGACTGCTTGGGATGGGAAGGTTTCTGGATTTCAGGTTTGTCTGGATTTTGAATTTTGGAGTCAGAGAGGCCAACACAGAGACGTGCACCATCCTCTCTTACTCCAAGAGTGGTCCAAACGTGCTTTGCGGTGTCTCTGTGTGAGTCAAATTTTGCTGGCCTAACTGTGCTGACCTAACTCCAGATTAGAATTGCGCCCAGTGAGATACAAAAAGTTGGACCTGATGGGCCATTGGCCTGACTCAGCAAGACATTTGTCTCTTCATACAAAGGTTATAAGCACAGGGGATGGGATAGCAGACTGTCGGCATTAGTCAACACAGAGGTGGGTCTTTGAGGAATGGCTCAAGGTGCAGTCCTAACCTGGAGTTAGGCTAGCACAGTTTGGCCAGCAAAGTTTAGCCAGCACAAGGGCCACCTTAAAGCACATTTAGACCACTCTCGGAGTCAGGGAGGATAGCTCATATCTGTCTGCTGGCCTCTCTGACTCTGAGAATGGTCCAAACATACCTTATAGTGTCCCTTGTTCTGGCCAAACTTTGCTGGCCTAATTGTGCCAGCCTAACTCCAGGTTGTGGGACGTGGTGGCGCAGAGAGTTAATCCGCTCTTGCTGGGCTTTCGACCTCAAGGTTGGGAGTTCAAGACTGCGCGACGGAGTGAGCTCCCATCGCTTGTCCCAGCTCCTGCCAACCTAGCAGTTCAAAAGCACCTCAATGCAAGTAGATAAATAGGGACCACTTCGGGGGGAAGGGAACGGCGTTCCGTGTGCTACGGCGTAGAGTCATGCCGGCCACATGACCACGGAAGCTTGTCCACAGACAAAACGTTGGCTCTACAGGCTTTGAAACGGAGATGAGCACCACCCCCTACAGTCGGTCACGACTAGACCATTTGGTCGTGGGGAAACCTTTACCTTTTAACTCCAGGTTAGGATTGCGCTGTCAGTAAATGCTTTACCTGGATACAGCATGCATGGGTTTAGAACACCTGTTCAGAACACCTACTCAAGTCATCTATACAGACCTGAGATGTGCCCCCCCCCCGCAATATGATTCAGCACAGGCTTTTATATAGCACTACATTTACTTATGAAAGAATGACTGATTGATTTCAGTGGGATTCATTGAATGAGATAAAAGCTGTAAGAGCGGGACTCTTCTAAAATCAATATATTATACAGCAGAAGGAATGCACTGTATCTTTTATTAAACATGCAATTGAATTTGGTTATGGCTTTTGGTGAATTACTAATGTTTGGCAAATTTCCCAGATCTTGTTATAACTATATTTAAACAATCAACATTGCAAGGATGTTTGAATGTAACATCATTAACTTTGACTGTCTAGTAAGTTTTATTTATGGCATTCATTTAATTTTTTTTCCAATTCTGGGAATAGAATTGCACTGCCCATATAAATACAAAGTTATACAGCTCTGCTTACTCAGTTGGGGAGTTTGGCATCCAACCTTACACCTTTTGAACAGTTTGAGGCTGCTAGGATGGCAAATCAAGACAGGTGCTGTCCAACACATGAGAACATTTAAAATTAAATGGCATGCATCACCTGGGGATATTTTACTGTGGTGTACATCTCTGTCATTCGCATCTGTGTGACATTTCAGGAAAACACAGAATTTCAGGAACAAACTTTTTTGAGTCTGGAATTCAGGCATAGCATTTGAGATATCAAGTAGCAAGAAAAACTGAAAATTGAGCATAAGAACATAAGAAGATCCCTGCTGGATCAGGCCAAAGACCCATCTAGTCCAACTTCCTGTATCTTGCAGTGGCCCACCAGATGCCTCAGGGAGCACACAAGACAACAGCCTGCCTGCATTCTGTGGCCACTCCCTTCCACCTGGCATTCTGAGGTAAATTCTGAGGCAAACACACTGATGGCCAGTCAAGATTCTCCACAGCATTTCTCTTGGACAGCCACCAGAACCAGATGATCCTCTTCAGACATGTACTCATGGAACAGCCCCACTGGATCAGGCCAAGGTCCATCTAGTCCAGCTTCCTATATCTCACAGTGGCCCACCAGATGCCTCAGGGAGCACACAAGACAACAAGATGCCTGCATTCGCTGCCACTCCCTGCATCTGCTATTCTGAGGTAAACACATTAGTGGCTAGTCAAGATTCTCCACAGCATTTCTCTTTGACACTGCCTCAGGGAGCACTGATGCCTCAGGGAACACACAAGACAACAGGCTGCCTGCATCCTGTTGCCATTCCCTTGCACCTGGCATTCTGAAGTAGCCTACCAATAATGTAAGGATTATAATGTAATAATGTAAGGAAAAATTTCCACCTTCACTTCTGGTGTTTGGAAATAATACATTCTGGCATCTGGAGATGGGTCCATTGGTCCATTGGACTGACAGGTCCAGATCCTGCTCCAAAAGCCAAGTCCAGTGCCAAAGCTTATTTCCCATTGATTGATTGATTGATTGATTGATTGATTGATTGATTGATTGATTGATTGAT